>CM054385.1:4111249-5311249 GCA_028858755.1 Ara ararauna
GTACTGTAAAAGGCTTTCAAGTGTTTGGAAGACGAGACAGGAAAAGTGTTTCAATTCAGCTGAAGCTACCTTCAGAGAAAACAGCAGAACCTGTCCTCCTTTAAACTACCAATAAAAATAAATATATATATACATATACTGGCAAAACATTTCTGTCAAAGCTAGACAAGGCAGGACTTACATTTAATTGGCAAAGCAGATACCATAATGCATTTTCATTTAGACAGTTCTTACATGCAAAAGCCTCCTTGACTTACCTTACATACTCGACGATACTCTGAAAGCACGGCCCCTACTGCACAGTCAAGCAAGTCATGTAATAAAAAACTCCCACAAAATATATAACCCAGTCGCTGAAGAGCTTCTCCAAAATGATGAGCACACAAGGAACCGGGAGAAGGACATCAGTTTTAAATGTGAGAGGGCATTTAATTATGGGATTACATACCTACAAAATACGTTATCAACCACAAAGGTCTGAGAAATGTACAGTAATTCCTGGCATGTAGTATCATGGAATGTTGTCTGAAGTCAAACAGGTGCCTAAATCAGGTCAGAGTACTTGACAAAAGCCACATATGCTATACCATATAGGTGAACTAAACAAAAACTCCGCAACACTTTCACCAAGGAGAGTACCGAGGGGAGAGGGGAGAGGGTTCATCACACATACCCTGCCATCAGTAAACGGAAGAGCAGGAAGAGGAAACAGCAAGAAAATGACAGCAGAAACTAAAGAACCAAAAAGAATTCTACTACTGAGTACTGCAAAGGGAGGCAGGCAGCTGCCAGGCAGATGCTAGATACAACTTCACTCCTGTTTTCGAAGGCAATACCTCATGGAAAAGGTTCTGTTATTACAGATCTCACATAACTTCTTGTTCATTTGTGCTAAGAAAACGATACCCAGGATAAAAAAAAAAAAACGTGTTCTAGGCCTGAGCTGGAACTCTGCTAGCTCAGGATTTTATTTTGGGAGTCTTGTCCGTAACAATCAAAGAGGACCAAGTTCCAGAGTCTTTGATAAAATCTCCCTTCAGAAACAAAGCATGCCTCCAATTCCAAAACTAAAAGCTTACGAGAAAGTTTGTGTATTAAAGTGATGTAGCCTAAGGAAAAAAACTCCAAATATAAAATTTCCCATGGTCTTGGTTAAACAGCATTTTTCTCCAGCTGAGAAAGAGATTATTAGATTATTAGATTATTATTAACGTTTGCCTGAGATAGGATTAAGTACAAGACAAAGCATAAAGGCACAGATAATGCTATTCATATGACTGAATACAATTCTTTCAGCCACCGTTATCAGCATCAAGTCAAACAATTTCACAAGTTTTACATTATAATAAGCAAATGTTCATTTCCATGTCATTATCAAATACTAGTCTGTGTACCCATAACTATTTCCATTCAAGTATCTCTAAAGGTTAGAGCCTTTACATATCAGACTAGCTGACAAAAAAGGGAAACACAGGCTTGGGAATGCTACAGGGCTCCTTTTTAGCTTTGTTTCATGTGGAAACAACAGGTTATGATCTGGTCTTGCATGGCTCCCTCTCTCATACTGACTGTCAACCAGTACTTGATTATGTTCATGATATAAACGTTTACATGCTTTTCACACAGTGCTCTTACTAAAAGTTCACTGGAATATGATGGACATTCTCCTTATCCGCTTACCCAGTATTATCTCTCGGAAGTAGGGTATTGTTTAAAAATAGGTTTCACTGACCTATTTGATCCTTTCTTCAAGTTTGACACTAGTGAGATCTTGATCTCAAATCAGATAACCTGGCAACAAGTTCTGGAAGTCAACCATATTGTCAGGAAAAGCATTTTCTTTATTACGGCCTACTCATGGGACTTGGTATGAGCAGTTTCTCATCACTGCAAGCAACTTCCACTCTACACCATTCACTCTATTATACATACAACATTTCATCAAACTCTTCTACCCAGCTCTTCCCTAAATTAGAGAGCAGATGTATCTGCAGCACTTTCAGGCTTGTAGAATCGCCTTTGGGGCAAGCGGGGTTGTTCAGCTTAAAACTGAAACAAGTTTCAACTGAAACGACAAAAAGTATACCTCAATACACTTTTTAAGGGGGAATTACAGAACTCCAGGCACTCACCACTAGCAGCTTTGGAAATATACTCCAATATCCTTTTTGGTCTACAATGCAGAAGACTTCTTCTTTTTCCCCCTCCACTGTGCAGCCTGCAGAGGTAGCTTATTAAGCAGGCTAACTCAATGTAAATAGCATTTGTGCCTCCTAAGAACCTAAAGGTCCTAGAACTTAAGGTACTTAATCCTTGCACAATCTATTTGAAATAGGCATTAAAACAGAAGACACCGGCTGAGACAAGAAATCAGCAACAGAACCTTGGATGAATGTTTGATTTCAAGATTTTCTCTCCTTCAAAATAGCCAAAACAAAGAAATCCACAATAGCCCATGATAACCAGGCTCCCAGAGAGAACACGCGGTGGCTACAGTCTAGCCAACAAACTGGACAAAACAGCAGAAACGTTTACAACATGCTTGCTTACTTTGCCAGGATAG
Source organism: Ara ararauna (assembly GCA_028858755.1). Taxonomy (NCBI): domain Eukaryota; kingdom Metazoa; phylum Chordata; class Aves; order Psittaciformes; family Psittacidae; genus Ara; species Ara ararauna. The sequence continues at coordinate 4,113,813 of CM054385.1, forward strand.
GCCGTCCAGGCCATGTGCCATCTTCATTTTTCACTTCCATTAGAACCATCTGAAAGACAGTTCAGGTAATTGAGAAAGGTAACTGCAAGTCTGCTACACAGTTTGTAAAATCATTAACAAATCACACTTCCGATGTTTGCTCAAAGTACATAAAAGCAACTGAAAAAAGAAAAAACAAAAAAACCATAGTAGAGAAAGCAGTACAAGAGAATCAAAAGTTATGCCCCTTACCTGACCATGATAGAGCCTTGCCTCTTGGACTGTCTTATCCAGCTTGAAGAGCGGCTTGTAAGAGTCCCACGCATACCTGCCCCATAACCTAGCTTCCTTCTCTGCAGGGATATTAAATAGTTTCCTCATTTCGTTCTCAATGGTAGCTGTTCAGGAGGAAACCACCACCAAAATTCCTGAAACATGAGTGCTTTGTGGAAAAAAGAAACACTTACAAGCCAGACATTCAGCAAAGAGGTAAATCACTGATCCTTTCAGTTATGTACTTGCCTGTCAAGCCCTCAAACTAGTAACGCTCAGAACACACTCAGAAATTCCTACCCAAAGGCCAGCTGCTGTGAAACAGTCATCATTTGAAGGTTCAAGAAGGAAGTGTTCTCAGCTGCTATTCGCAGGTCATACACCAGCAAACAAAGAAAAAAAGTATCTTTATGACCATACGGCAGCTGACAGTATTTTTACACAAGAAAATACAGCAAAGACACAGAGAGGGAGAGAGAAAGAGAGATGGGCCAAATTTCAGGGAAAAGCATAGGAAGAGCCATTAAGATGTCTAAAATATTCAGACACTAGGAAGAAGGAATCATAGGAGAACCAGAGACAGAACTGCTGCACATGAGCGACGTGGGTGTTTCTTAAGGACATGAGTTAGTTAGAAACATACTCCTCAAAGCTCTTAATCACCACTCCCTGTGCCACACACAGAATCACTATGGCTGCAAGAAACTCAGGAGGTTCTTCATTTAAACACTCAGTGAATTCAGATCAGGCTGCTCAGGGCTTACCCAATCAGGCATTCAAAAACTGCCAGGCAGGAGATCACCCCCCCCCCCCCCCCCCCCCCCCCCCCCCCCCCCCCCCCCCCCCCCCCCCCCCCTTCTGGGCCCTATTCAAATGTCTGGCTGTGCTAATAGGGAAAACATTTTAATTGCATTAGTTGGAATCTGTCCTGTTTCAATTTATGACCACTGTCTGTTGTTTTGCTGCTTTGTGACTCAGTAAACAGCCTGACTCCACCTTCTCAGTAACCTCCTCACAGGTGCTATGAGGACCCCCAAAGCCACCTCTTTGCCAGGCTAAACTTAGCTCCCTCAGACTCTTCTCAGACATCCCATGATCTAACTCTGACTACCCTGCTGGTACTCATTAGATTTGCTCCAGTTTATCAACACTGTTCTTGTTCTGGATGGCACAAAATATCTCCTGAGGTAGCCTCAGAACACAGCTTCACCCATCAGAGAACTACTTACCAACAGTATCTGCTATGCTAAAGCAACAGCTGATAACAGTGTCACAATTACTCCTCTCACACAGCTTCAGCTCGAGGAGATAAACTTCAACTTTACTGTGCTTTGCAAACACACCATGTTCCACTACCTGCAAGTAGAAGGCAGATGTGATAAACAAAACAATGAACACTGAGCAGTGCTCTGTAAGGTACACTTGCCTGAATATTTTAAGTTGTAGGTCTTGCAAGTCAAGCCATAAACTGAACACTGACTTGCTCCCAAGTCACAACCTCTGTCAGCTTGTTTTGAAGATTTTCTAAAACACACGAAACCACAGTGCTTCCCTTCCAAAGTGCAAAGTTCCAAAGGTCCATCATCACCGCTGAACGGACAGTGCCAGGAACTACCCATGAAAAATGTCTGACCACCCAGAGCATTTTAGGAGGAAGAAAAAAACTAAAATTGCCTCTAGTCTTTGCCCAAGGTTTGCATAAAAAAGAAACAAGCCTGGAGCACGGGAGCAAAAACCCTCCTATTAGAAGACTGTAAGACAAAGCATTCATTACTTTTCTGCATGACACACAGAACGTGCCTCAAGAGCCCCTCCTTGCAAAAACAGACAACTCCTCAAAACTTGTTTTGCTGACACTGCTTTATTTCAGAGCTGTTCTCAAATCAATTTCACATTTGAGAGAGCACTCCAGTAAGTACACCTACCCATCCACTAGCTTTCGGCATATTTAGAGAAAGGTATTCCGTAAGACCGGACACCATGCTTGACCTACAGATCGCAAAACACACCAGACCAGAAAGAAAAGCACATTTCAGGGGCCGGTTATGAGCCAACTCTGATGTAACTGGATGAAGAAAGGAAAAAAAAAACCCCACAGACCAAAAAAACCCACAAAAACTCCACCAAAAAAAAAAAAAAAAAAAAAACCAGAACATCAAACAGCACAATTCCCTCCACAGTTCTTTACCTGTAAAATTGAGATCGGAATTTCTTGAACCATCTGGTGTAATTTTTAAAAGTAATACTGTTTCAGAGGCATTTGGACAACAGCCTTAATGATCTCCTCAAACTTCTGATCAGCCCTGAAGTGATCAGACAGTTCGACTGCATGATTGTTGTAGGTCCCTTCCAACTGAAACATTCTACTCTATCTGAGTGACACCAGACTTGCTATGACCTACATCTGTGTCATGCTTCCCTCTTCTGAGCTTTTATAGGTTGTATTAGATTAAGTAAGGTGCTTTAAAGGTAAATAATTAACAAACACATTTGGAAAGATCTTCAGTGGTTTGCTGTTACAACAGAAAGTAAAACTCTCCCTCTTTAAACACCTTTGACAGGCAAATCAGTCCTTTTTTTTGGCTTGTTTGGTTTTTGTTTGGGTTTTTTGTTGTTGTCGTTGTCATTTGTTTGTTGTGGGTTTTGGTTTGGTTTTTTCTTTAAAACAAAAATTACGCAAAGGAACCAATACACAGGTTCCCTATTGTTTGGGGTTTTTTTTTTCAGAAGGAATTTCATTCGATGGCACATCCTGTTCTCCAGTATTCCATAGCAAGAACCAAATAAATAAAAACCATGTTCAGGAATGGAAGAACTCCCTCCAAGAAGTTTTTGATGAGCTCATTGTGTCCATTAGGACACACGAATGACAAAGAAGAGTCTCTAATTGCCTGCAGATGTCCTTTGAAGAGTGTCTGACCAGCTGGCTTGTCCTGTGTCACAGTGAAAAGTGGCCCCCCCATTGGACAGCAACCTGAGCACAGCACCGAGGAAGTCCACTGGTCTGCATTTTGCACATTTAAACACCTTGGGAGTCTGCAGAAGACTGCACAAAATTATGGTTTGAGATCATCAAAAGAAACCTGAACCACAAGTAAATCTAATCTAACCCTCCTGTACTTGACTCTGATCATCAGACACATAGAGGTGGAAGAAATATCAGCTTGCAGAATTACAAAGATGCCTGAACACTACTTTCCAAATTCTACTTCTATGGGTATTTTGATGCAGGAATTACAGTTGATCCAGCTTTAGGAAAAGCATTAAAGCATTCAAGGACCACAAGTTGAAGTGCTTTGCTTCCAACACTATCTGAAGAACACTGTCACCAAATAACGGCCGTGTCCGGCTCAGGCACAGTGCTACAGCTTCTGCGCCCAAATGACCTTTCACTTTATGTTCTTATAAGAGGCTGTAACATCCCACAAACCTAACGTTCTGCTATACTTTAACATCGAAATATAAAAATCCACTTGAGTTACCAGGTTAACACTAAACAGGAACCGGCACTCACAGAGCAATTCAAAACGTAAAGAATTTACTCTTAACTGGGCCACAGTAACTTGGAATCTTACACCTGCAAAACAGCCCCCGCACTAAGCTCTAGCCCCCAGCAATTCCAGTGCTGAAGAGTGGCATCTGACACCCCAAGAAAAGGGGGCTCACATGGTTAAACCTGTCATCCAAGCGTTTCCCCAACAGCATCCATACCCACTGTCCAGCTTCTGAATTTTTCAGAAAAGGCAGTGTCTAACAGCACGCCAGGCTTTGTGACAATAAAAACATGCTCATGAACAAAAGCTTTCTCACTCAGAGGCACTGATCTGCAATGGTTCCAGCTTTCCTTCTCAGTACAGATTTTCCTATTCCACACTAAACTATCCCCACTAAAACCACATCTCCTTTACATGCTGTAATACTTTTCCACACACCCCCACTCCCCGTTTACACAGGAGTTCTTTCTACTCAGCAGAGTGAACCTGGAAGCATACATGCTTTCTGAAGACATCACAATTTTTCATCCCATATTTTTTCTAGCCCACACTGAGTGACAACATTCCAGTAGCACCGACCAGCAGTGGGCCTGCAAGAGGGATCTTACTTCCTTTTACCATTCCAGTGCTATACTTTCACGGGCCTTGCATTCCTTGAAGCAGGCCAACATAAGGCTACTTAAAACTTAAGCAATATTAATGCTGTACATTATATCAGCACTATTGACTTGGTGCTGTGACTAATGACTCAATTAAGGCAGCACAAAAACACAAGACTAAAATACAAACAAAAAAACCCTGTCACCCAGAGCCAAGTGTCTGATACATTTCCAGAACTGAAGCTTACAAATTTCACTGTCTGCAACAGAAGTTTGGGAAACAAGAACTGCCTTAACCTCCAGAGGAAGTCCCTATGCTGCGCGAATTAAAACACAATCTAGTCCAACACCTCTTTCTGTCTGCAAATAATGACAACTTTAATTTTTCAAGAAAGTGCAAACTATTCCATGCAGCATAAAACCACTGCACTAGTTTGAACCGCACTGGTTCAAATAATAAGGCAAAAAGTCAACCAGAACAGGGTTCATGGCTCTTCTTACATATAAACCCTCAACAGGGAATCACTGAAAATTCAGGCATTTGAACTGTTGCACTGGAGGGTTAATCTTCCAAACAACGCGACAAAAGACTTTTAAGTTATTATCGCCACAGAGCTGCTGAGGATCCTGTCCTAACTCACATCTAGCAAAACAAACACTAAGTTTGGTAGGGAACAGACAATAAAACCAGGCTAAAGAGAACTGGGCTCGCCCATGCTTACTTTCCTCTCAATAGGCTGCTGCCCATCCACGCAGCCGTACCACACCACCAGCTTCTTCCAGGCTTCGGTGGGAACCAACACATAATCGAGATCTTCAATAAGCCGGTCTTTCAAAGTCTGTGTTTCTGGGTCTGAAAGGAGACAGACATGAGAAAACATGGCATCGAACAGACTCCTTTATTCTCAAGACCTACACACATACTGCCCACGACGCTGAGAAACACCAACGCTCCCACGGGCAGGCAGAAACCGCACCAGGCTCCTCCTTACAAGGCCGGGACGGCCGCTTGCACCCTCTCAGAACGCACGGCCTCAAAAGCGAAACCGCGCGACGAGACGCGTGCACACAGCAGTGACCAACGGCAGCCCGGCCGCGGCCCCAGCCCAGCGCCCGCCCAGGACCCGCTCCCCGGCGCCGCCGGCCACCACTCACCGCGGAACAGCCCCGAGTTGTCAACAGGCCCAGGGAAGAGGCTGGGGTCACCCGCGCGGGACATGTCCCACCTGTCGAAGCCTACGTACTTCTTCCACCGCCTGAACCATCGCATATCCACCAGGTACCTGCAGCACATGGCACCGGGCACAGAGGCCCCCTCAGTGGCGGCCAGGCCCGCTCCCACAGGCGCCACCGCGCAGAGGGAAGGGGAACAGAGAGCAGGGCCGGCCGGCTGCGCCCACCAGGACTCCCCGGGCCTGAGGGCCGTGAACAGCAGCGACCGCAGCTGTTCCCGTTGCTCCGCCACGTCCGCCCACGCCGCGCTACCGCCGCCGACATCACCCTCAGCCGCCGCCATCTCAGAGCGCGAACCCCGCCGCGGGCAGATGTCCGCCCGCCTGCGCATGCGCCCTGGCCGCGCCCGCTCCGCCCCGCCCCGCCGCGCGCCTTCTGACGGAACGGGCGGGGCTACGCTCCGGCCCGCGGCGGGCGGTGCTGTGGGCGCTGAGGCCGTGGCCGCCATCTTGTAGTTCCCTCGTGCTGGCCCGCGCTGCCCCGGCGCGTCCCGGCGGCTGTGGCGGAGGGTGGCTCGGGGCAGCCCCGCGGCCCTTCCGCGGGTCACGGGGGGTTCAGGCAAGGGGACCGCCCGCCTTCAACTCACCTTCTCGGCCCGGCTGGCAGCTCTGCTCGTCAGTTCGCAGCTCGAATCGGCGGTTTCCACGTCCCCGGGCACTACCGAGGGAAGTGCCGCCGGGCCTCAGAAACTGTGGGAAATGAGCCCGAGCCGTCGTTCCCGGGAGCTCCCGCCTTAGCGGGACGAAACCCCCAGGCACGGAGGCAGCGCCACGGAGCTCCGGGGGCCTCCTTGCATGCACCAGGAGGAGGAAGAGGGGGGACCATGAAGTCTCTTGTGCCAATTTTCCTCCACCCCTCTGAGGCTGGTGAAGCCTCACTTTGCTGCAGTGGCTAATTCACCCCATCCCTGCCTATTGCAGTTCTTGCTGTACTGATTTAGGCTAGTTGAGGCAGTTTTAAATCCCACAGTAGCAAATGCTCTTTTCCTCAGGTGGGTGGCTCCCAGCAGCCCCAGCTGAATGGTGCAGACTGTTGGGAGTACACACAGACCCCTATACCTCCATGGGGCTTTGTGCCAACACAAAATCCTGCTCCACAGCCCACTGGGAAGAGGCAGGCCTCAGAGTGACATCCACGGTAGCACCTTGAAGCAAGGCAACACAATGCTGCTTGAAACTGAAGCAATCTTACTGCTGTAGGCTATGTCATCACTATTTACTTGGTGTGGTGACTAATGACTCAGTTTGAGCGCAAAACCCAACAGTATCTGCTTTGCTAAAGTGACAGCTGACTACAGTGTCAGGATCACTGCTCTCACACAGCTTCAGCTCGAGCAGATAAACTTCAACCTTACAGTCCTTTGCAAACACACTATATTCCACTACCTGCAAAGAGAAGGCAGATGTGATAAACAAAACAATAAATACTGAGCAGTGCTCTGTAAGGAGCACTTGCCTGAGTACTTTAAGTACAGCAAATACATGCAGGTCAAGTCATAAACTGAACACTGACTTGCTCCCAAGTCACAACCTCTGTCAGCTTGTTTTGAAGTTTTTATTCTCTAAACCATAAGAAACGCAGTGCTTTCCTTCCAAAGTGCAAAGTTCCAAAGGTCCATTATCACCGCTGAACGGACAGTGCCAGGAACTACCCATGAAAAATGTCTGACCACCCAGAGCATTTTAGGAGGAAGAAAAAAAAAACTAAAATTGCCTCTAGTCTTTGCCCAAGGTTTGCATAAAAAAGAAACAAGCCTGGAGCACGGGAGCAAAAACCCTCCTATTAGAAGACTGTAAGACAAAGCATTCATTACTTTTCTGCATGACACACAGAACGTGCCTCAAGAGCCCCTCCTTGCAAAAACAGACAACTCCTCAAAACTTGTTTTGCTGACACTGCTTTATTTCAGAGTTGTTCTCAAATCAATTTCGCATTTGAGAGAGCACTCCAGTAAGTACACCTACCCATCCACTAGCTTTCGGCATATTTAGAGAAAGGTATTCCGTAAGACCGGACACCATGCTTGACCTACAGATCGCAAAACACATCAGACCAGAAAGAAAAGCACATTTCAGGGGCCAGCTGGAATCCTGCCTCTTGGACTGTCTTATCCAGCTTGCAGAGATGCTCGCAAGTGTTTTTCGTATACCTTCTCCATAATCTAGTCTCCTTCTCTGGAGGGATATTAAATAGTTTTCTCATTTCTTTCTCAATGGTGGCTGTTCAGGAGGAAAACACCACCAAAATTCCTAAAACATGAGTCCTTTTGGGAAAAAAAACAAAACAAAACCAACCAACCAAACAAAAAAACAACTTACAAGCCAAACATTCAGCAAAGAGGTAAATTACTGATCCTTTCAGTTATGTACTTGCCTGTCAAGCCCTCAAACTAATAATGCTCAGAACACACTCAGAAATTCCTGCCCAAAGGCCAGCTGCTGTGAAACAGTCATCATTTGAAGGTTCAAGAAGGAAGTGTTCTCAGCTGCTATTCGCAGGTCATACACCAGCAAAGAAAGAAAAAAAGCATCTTTATGACCATACGGCAGCTGACAGTATTTTTACACAAGAAAATACAGCAAAGACACAGAGAGGGAGAGAGAGAAAGAGAGATGGGCCAAATTTCAGGGAAAAGCATAGGAAGAGCCATTAAGATGTCTAAAATGTTCACACACTAGGAAGAAGGAATCATAGGAGAACCAGAGACAGAACTGCTGCACATGAGCGACGTGGGTGTTTCTTAAGGACATGAGTTAGTTAGAAACGTACTCCTCAAAGCTCTTAATCACCACTCCCTGTGTCACACACAGAATCACTATGGCTGCAAGAAACTCAGGAGGTTCTTCATTTAAACAGTGAATTCAGATCAGGCTGCTCAGGGCTTACCCAATCAGGCATTCAAAAACTGCCAGGCAGGAGATTTCACACACACACACACACCCCTTTCTGGGCCCTATTCAAATGTCTGGCTGTGCTAATAGGGAAAACATTTTAATTGCATTAGTTGGAATCTGTCTCTGACGGAACGGGCGGGGCTACGCTCCGGCCCGCGGCGGGCGGTTCTGAGGGCGCTGAGGCCGTGGCCGCCATCTTGTAGTTCCCTCGTGCTGGCCCGCGCTGCCCCGGCGCGTCCCGGCGGCTGTGGCGGAGGGTGGCTCGGGGCAGCCCCGCGGCGCTTCCGCGGGTCACGGGGGGTTCAGGCAAGGGGACCGCCCGCCTTCAACTCACCTTCTCGGCCCGGCTGGCAGCTCTGCTCGTCAGTTCGCAGCTCGAATCGGCGGTTTCCACGTCCCCGGGCACTACCGAGGGAAGTGCCGCCGCGCCTCAGAAACTGTGGGAAATGAGCCCGAGCCGTCGTTCCCGGGAGCTCCCGCCTTGGCAGGGCGAAACCCCCAGGCACGGAGGCAGTGCCGCGGAGCTCCGGGGGCCTCCTTGCATGCACCAGGAGGAGGAAGAGGGGGGACCATGAAGTCTCTTGTGCCAATTTTCCTCCACCCCTCTGAGGCTGGTGAAGCCTCACTTTGCTGCAGTGGCTAATTCACCCCATCCCTGCCTATTCCAGTTCTTGCTGTACTGATTTAGGCTAGTTGAGGCAGTTTTAAATCCCACAGTAGCAAATGCTCTTTTCCTCGGGTGGGTGGCTCCCAGCAGCCCCAGCTGAATGGTGCAGACTGTTGGAGTACCCACACAGGACGCATAGACCCCTGTACCTCCATGGGGCTTTGTGCCAACACAAAATCCTGCTCCACAGCCCACTGGGAAGAGGCAGGCCTCAGAGTGACATCCACGGTAGCACCTTGAAGCAAGGCAACACAATGCTGCTTGAAACTGAAGCAATCTTACTGCTGTAGGCTATGTCAGCACTATTTACTTGGTGTAGTGACTAATGACTCAGTTTGAGCGCAAAAACCAACAGTATCTGCTTTGCTAAAGTGACAGCTGACTACAGTGTCAGGATCACTGCTCTCACACAGCTTCAGCTGAAGCAGATAAAGTTCAACCTTACAGTGCTTCACAAACACACCACGTTCCACTACCTGCAAAGAGAAAGCAGATGTGATAAAGAAAACAATTAATACAGAGCAGTGCTCTGCTAGGTTGAAAAGTCACTGGCAAGGAGAGGCCTGGACCCACACAGGGCCTGAAAGCAGATGCCCAGGGAAGGTCCAGGGCTAGTGCAAGTGTGGGCAAGGGGAAATGGCTCTTTGGGCTGCAGGCAGGCAGCTTGGATCTGGCTTTCTCTTGCCAAGAAGTGTGGCCGGGATCCCAGCCCCACACGGCTTCTCTTGTGTGCTGCTGGGTGAAGGTGTACATCTGAAAAAGAGCTTCTGCAGCCTCACAGCGGGTCCCCTTGTTGTTGCAGGTGCAGCAGAGGGTGAGGTGCGCCAGCAGCTTCCCCGTCAGCACAGTCTTCCAGCACTGATGTCGGATCTCTGGGCCTTGCATAGTGCAGGAGCAGAACTGGGGGAAGATGGGCACAAGGTCACCTGGGCACAAGGAGAGCCTCAGCCGCCCCAGAGCAGCCAGGCAGCAGCCCAAAGCAGGGCAGCGATGCTGGCCCCAGGCTGCTGCCTGTGCCCTGGGAAAGAGCATGGACAGGCCAGGGCAGAACCCCTGCTCCTGAGCTCCTGCAGACCGGGCGCTGCTGCGGCTCATGGGCACGGGGCTGGGGCGCTGGGGCTGCCCAGACCAGGAGCTCAGTACCTGTGACAGGGGGTAGGTGCTGATGTATCTGGCCAGCCTGGCAATCTGTGCCACGGCCCTCTCCTGCACCACGGCCATCTCTGAAGTGATGAAGGGCAGCAGGAGCTGGGAGGAGAAAAGCTGTCAGTATGGGGCACATGTCCTTCTTGCCCCTCGCGGCAATGGGCTGAGGCCAGGCAGGTCCCCACATCCCACTGCTGCTGCTGCTCTGCTGCTGAGCACTCACCGCCCCTCAGAAAAGGTCCCTCCCTCCACCCCCCGCCCCTGAGGACCCCGAGGCTTTGGGGTGACCCCTCCCTGGGGACCTGTGGTGGGGCTCTGGGATATGGCCCGTGAAGCCGCAGGGGGAGAGCGCCAGGGCTGGGATCCCCATTCCAGACAGGCAGCTGCGTCTGGAGTGCTGTGCAGTAGAGGCAGTGGGCGAGGACCAGGGTGGCTGGGGCAGGAGAAGGGGCTCTGGCAGCAGCCAGGAGGCAGGGGCTGGGGGGGCACCACTCAAGCCGGAGGTCACTGCCCAAGGGGACCCTGTGCCAAGGCCAGACCGTGAAGATGTTCTGCAGCTCCCGGATGCCGAGGGTGCCGGCACTGCACACCAGCACCTGTAACAAGCTGTCCATCGCTGACAGGGTCTGCAAGAGAACAGGGTCTCGAGGGCAGCCCTGGCAGCCTGAGGGAGCAGCGCAGCCATGGCCTTGCTCTGACCAGGAAGGGGCCTCGGGACAGGGGAACATCCTGTGGCTCACGCCATGGCATACCTTGCAGTAGAGCAAAGCCTCGGGGCCCTGGATGTCCTGCGGAGGCAGGTGGAAGATGCTGCAGAAGCAGGCTTCCAGGAGGCCGTTCTTCTCGTGCAGAAGCAGCCCCGCTGTGCTGCAGGGACATGGAAGAGCTCTTTGGAGGAGGCAAGGAGGAGGCAGACCCAGTGGTTGGAGGCCTGGGCTGATCCCCACGTTACAGGGGCCCTCTGAACCCCTCCTGACCCTGACATTGGCCTTTGGGGGGAAAACCCTGCGCCATCCCCTGCCCTGCTGTCTGCACTTCTCTCAGGCCCGGGTCTGTGGGTGCCCCTGGGACAGGGCTGATGTGGCAGACATGAGGAGGGCTCCCCCGGCACTCAAGGCCCCCCAGGGTGCAGATGCTGCTGGTGGGGTCCCCGGTGTGGGTTTGCTGGGGAGACAGAGAAGAACCATCACCCGCTTCGGGGTACTGAGGGGGCCTTGGGGTGCTGCGTGGTGAGACAAGGAGGCACCAAATGTGATCAGTTCTAAGTAACTGTAAAGTCTGGTGGCTTTGTAATGGAAAATAACGGAGACCCTTGAAGGTAGTTGACACAGTTTTAGGTCCTTAGAACCTTAGTACAAAAATGTAGAAAAACAGGATCTGGGGATGGGGAGCATCTGGGATCAGCAGAGGTCCAGGAGGGAGCAGTGAGACTAGCTGCTCCGTAGAAGGACAGGAAGATTGCTATGCTTGTAATCTTAATTAAGCTGGAGCTCCAAAGACTGCCAGCGGGTATGAATACTGTAAATGACTCTCAAAGACCACCATCACCTTTTGTATACCTACGGGAAACTTTCTGGAAAATGATGTAATGCATGTGTAGCGTCATGAATATGTATATCTGCCCAGTGACTGTATAAGGATGGCCTGTGCGGCAGTATGGAGACACACGTTAGGAGAAGCTATCCCCCGGGTCTCCCGGCGCCGCAGTAAAGAATACCTGCTTGTCAACTTAAACCTTTGTTGGCCGGTTTGTTCCTGGAGTTTTCTCGAATCACTGGTCTGCAAAGCAGGCAGGATGCAGGCTGGGCTGGGAGCCAGAGGGCTGAGACCTGGAGGGTGACTTTGGGGACATCCTGAGAGTGTGGGGGAGCAGGGCCAGGCCCTCCCCACCCCCGAGGGGGGGAAGTGGATCGGTTTGCTCATCCCCAGCTGACACAGCACTGTGGCAGTTCCTCCTGCCCTCTGTGGCTTCTCTTTGCAAGGGGAACGACCACCGGGCTGGGAGAGGGGTCCCCACAGCACACGGGTTGCAGTAGGGGCTTTCTGACCCCTCAGAGGCTGACAGGGCCCACCCCGGAGCCCCGCATGCCACTTCCCTGCTGCGGTGCTGTCATTCACCCTCGGACCTGCCATTAACCCCCCTGAAGCCGTCCCGCCGTGAGCTGAGCAGCCACGGCCGCGCTGGGGCCGGTGTGGGCTGCTGGAAACACACCATGTGTCTCCCACTGCCTCTAAGCTGGGGCCTGTTGGTCTCCCACCAGTGAGAAGAATGGGCTGCGTGTCGGAGGAGCTCTCCCTGGCCCCCCTGCACCAGAGGCTGGAGCTGCTGCAGGCCTGTGCTGGGCTGCTGCGTGAGGAGAGGGGGAAGAGCCGGGCGTCGCGGCTCCACACGCTCCAGCGCTCCTCGGACTCTTTCCCCACCTGCCTGCTGCTGCTGCGGAGCCGGGGCACCGCCGAGGCCCCCTGCCAGCTCGTGGGCCATGTCCGGCTCTCCCTCGTGGCCGGCCGGCCCCACAGCCTCTTTGTGGAGAGCGTGGTGGTGGCCCGGGCGCTGCGGGGCCAGGGCTACGGGCGGCGGCTGATGGAGGCCACCGAGCAGTGGGCCCGGGCCCGGGGCTTCGGCTGCCTGCACCTCAGCACCCACGACAGGCAGCGTTTCTGCGCACATGTGGGCTTTGTCCTGGCCCAGCCGGTGCAGAGCGTGGCCTTCCTCAGCCCCACCGTACCCACTGAGGTGCTGCGGCTCTTCTCCACCCGTGCTCTGAGGGCAGGACCAGTCCCAAGAGCTCTGCGCAGTCTCACCAGTGTGCCCTGCACCCATGGATCTCACTGTGGGGCAGCTGAGGCTGACAGTAGGCCATGTCCATCAGCATGGCTGCTGCTCTTCCCACGGAGCAGTCTAAGGAAACTGAGGCACACGTGGCTGGATGGGCACCAGGGGGAGTACGGCAGGGCCGCCTACAGCACGCTGCTGGTGGGGTGGGCAGCCAGGTCCCCCCCAGCGCAGCTGGTAGCAGCAGGGGCCAGAGACATGGCATTGGAAGGTCAGTGAGCCGCTGGGCTGCGCCAGGGGATTAGCAATGTCCTTGCTGCCTCACTGGGCCTCTTTCCTGCCAGGGTTTCCCCGCAGGGAAATCATGACACCATTGCAGGAACGTGGTGGGACGATTTGCACGATTGGGGTGCTGCAGTGGATGGCTGCAGGCTCTTCAGAAGGGATAGGCAAGGAGGAGGAGGTGGTGGGGTTGCGTCGTACGTCAGGGACTGCCTCGACTGCCTGCAACTCAGTGTTGTGAGTGAGAAGGCTGAATGGTTGTGGGTAAAGGTCAGGGGGAAGGCCGACCAAGCTGGCCACTGCCATAAAAGATAATAAAAAATACTTCAACAAATATATTAGCAATAAAAGGAGGGCCCAGGAGAACCTCCATCCTCTACTGGAGACCGGGCAAAAACCTAGTGACTGAGGCTGAGAGAAAGGCTGAGGTACTTCATGCTGCCTTTGCCTCAGTCTTTTATAGTCCCACCAGCCATTAGGAGTCACAACAGGGTACTCAGTTCCCAGAGTTGGATGGCACAGATAGGAAGCTGACTGAAGTCCCCATAATTCAAGAAGGAACGGTTAGTGACCTTCTGCTCCACTTAGATGTACACAGGTCAGTGGGGCTGAAAGGATTGCACCCAAGAGTGCTGCAGGTTCTGGCAGAGGAGCTTGCTGAGCCACTCTCCATCATCTCTCAGCAGTCCTGGTCTAGTGGGCAGGTCCCAGAGGACCGGAACCTCCAGAGCGGTGAGCCTGAGCTGGGTGCTGGGGAAGGGCATGGAGCAAATGATCCTAAGTGAGATCACACAGCACAAGCGGGAAAACGGGGGGATCAGGCGCAGTCAGCGCGGGCTGACGAAGGGCAGGTCCTGCGTGACCAACCTGATCTCCTTCTACGACAGGGTGACCCGCTGGATGGATGAGGGAAAGGCTGTAGACATTGTCCCTTTGGAGTTTAATAAAGCATTTGACAGCGTCTCCTCCCACAGTGTTCTCCTGGAGACACTGGCTGCTCATGGCGTGGAGAGCTGTGTTCTTTGCCGGGTTGGAAACTGGCTGGATGGCCCAGCCCAGAGAGTGGTGGTAAACGGCGTTGCATCCAGTTGGTGAGTGGTCACTAGTGGTGTCCCTCAGGGCTCAGTGTTAGGGCCAGTGTTGTTTAGTATCTTCGCTGATGATCTGGATGAGGGGATCGAGGGCACCCTCAGTCAATTGTCTGACGACACCAACTTGGGTGGGAGTGTTGATCTGCTGGAGGAGAGGAAGGCTCTGCAGAGGGATCTGGCCAGCTGGATTGATGGGCTGTGGCCAGTGGTATGAGGTTCAACAAGGCAAAGTACCGGGTCCTGCATTTGGGTGACAATAATCCCATGGAACGCTCCAGGCCTGGGGAAGAGTGGCTGGAAAGCTGCTCATGGAAAAGGATCTGGGGGTGCTAAGTGATGGAGCTGAACGTGAGCCAGCGTGTGCCCAGGCAGACAAGAAGGCCAATGGCATCCTGGCTTCTATCAGCAATAGCGTGGCCAGCAGCACCAGGGCAGTGATTGTCCCCCCCCGTACCAGGAACTGGTGAGGCTGCACCTCGAATCCTTCATTCAGTTCTGGGCCCCTCACTACTACTGTACCTCCAGCACATTGAGGCACTGGAGCGGGCCCAGAGAAGGGCAACAAAGCTGGTGGAGGGTCCGGAGCTAAGTGTGATGAGGAGCAGCTGAGGGAGCTTGGCGGGGGTTTAGTCCGGAGAAGAGAAGGCTCAGGGGGGACCTTCTCTCTCTCTTGGACTACCTGAAAGGAGGCTGGAGAGAGGTGGGGGTGGGTCTCTTCCCCTGTTTAAATTTAAACCCATTGTCCCTTGTCCTATTGCCTACAACCTGTGGCTGTGCCTGGGATTGCCGTGACCCGGGTGTAGGACCTTGCGCTTTGCTTTATTGAACTTCACAAGGTTTTCACAAGTCCCTGCTGGGGGCTGAGCGCCGCCTCCTCCATGCCCTCGGCAGCAATGAGCGCAGCCACTGTAGCCTCGAACTCGTCCTTCTTTTCTCGAGCACGAGCACTGTCTGAGTCGCCAAGGAGGAGACCAGGGGGCTGGCGTCTTTTCTTGGGCCTTTGAGGACTGTGGGGATAAAGCAGGAGAGGTGAGGTGGCAGCCCTGTGTCCCCTCCAGGCAGGGCACATTGCACCCCATGATGCCCAGGGCCAGGAGGGAGCCAGGGGCAGGTGGCTCAGCTGGAGGCTGCTGATCAGCAACAGCCCCCTCCACAAACGCACTCTGCCCATAGACGCAATGGGAGCAGAGTCCTTCCTCCTCCCCACTGGCCTTACCCTGTTTGATAGACTCTGTCATGCTGCACTCATCCGTGTACTGTCCGATGAGCCCTGGGGGGACACAGTATGTTGGGGAACCTGCGGAGTGTTGGGGACCCCAGCACCCAGCCCGCCTGGCCACACAGCTCCCCAGGGAGGGCTGACCCTGGGGTGCTGTGTCGAGGAGGGGATGAGCCTCCTGCCAGCCCGATGTGTGCAGGCAGAAGTGGCTGAGAGGGTGCCAAGGGATGCTCTGCAGGTCCTGCGCTGGGATGCAGGGGCCCTGTCAGAGGGAGGGACGCGGGGCTCATGGCTCACCGATGAACCTGACAGCGTCCTGCCTCAGGATCTCCTGTGGGCTCTGCAGGTAAACCTCACACTGGTGCAGAAAGTCCACGATCTTCCTCCTCTTCCTCTCCAGCTGGAGAGAGAAGGGTGCAGGGTTGGCGCAGAGCTGCCCCCCACTTGGGCTGTCCCCCCACCCAGGGCCACCCTTCTTCCCCCCAGCAGAACATTCCCAGCTCTCCTCCATGTGGCGTTCGGGTTCAGAGGGAGCACAGGGCTCGCCACTGCTGCTGGGGTGCCACTCTGGTGGCAGGGTCCCCCTTGCGACCCTGGGGATGAGGGCAGCCTGGAGCAGAGCCTGCTCCAGAGAGGTGCATACAGCTGCAGGACACAGCCCTGCGTCCTCCCCGCTGGGCATGGGGCAGGGCGCTCCCGGTGCGGATCCCAGCAGCGCTGGGGCTCTGCTCACCAGGCGCTTGCTGATCTCCCATGGTTCCGCAGTCCGCGCCAGCTCTGTCAGCTCCTGCCACTTCAAGAAGCAGCCAGCGAAGCAGAGGGCTTCCTGGGCAGCCTGGGAAGAAAAAGAGATGCCACCACCAGCCCTGGAGGCACAGCACCCTGTATCCTCCCTCTTAGCAGGGTTCGGAGCCTGTCCCAGTCCCTGCAGGGAAGATGCTCGAGTTGGGCACTGGTGCTGCCACCAGGCTCAGCACCCCAGGAGAAGATAAGGCCAGCCAGCTTCTCTGCCTGGAAGCCCCTTGGGGCTGCAAGCTTTTGGGCTTGGTGGCCCTAGGCTGCTGTGGAGCAATAGCCTTGTCTCTGGGGCTGCCGGGCCCCATGTCCCATGGCAGGGGCTGTGCAGAGGGAGCTGGGTGGGAAAGGGACCCATCACCCCCTTCATCCAGGAGGCAGGAGGAGAAAGGCAGCAGTGGGTGAGGGGGGGGTTCTGCCTGGACCTAGGGCCTCAGCAAGCTAGACCTCGTGGTGACACACGTTTGAAGGCTCCGGTGTCACCAGCACCCTGCCCAAAGGACAGATCTGGTTGGGAATCCCACCTTGGCCACGTTCTCTTCCCGGTCATGCAGGTGAAAGACCAGAGGCAGCAGGCTCTCCCACACCTCCTTCTTCATCTTCTTTACATCAGCCGTCACAAGCCCCATCACAGATTGGAATAAGCAGATGGAGAGCTCCCTCACGGTGTCTGACTCCTGTGGGAGAAGGACTTCAGCCCCAAGCCCACGGCGAGCAGGGGGCTGACGTGGGGATGGATGTTCCCAAAACAGCCTGCTCCAAGAGGGAGCGAGCTGCAGCATGCAGAACGTCTGCCAAGCGGGGCTAGCGGGGACAGCAGGAGATCCCCGGTGGGCTCGGAGATACTGCCAGGGCAGGCTGGGGCTCAGCAGCCCTGCTGCCATCCTGCCACCACCAACTCCTGCAGCAGGGAGGCCAAGCCAGGCTTAGTCCATGCAGGGAGGAGATGGGGGACAGCACAGAGCTGCTGAGCACAGCCATGGGGCAGTGGGGCAAAGCATCGTCCTGCAGAGCACGGAGCTGGGGTGGGAGGTGTGAATGGAGGTGCCCGTTGCAGGGGCACAAGTCTCTCCCCCAGCCTTACATTGTCGAAGAGCAAGCGGAGCTTGGGAGCGATGGCAAGGGCGCTGAGGCTGAGTGTCTTCCCCTCCAGCAGCTTGAGCAAGTTTTTGAGCACAAGCATGGCCGTGGTCACAGCATGACTGTCATCTGTATCCTCCAGGCACGCCACGATGTTTGGCATCAGGGTGAGGATCTTCCTTGCCTGTGTGAGACGTGACACCTCGTTTTTGTAATGCAGTGAGCGATGGCAGCAGTGAAAAACCTCTCTGCAAACACCGGCCTCCCCACTGGCTTCTCAGCAGACAGCACCGGCTCCTCGCCATGCCCTCGGCTGCCCCTTCTCCAGCAGAGCCCCTGGGCAGGCTGGTGGGTGCCTGGCACTGCCTGGAAAGCTGTCAAAGGTGCCGCAGCCCCTGCTGTGAGCGCTGCATTTCACCCCAGGGCTCAGCATCCCACAGCCTGGCTTTGCAGACCCCACACTCAGGCTGGTGCCTGTGCTGCCAGCACCCCTGTCAGGATGTGCCAGCAGTGGTAGCCCCTTCCCCACAGCACAACTGCCTCTCTTCTGGCAGGGCACAGCCATGGGTCACTGGACTGGGCAGGCACAGAGCTGGTACTTCTCCCAGCGCCCAGAAACGCTGAAGCCACCGTGTTGCCCAGCAGCACCGCTGCGCCCTGCGCTGCTGCCCCAGTGACCCCTGCTCACCTTGTTGGTCTTCTCGGAGAGCTCAAAGAGACACTTAAGCACCAGTCTTGACATCCCCACGCACTGGCTCTGCAGGTACCAGGGGAAGATGTCCACAGCATAGTCCAGAATCTCGCTGCTGTCGGTGTGCTTCAGCACCTGAAACACACAGGAGGAGCTGGTGAGGTGCGGTGCTGGCTCCAACCATCAGCTCAAGGCAAGGATGCTGGGGCAAGAGCAAGCTCAGACGGAAGTGGCAGGGACTGCAGAGAGCCCCCGTGTCCCACCGCACACTGCACCGGTTGGTTGCCTGCTTCTCCACGGTAGCAACCAAAGCCCACCCGCCACCCCGGCTCCCCCCACAGCACAGTGCTGGGCATGAGACAACCGAGCGTCAGCGGGAGCTTGGGGCGCTGGCGTCGGGCTCACCTCGGTGAACATGACCATGGCGGCCATCTCCCACGTGGGGTCCTCCACAGCAAGGAGCTTCACCAGGTGGTAGAACAGTATGCAGTGCATGCGTCTCGAGGCCTTCATTGTCTCCCTGGCAGGGGGAAGGAGGCAGTGTCAGGCCTGAGGCGGGCAGACTCATCTCCCTGGCGTTTGCAGCAGTCTGGACATCACCAGTCTGCAGCACTTTCTCTGAGCAGTGGGGACCCCCCCGCCATCAGCACCAAGGGAGCGGGTGCTGTGGGGTGCCTGGTCCCTGAGGAGCAGAGAGATAGGGCTCTCACCTGGCCACGATGCGCACTCCCTCGAGGTGGTGTTGGATGTTCAGCATGTTGTCCCAGCCACCCTGCTCCTTGATGGCCAGGTCCTCGCTCTCAAAGCCCATGTTGCGGAGCAACACTCTCATGGACTGCACTGCTGACCTGCACAAGGAGAGATGCTCAGCTGCCAGCGGGACCCCTGGCTTGGCTCCGGGTGGCCAGCAGGGATGAGAGGACAGGGATGGAGCACCTGACGGGAGTGAGCTGATGCTGCTGGTTCTCCTCCCAGAAAATGAGCGCTTCCTTTGCCGTCAGCTGTGTTGTGAATGGCACTTGGCACAGCAGTGCCAGGAAAAGCTCAGGGAAAACCTCCTCCACCTCCTTTGGGCAGAGGGACTGCCGGAGGATCTCGTGGATTGTCCTGGCTGCCTGCAGAAGAGAGCCAGAAACTGAGAGGTCCTCTCATCCCTGGGGAGGTCAGGGCTTGGGGTGGGCAGGGAAGAGGAGGGGAGGCCCTGCAGAGCTGAGGGCAGCCCCGGGGGACAGCAAGGCCTCGTCGAGCAACTCACGGCCAGGGACATGATGCGCGGGTTGTCCTTGATGGCGGGGGAGATTTTGCGCAGCGACCGGTTCAT
The DNA here is from genome assembly GCA_028858755.1 of Ara ararauna. NCBI lineage: Eukaryota > Metazoa > Chordata > Aves > Psittaciformes > Psittacidae > Ara > Ara ararauna. The sequence continues at coordinate 4,133,350 of CM054385.1, forward strand.
CAGTGCGCTGAGCAGCTGCCTCAGCACCTTCCTTGCAGCCTTTGGTTCCGAGAGCATCACCTTCCACATGGCCATGGCGGCACTGCAGGGACATGGGGGTCCGTCAGCGGGGACGCCCTGGTGGATGGCTGGGCTGAAGGCCCTCAGGAGGGTCTTGGGGCCAAAGGCTGCTGGGCCCCATACCTGCTGTTGCACTTTGGGGAGCACTGCAGCATGTTGGCCACCACCTCTCTGGGTTGTTTGTGTGTCAGCGCCAGCAGCATCTTCTTCAGGGTGTTGAGGGCTATTTCTGTGCTGACGGAGGGCAGGTTTCTGTAGATGGCCGACATGATGCTCTGCACCTGCAAGGGACACACGGGTGGCAGTGGGGAGTGATGTCAGCAGGGTGAGCGTGGCTGTTTCCCCAGCGCCACCTGGGTGCTGCTTCCATTCCCGGTGTGATCTGGCAGCTTGAGACGGTGTCAGTGGTGGCCAGGCACAGAGGCAGGACAAGAACAGTCCCCGGAGGGTTGGGGCATCAGCGGTGCAACCAGAGGCTACTCACCTGCCCTGGCGGGAAGTCCGTGTCTAACACGAGGATGTTCACCATGTCGGCAGCCATGCTGATGCTGTAGGCCCCTGGGGTTTTCAAGGCCTTCATGGCCACGAGGATGGTATCTCTCCGCTCAGAGGGCTGGAGGTACTCTGCGCACATCTGCGGGATGAAGGAGGGGAGGTTTGTCACCCAGAGCATCCTGGCTGTGCAGCGAGAGTGGGACGCAGAGCCAGGCTGTGCTGGGAGGAGAGCAGCGGTGGGGCTCAGGGTCCTGCGGGGAACCCGAGCTCGCTGGGGCCTTTGCCTGGCCCCTGCTCAGGAACAGCACGAGCCCCGTCACCCCCATGCACCGCGTGTCCCTTCACTCATGCGGAGCCCGGCCAGGAGCCAAAGGCACTTCTTACCGAGAACATCTGTCTCGTGTGTGTTCTTTCCAACAGCTGCCAGGGGTGCATCTGTTGCGAACTCTCCTGGAGCTCCTGCTGCCTTCTCTCCTGCAGAGGGGTGTATGTGCCTGGGGAGCAGCAAAACCAGGGTGCTCAGAGAGAGGGCGCAGAGCTGGAGGTGCAGCTGAGAGTGCTGGGCTGAAAAGTCACTGGCAAAGAGAGGCCTGGACCCACACAGGGCCTGAAAGCAGATGCCCAGGGAAGGTCCAGGGCTAGTGCAAGCGTGGGCGAGGGGAAATGGCTCTTTGGGCTGCAGGCAGGCAGCTTGGATCTGGCTTTCTCTTGCCAAGAAGTGTGGCCCCTGCCTGCCCATCCCCGGGGAAACCCAGCCCCACAGGGCTTCTCTTACTTGTGTGCTGCTGGGTGAAGCTGTACATGTGAGAAAGAGCTTCTGCAGCCTCACGGCGGGTCCCCTTGTTGTTGCAGGTGCAGCAGAGGGTGAGGTGCGCCACCAGCTTCCCCGTCAGCACAGTCTTCCAGCACTGATGTCGGATCTCTGGGCCTTGCATAGTGCAGGAGCAGAACTGGGGGACGATGGGCACAAAGTCACTTGGGCACAAGGAGAGCCTCAGCCGCCCCAGAGCAGCCAGGCAGCAGCCCAAAGCAGGGCAGCGATGCTGGCCCCAGGCTGCTGCCTGTGCCCTGGGAAAGAGCATGGACAGGCCAGGGCAGAACCCCTGCTCCTGAGCTCCTGCAGACCGGGCGCTGCTGCGGCTCATGGGCACGGGGCTGGGGCGCTGGGGCTGCCCAGACCAGGAGCTCAGTACCTGTGACGGGGGGTAGGTGCTGATGTATCTGGCCAGCCTGGCAATCTGTGCCACGGCCCTCTCCTGCACCACGGCCATCTCTGAAGTGATGAAGGGCAGCAGGAGCTGGGAGGAGAAAAGCTGTCAGTATGGGGCACATGTCCTTCTTGCCCCTCGCAGCAATGGGCTGTGGCCAGGCAGGTCCCCACATCCCACTGCTGCTGCTGCTCTGCTGCTGAGCACTCACCGCCCCTCAGAAAAGGTCCCTCCCTCCACCCCCCGCCCCTGAGGACCCCGAGGCTTTGGGGTGACCCCTCCCTGGGGACCTGTGGTGGGGCTCTGGGATATGGCCCGTGAAGCCGCAGGGGGAGAGCGCCAGGGCTGGGATCCCCATTCCAGACAGGCAGCTGCGTCTGGAGTGCTGTGCAGTAGAGGCAGTGGGCGAGGACCAGGGTGGCTGGGGCAGGAGAAGGGGCTCTGGCAGCAGCCAGGAGGCAGGGGCTGGGGGGGCACCGCTCAAGCCGGAGGTCACTGCCCAAGGGGACCCTGTGCCAAGGCCAGACCGTGAAGATGTTCTGCAGCTCCCGGATGCCGAGGGTGCCGGCACTGCACACCAGCACCTGTAACAAGCTGTCCATCGCTGACAGGGTCTGCAAGAGAACAGGGTCTCGAGGGCAGCCCTGGCAGCCTGAGGGAGCAGCGCAGCCATGGCCCTGCTCTGACCAGGAAGGGGCCTCGGGACAGGGGAACATCCTGTGGCTCACGCCATGGCATACCTTGCAGTAGAGCAAAGCCTCGGGGCCCTGGATGTCCTGCGGAGGCAGGTGGAAGATGCTGCAGAAGCAGGCTTCCAGGAGGCCGTTCTTCTCGTGCAGAAGCAGCCCCGCTGTGCTGCAGGGACATGGAAGAGCTCTTTGGAGGAGGCAAGGAGGAGGCAGACCCAGTGGTTGGAGGCCTGGGCTGATCCCCACGTTACAGGGGCCCTCTGAACCCCTCCTGACCCTGACATTGGCCTTTGGGGGGGAAACCCTGCGCCATCCCCTGCCCTGCTGTCTGCACTTCTCTCAGGCCCGGGTCTGTGGGTGCCCCTGGGACAGGGCTGATGGGGCATTGGGCGCTGGGGATGCGGAGCTGGGGCTGGGCAGGTACCTCATGGCAGCGATGGTCAGCATGACTTGCTGCCTCACTGTGGTGTCCAGTCGGCCGATGGGCTCCTCTTGCAGCAGCACCTGAGGAGCACAGCAGTGTGGATGGGTCAGGACAGGGCAGCTCCTTCCTCCAGCAATAGCCCGTGGGGCTGTCCTGGCACCCGCAACCATTAGCAGTGGTCCCAGCCCCAGAGCAGGAAGGGCTGTGCCCATCTCAGAGCACAGGCTGGCCAAGGGACCTGCAGACTTGGTCCCAGCCCCAGCTGCAGCTGGGCCATGCAGGTGGCTCTGGAGCATGGCCAAGGATGCAGCCCCAGAGCGGCACTCGCTCCGCTCGCACTCCCCGCCTGGCTGAGCCCTCTCCTGCCCCAGGGCTGGGCCGCTGCCCCTGCCTCAGCCTGACCGGCCATCCCCTCACCTTGAGGATCTCTGCCACCTCCTTCTGGAAGAACAGCAGCATGCTCCACAGGAAGGAGTGCATGCTGAAGGTGCTGCAGATGATGCAGATGGACTCCAAAAGCTTCAGCTTCTGATCTTCTTGCTGCCAGCCGGGGAGGTTGCACATGGACAGACGTTGTCAGGTGGGAGAGACAGATGGGGGGTCCATAAGAGCCCCCAGCACCTTCTGAGTACGGGATGGGGGCAGAAAGACCGTGCCGGACACAAGGCACAGCGGCATGGAAGTGGCCATGGATACCTTTGGTCGGCTCTTGATGGAAGCTAGGATGGGGTCTAGGGTGTTCTTTTCCTCGCTGGACACATCCACAGTAGAGATGCACGAACCTGGCCAAGAGAGAGCAGGCAGGCCTGGAGGGCAGGCAGTGGGGAGTACCCGAGCCCTCTGCCCAGCCTCAGGGATGTCCCCAGCCCTGGCTCGTGGCTGGGACACGGGTGCCCCCCATGCAGCCCACAGGGGTGAGGGCGCGATGCAGGAGGGCAGCAGGGGAGGGAGCCCCAGCGTCTCCCATGGAGGCTCAGAGGCACCAGGGGAAAGAGGGAGTTCCTGGCCCAGGGGTGCTGTGGTGGGGCTGTTCCGTGGGCTCTGCGCTGCAGGACTGATGCCTGGCTGGGGACTGCAAGCGTGGGCCAGGGCAGGGCAGGGCAGGGTGGGCAGCCCCTGCCCGCAGCACCCATACACTCACCTCTAGGCATCTCACTGCACTCCCGCCCGGAGCTGGGAGCCGGGCCAGCTTCGTCCTTCTCCACCCAGGCCAGCCTGGGTCGGCTGGGGGGTCTCGCCTCCATCCTGAGGGAGGGAGGGAGGAAAGCGGTGAAGGGGACCCCCACCACCAGAGCTGCCCTGCCAGGAGTGGCGGGGCAGAGCGCTTGGGGGGCTCCTTGCTGCCACCATGTCCCTGAGACACTGCAGGCAGGGCTGGGTGACAGAGTGCCCCGATGTCACCCGCACTCAATGTCTTGATCCCGCCCTCCACAGCTCCCCTCCTGTGACCCCAGAGCCCCCCCGGAGCCCTCCGTGCCCCAGGGCAGTGGGACTGACTCCGCCTCCCTCCTTCTCCCAGCACGGGGTTGGGGTTCATCTGAGCCGGAGCACCCCCTTGTCACAACCCCACTGTCCCCTCGCTCCTGGGGACTGGGGCCATCCCCACCTGTGGCCGGGCTGAGGCGCAGTCCTTGGCCCTCAGGCACTCGAAGGGTCTTCTGTCTTCCACAGGAGGCCCTGGACACGGCCCCGGGTCTCCCCTCGCAGAAAGGCTGCTGAGCACGCAGGGATGCCGGATGCACACTATGCACTCGGCCACTGCTGCAGCCGCACTGACCTGGGCATGCTGGGGTCCCCCTTATATAGCCGGTCCCCCGGTTACGGTTGCCAGGGCCTTCAGTAATGGGTCAATTATGAGTCAGTGATGGCCCCTGCCAGGGATCCCTACCCACCTCACCCCCGGAAACACGGCCCGGTTGGCAGAGCCCTGGGCAGCAGGAGCGGGCTGGAGCAGGAGGGAGCGGGAAGGTGGGGCAAGGAGCGGGTTGGAGTGGGCAGCCGCCCGCTGCGGGGCTGGGGAAGGCCAACGCCGCCTCCTCTGCCACCAGGACCCCTCGTGGGTCAGCAGGACACGCCATGGCAGTGAGCTTGTCACCGAAATCCGGGAAATAAACTCTCTGACCGGAATGGCAGCTTAGAAACCTGACGTGACTTTGTTACGGTACCGGGTGCATGGGAAGTCACTCTGCCTAACACACACACGGAGAAGAGGCAGTTTACAGCTTTGACATCATCATTACATACGCACTCATTATAATTTGCGAAATGCCCCCCCAGTTCTCCTTACAGATGCATGTGGTAATTTGGGCAGATAAGGCCGTGGCGCAGGCGCTGCGCATTTGAGGAGTGGTCTCTGGGGGTTGTGGTTCTCGTTCGGGGAGAAATCCCCTGACTCATTTTTCACTTTTATGGAAATCCCTCAGTCAAGGATGTTGGAATGAGCGTTTAGTCTTTCCAATTACCTACATGTTCACATTGGTTCTGCTCCCAGCAGGCCCCCAGTTTGCCTGGCTGGAGCCCTGGGACCACCAGTGTGGCAGGGAGCCAGCTCCCTCCATGCTCTGAGGGTTGGATGACACAGATAGGAAGCTGACTGAAGTCCCCATAATTCGAGAAGGAACGGTTAGTGACCTTCTGCTCCACTTAGATGTACACAGGTCAATGGGGCTGGAAGGATTGCACCCAAGAGTGCTGCAGGTTCTGGCAGAGGAGCTTGCTGAGCCACTCTCCATCATCTCTCCGCAGCCCTGGTCTAGTGGGCAGGTCCCAGAGGACCGGAACCTCCAGAGCGGTGAGCCTGAGCTGGGTGCCGGGGAAGGGCATGGAGCAGATGATCCTAAGTGAGATCACACAGCACAAGCGGGAAAACGGGGGGATCAGGCGCAGTCAGCGCGGGCTGACGAAGGGCAGGTCCTGCGTGACCAACCTGATCTCCTTCTACGACCGGGTGACCCGCCGGATGGATGGGGCAAAGGCTGTAGACATTGTCCCTTTGGAGTTTAATAAAGCATTTGACAGCGTCTCCTCCCACAGTGTTCTCCTGGAGACACTGGCTGCTCATGGCGTGGAGAGCTGTGTTCTTTGCCGGGTTGGAAACTGGCTGGATGGCCCAGCCCAGAGAGTGGTGGTAAACGGCGTTGCATCCAGTTGGTGAGTGGTCACTAGTGGTGTCCCTCAGGGCTCGGTGTTAGGGCCAGTGTTGTTTAGTATCTTCGCTGATGATCTGGATGAGGGGATCGAGGGCACCCTCAGTCAGTTGTCTGACGACACCAACTTGGGTGGGAGTGTTGATCTGCTGGAGGAGAGGAAGGCTCTGCAGAGGGATCTGGCCAGCTGGATTGATGGGCTGTGGCCAGTGGTATGAGGTTCAACAAGGCAAAGTACCGGGTCCTGCATTTGGGTGACAATAATCCCATGGAACGCTCCAGGCCTGGGGAAGAGTGGCTGGAAAGCTGCTCATGGAAAAGGATCTGGAGGTGCTAAGTGATGGAGCTGAACGTGAGCCAGCGTGTGCCCAGGCAGACAAGAAGGCCAATGGCATCCTGGCTTCTATCAGCAATAGCGTGGCCAGCAGCACCAGGGCAGTGATTGTCCCCCCCCGTACCAGGAACTGGTGAGGCTGCACCTCGAATCCTTCATTCAGTTCTGGGCCCCTCACTACTACTGTACCTCCAGCACATTGAGGCACTGGAGCGGGCCCAGAGAAGGGCAACAAAGCTGGTGGAGGGTCCGGAGCTAAGTGTGATGAGGAGCAGCTGAGGGAGCTTGGCGGGGGTTTAGTCCGGAGAAGAGAAGGCTCAGGGGGGACCTTCTCTCTCTCTAGGACTACCTGAAAGGAGGCTGGAGAGAGGTGGGGGTGGGTCTCTTCCCCTGTTTAAATTTAAACCCATTGTCCCTTGTCCTATTGCCTACAACCTGTGGCTGTGCCTGGGATTGCCGTGACCCGGGTGTAGGACCTTGCGCTTTGCTTTATTGAACTTCACGAGGTTTTCACAAGTCCCTGCTGGGGGCTGAGCGCCGCCTCCTCCATGCCCTCGGCAGCAATGAGCGCAGCCACTGTAGCCTCGAACTCGTCCTTCTTTTCTCGAGCACGAGCACTGTCTGAGTCGCCAAGGAGGAGACCAGGGGGCTGGCGTCTTTTCTTGGGCCTTTGAGGACTGTGGGGATAAAGCAGGAGAGGTGAGGTGGCAGCCCTGTGTCCCCTCCAGGCAGGGCACATTGCACCCCATGATGCCCAGGGCCAGGAGGGAGCCAGGGGCAGGTGGCTCAGCTGGAGGCTGCTGATCAGCAACAGCCCCCTCCACAAACGCACTCTGCCCATAGACGCAATGGGAGCAGAGTCCTTCCTCCTCCCCACTGGCCTTACCCTGTTTGATAGACTCTGTCATGCTGCACTCATCCGTGTACTGTCCGATGAGCCCTGGGGGGACACAGTATGTTGGGGAACCTGCGGAGTGTTGGGGACCCCAGCACCCAGCCCGCCTGGCCACACAGCTCCCCAGGGAGGGCTGACCCTGGGGTGCTGTGTCGAGAAGGGGATGAGCCTCCTGCCAGCCCGATGTGTGCAGGCAGAAGTGGCTGAGAGGGTGCCAAGGGATGCTCTGCAGGTCCTGCGCTGGGATGCAGGGGCCCTGTCAGAGGGAGGGACGCGGGGCTCATGGCTCACCGATGAACCTGACAGCGTCCTGCCTCAGGATCTCCTGTGGGCTCTGCAGGTAAACCTCACACTGGTGCAGAAAGTCCACGGTCTTCCTCCTCTTCCTCTCCAGCTGGAGAGAGAAGGGTGCAGGGTTGGCGCAGAGCTGCCCCCCACTTGGGCTGTCCCCCCACCCAGGGCCACCCTTCTTCCCCCCAGCAGAACATTCCCAGCTCTCCTCCATGTGGCGTTCGGGTTCAGAGGGAGCACAGGGCTCGCCACTGCTGCTGGGGTGCCACTCTGGTGGCAGGGTCCCCCTTGCAACCCTGGGGATGAGGGCAGCCTGGAGCAGAGCCTGCTCCAGAAAGGTGCATACAGCTGCAGGACACAGCCCTGCGTCCTCCCCGCTGGGCATGGGGCAGGGCGCTCCCGGTGCGGATCCCAGCAGCGCTGGGGCTCTGCTCACCAGGCGCTTGCTGATCTTCCATGGTTCCGCAGTCCGCGCCAGCTCTGTCAGCTCCTGCCACTTCAAGAAGCAGCCAGCGAAGCAGAGGGCTTCCTGGGCAGCCTGGGAAGAAAAAGAGATGCCACCACCAGCCCTGGAGGCACAGCACCCTGTATCCTCCCTCTTAGCAGGGTTCGGAGCCTGTCCCAGTCCCTGCAGGGAAGATGCTCGAGTTGGGCACTGGTGCTGCCACCAGGCTCAGCACCCCAGGAGAAGATAAGGCCAGCCAGCTTCTCTGCCTGGAAGCCCCTTGGGGCTGCAAGCTTTTGGGCTTGGTGGCCCTAGGCTGCTGTGGAGCAATAGCCTTGTCTCTGGGGCTGCCGGGCCCCATGTCCCATGGCAGGGGCTGTGCAGAGGGAGCTGGGTGGGAAAGGGACCCATCACCCCCTTCATCCAGGAGGCAGGAGGAGAAAGGCAGCAGTGGGTGAGGGGGGGGTTCTGCCTGGACCTAGGGCCTCAGCAAGCTAGACCTCGTGGTGACACACGTTTGAAGGCTCCGGTGTCACCAGCACCCTGCCCAAAGGACAGATCTGGTTGGGAATCCCACCTTGGCCACGTTCTCTTCCCGGTCATGCAGGTGAAAGACCAGAGGCAGCAGGCTCTCCCACACCTCCTTCTTCATCTTCTTTACATCAGCCGTCACAAGCCCCATCACAGATTGGAATAAGCAGATGGAGAGCTCCCTCACGGTGTCTGACTCCTGTGGGAGAAGGACTTCAGCCCCAAGCCCACGGCGAGCAGGGGGCTGACGTGGGGATGGATGTTCCCAAAACAGCCTGCTCCAAGAGGGAGCGAGCTGCAGCATGCAGAACGTCTGCCAAGCGGGGCTAGCGGGGACAGCAGGAGATCCCCGGTGGGCTCGGAGATACTGCCAGGGCAGGCTGGGGCTCAGCAGCCCTGCTGCCATCCTGCCACCACCAACTCCTGCAGCAGGGAGGCCAAGCCAGGCTTAGTCCATGCAGGGAGGAGATGGGGGACAGCACAGAGCTGCTGAGCACAGCCATGGGGCAGTGGGGCAAAGCATCGTCCTGCAGAGCACGGAGCTGGGGTGGGAGGTGTGAATGGAGGTGCCCGTTGCAGGGGCACAAGTCTCTCCCCCAGCCTTACATCGTCGAAGAGCAAGCGGAGCTTGGGAGCGATGGCAAGGGCGCTGAGGCTGAGTGTCTTCCCCTCCAGCAGCTTGAGCAAGTTTTTGAGCACAAGCATGGCCGTGGTCACAGCATGACTGTCATCTGTATCCTCCAGGCACGCCACGATGTTTGGCATCAGGGTGAGGATCTTCCTTGCCTGTGTGAGACGTGACACCTCGTTTTTGTAATGCAGTGAGCGATGGCAGCAGTGCAAAACCTCTCTGCAAACACCGGCCTCCCCACTGGCTTCTCAGCAGACAGCACCGGCTCCTCGCCATGCCCTCGGCTGCCCCTTCTCCAGCAGAGCCCCTGGGCAGGCTGGTGGGTGCCTGGCACTGCCTGGAAAGCTGTCAAAGGTGCCGCAGCCCCTGCTGTGAGCGCTGCATTTCACCCCAGGGCTCAGCATCCCACAGCCTGGCTTTGCAGACCCCACACTCAGGCTGGTGCCTGTGCTGCCAGCACCCCTGTCAGGATGTGCCAGCAATGGTAGCCCCTTCCCCACAGCACAACTGCCTCTCTTCTGGCAGGGCACAGCCATGGGTCACTGGACTGGGCAGGCACAGAGCTGGTACTTCTCCCAACGCCCAGAAACGCTGAAGCCACCGTGTTACCCAGCAGCACCGCTGCGCCCTGCGCTGCTGCCCCAGTGACCCCTGCTCACCTTGTTGGTCTTCTCGGAGAGCTCAAAGAGACACTTAAGCACCAGTCTTGACATCCCCACGCACTGGCTCTGCAGGTACCAGGGGAAGATGTCCACAGCATAGTCCAGAATCTCGCTGCTGTCGGTGTGCTTCAGCACCTGAAACACACAGGAGGAGCTGGTGAGGTGCGGTGCTGGCTCCAACCATCAGCTCAAGGCAAGGATGCTGGGGCAAGAGCAAGCTCAGACGGAAGTGGCAGGGACTGCAGAGAGCCCCCGTGTCCCACCGCACACTGCACCGGTTGGTTGCCTGCTTCTCCACGGTAGCAACCAAAGCCCACCCGCCACCCCGGCTCCCCCCACAGCACAGTGCTGGGCATGAGACAACCGAGCGTCAGCGGGAGCTTGGGGCGCTGGCGTCGGGCTCACCTCGGTGAACATGACCATGGCGGCCATCTCCCACGTGGGGTCCTCCACAGCAAGGAGCTTCACCAGGTGGTAGAACAGTATGCAGTGCATGCGTCTCGAGGTCTTCATTGTCTCCCTGGCAGGGGGAAGGAGGCAGTGTCAGGCCTGAGGCGGGCAGACTCATCTCCCTGGCGTTTGCAGCAGTCTGGACATCACCAGTCTGCAGCACTTTCTCTGAGCAGTGGGGACCCCCCCGCCATCAGCACCAAGGGAGCGGGTGCTGTGGGGTGCCTGGTCCCTGAGGAGCAGAGAGATGGGGCTCTCACCTGGCCACGATGCGCACTCCCTCGAGGTGGTGTTGGATGTTCAGCATGTTGTCCCAGCCACCCTGCTCCTTGATGGCCAGGTCCTCGCTCTCAAAGCCCATGTTGCGGAGCAACACTCTCATGGACTGCACTGCTGACCTGCACAAGGAGAGATGCTCAGCTGCCAGCAGGACCCCTGGCTTGGCTCCGGGTGGCCAGCAGGGATGAGAGGACAGGGATGGAGCACCTGACGGGAGTGAGCTGATGCTGCTGGTTCTCCTCCCAGAAAATGAGCGCTTCCTTTGCCGTCAGCTGTGTTGTGAATGGCACTTGGCACAGCAGTGCCAGGAAAAGCTCAGGGAAAACCTCCTCCACCTCCTTTGGGCAGAGGGACTGCCGGAGGATCTCGTGGATTGTCCTGGCTGCCTGCAGAAGAGAGCCAGAAACTGAGAGGTCCTCTCATCCCTGGGGAGGTCAGGGCTTGGGGTGGGCAGGGAAGAGGAGGGGAGGCCCCGCAGAGCTGAGGGCAGCCCCGGGGGACAGCAAGGCCTCGTCGAGCAACTCACGGCCAGGGACATGATGCGCGGGTTGTCCTTGATGGCGGGGGAGATTTTGCGCAGCGACCGGTTCATCAGTGCGCTGAGCAGCTGCCTCAGCACCTTCCTTGCAGCCTTTGGTTCCGAGAGCATCACCTTCCACATGGCCATGGCGGCACTGCAGGGACATGGGGCTCCGTCAGCGGGGACGCCCTGGTGGATGGCTGGGCTGAAGGCCCTCAGGAGGGTCTTGGGGCCAAAGGCTGCTGGGCCCCATACCTGCTGTTGCACTTTGGGGAGCACTGCAGCATGTTGGCCACCACCTCTCTGGGTTGTTTGTGTGTCAGCGCCAGCAGCATCTTCTTCAGGGTGTTGAGGGCTATTTCTGTGCTGACGGAGGGCAGGTTTCTGTAGATGGCCGACATGATGCTCTGCACCTGCAAGGGACACACGGGTGGCAGTGGGGAGTGATGTCAGCAGGGTGAGCGTGGCTGTTTCCCCAGCGCCACCTGGGTGCTGCTTCCATTCCCGGTGTGATCTGGCAGCTTGAGACGGTGTCAGTGGTGGCCAGGCACAGAGGCAGGACAAGAACAGTCCCCGGAGGGTTGGGGCATCAGCGGTGCAACCAGAGGCTGCTCACCTGCCCTGGCGGGAAGTCCGTGTCTAACACGAGGATGTTCACCATGTCGGCAGCCATGCTGATGCTGTAGGCCCCTGGGGTTTTCAAGGCCTTCATGGCCACGAGGATGGTATCTCTCCGCTCAGAGGGCTGGAGGTACTCTGCGCACATCTGCGGGATGAAGGAGGGGAGGTTTGTCACCCAGAGCATCCTGGCTGTGCAGCGAGAGTGGGACGCAGAGCCAGGCTGTGCTGGGAGGAGAGCAGCGGTGGGGCTCAGGGTCCTGCGGGGAACCCGAGCTCGCTGGGGCCTTTGCCTGGCCCCTGCTCAGGAACAGCACGAGCCCCGTCACCCCCATGCACCGCGTGTCCCTTCACTCATGCGGAGCCCGGCCAGGAGCCAAAGGCACTTCTTACCGAGAACATCTGTCTCGTGTGTGTTCTTTCCAACAGCTGCCAGGGGTGCATCTGTTGCGAACTCTCGTGGAGCTCCTGCTGCCTTCTCTCCTGCAGAGGGGTGTACGTGCCTGGGGAGCAGCAAAACCAGGGTGCTCAGAGAGAGGGCGCAGAGCTGGAGGTGCAGCTGAGAGTGCTGGGCTGAAAAGTCACTGGCAAAGAGAGGCCTGGACCCACACAGGGCCTGAAAGCAGATGCCCAGGGAAGGTCCAGGGCTAGTGCAAGCGTGGGCGAGGGGAAATGGCTCTTTGGGCTGCAGGCAGGCAGCTTGGATCTGGCTTTCTCTTGCCAAGAAGTGTGGCCCCTGCCTGCCCATCCCCGGGGAAACCCAGCCCCACAGGGCTTCTCTTACTTGTGTGCTGCTGGGTGAAGCTGTACATGTGAGAAAGAGCTTCTGCAGCCTCACGGCGGGTCCCCTTGTTGTTGCAGGTGCAGCAGAGGGTGAGGTGCGCCACCAGCTTCCCCGTCAGCACAGTCTTCCAGCACTGATGTCGGATCTCTGGGCCTTGCATAGTGCAGGAGCAGAACTGGGGGAAGATGGGCACAAAGTCACTTGGGCACAAGGAGAGCCTCAGCCGCCCCAGAGCAGCCAGGCAGCAGCCCAAAGCAGGGCAGCGATGCTGGCCCCAGGCTGCTGCCTGTGCCCTGGGAAAGAGCATGGACAGGCCAGGGCAGAACCCCTGCTCCTGAGCTCCTGCAGACCGGGCGCTGCTGCGGCTCATGGGCACGGGGCTGGGGCGCTGGGGCTGCCCAGACCAGGAGCTCAGTACCTGTGACGGGGGGTAGGTGCTGATGTATCTGGCCAGCCTGGCAATCTGTGCCACGGCCCTCTCCTGCACCACGGCCATCTCTGAAGTGATGAAGGGCAGCAGGAGCTGGGAGGAGAAAAGCTGTCAGTATGGGGCACATGTCCTTCTTGCCCCTCGCAGCAATGGGCTGAGGCCAGGCAGGTCCCCACATCCCACTGCTGCTGCTGCTCTGCTGCTGAGCACTCACCGCCCCTCAGAAAAGGTCCCTCCCTCCACCCCCCGCCCCTGAGGACCCCGAGGCTTTGGGGTGACCCCTCCCTGGGGACCTGTGGTGGGGCTCTGGGATATGGCCCGTGAAGCCGCAGGGGGAGAGCGCCAGGGCTGGGATCCCCATTCCAGACAGGCAGCTGCGTCTGGAGTGCTGTGCAGTAGAGGCAGTGGGCGAGGACCAGGGTGGCTGGGGCAGGAGAAGGGGCTCTGGCAGCAGCCAGGAGGCAGGGGCTGGGGGGGCACCGCTCAAGCCGGAGGTCACTGCCCAAGGGGACCCTGTGCCAAGGCCAGACCGTGAAGATGTTCTGCAGCTCCCGGATGCCGAGGGTGCCGGCACTGCACACCAGCACCTGTAACAAGCTGTCCATCGCTGACAGGGTCTGCAAGAGAACAGGGTCTCGAGGGCAGCCCTGGCAGCCTGAGGGAGCAGCGCAGCCATGGCCCTGCTCTGACCAGGAAGGGGCCTCGGGACAGGGGAACATCCTGTGGCTCACGCCATGGCATACCTTGCAGTAGAGCAAAGCCTCGGGGCCCTGGATGTCCTGCGGAGGCAGGTGGAAGATGCTGCAGAAGCAGGCTTCCAGGAGGCCGTTCTTCTCATGCAGAAGCAGCCCCGCTGTGCTGCAGGGACATGGAAGAGCTCTTTGGAGGAGGCAAGGAGGAGGCAGACCCAGTGGTTGGAGGCCTGGGCTGATCCCCACGTTACAGGGGCCCTCTGAACCCCTCCTGACCCTGACATTGGCCTTTGGGGGGGAAACCCTGCGCCATCCCCTGCCCTGCTGTCTGCACTTCTCTCAGGCCCGGGTCTGTGGGTGCCCCTGGGACAGGGCTGATGGGGCATTGGGCGCTGGGGATGCGGAGCTGGGGCTGGGCAGGTACCTCATGGCAGCGATGGTCAGCATGACTTGCTGCCTCACTGTGGTGTCCAGTCGGCCGATGGGCTCCTCTTGCAGCAGCACCTGAGGAGCACAGCAGTGTGGATGGGTCAGGACAGGGCAGCTCCTTCCTCCAGCAATAGCCCGTGGGGCTGTCCTGGCACCCGCAACCATTAGCAGTGGTCCCAGCCCCAGAGCAGGAAGGGCTGTGCCCATCTCAGAGCACAGGCTGGCCAAGGGACCTGCAGACTTGGTCCCAGCCCCAGCTGCAGCTGGGCCATGCAGGTGGCTCTGGAGCATGGCCAAGGATGCAGCCCCAGAGCGGCACTCGCTCCGCTCGCACTCCCCGCCTGCCTGAGCCCTCTCCTGCCCCAGGGCTGGGCCGCTGCCCCTGCCTCAGCCTGACCGGCCATCCCCTCACCTTGAGGATCTCTGCCACCTCCTTCTGGAAGAACAGCAGCATGCTCCACAGGAAGGAGTGCATGCTGAAGGTGCTGCAGATGATGCAGATGGACTCCAAAAGCTTCAGCTTCTGATCTTCTTGCTGCCAGCTGGGGAGGTCGCACATGGACAGATGTTGCCAGGTGGGAGAGGCAGATGGGGGGTCCATAAGAGCCCCCAGCACCTTCTGAGTATGGGATGGTCTCGGAGATCAGTGGACAGCACACAGACCAATGTGATCAAAATGCTGACAGCTTTATTAGCTCTCACAAGCAGCTTTTATAGAGCGTTCAGACAATAGAGCATTTAAGACACGGTTGGCAAGATATAATTGAACAGTGTTTTTGTAGCTGAGCGTTAGTAACAACTTAACGATTGATGAACTGTAATAGCATACATTCCAAGGTTGCAGTTATCAGTTCCTCCCTGAATATCCTGACTTCGTAGTCTCTTCTGCCAACTCCCTCAAACTCTTGCACATATGCGTTCTTTAGTAACCTTCTGCAAAGGCCTCAAAGCCTTTGGTTCACTACTTCACTAATGTCAAGGATCTGTCTGGATTGCTCACGTAGCCATTCTCAACCAAATAACTCTCCACAAATCCCCCTTTTTGTTTTTGAGCAATCCAGGTTTGATTCACGGCCTTTAGTCTTTTTTGTAAACGCTTAAAACAAAAATACTCCACAGATTCTCAAAATCAACAATATAAGAAAGATCATTTTGAGGCCATCAATAATCCAGTCTTTCCAAGCAGCGACCATAACTATCTGTCAGCAACAGCACGTCTGTATTAACCTTTTCTTGCCCAAAATGTTAATCTGTTACACATTTAAAACTTTTACATGAATCTAGTAACAAATACACAGAACAGTGTCTGCCCTTAACACACATATATACATACACATGCATACACATGGGATCCCATAAACAGACTTCACACAAATACAAAATTTAAAACACAAAATGTAGATAAATGTGGCACAATGACCCTGTGAAGACAATCAAGAAACCAGCTCCAAACAGTGTCGTTGCAATGTAAGGAGGCAGGCTCAATCTCAGCGGGCGTCCCCGCAGAGGCTCTGCCTCCCTCACATTGTATGAGGCTTGGGCTTTTAAACTGACCAAAATGCACACTCATTCCGACGTAGGTGGCCAGTCTACATTGAAAGAAGTGGCCAGCAGTATCTATAAAGGTCTGCAAGGGTCAATAGAAACATGAACATACTTATATTTACAAACCTCTAGTACATATATATTACAGAGAGACTATATAAAATCTGTGGTCTGTTACCATTTGCTTAATATCTTTTGATAAGAGCATACTAGAGACCTTCCATGAGCAGCGGTAGCAATACTAGATACTAGATGATTCAAACGAGGTCATAGTTTGCATGCTGTGTGTCATCTTTCTTCCACGGTCGTATCCAGCGAGCTGGCACCCACCGAATGCCACGATCTGTAAGTAAACACGTATATCCTCTACCTGTTAATTTGACCTCAACCGGACCTTCCCATTGGCCGGTATCGAGGTTCTTATACTGGACCAGAATTCTCTGTTGGCCCCTGTCTTGGAGACCAGATTGCATAGCAGCATAGTGGATAACTATCGGAGGTTCAGTCCTATCTCCTGTTAAACACAAAAAATTTAAAACATACAATGCTTTAGCTAAACGTTCTGCCGGAGGGATGGGTTCCCCCGTTTTTTGTTTGTCAAGGAGAGTTTTCAGAGTTAAATGTGCACGTTCTACTAAGGCTTGTCCTGTGGGGGAGTGAGGAATACCGGTAATATGACGAATTCCCCACTGATTACAAAAAGCAGAAAACCGCTTAGAAGTGTATGCTGGTCCATTGTCTGTCTTGAGAGTTTGTGGAACGCCTAAAACTGCGAAAGACATATACAGTTGTTTTTCAACATGCTTGGAAGTTTCACCCGTCTGAGCTGATGCCCAGATTGCTATTGAATAGGTATCAATAGATACATGGACATATTTTAGTCGACCAAATTCTGCAATATGAGTAACATCCATTTGCCAAATTTGAAGAGGCTGGATACCTTTAGGATTCACTCCAGATCCTAACCCAAAACCAATTTTTTGACAGGCCGGACAAGATTTAATGATGCCTTGAGCATCAGTCAAGGGAAGGGCAAATTGCCGAGTGAGCATTTTTGCTGATTGATGAAAAAAGGAATGTGAGTTACGGGCTTGTTCAAATTTGCTGACCGGTGGTCCGCACCAGGTTGGCGCAGCCAGTCGATCAGCTCTTTCATTCCCAATAGCTAGACCATGAGTCATAAGGTGACTATGAATATGAGTAATAGAATACAGATGTTCCCGTAATTGCAGCGTTTGTAACAAGGTTTGTAATAATTTATACAGGTGGACATTAGCAATTTCTTTGAGCAGTGCATTTTCCATTCTGTTGATTAGACCGACAACATAAAGTGAATCAGATACTACATTAAATGATTGGTCATGCCACTTTTCAAAGGCCCAAAGGACAGCTTTTAATTCTAAAGTTTGCAGGGAGTCTTTCGGCTCTCCTGGTATGATATGGTTCTGCCAATTACTACTGTTTTCTAGCCATGTGCAAACAGCACGCTTAGATCGTTTCCCTGCGTCTGTAAATACAGTTGGGCCATTAACAGGAGTCTCAGACCTGATTGGAAAAGTTTCCATCTTTTGAGTCGATATTAATGGAAATAATTTGTGTGCTGGATAGGCATTTGTCACCTGTCCTGAAAAGCCTTCTAATGCTATTTGTAAGGGCAGTGAGACACGTAAGAGCCGGTCAAGATAATCCTGAACTAAGGGAACAATAATTGTGTTGGGATCTTTGCCTGAAATTTCCTGAAGGCGAGAGCGACCCTTCACAATTATCTGAGAAAGAATTTCTATCTTTGTTGTAACAGTTTTTTTCTGTCGCATTGGGGTAAAGACCCGCTCTAAAATGCGAAGGGGGTTACGTTGAGACAGTACCCATTGAGCAAGCAGACCAAACGGGTAGTGTCTATCAGAGCCAGAATTTATGATGATTAGCACTATAGGATGGGACAATAATAATCGTTGTGCATGTGTTCTGATGACTTTGTCACTAATGAGCTGTAGGGCTTGTTTCTGACGGGGCCCTAAAGTTCGGGTGGCTTCAGCTTGAGTTGTTGTTCCCAATAATTCTACAAGGGGTTTCAGATCATCATTTGTTATTTCACAAAGGTTTCTTACCCACTGAATATCTCCGACTAATTTCTGAACATCGGTAAGTGTTTTAATCTCAGTAGTCAACTGTACTTTTTGAGGCTTAATGGTGCCTGAGGTCATAACCCAGCCTAAATATTTCCATGGGGCTAGTTGTTGGATCTTTTCTGGGGCGATTTTAAGGCCTCGGTGTTCTAGTTCAGACTGGATAACAGCCAATACATATGTTTTTTGTAAGGTTTCACCTGGAATCAAAATGTCATCCATATAGTGACAGAAAATCAACTGTGGAAATTTCTTACGAACAGGGTCTAATGCCCAGGCCACAAATATCTGACACATGGTTGGAGAATTTTTCATTCCTTGGGGCAGTACCACCCAATGATAACGTTTAGCTGGTTCGGCTTTGTTAACGGACGGCACAGAAAAAGCAAATTTCTCTGCGTCATCTGGATGTAAAGGAATGGTGAAAAAACAGTCTTTCAAATCAATGATTATTAACTCCCAATTTTCTGGCAGCATTACTGGTGAGGGTAGACCAGGCTGTAATGCTCCCATAGGTTCCATTACTGCATTTATGGCCCGTAGGTCATGCAACAGTCACCGGTTCCCACTTCTTTTAGGGATGGTAAAGATAGGGGTGTTCCAGGGACTTGTAGAAGGAACAATGTGTCCTGCATCTAATTGTTTCTGAACCAATTCAGTTACTATCTGCAGCCTTTCCTCTTTTAGCGGCCATTGATCTACCCAAACGGGATCGGTTACTTTCCACTTGAGTTTGAGTATAGGCCACTGTTCAATGGCCGCATCTGAAAAGGACGAGTGATTAAACAGGTGTTTAGTTGGCCTAGAATATCTCGCCTCGCTAAAGTAACAGGTACATTCATTACAAATGGCTTTGTGGTAACGGTGGCTCCATCAGGAAACTGGAAAGTTACTGGATCTTTACTAATCATGGTGGATTGAGTACCACCTATACCAGAAATATTGGTAAGGGCTGGTACCAGGTGCCAATGTCGAGGCCATTGCAAATGAGAGAGAATTGTCACATCTGCTCCTGTATCAAGTAACATTTTTGTGTGGACAGACTCACCACTTTTGGCAGTTATTTTGAGAACACATTCTGGTTTAGTCTTGTGGCTGTCTAGGGTCAGATATACTTGCGGCTCTCCTGTTGATCCGAAGCCAGCATTACCATGCTCCACTGGTCCTGGTTGAGGAACGCTGGATTTAAATGGAACAAGTTGTGCAATCCTACTACCTTGAGGAATAAACACAGGTGGAGTGAGTGTATAAACCATGATTTTGATAATGCCTGTAAAATCTGCATCGATTACTCCAGGTAAAATGAAAATACCTTGACGTGAAACTGAAGAACGACCGATTAATAGCGCACTTAGGCCTCTGCCCAACGGACCTTTCATATTACTATCCATTAGATGTACACGGACATCTTGGATAGTGATATCTATGGTTGTTTCCAGGTCTACTCTGACACTCCCTGCAGTGGCGGAGTGGAACCGGTCAAGACACCCTCCGTATTCTGAGACATCTATGCTCCCTACATTTTTGTCATCGCGTGAGGGGCTCTCGCCCTCGATTGGCGGTTTCCCGACCTTCTGCACTCTTTGGTAGTATGTGAATTGGAATTACAATTACTGCACCACTTTGGCTTTCTCGCTGCTCGACACTGAGTTTGAACATGACCTTCTTTACCGCAATTAAAACACCTTTTCCTGTTTCCCGTGTTTGATGACTTTACAAAGGGGAAAACAGTTTGCAATAACTCTTCGTTTGCTTCCTTAACGGCAGCAGCAACAACGGTTGCTTTGTCTTGTTGTGAAGCACGATTAGCCAATTCTATCATATCTGCCACTTCCGAGCCATAAGGCAAGGTAGCGAGACTTTGTTTCGGTTTTGGGTAGGCATTTTCAAATGCTAGCATCTTAAACAAACGCTCTTTAGTCGGCAAATCAATATCAGGATGTTTTTCGATAGCTGCGTATAACTTCCCAACCAATTGAGAATACGGTTCATTCAATCCCTGCTTAACACTGGTAAAACCAAACTGATGAGAACCATCCAGAACCGAAAATAGTGCCTGTAAAGCTAAATTCTGGGATAGCCTTAGCACTTCATTTGAAAAGTTAACCTGTAAATCAACATTAGAATAAGGACCAAAACCCATAAGCATTTGAGTTTGCACACCATACAATGGATCAGTTTGCTGTCGCTGTCTGGTTTGTTCAACATCACACAGTCTCTGCCAATGACGTTCGAATATCAATTTCTGTGATGGGGTAAGCAGCACCCCTGCTATCTGGAACGAATCATGAGGAATGAGCAAATCAGCTGTAAAAATATAGTTAATAATCTGGCGTGTCATATTTGAATGAAGACCGTAATTAGTCACAGCTTGACGAGCTCTCTCCAAAAGCTTCCAATCAATTGCTTCCCATTGGTTTTGACCTTGGGGAGTTACTGACACCGGGAAAGCTTGTGGAAAGAAGGATCCTTCCACTATAGCATCACGAATTACCCCTCTCCATCGTCGGTTTGCCCCTGCAGAGTCGGCAGGCACTGGATTAAACAAATTCTTAGGCACTTGTTCAGGAGGGGCGATTGGCACAGAGGGCACTACGGAGCAATCTGAATTAACAAGAGTCCCAGTCCCTTCGGTATTGTTTATATGGGGACAGTCAGGGCCGAACTTATCCAGTCGAGTGATTACTTCTTGTAAGAGTTTCCCTGTCTTAGAGTCTATAGCTTGGGCTTCCTGGGGAGTCACCCTCTCTGAGCTTGATCTGGATGGTGGTCTTGTGGATGGCAGGGAAAGAGGCGCAGACCGATACATCTGCATCCGCGACTGACAACAAGGCTCACCGCAGGTTTGATCCCGAGCTTGTACTTTTTGCTCCTTAGCTTTACCTCCCTCTATACTGCAAGGAGCGTGTTTCGGAGCTGCAGTTCTGGAAGAAGACAGTCGGGGACCCGGTATCGCTAGGCACTGTTCAAAAGGGTTGCCAAACGGGCCAGCCGTTTTTTGTGGGGGTGGGGGCGGAGGTTGAGGAGGCAGTGGTGGCGCAGTGGGTTTTACAGGCTCGGCAGGCATCGCCATCGGACCTTTTTCCTCAATCGAGGGAGAAAGGGCGGCAGTTGCTGAAGCAACAGCGGGACACTCACTTTTCATAGACTGTAAAGTCTCTCGAATTAGCTTCCAGAGTGTGGCATAGTTGTGAGCCACTTTTCCTGCCTTCCCTCCGTTACTGACAATGTCCCATAACTGCATTCCTATGGTTTCCCACGTGGATAACTCAAAGGCAGTATCCACCCCGCCTATGAAACCCTTCTCTTTGCTCCACTGCAATTACCCTTTCAGAGTGTCTTCCTCATAATTACTTCCTCTCTTAGAGAGAATGTTGGAGGAGATTTAGCACAACAGCCTCTTCTTTGGACAGTGTGGTTCCCATTCCTTCCCGACTGCCACTTGCCTGTATCAAGTGGATCTCTTCGGTAGACCTCGCATCTCCGGGGACGCGTCCGCGATTCACGTCAGCAGCCTCTCGCTTGCTGGCTCGGGTTTTTGGTCGGCCTTCCCTTGTCTTCCTGTGAGGTTAGCTCTATGCTGCAGGCAGCATCTTCATCTTATGTACTTGCCTGTCAAGCCCTCAAACTAATAATGCTCAGAACACACTCAGAAATTCCTGCCCAAAGGCCAGCTGCTGTGAAACAGTCATCATTTGAAGGTTCAAGAAGGAAGTGTTCTCAGCTGCTATTCGCAGGTCATACACCAGCAAAGAAAGAAAAAAAGCATCTTTATGACCATACGGCAGCTGACAGTATTTTTACACAAGAAAATACAGCAAAGACACAGAGAGGGAGAGAGAGAAAGAGAGATGGGCCAAATTTCAGGGAAAAGCATAGGAAGAGCCATTAAGATGTCTAAAATGTTCACACACTAGGAAGAAGGAATCATAGGAGAACCAGAGACAGAACTGCTGCACATGAGCGACGTGGGTGTTTCTTAAGGACATGAGTTAGTTAGAAACGTACTCCTCAAAGCTCTTAATCACCACTCCCTGTGTCACACACAGAATCACTATGGCTGCAAGAAACTCAGGAGGTTCTTCATTTAAACACTCAGTGAATTCAGATCAGGCTGCTCAGGGCTTACCCAATCAGGCATTCAAAAACTGCCAGGCAGGAGATTTCACACACACACACCCCCCCCTTCTGGGCCCTATTCAAATGTCTGGCTGTGCTAATAGGGAAAACATTTTAATTGCATTAGTTGGAGTCTGTCTCTGACGGAACAGGTGGGGCTACGCTCCGGCCCGCGGCGGGCGGTGCTGAGGGCGCTGAGGCGGTGGCCGCCATCTTGTAGTTCCCTCGTGCTGGCCCAGCGCGTCCCGGCGGCTGTGGCGGAGGGTGGCTCGGGGCAGCCCCGCGGCCCTTCCGGGCACGTTTCTGCTGCCAGAGCGGGTGGCACAAACCTTTGGTGTGTGCTGCGGTACTTCTGTGGGACCGGTGCCAGTTTCTCCCGTAACTGACTTCATGGAGCCCTCTGGCCAGGGCGTTGGCTAGGGAAGGAGCCTCCAGTTGTCACAGGAATAACGCTGTGAAGTACGAACTCACTCCACTGATCGAGATAGCAGGGTTTTATTGGGGGACAAAGCCAATAAGGCAAAAGCAACAGCGCTGGGCGCGTGACCGTAGCCAGAGGCGCGCCGATTAGCATTTGTCACAGTTTTATATACTTTCACTATGTGCTGAAGTGTAACAAGAGTTTAGATTACAACTGGGGCAGCAAATTAATCACTTGGAAGTGCATCAGCAGACACAGCCCATGAGCTGGGTCTGAGGAACATGCAGACCTTACTCAGAACCCCTGAAGAGCAGCTGCAAGACTGAAAAAACCCAGTTTTGCTCAACTGCAACACCCCACAGGAAAAGGGAACTGCAGAGCAGCAACTGACAGGGCACAGGGTAAATCCTCCCGGGCAGGCCCCAGCTGGGAACTTCCTTCTTTGCTCAACATCACCACCCAGCACCGGTGGAAAATGCACCCAGGAGAGAAGGAAAAAAGAAAAGAGAGGGGGAACAAAGAGAGGGTGGAAAAAGGGGGGGGGTGGAAAAGGGGGGGTGTGTGGAAAAGGGGGGGTGTGTGGAAAAGGGGGGTGTGTGTGGAAAAGGGGGTGTGTGTGGAAAAGGGGGTGTGTGTGGAAAAGGGGGTGTGTGTGGAAAAGGGGGTGTGTGTGGAAAAGGGGGTGTGTGTGGAAAAGGGGGGTGTGTGGAAAAGGGGGGGTGTGTGGAAAAGGGGGGGTGTGTGGAAAAGGGGGGGTGTGTGGAAAAGGGGGGGTGTGTGGAAAAGGGGGGTGTGTGGAAAAGGGGGGTGTGTGGAAAAGGGGGGTGTGTGGAAAAGGGGGGGTGTGTGGAAAAGGGGGGGTGTGTGGAAAAGGGGGGGTGTGTGGAAAAGGGGGGGGTGTGGAAAAGGGGGGGGTGTGGAAAAGGGGGGGGTGTGGAAAAGGGGGGGGTGTGGAAAAGGGGGGGGTGTGGAAAAGGGGGGGGTGTGGAAAAGGGGGGGGTGTGGAAAAGGGGGGGGTGTGGAAAAGGGGGGGGTGTGGAAAAGGGGGGGGTGTGGAAAAGGGGGGGGTGTGGAAAAGGGGGGGGTGTGGAAAAGGGGGGGGTGTGGAAAAGGGGGGGGTGTGGAAAAGGGGGGGGTGTGGAAAAGGGGGGGGTGTGGAAAAGGGGGGGGTGTGGAAAAGGGGGGGGT
Organism: Ara ararauna; assembly: GCA_028858755.1. NCBI lineage: Eukaryota > Metazoa > Chordata > Aves > Psittaciformes > Psittacidae > Ara > Ara ararauna. Next base: position 4,156,762 of record CM054385.1, read on the forward strand.
GTGGAAAAGGGGGGGGTGTGGAAAAGGGGGGGGTGTGGAAAAGGGGGGGGTGTGGAAAAGGGGGGGGTGTGGAAAAGGGGGGGGTGTGGAAAAGGGGGGGGTGTGGAAAAGGGGGGGGTGTGGAAAAGGGGGGGGTGTGGAAAAGGGGGGGGTGTGGAAAAGGGGGGGGTGTGGAAAAGGGGGGGGTGTGGAAAAGGGGGGGGTGTGGAAAAGGGGGGGGTGTGGAAAAGGGGGGGGTGTGGAAAAGGGGGGGGTGTGGAAAAGGGGGGGGTGTGGAAAAGGGGGGGGTGTGGAAAAGGGGGGGGTGTGGAAAAGGGGGGGGTGTGGAAAAGGGGGGGGTGTGGAAAAGGGGGGGGTGTGGAAAAGGGGGGGGTGTGGAAAAGGGGGGGGTGTGGAAAAGGGGGGGGTGTGGAAAAGGGGGGGGTGTGGAAAAGGGGGGGGTGTGGAAAAGGGGGGGGTGTGGAAAAGGGGGGGGTGTGGAAAAGGGGGGGGTGTGGAAAAGGGGGGGGTGTGGAAAAGGGGGGGGTGTGGAAAAGGGGGGGGTGTGGAAAAGGGGGGGGTGTGGAAAAGGGGGGGGTGTGGAAAAGGGGGGGGTGTGGAAAAGGGGGGGGTGTGGAAAAGGGGGGGTGTGGAAAAGGGGGGGGTGTGGAAAAGGGGGGGGTGTGGAAAAGGGGGGGGTGTGGAAAAGGGGGGGTGTGGAAAAGGGGGGGGGGGTGGAAAAGGGGGGGGGGGTGGAAAAGGGGGGGGGGTGGAAAAGGGGGGGGGGTGGAAAAGGGGGGGGGTGGAAAAGGGGGGGGGTGGAAAAGGGGGGGGGTGGAAAAGGGGGGGGGTGGAAAAGGGGGGGGGTGGAAAAGGGGGGGGTGGAAAAGGGGGGGGGTGGAAAAGGGGGGGGGTGGAAAAGGGGGGGGGTGGAAAAGGGGGGGGTGGGAAAGAGGGGGGGTGGGAAAGAGGGGGGGTGGGAAAGAGGGGGGGTGGGAAAGAGGGGGGTGGGAAAGAGGGGGGTGGGAAAGAGGGGGGTGGGAAAAGAGGGGGGTGGGAAAAGAGGGGGGTGGGAAAAGAGGGGGGTGGGAAAAGAGGGGGGTGGGAAAAGAGGGGGGTGGGAAAAGAGGGGGGTGGGAAAAGAGGGGGGTGGGAAAAGAGGGGTGGAAAAGAGGGGGGGGGAAAAGAGGGGGGGGGAAAGAGGGGGGGGGAAAAGAGGAAAAAAGGAAAGGGATGAAAAAGAGGGGAGAGAGGGGAGAGAGGGGAAAAAAAGAGAGGGGGGAGGGGGGAAAAAAACAGGGGGGGGAAAAAAGAGAGGGGGGGAAAAAGAGGAAAGAGGAGAGGAAAAAAAGAGGGGGGGGGAAAAAGAGGAAAGAGGAGAGGAAAAAAAGAGGGGGGGGGAAAAAGAGGAAAGAGGAGAGGAAAAAAAGAGGGGGGGGGAAAAAGAGGAAAGAGGAGAGGAAAAAAAGAGGGGGGGGGAAAAAGAGGAAAGAGGAGAGGAAAAAAAGAGGGGGGGGGAAAAAGAGGAAAGAGGAGAGGAAAAAAAGAGGGGGGGGGAAAAAGAGGAAAGAGGAGAGGAAAAAAAGAGGGGGGGGGAAAAAGAGGAAAGAGGAGAGGAAAAAAAGAGGGGGGGGGAAAAAGAGGAAAGAGGAGAGGAAAAAAAGAGGGGGGGGGAAAAAGAGAGGGGGAAAAAAAGAGGAAAGAGGAGGGGAAGGAAAGAAAGAGGAGGGGAAGGAAAGAAAGAGGAGGGGAAGGAAAGAAAGAGGAGGGGAAGGAAAGAAAGAGGAGGGGAAGGAAAGAAAGAGGAGGGGAAGGAAAGAAAGAGGAGGGGAAGGAAAGAAAGAGGAGGGGAAGGAAAGAAAGAGGAGGGGAAGGAAAGAAAGAGGAGGGGAAGGAAAGAAAGAGGAGGGGAAGGAAAGAAAGAGGAGGGGAAGGAAAGAAAGAGGAGGGGAAGGAAAGAAAGAGGAGGGGAAGGAAAGAAAGAGGAGGGGAAGGAAAGAAAGAGGAGGGGAAGGAAAGAAAGAGGAGGGGAAGGAAAGAAAGAAAGAGGAGGGGAAGGAAAGAAAGAAAGAGGAGGGGAAGGAAAGAAAGAAAGAGGAGGGGAAGGAAAGAAAGAAAGAGGAGGGGAAGGAAAGAAAGAAAGAGGAGGGGAAGGAAAGAAAGAAAGAGGAGGGGAAGGAAAGAAAGAAAGAGGAGGGGAAGGAAAGAAAGAAAGAGGAGGGGAAGGAAAGAAAGAAAGAGGAGGGGAAGGAAAGAAAGAAAGAGGAGGGGAAGGAAAGAAAGAAAGAGGAGGGGAAGGAAAGAAAGAAAGAGGAGGGGAAGGAAAGAAAGAAAGAGGAGGGGAAGGAAAGAAAGAAAGAGGAGGGGAAGGAAAGAAAGAAAGAGGAGGGGAAGGAAAGAAAGAAAGAGGAGGGGAAGGAAAGAAAGAAAGAGGAGGGGAAGGAAAGAAAGAAAGAGGAGGGGAAGGAAAGAAAGAAAGAGGAGGGGAAGGAAAGAAAGAAAGAGGAGGGGAAGGAAAGAAAGAAAGAGGAGGGGAAGGAAAGAAAGAAAGAGGAGGGGAAGGAAAGAAAGAAAGAGGAGGGGAAGGAAAGAAAGAAAGAGGAGGGGAAGGAAAGAAAGAAAGAGGAGGGGAAGGAAAGAAAGAAAGAGGAGGGGAAGGAAAGAAAGAAAGAGGAGGGGAAGGAAAGAAAGAAAGAGGAGGGGAAGGAAAGAAAGAAAGAGGAGGGGAAGGAAAGAAAGAAAGAGGAGGGGAAGGAAAGAAAGAAAGAGGAGGGGAAGGAAAGAAAGAAAGAGGAGGGGAAGGAAAGAAAGAAAGAGGAGGGGAAGGAAAGAAAGAAAGAGGAGGGGAAGGAAAGAAAGAGGAGGGGAAGGAAAGAAAGAGGAGGGGAAGGAAAGAAAGAGGAGGGGAAGGAAAGAAAGAGGAGGGGAAGGAAAGAAAGAGGAGGGGAAGGAAAGAAAGAGGAGGGGAAGGAAAGAAAGAGGAGGGGAAGGAAAGAAAGAGGAGGGGAAGGAAAGAAAGAGGAGGGGAAGGAAAGAAAGAGGAGGGGAAGGAAAGAAAGAGGAGGGGAAGGAAAGAAAGAGGAGGGGAAGGAAAGAAAGAGGAGGGGAAGGAAAGAAAGAGGAGGGGAAGGAAAGAGGAGGGGAAGGAGGAAAAAGAAAGGAAAAAGAAAAAAAGGAAAAAGGAAAAAGGAAAAAAAAAAAATGAAAAAGGAAAAAGGTGGGTGGGTGCCACCGCTGAGCTGGCCAGATGCGACACGGGTGTCCGTGACTGGCTGCAGAGGGAGAGGACAAGGACCAGAGGCACAGGGCATCCCCATGGCTGGGGTGGCTTCTTCCCTGTTGCAGGAATAGGAATTTGGAACATTGTCAAAGAAACCCCCACCAAAAAAACCCACAGTGACATTGGCATTTTGAGGACATTAATTGGACGCACGGAGCTCCTCGCTTCCATGGATTGTCACGAGCAACTGGACTGCCTCCTGCTCAGCCAAGCGGGCAGAGGCTCTCAGCTCAGCAGCAGCTGCTGTAAAGAGCAGGGCAAGCATGGAGGAACATGCTGTGTGGAGGAGCAGGGGGAACTTCTCACTCGGGAGCGGCACCATCTGCTCGCCAGCAAACGGGCCACTACCTCAAGCCCATCCTTTGCTGCAGCGCTTGAAGGTGTCCCTCATGAAAGGAGCGTGGCCAATGTGCTGCCAAGCACAGCACCTCAGCCATGCTCCAGTGCAGCACATGGGGTGCATGGCAGCACAGACCAACCACCGCCTGCTTCTGCGGCTCCCCCCTGCACAGCCTCCCCCTGCTTCTCTGCTCCCACGCTCCATACAGACTGATGCAACTCAACCACTGTGCTCTGGTCTGCTTTGAGTATCAAAAGCAGCTCCTAGGAAGCCTTGCCACTCACTACAGATGCCAGGCAGGGCGAGGGATTCCACCTCTGCTCTGTTCCTACATTTGGGAGTGGCTGTGAGCAACAGGTGGGTATCACTTGCTAGGAAACAAAAACAAATATTAAAGCACTTGTAAGGGCTAAGGGAATCCTATCACAGCTGTATCAAAAAGGATATTTCTGCTTCAGGCTGTCAGATGCTGGGCCGGAAACCCAGAGTGAGGAATAGAGACACCAGGATACAGGGAGCTTAGAAAACTCCCTTTATTCTATTAGTTGTTGGAAAAATGAAAACACAGAAAGAGTTTAGTTGGCTGCAGAACAGCAAGAAGTTCACAGGTCAGGAGTCTGATCACTACACGGCAACCAAACTTACACAAAAAGTTTCATTTGTTGTTCCTTTTTTTAGTTTTGAAACTGGGTCCAGCAATGAACTTAAGGCAACTGAACAGTTCAGAAGCTTTGAGTGTGAGCAGGCTGTCTTTTCTCATCCCTACGGCACGTTATGGAAAAACTCCTCCTGGGTGTGCAGACCACCCAAACCATTCACATGGGTCAGACTCTTATAAATGAACAGGCGAAGAGGATCAGCTGCTTTCCATCGGACTTTATTTTCAAATACAGTTTCTTAAAAAACCCAGAACACCTGAACGCAGAGGTTACAAGGAACAGTATTAGGAAATCCAATCATACGAAAAGTACTACATCTAAGCTGCGGTAAATAGATTTATTTTTGGTAACATACACTTAAACTGGCACTAATTACGCAGTAACTAAAAGGTAACTAACATGAAACCACAGAACCCTCACTTTTCCGTAGCTGAATGGGACTTGGTCATTTCAGAGTGATCACATTTTCAAACTGATGTTTTACACCACTGAGCCATGAAAACCAGATCTTCCTAAATGCGATAGCACTGAAGCTACACTTGATTCCACAAACAGCCATGTAACTGTTGTACTCAATGAGCATCGGATGTTAGCTATGAAATAGTTACAGACCCATCCTCTGTGTTGACAGCTTTCTCTCTTTCTAGAGGGCTCATCCTGTGGGGAAGGGTAGTGCCTCTTTCACTCATAGTTTTCACCTACTAACTCATTATCATCCTTAGTAATGACAGAAATGGCAGACAATGAGGAATGAGAACTTTCTGATGAAGAGGTAGTAAAGTTTCTGCCAGTTGCAGTGCTTTACCTGGGAGAAAAGAAAAAGAAGTAGAAACAGTGCTACCACTTTTTTCATCCTCAGGCCCACCTCCCACAAAACTCCAAGGACTTGCCATGCTACAGTTAGCTCCCACACAGAGATTTACTGCTTTCACCTGTGTGATCACACTTTCAAACACTTGACTAGAACAGCAACATCAGACAACAGTATCAGAAGCAAGAGGAAAAACCCTTGCTTGAAGCAGTACCTGGGTTCCAGACTGAAATAAGTAGGCAATTTGGACAGTGAGTGACAGAGAAGCAAGCTTTAAGTTCATGTGTAAACCACCTTGAGACAAGCAAGCAAAACAATCCCAATCTTAAAATCACAAAACACTCACCCTGTGTTAAAAAGCAACAAAGTCAGTCCTTCCCTACCTGAAACTCCCACCACCCGCTCAAACAGAACCATTATTTAGCAAGAAGATAACCCGGGTGGACACAAAATAGTTCGTTACTAAGCCTAGTTGATACAACTATACTGTAGCTCCAACTGAGAGGCAAGACACACCACTGTGTACACATGGTATGCATAGCAAGCCTCAGCATTTTGAGACTGGAGATACTGGAATGGATTCAAAAAGTTACTAAGCCTCAAGTCTACCCAGTTGTTGATCCCAGGTTATTCCACACTACTAGCCTCCAGGTCTGGAAAAGAACCACAACACAAAAGTCACCAAAAGATCAACAAGGCGCTAAAATTCTATGACAGTGCTCTGTCACAGACAGCTTTGCTTCCAAAAAAAAAAACCAAAACCACAAGGCAGCACTACGTAAATAAGCTTAAATAAACCAGTTTGATACTTGTTAATATCTCTGTAGCAAGAGCTAACTGGGAGATGGTCTATTCTCTTCATCTTTGCTCAATAAACATGCAAAACTGGACGCAAAAAGGTGAGAGACACCAACAGCCACAAAACAGTGGCCAACACACCCAAAGCACAGCAGAGGACAGCGCCCTCAAGCTTTAGCTTGTTGGTGTAACTCTTTAACAGGAGCTTCCAGATAAAAACGCAAGCCCCAAACACAGTCTAAACCTGAAGCATGGTAAAGAAAAACACACCAGCCAGCACAACCAGAAAGTATACTGGAAAGTATACCAGAAAGAATGTGCAGATCTACTGGAATAACTAAGACAACCATTTCTAGGGCAGTACATGTCCTTCAGGTCATTGCATGTTGAAGGTGGAACTTCTCAAGACTACTTGGACGCAATGATGAGGCAGAAGAGAGAACAAGAGGGTCTAGACTAAACAACAATTACCAGACTCATGCTCCACAAGCAAGCATTTTAAGGGTTAAGATAATCGCACTAATAACAGCATGCAAATAAATTAAGAACATATTTTGTAAGGTCTGAAGGAGAAGTGAATTATCTAGAGGCAAACAACGGCAATCTAAAAAGTGCTAGACTTGAAAATGAAGCAGCACCTCTGCTTGACATGTTTGACCCTGCTGAGAGAACAGAATAAGATGCCAGGAAAATAATATGAAGGAAATCTAATAGGGAGAAAAGAAAAGGAGGTCAGCGACTTCAGGGATTTCAAACTTTTCAACAGAAGCCTCGAGGCAGTGCAGAATCCCGAGTCAGATGGCAACTGAAGAGTGCCCAGAAGTACTTTAGGAATATCCTATACACACAAAAAAAAGCAAAGAACTTTGGAGGAAGATAAAAAACAAAACCAAAAAACCCCCAACGATTTGGATGAGAAAGAAAAGGCAAGAGTCAAGTCACAGAGCAGAGCAAAGTCTACCTACAAAGTTATCAAGGATCCTGAAGGAGTTCCTGTTAGGAATTGGAAAGGATCATGTAAGAAGTGAAGCAATGAAAGAGAGGCCAACAGCCTTCCAAGAGAGGAGAAGAAACCAGAAATCAAATACACTTGGGAATATAAATGTAAGCACTCTTATGTCTTACAAGTTCCTCGTCTATCTGTAGTAACTGAAGAAAGATTGAGGATTTATGATGGGCAGCTGCTCCCCCTCATTTCACAGGATGGTCACAAAGGTAACTATGATTCCAGGGGAAAGGCACAGACAGCAGCTTAGGAAAACTGTTTTCCTCTGACAGATTCCCTTTTTAAGCCCAGGAAGCTACTGTTAATGACCCCACAGCACTGAAGGCTCTCGAGGAGACTGCCTCATTTGCACAGAGATGACCACAGAAGTCCTGGATGCAAAGCATTTATCCCCAACACCCCAAAAGTGTTTTTGATGGAGCTTGCAGACTTTGACTAGCCAAAGCCACCTGCTCCCCCCCGCTGCCATCTCTCACAGCATGCAACTTCTGCTCCCTTGGAAATGGAGGCCTCAATACCTTGCCGTGAAGTAAGAGAGAAACATGACTTCTTCTTTAAGTTCATGACTTAGAACCTTCCAAAACATTCTGGGCTACTCAGGGGGTTACCACTGAAACTGTGCTCAGTTTGCTCTCTCTATGCACCACAGAAACTGGACTGGAAGGTGCCACGCTCCTGCAACCTCCCTTGGATCACAACTGCAACGTTTCTGACAGGGATAAACACATTCAGTTCCATTTCACCAACAAAACCCACACAGGAGTAAACTACAGTGAAGGCAGACTTCATGTAACCATGCTACAGTTCAGGGATTTGACAAAGAAAACAATCATTTCACAGGTTTGAAGATGAGACTGCATCGTACGACTGCTCAATCAAACCTCCTGCTTAAGCACAAAGTCTCTCAAAGGAACTCCTATCTGAGTTAAAAAACATCTTCTAGAAAAATCTTCCATCCTCGTTTCAGAATGGACAACAACAACCAACCCAGACCAGAGACAAACTGGTCTAGTGACCAATAACCCTTACAGTCAGAAGAAACCTGTGTTTATTTGCAGCATGCGTACCTGGCTTCATCATTTGGGCATTGGTTTGCGCTCACCTCCATCTGCTGCCTGCAGAGTTTCTCATATCCTACAGAAGCTTTTAGGTGTTAAAATAATCTTTTACATTTCTCACTGATAAAATACTTGAACTTCTAAGCCTCCTAGCACAAAAACTGGCTAATTCTTCAACAATTCACTCGGCTCTGAAACCTCTCATTAGTCTACCTTCCAAATCTCTTAGACAGCACCATACGACATGATCATAAACTGAAAAATGTGCAGTTTGATCAGTGTGCCAGTTACCAAAATCTTCAGGTGCACACTCAGCATTTCTCTACTGAAGCAGTGAGGTTGTTTTCGTTGGTTTTGTCTCAAGGCTGCTACATGAGCTCGCATCCAGAAAAATGAACCAGGACTGGAATCACATTCCTACAGAGCCCAGCATGTATTTCGGGCTCGTGTCTTTATCCCCACATACACAACTTCATGCTTCACAATACTGATGCACGCTGCCCCCCGTCTGCCAATTAAGGACAGCGGCAGTTTCACGCCTTGCTACGCAACCTTTCAAAACCCACGCAAATGGCAAGCGAGAAGAAATCTGGAGACTTGCAGCACAAAGAGGACAACATTAGATTAACCTAGTCCAGAAACTGTGAAGCCGTATGGTTGGTAAGAAGAAAAACTGATAAGCTGAACAGCTTGAAAAAGTACTGTAAAAGGCTTTCAAGTGTTTGGAAGACGAGACAGGAAAAGTGTTTCAATTCAGCTGAAGCTACCTTCAGAGGAAACAGCAGAACCTGTCCTCCTTTAAACTACCAATAAAAATAAATATATATATACATATACTGGCAAAACATTTCTGTCAAAGCTAGACAAGGCAGGACTTACATTTAATTGGCAAAGCAGATACCATAATGCATTTTCATTTAGACAGTTCTTACATGCAAAAGCCTCCTTGACTTACCTTACATACTCGACGATACTCTGAAAGCACGGCCCCTACTGCACAGTCAAGCAAGTCATGTAATAAAAAACTCCCACAAAATATATAACCCAGTCGCTGAAGAGCTTCTCCAAAATGATGAGCACACAAGGAACCGGGAGAAGGACATCAGTTTTAAATGTGAGAGGGCATTTAATTATGGGATTACATACCTACAAAATACGTTATCAACCACAAAGGTCTGAGAAATATACAGTAATTCCTGGCATGTAGTATCATGGAATGTTGTCTGAAGTCAAACAGGTGCCTAAATCAGGACAGAGTACTTGACAAAAGCCACATATGCTATACCATATAGGTGAACTAAACAAAAACTCCGCAACACTTTCACCAAGGAGAGTACCGAGGGGAGAGGGGAGAGGGTTCATCACACATACCCTGCCATCAGTAAACGGAAGAGCAGGAAGAGGAAACAGCAAGAAAATGACAGCAGAAACTAAAGAACCAAAAAGAATTCTACTACTGAGTACTGCAAAGGGAGGCAGGCAGCTGCCAGGCAGATGCTAGATACAACTTCACTCCTGTTTTCGAAGGCAATACCTCATGGAAAAGGTTCTGTTATTACAGATCTCACATAATTTCTTGTTCATTTGTGCTAAGAAAACGATACCCAGGATTAAAAAAAAAAAACGTGTTCTAGGCCTGAGCTGGAACTCTGCTAGCTCAGGATTTTATTTTGGGAGTCTTGTCCGTAACAATCAAAGAGGACCAAGTTCCAGAGTCTTTGATAAAATCTCCCTTCAGAAACAAAGCATGCCTCCAATTCCAAAACTAAAAGCTTACGAGAAAGTTTGTGTATTAAAGTGATGTAGCCTAAGGAAAAAAACTCCAAATATAAAATTTCCCATGGTCTTGGTTAAACAGCATTTTTCTCCAGCTGAGAAAGAGATTATTAGATTATTATTAACGTTTGCCTGAGATAGGATTAAGTACAAGACAAAGCATAAAGGCACAGATAATGCTATTCATATGACTGAATACAATTCTTTCAGCCACCGTTATCAGCATCAAGTCAAACAATTTCACAAGTTTTACATTATAATAAGCAAATGTTCATTTCCATGTCATTATCAAATACTAATCTGTGTACCCATAACTATTTCCATTCAAGTATCTCTAAAGGTTAGAGCCTTTACATATCAGACTAGCTGACAAAAAAGGGAAACACAGGCTTGGGAATGCTACAGGGCTCCTTTTTAGCTTTGTTTCATGTGGAAACAACAGGTTATGATCTGGTCTTGCATGGCTCCCTCTCTCATACTGACTGTCAACCAGTACTTGATTATGTTCATGATATAAACGTTTACATGCTTTTCACACAGTGCTCTTACTAAAAGTTCACTGGAATATGATGGACATTCTCCTTATCCGCTTACCCAGTATTATCTCTCGGAAGTAGGGTATTGTTTAAAAATAGGTTTCACTGACCTATTTGATCCTTTCTTCAAGTTTGACACTAGTGAGATCTTGATCTCAAATCAGATAACCTGGCAACAAGTTCTGGAAGTCAACCATATTGTCAGGAAAAGCATTTTCTTTATTACGGCCTACTCATGGGACTTGGTATGAGCAGTTTCTCATCACTGCAAGCAACTTCCACTCTACACCATTCACTCTATTATACATACAACATTTCATCAAACTCTTCTACCCAGCTCTTCCCTAAATTAGAGAGCAGATGTATCTGCAGCACTTTCAGGCTTGTAGAATCGCCTTTGGGGCAAGCGGGGTTGTTCAGCTTAAAACTGAAACAAGTTTCAACTGAAACGACAAAAAGTATACCTCAATACACTTTTTAAGGGGGAATTACAGAACTCCAGGCACTCACCACTAGCAGCTTTGGAAATATACTCCAATATCCTTTTTGGTCTACAATGCAGAAGACTTCTTCTTTTTCCCCCTCCACTGTGCAGCCTGCAGAGGTAGCTTATTAAGCAGGCTAACTCAATGTAAATAGCACTTGTGCCTCCTAAGAACCTAAAGGTCCTAGAACTTAAGGTACTTAATCCTTGCACAATCTATTTGAAATAGGCATTAAAACAGAAGACACCGGCTGAGACAAGAAATCAGCAACAGAACCTTGGATGAATGTTTGATTTCAAGATTTTCTCTCCTTCAAAATAGCCAAAACAAAGAAATCCACAATAGCCCATGATAACCAGGCTCCCAGAGAGAACACGCGGTGGCTACAGTCTAGCCAACAAACTGGACAAAACAGCAGAAACGTTTACAACATGCTTGCTTACTTTGCCAGGATAGGCCGTCCAGGCCATGTGCCATCTTCATTTTTCACTTCCATTAGAACCATCTGAAAGACAGTTCAGGTAATTGAGAAAGGTAACTGCAAGTCTGCTACACAGTTTGTAAAATCATTAACAAATCACACTTCCGATGTTTGCTCAAAGTACATAAAAGCAACTGAAAAAAGAAAAAACAAAAAAACCATAGTAGAGAAAGCAGTACAAGAGAATCAAAAGTTATGCCCCTTACCTGACCATGATAGAGCCTTGCCTCTTGGACTGTCTTATCCAGCTTGAAGAGCGGCTTGTAAGAGTCCCACGCATACCTGCCCCATAACCTAGCTTCCTTCTCTGCAGGGATATTAAATAGTTTCCTCATTTCGTTCTCAATGGTAGCTGTTCAGGAGGAAACCACCACCAAAATTCCTGAAACATGAGTGCTTTGTGGAAAAAAGAAACACTTACAAGCCAGACATTCAGCAAAGAGGTAAATCACTGATCCTTTCAGTTATGTACTTGCCTGTCAAGCCCTCAAACTAATAATGCTCAGAACACACTCAGAAATTCCTACCCAAAGGCCAGCTGCTGTGAAACAGTCATCATTTGAAGGTTCAAGAAGGAAGTGTTCTCAGCTGCTATTCGCAGGTCATACACCAGCAAACAAAGAAAAAAAGTATCTTTATGACCATACGGCAGCTGACAGTATTTTTACACAAGAAAATACAGCAAAGACACAGAGAGGGAGAGAGAAAGAGAGATGGGCCAAATTTCAGGGAAAAGCATAGGAAGAGCCATTAAGATGTCTAAAATATTCAGACACTAGGAAGAAGGAATCATAGGAGAACCAGAGACAGAACTGCTGCACATGAGCGACGTGGGTGTTTCTTAAGGACATGAGTTAGTTAGAAACATACTCCTCAAAGCTCTTAATCACCACTCCCTGTGCCACACACAGAATCACTATGGCTGCAAGAAACTCAGGAGGTTCTTCATTTAAACACTCAGTGAATTCAGATCAGGCTGCTCAGGGCTTACCCAATCAGGCATTCAAAAACTGCCAGGCAGGAGATTCCCCCCCCCCCCCCCCCTTCTGGGCCCTATTCAAATGTCTGGCTGTGCTAATAGGGAAAACATTTTAATTGCATTAGTTGGAATCTGTCCTGTTTCAATTTATGACCACTGTCTGTTGTTTTGTTGCTTTGTGACTCAGTAAACAGCCTGACTCCACCTTCTCAGTAACCTCCTCACAGGTGCTATGAGGACCCCCAAAGCCACCTCTTTGCCAGGCTAAACTTAGCTCCCTCAGACTCTTCTCAGACATCCCATGATCTAACTCTGACTACCCTGCTGGTACTCATTAGATTTGCTCCAGTTTATCAACACTGTTCTTGTTCTGGATGGCACAAAATATCTCCTGAGGTAGCCTCAGAACACAGCTTCACCCATCAGAGAACTACTTACCAACAGTATCTGCTATGCTAAAGCAACAGCTGATAACAGTGTCACAATTACTCCTCTCACACAGCTTCAGCTCGAGGAGATAAACTTCAACTTTACTGTGCTTTGCAAACACACCATGTTCCACTACCTGCAAGTAGAAGGCAGATGTGATAAACAAAACAATGAACACTGAGCAGTGCTCTGTAAGGTACACTTGCCTGAATATTTTAAGTTGTAGGTCTTGCAAGTCAAGCCATAAACTGAACACTGACTTGCTCCCAAGTCACAACCTCTGTCAGCTTGTTTTGAAGATTTTCTAAAACACACGAAACCACAGTGCTTCCCTTCCAAAGTGCAAAGTTCCAAAGGTCCATCATCACCGCTGAACGGACAGTGCCAGGAACTACCCATGAAAAATGTCTGACCACCCAGAGCATTTTAGGAGGAAGAAAAAAAACTAAAATTGCCTCTAGTCTTTGCCCAAGGTTTGCATAAAAAAGAAACAAGCCTGGAGCACGGGAGCAAAAACCCTCCTATTAGAAGACTGTAAGACAAAGCATTCATTACTTTTCTGCATGACACACAGAACGTGCCTCAAGAGCCCCTCCTTGCAAAAACAGACAACTCCTCAAAACTTGTTTTGCTGACACTGCTTTATTTCAGAGCTGTTCTCAAATCAATTTCACATTTGAGAGAGCACTCCAGTAAGTACACCTACCCATCCACTAGCTTTCGGCATATTTAGAGAAAGGTATTCCGTAAGACCGGACACCATGCTTGACCTACAGATCGCAAAACACACCAGACCAGAAAGAAAAGCACATTTCAGGGGCCGGTTATGAGCCAACTCTGATGTAACTGGATGAAGAAAGGAAAAAAAAAACCCCACAGACCAAAAAAACCCACAAAAACTCCACCAAAAAAAAAAAAAAAAAAAAAACAGAACATCAAACAGCACAATTCCCTCCACAGTTCTTTACCTGTAAAATTGAGATCGGAATTTCTTGAACCATCTGGTGTAATTTTTAAAAGTAATACTGTTTCAGAGGCATTTGGACAACAGCCTTAATGATCTCCTCAAACTTCTGATCAGCCCTGAAGTGATCAGGCAGTTCGACTGCATGATTGTTGTAGGTCCCTTCCAACTGAAACATTCTACTCTATCTGAGTGACACCAGACTTGCTATGACCTACATCTGTGTCATGCTTCCCTCTTCTGAGCTTTTATAGGTTGTATTAGATTAAGTAAGGTGCTTTAAAGGTAAATAATTAACAAACACATTTGGAAAGATCTTCAGTGGTTTGCTGTTACAACAGAAAGTAAAACTCTCCCTCTTTAAACACCTTTGACAGGCAAATCAGTCCTTTTTTTTGGCTTGTTTGGTTTTTGTTTGGGTTTTTTGTTGTTGTCGTTGTCATTTGTTTGTTGTGGGTTTTGGTTTGGTTTTTTCTTTAAAACAAAAATTACGCAAAGGAACCAATACACACGTTCCCTATTGTTTGGGGTTTTTTTTTTTCAGAAGGAATTTCATTCGATGGCACATCCTGTTCTCCAGTATTCCATAGCAAGAACCAAATAAATAAAAACCATATTCAGGAATGGAAGAACTCCCTCCAAGAAGTTTTTGATGAGCTCATTGTGTCCATTAGGACACACGAATGACAAAGAAGAGTCTCTAATTGCCTGCAGATGTCCTTTGAAGAGTGTCTGACCAGCTGGCTTGTCCTGTGTCACAGTGAAAAGTGGCCCCCCCATTGGACAGCAACCTGAGCACAGCACTGAGGAAGTCCACTGGTCTGCATTTTGCACATTTAAACACCTTGGGAGTCTGCAGAAGACTGCACAAAATTATGGTTTGAGATCATCAAAAGAAACCTGAACCACAAGTAAATCTAATCTAACCCTCCTGTACTTGACTCTGATCATCAGACACATAGAGGTGGAAGAAATATCAGCTTGCAGAATTACAAAGATGCCTGAACACTACTTTCCAAATTCTACTTCTATGGGTATTTTGATGCAGGAATTACAGTTGATCCAGCTTTAGGAAAAGCATTAAAGCATTCAAGGACCACAAGTTGAAGTGCTTTGCTTCCAACACTATCTGAAGAACACTGTCACCAAATAACGGCCGTGTCCGGCTCAGGCACAGTGCTACAGCTTCTGCGCCCAAATGACCTTTCACTTTATGTTCTTATAAGAGGCTGTAACATCCCACAAACCTAACGTTCTGCTATACTTTAACATCGAAATATAAAAATCCACTTGAGTTACCAGGTTAACACTAAACAGGAACCGGCACTCACAGAGCAATTCAAAACGTAAAGAATTTACTCTTAACTGGGCCACAGTAACTTGGAATCTTACACCTGCAAAACAGCCCCCGCACTAAGCTCTAGCCCCCAGCAATTCCAGTGCTGAAGAGTGGCATCTGACACCCCAAGAAAAGGGGGCTCACATGGTTAAACCTGTCATCCAAGCGTTTCCCCAACAGCATCCATACCCACTGTCCAGCTTCTGAATTTTTCAGAAAAGGCAGTGTCTAACAGCACGCCAGGCTTTGTGACAATAAAAACATGCTCATGAACAAAAGCTTTCTCACTCAGAGGCACTGATCTGCAATGGTTCCAGCTTTCCTTCTCAGTACAGATTTTCCTATTCCACACTAAACTATCCCCACTAAAACCACATTTCCTGTACATGCTATAATACTTTTCCACACACCCCCACTCCCCGTTTACACAGGAGTTCTTTCTACTCAGCAGAGTGAACCTGGAAGCATACATGCTTTCTGAAGACATCACAATTTTTCATCCCATATTTTTTCTAGCCCACACTGAGTGACAACATTCCAGTAGCACCGACCAGCAGTGGGCCTGCAAGAGGGATCTTACTTCCTTTTACCATTCCAGTGCTATACTTTCACGGGCCTTGCATTCCTTGAAGCAGGCCAACATAAGGCTACTTAAAACTTAAGCAATATTAATGCTGTACATTATATCAGCACTATTGACTTGGTGCTGTGACTAATGACTCAATTAAGGCAGCACAAAAACACAAGACTAAAATACAAACAAAAAAACCCTGTCACCCAGAGCCAAGTGTCTGATACATTTCCAGAACTGAAGCTTACAAATTTCACTGTCTGCAACAGAAGTTTGGGAAACAAGAACTGCCTTAACCTCCAGAGGAAGTCCCTATGCTGCGCGAATTAAAACACAATCTAGTCCAACACCTCTTTCTGTCTGCAAATAATGACAACTTTAATTTTTCAAGAAAGTGCAAACTATTCCATGCAGCATAAAACCACTGCACTAGTTTGAACCGCACTGGTTCAAATAATAAGGCAAAAAGTCAACCAGAACAGGGTTCATGGCTCTTCTTACATATAAACCCTCAACAGGGAATCACTGAAAATTCAGGCATTTGAACTGTTGCACTGGAGGGTTAATCTTCCAAACAACGCGACAAAAGACTTTTAAGTTATTATCGCCACAGAGCTGCTGAGGATCCTGTCCTAACTCACATCTAGCAAAACAAACACTAAGTTTGGTAGGGAACAGACAATAAAACCAGGCTAAAGAGAACTGGGCTCGCCCATGCTTACTTTCCTCTCAATAGGCTGCTGCCCATCCACGCAGCCGTACCACACCACCAGCTTCTTCCAGGCTTCGGTGGGAACCAACACATAATCGAGATCTTCAATAAGCCGGTCTTTCAAAGTCTGTGTTTCTGGGTCTGAAAGGAGACAGACATGAGAAAACATGGCATCGAACAGACTCCTTTATTCTCAAGACCTACACACATACTGCCCACGACGCTGAGAAACACCAACGCTCCCACGGGCAGGCAGAAACCGCACCAGGCTCCTCCTTACAAGGCCGGGACGGCCGCTTGCACCCTCTCAGAACGCACGGCCTCAAAAGCGAAACCGCGCGACGAGACGCGTGCACACAGCAGTGACCAACGGCAGCCCGGCCGCGGCCCCAGCCCAGCGCCCGCCCAGGACCCGCTCCCCGGCGCCGCCGGCCACCACTCACCGCGGAACAGCCCCGAGTTGTCAACAGGCCCAGGGAAGAGGCTGGGGTCACCCGCGCGGGACATGTCCCACCTGTCGAAGCCTACGTACTTCTTCCACCGCCTGAACCATCGCATATCCACCAGGTACCTGCAGCACATGGCACCGGGCACAGAGGCCCCCTCAGTGGCGGCCAGGCCCGCTCCCACAGGCGCCACCGCGCAGAGGGAAGGGGAACAGAGAGCAGGGCCGGCCGGCTGCGCCCACCAGGACTCCCCGGGCCTGAGGGCCGTGAACAGCAGCGACCGCAGCTGTTCCCGTTGCTCCGCCACGTCCGCCCACGCCGCGCTACCGCCGCCGACATCACCCTCAGCCGCCGCCATCTCAGAGCGCGAACCCCGCCGCGGGCAGATGTCCGCCCGCCTGCGCATGCGCCCTGGCCGCGCCCGCTCCGCCCCGCCCCGCCGCGCGCCTTCTGACGGAACGGGCGGGGCTACGCTCCGGCCCGCGGCGGGCGGTGCTGTGGGCGCTGAGGCCGTGGCCGCCATCTTGTAGTTCCCTCGTGCTGGCCCGCGCTGCCCCGGCGCGTCCCGGCGGCTGTGGCGGAGGGTGGCTCGGGGCAGCCCCGCGGCCCTTCCGCGGGTCACGGGGGGTTCAGGCAAGGGGACCGCCCGCCTTCAACTCACCTTCTCGGCCCGGCTGGCAGCTCTGCTCGTCAGTTCGCAGCTCGAATCGGCGGTTTCCACGTCCCCGGGCACTACCGAGGGAAGTGCCGCCGCGCCTCAGAAACTGTGGGAAATGAGCCCGAGCCGTCGTTCCCGGGAGCTCCCGCCTTAGCGGGACGAAACCCCCAGGCACGGAGGCAGCGCCACGGAGCTCCGGGGGCCTCCTTGCATGCACCAGGAGGAGGAAGAGGGGGGACCATGAAGTCTCTTCTGCCAGTTTTCCTCCACCCCTCTGAGGCTGGTGAAGCCTCACTTTGCTGCAGTGGCTAATTCACCCCATCCCTGCCTATTGCAGTTCTTGCTGTACTGATTTAGGCTAGTTGAGGCAGTTTTAAATCCCACAGTAGCAAATGCTCTTTTCCTCGGGTGGGTGGCTCCCAGCAGCCCCAGCTGAATGGTGCAGACTGTTGGGAGTACACACAGACCCCTATACCTCCATGGGGCTTTGTGCCAACACAAAATCCTGCTCCACAGCCCACTGGGAAGAGGCAGGCCTCAGAGTGACATCCACGGTAGCACCTTGAAGCAAGGCAACACAATGCTGCTTGAAACTGAAGCAATCTTACTGCTGTAGGCTATGTCAGCACTATTTACTTGGTGTGGTGACTAATGACTCAGTTTGAGCGCAAAACCCAACAGTATCTGCTTTGCTAAAGTGACAGCTGACTACAGTGTCAGGATCACTGCTCTCACACAGCTTCAGCTCGAGCAGATAAACTTCAACCTTACAGTCCTTTGCAAACACACTATATTCCACTACCTGCAAAGAGAAGGCAGATGTGATAAACAAAACAATAAATACTGAGCAGTGCTCTGTAAGGAGCACTTGCCTGAGTACTTTAAGTACAGCAAATACATGCAGGTCAAGTCATAAACTGAACACTGACTTGCTCCCAAGTCACAACCTCTGTCAGCTTGTTTTGAAGTTTTTATTCTCTAAACCATAAGAAACGCAGTGCTTTCCTTCCAAAGTGCAAAGTTCCAAAGGTCCATTATCACCGCTGAACGGACAGTGCCAGGAACTACCCATGAAAAATGTCTGACCACCCAGAGCATTTTAGGAGGAAGAAAAAAAAAACTAAAATTGCCTCTAGTCTTTGCCCAAGGTTTGCATAAAAAAGAAACAAGCCTGGAGCACGGGAGCAAAAACCCTCCTATTAGAAGACTGTAAGACAAAGCATTCATTACTTTTCTGCATGACACACAGAACGTGCCTCAAGAGCCCCTCCTTGCAAAAACAGACAACTCCTCAAAACTTGTTTTGCTGACACTGCTTTATTTCAGAGTTGTTCTCAAATCAATTTCGCATTTGAGAGAGCACTCCAGTAAGTACACCTACCCATCCACTAGCTTTCGGCATATTTAGAGAAAGGTATTCCGTAAGACCGGACACCATGCTTGACCTACAGATCGCAAAACACATCAGACCAGAAAGAAAAGCACATTTCAGGGGCCAGCTGGAATCCTGCCTCTTGGACTGTCTTATCCAGCTTGCAGAGATGCTCGCAAGTGTTTTTCGTATACCTTCTCCATAATCTAGTCTCCTTCTCT
This sequence comes from Ara ararauna, assembly GCA_028858755.1. Taxonomy (NCBI): domain Eukaryota; kingdom Metazoa; phylum Chordata; class Aves; order Psittaciformes; family Psittacidae; genus Ara; species Ara ararauna. The sequence continues at coordinate 4,175,662 of CM054385.1, forward strand.
GGAGGGATATTAAATATTTTCTCATTTCTTTCTCAATGGTGGCTGTTCAGGAGGAAAACACCACCAAAATTCCTAAAACATGAGTCCTTTTGGGAAAAAAAACAAAACAAAACCAACCAACCAAACAAAAAAACAACTTACAAGCCAAACATTCAGCAAAGAGGTAAATTACTGATCCTTTCAGTTATGTACTTGCCTGTCAAGCCCTCAAACTAATAATGCTCAGAACACACTCAGAAATTCCTACCCAAAGGCCAGCTGCTGTGAAACAGTCATCATTTGAAGGTTCAAGAAGGAAGTGTTCTCAGCTGCTATTCGCAGGTCATACACCAGCAAAGAAAGAAAAAAAGCATCTTTATGACCATACGTCAGCTGACAGTATTTTTACACAAGAAAATACAGCAAAGACACAGAGAGGGAGAGAGAGAAAGAGAGATGGGCCAAATTTCAGGGAAAAGCATAGGAAGAGCCATTAAGATGTCTAAAATGTTCACACACTAGGAAGAAGGAATCATAGGAGAACCAGAGACAGAACTGCTGCACATGAGCGACGTGGGTGTTTCTTAAGGACATGAGTTAGTTAGAAACGTACTCCTCAAAGCTCTTAATCACCACTCCCTGTGTCACACACAGAATCACTATGGCTGCAAGAAACTCAGGAGGTTCTTCATTTAAACAGTGAATTCAGATCAGGCTGCTCAGGGCTTACCCAATCAGGCATTCAAAAACTGCCAGGCAGGAGATTCCCCCCCCCCCCCCCGGCCCCCTTCTGGGCCCTATTCAAATGTCTGGCTGTGCTAATAGGGAAAACATTTTAATTGCATTAGTTGGAATCTGTCTCTGACGGAACGGGCGGGGCTACGCTCCGGCCCGCGGCGGGCGGTTCTGAGGGCGCTGAGGCGGTGGCCGCCATCTTGTAGTTCCCTCGTGCTGGCCCGCGCTGCCCCGGCGCGTCCCGGCGGCTGTGGCGGAGGGTGGCTCGGGGCAGCCCCGCGGCGCTTCCGCGGGTCACGGGGGGTTCAGGCAAGGGGACCGCCCGCCTTCAACTCACCTTCTCGGCCCGGCTGGCAGCTCTGCTCGTCAGTTCGCAGCTCGAATCGGCGGTTTCCACGTCCCCGGGCACTACCGAGGGAAGTGCCGCCGCGCCTCAGAAACTGTGGGAAATGAGCCCGAGCCGTCGTTCCCGGGAGCTCCCGCCTTGGCAGGGCGAAACCCCCAGGCACGGAGGCAGTGCCGCGGAGCTCCGGGGGCCTCCTTGCATGCACCAGGAGGAGGAAGAGGGGGGACCATGAAGTCTCTTGTGCCAATTTTCCTCCACCCCTCTGAGGCTGGTGAAGCCTCACTTTGCTGCAGTGGCTAATTCACCCCATCCCTGCCTATTCCAGTTCTTGCTGTACTGATTTAGGCTAGTTGAGGCAGTTTTAAATCCCACAGTAGCAAATGCTCTTTTCCTCGGGTGGGTGGCTCCCAGCAGCCCCAGCTGAATGGTGCAGACTGTTGGAGTACCCACACAGGACGCATAGACCCCTGTACCTCCATGGGGCTTTGTGCCAACACAAAATCCTGCTCCACAGCCCACTGGGAAGAGGCAGGCCTCAGAGTGACATCCACGGTAGCACCTTGAAGCAAGGCAACACAATGCTGCTTGAAACTGAAGCAGTCTTACTGCTGTAGGCTATGTCAGCACTATTTACTTGGTGTAGTGACTAATGGCTCAGTTTGAGCGCAAAAACCAACAGTATCTGCTTTGCTAAAGTGACAGCTGACTACAGTGTCAGGATCACTGCTCTCACACAGCTTCAGCTGAAGCAGATAAAGTTCAACCTTACAGTGCTTCACAAACACACCACGTTCCACTACCTGCAAAGAGAAAGCAGATGTGATAAAGAAAACAATTAATACAGAGCAGTGCTCTGCTAGGTTGAAAAGTCACTGGCAAGGAGAGGCCTGGACCCACACAGGGCCTGAAAGCAGATGCCCAGGGAAGGTCCAGGGCTAGTGCAAGTGTGGGCAAGGGGAAATGGCTCTTTGGGCTGCAGGCAGGCAGCTTGGATCTGGCTTTCTCTTGCCAAGAAGTGTGGCCGGGATCCCAGCCCCACACGGCTTCTCTTGTGTGCTGCTGGGTGAAGGTATACATCTGAAAAAGAGCTTCTGCAGCCTTACAGCGGGTCCCCTTGTTGTTGCAGGTGCAGCAGAGGGTGAGGTGCGCCAGCAGCTTCCCCATCAGCACAGTCTTCCAGCACTGATGTCGGATCTCTGGGCCTTGCATAGTGCAGGAGCAGAACTGGGGGAAGATGGGCACAAGGTCACCTGGGCACAAGGAGAGCCTCAGCCGCCCCAGAGCAGCCAGGCAGCAGCCCAAAGCAGGGCAGCGATGCTGGCCCCAGGCTGCTGCCTGTGCCCTGGGAAAGAGCATGGACAGGCCAGGGCAGAACCCCTGCTCCTGAGCTCCTGCAGACCGGGCGCTGCTGCGGCTCATGGGCACGGGGCTGGGGCGCTGGGGCTGCCCAGACCAGGAGCTCAGTACCTGTGACAGGGGGTAGGTGCTGATGTATCTGGCCAGCCTGGCAATCTGTGCCACGGCCCTCTCCTGCACCACGGCCATCTCTGAAGTGATGAAGGGCATCAGGAGCTGGGAGGAGAAAAGCTGTCAGTATGGGGCACATGTCCTTCTTGCCCCTCGCGGCAATGGGCTGAGGCCAGGCAGGTCCCCACATCCCACTGCTGCTGCTGCTCTGCTGCTGAGCACTCACCGCCCCTCAGAAAAGGTCCCTCCCTCCACCCCCCGCCCCTGAGGACCCCAAGGCTTTGGGGTGACCCCTCCCTGGGGACCTGTGGTGGGGCCCTGGGATATGGCCCGTGAAGCCGCAGGGGGAGAGCGCCAGGGCTGGGATCCCCATTCCAGACAGGCAGCTGCGTCTGGAGTGCTGTGCAGTAGAGGCAGTGGGCGAGGACCAGGGTGGCTGGGGCAGGAGAAGGGGCTCTGGCAGCAGCCAGGAGGCAGGGGCTGGGGGGGCACCGCTCAAGCCGGAGGTCACTGCCCAAGGGGACCCTGTGCCAAGGCCAGACCGTGAAGATGTTCTGCAGCTCCCGGATGCCGAGGGTGCCGGCACTGCACACCAGCACCTGTAACAAGCTGTCCATCGCTGACAGGGTCTGCAAGAGAACAGGGTCTCGAGGGCAGCCCTGGCAGCCTGAGGGAGCAGCGCAGCCATGGCCTTGCTCTGACCAGGAAGGGGCCTCGGGACAGGGGAACATCCTGTGGCTCACGCCATGGCATACCTTGCAGTAGAGCAAAGCCTCGGGGCCCTGGATGTCCTGCGGAGGCAGGTGGAAGATGCTGCAGAAGCAGGCTTCCAGGAGGCCGTTCTTCTCGTGCAGAAGCAGCCCCGCTGTGCTGCAGGGACATGGAAGAGCTCTTTGGAGGAGGCAAGGAGGAGGCAGACCCAGTGGTTGGAGGCCTGGGCTGATCCCCACGTTACAGGGGCCCTCTGAACCCCTCCTGACCCTGACATTGGCCTTTGGGGGGAAAACCCTGCGCCATCCCCTGCCCTGCTGTCTGCACTTCTCTCAGGCCCGGGTCTGTGGGTGCCCCTGGGACAGGGCTGATGTGGCAGACATGAGGAGGGCTCCCCCGGCACTCAAGGCCCCCCAGGGTGCAGATGCTGCTGGTGGGGTCCCCGGTGTGGGTTTGCTGGGGAGACAGAGAAGAACCATCACCCGCTTCGGGGTACTGAGGGGGCCTTGGGGTGCTGCGTGGTGAGACAAGGAGGCACCAGATGTGATCAGTTCTAAGTAACTGTAAAGTCTGGTGGCTTTGTAATGGAAAATAACGGAGACCCTTGAAGGTAGTTGACACAGTTTTAGGTCCTTAGAACCTTAGTACAAAAATGTAGAAAAACAGGATCTGGGGATGGGGAGCATCTGGGATCAGCAGAGGTCCAGGAGGGAGCAGTGAGACTAGCTGCTCCGTAGAAGGACAGGAAGATTGCTATGCTTGTAATCTTAATTAAGCTGGAGCTCCAAAGACTGCCAGCGGGTATGAATACTGTAAATGACTCTCAAAGACCACCATCACCTTTTGTATACCTACGGGAAACTTTCTGGAAAATGATGTAATGCATGTGTAGCGTCATGAATATGTATATCTGCCCAGTGACTGTATAAGGATGGCCTGTGCGGCAGTATGGAGACACACGTTAGGAGAAGCTATCCCCCGGGTCTCCCGGCGCCGCAGTAAAGAATACCTGCTTGTCAACTTAAACCTTTGTTGGCCGGTTTGTTCCTGGAGTTTTCTCGAATCACTGGTCTGCAAAGCAGGCAGGATGCAGGCTGGGCTGGGAACCAGAGGGCTGAGACCTGGAGGGTGACTTTGGGGACATCCTGAGAGTGTGGGGGAGCAGGGCCAGGCCCTCCCCACCCCCGAGGGGGGGAAGTGGATCGGTTTGCTCATCCCCAGCTGACACAGCACTGTGGCAGTTCCTCCTGCCCTCTGTGGCTTCTCTTTGCAAGGGGAACGACCACCGGGCTGGGAGAGGGGTCCCCACAGCACACGGGTTGCAGTAGGGGCTTTCTGACCCCTCAGAGGCTGACAGGGCCCACCCCGGAGCCCCGCATGCCACTTCCCTGCTGCGGTGCTGTCATTCACCCTCGGACCTGCCATTAACCCCCCTGAAGCCGTCCCGCCGTGAGCTGAGCAGCCACGGCCGCGCTGGGGCCGGTGTGGGCTGCCGGAAACACACCATGTGTCTCCCACTGCCTCTAAGCTGGGGCCTGTTGGTCTCCCACCAGTGAGAAGAATGGGCTGCGTGTCGGAGGAGCTCTCCCTGGCCCCCCTGCACCAGAGGCTGGAGCTGCTGCAGGCCTGTGCTGGGCTGCTGCGTGAGGAGAGGGGGAAGAGCCGGGCGTCGCGGCTCCACACGCTCCAGCGCTCCTCGGACTCTTTCCCCACCTGCCTGCTGCTGCTGCGGAGCCGGGGCACCGCCGAGGCCCCCTGCCAGCTCGTGGGCCATGTCCGGCTCTCCCTCGTGGCCGGCCGGCCCCACAGCCTCTTTGTGGAGAGCGTGGTGGTGGCCCGGGCGCTGCGGGGCCAGGGCTACGGGCGGCGGCTGATGGAGGCCACCGAGCAGTGGGCCCGGGCCCGGGGCTTCGGCTGCCTGCACCTCAGCACCCACGACAGGCAGCGTTTCTGCGCACATGTGGGCTTTGTCCTGGCCCAGCCGGTGCAGAGCGTGGCCTTCCTCAGCCCCACCGTACCCACTGAGGTGCTGCGGCTCTTCTCCACCCATGCTCTGAGGGCAGGACCAGTCCCAAGAGCTCTGCGCAGTCTCACCAGTGTGCCCTGCACCCATGGATCTCACTGTGGGGCAGCTGAGGCTGACAGTAGGCCATGTCCATCAGCATGGCTGCTGCTCTTCCCACGGAGCAGTCTAAGGAAACTGAGGCACACGTGGCTGGATGGGCACCAGGGGGAGTACGGCAGGGCCGCCTACAGCACGCTGCTGGTGGGGTGGGCAGCCAGGTCCCCCCCAGCGCAGCTGGTAGCAGCAGGGGCCAGAGACATGGCATTGGAAGGTCAGTGAGCCGCTGGGCCGCGCCAGGGGATTAGCAGTGTCCTTGCTGCCTCACTGGGCCTCTTTCCTGCCAGGGTTTCCCCGCAGGGAAATCATGACACCATTGCAGGAACGTGGTGGGACGATTTGCACGATTGGGGTGCTGCAGTGGATGGCTGCAGGCTCTTCAGAAGGGATAGGCAAGGAGGAGGAGGTGGTGGGGTTGCGTCGTACGTCAGGGACTGCCTCGACTGCCTGCAACTCAGTGTTGTGAGTGAGAAGGCTGAATGGTTGTGGGTAAAGGTCAGGGGGAAGGCCGACCAAGCTGGCCACTGCCATAAAAGATAATAAAAAATACTTCAACAAATATATTAGCAATAAAAGGAGGGCCCAGGAGAACCTCCATCCTCTACTGGAGACCGGGCAAAAACCTAGTGACTGAGGCTGAGAGAAAGGCTGAGGTACTTCATGCTGCCTTTGCCTCAGTCTTTTATAGTCCCACCAGCCATTAGGAGTCACAACAGGGTACTCAGTTCCCAGAGTTGGATGGCACAGATAGGAAGCTGACTGAAGTCCCCATAATTCAAGAAGGAACGGTTAGTGACCTTCTGCTCCACTTAGATGTACACAGGTCAGTGGGGCTGAAAGGATTGCACCCAAGAGTGCTGCAGGTTCTGGCAGAGGAGCTTGCTGAGCCACTCTCCATCATCTCTCAGCAGTCCTGGTCTAGTGGGCAGGTCCCAGAGGACCGGAACCTCCAGAGCGGTGAGCCTGAGCTGGGTGCTGGGGAAGGGCATGGAGCAGATGATCCTAAGTGAGATCACACAGCACAAGCGGGAAAACGGGGGGATCAGGCGCAGTCAGCGCGGGCTGACGAAGGGCAGGTCCTGCGTGACCAACCTGATCTCCTTCTACGACAGGGTGACCCGCTGGATGGATGAGGGAAAGGCTGTAGACATTGTCCCTTTGGAGTTTAATAAAGCATTTGACAGCGTCTCCTCCCACAGTGTTCTCCTGGAGACACTGGCTGCTCATGGCGTGGAGAGCTGTGTTCTTTGCTGGGTTGGAAACTGGCTGGATGGCCCAGCCCAGAGAGTGGTGGTAAACGGCGTTGCATCCAGTTGGTGAGTGGTCACTAGTGGTGTCCCTCAGGGCTCGGTGTTAGGGCCAGTGTTGTTTAGTATCTTCGCTGATGATCTGGATGAGGGGATCGAGGGCACCCTCAGTCAGTTGTCTGACGACACCAACTTGGGTGGGAGTGTTGATCTGCTGGAGGAGAGGAAGGCTCTGCAGAGGGATCTGGCCAGCTGGATTGATGGGCTGTGGCCAGTGGTATGAGGTTCAACAAGGCAAAGTACCGGGTCCTGCATTTGGGTGACAATAATCCCATGGAACGCTCCAGGCCTGGGGAAGAGTGGCTGGAAAGCTGCTCATGGAAAAGGATCTGGGGGTGCTAAGTGATGGAGCTGAACGTGAGCCAGCGTGTGCCCAGGCAGACAAGAAGGCCAATGGCATCCTGGCTTCTATCAGCAATAGCGTGGCCAGCAGCACCAGGGCAGTGATTGTCCCCCCCCGTACCAGGAACTGGTGAGGCTGCACCTCGAATCCTTCATTCAGTTCTGGGCCCCTCACTACTACTGTACCTCCAGCACATTGAGGCACTGGAGCGGGCCCAGAGAAGGGCAACAAAGCTGGTGGAGGGTCCGGAGCTAAGTGTGATGAGGAGCAGCTGAGGGAGCTTGGCGGGGGTTTAGTCCGGAGAAGAGAAGGCTCAGGGGGGACCTTCTCTCTCTCTAGGACTACCTGAAAGGAGGCTGGAGAGAGGTGGGGGTGGGTCTCTTCCCCTGTTTAAATTTAAACCCATTGTCCCTTGTCCTATTGCCTACAACCTGTGGCTGTGCCTGGGATTGCCGTGACCCGGGTGTAGGACCTTGCACTTTGCTTTATTGAACTTCACAAGGTTTTCACAAGTCCCTGCTGGGGGCTGAGCGCCGCCTCCTCCACGCCCTCGGCAGCAATGAGCGCAGCCACTGTAGCCTCGAACTCGTCCTTCTTTTCTCGAGCACGAGCACTGTCTGAGTCGCCAAGGAGGAGACCAGGGGGCTGGCGTCTTTTCTTGGGCCTTTGAGGACTGTGGGGATAAAGCAGGAGAGGTGAGGTGGCAGCCCTGTGTCCCCTCCAGGCAGGGCACATTGCACCCCATGATGCCCAGGGCCAGGAGGGAGCCAGGGGCAGGTGGCTCAGCTGGAGGCTGCTGATCAGCAACAGCCCCCTCCACAAACGCACTCTGCCCATAGACGCAATGGGAGCAGAGTCCTTCCTCCTCCCCACTGGCCTTACCCTGTTTGATAGACTCTGTCATGCTGCACTCATCCGTGTACTGTCCGATGAGCCCTGGGGGGACACAGTATGTTGGGGAACCTGCGGAGTGTTGGGGACCCCAGCACCCAGCCCGCCTGGCCACACAGCTCCCCAGGGAGGGCTGACCCTGGGGTGCTGTGTCGAGGAGGGGATGAGCCTCCTGCCAGCCCGATGTGTGCAGGCAGAAGTGGCTGAGAGGGTGCCAAGGGATGCTCTGCAGGTCCTGCGCTGGGATGCAGGGGCCCTGTCAGAGGGAGGGACGCGGGGCTCATGGCTCACCGATGAACCTGACAGCGTCCTGCCTCAGGATCTCCTGTGGGCTCTGCAGGTAAACCTCACACTGGTGCAGAAAGTCCACGGTCTTCCTCCTCTTCCTCTCCAGCTGGAGAGAGAAGGGTGCAGGGTTGGCGCAGAGCTGCCCCCCACTTGGGCTGTCCTCCCACCCAGGGCCACCCTTCTTCCCCCCAGCAGAACATTCCCAGCTCTCCTCCATGTGGCGTTCGGGTTCAGAGGGAGCACAGGGCTCGCCACTGCTGCTGGGGTGCCACTCTGGTGGCAGGGTCCCCCTTGCGACCCTGGGGATGAGGGCAGCCTGGAGCAGAGCCTGCTCCAGAAAGGTGCATACAGCTGCAGGACACAGCCCTGCGTCCTCCCCGCTGGGCATGGGGCAGGGCGCTCCCGGTGCGGATCCCAGCAGCGCTGGGGCTCTGCTCACCAGGCGCTTGCTGATCTCCCATGGTTCCGCAGTCCGCGCCAGCTCTGTCAGCTCCTGCCACTTCAAGAAGCAGCCAGCGAAGCAGAGGGCTTCCTGGGCAGCCTGGGAAGAAAAAGAGATGCCACCACCAGCCCTGGAGGCACAGCACCCTGTATCCTCCCTCTTAGCAGGGTTCGGAGCCTGTCCCAGTCCCTGCAGGGAAGATGCTCGAGTTGGGCACTGGTGCTGCCACCAGGCTCAGCACCCCAGGAGAAGATAAGGCCAGCCAGCTTCTCTGCCTGGAAGCCCCTTGGGGCTGCAAGCTTTTGGGCTTGGTGGCCCTAGGCTGCTGTGGAGCAATAGCCTTGTCTCTGGGGCTGCCGGGCCCCATGTCCCATGGCAGGGGCTGTGCAGAGGGAGCTGGGTGGGAAAGGGACCCATCACCCCCTTCATCCAGGAGGCAGGAGGAGAAAGGCAGCAGTGGGTGAGGGGGGGGTTCTGCCTGGACCTAGGGCCTCGGCAAGCTAGACCTCGTGGTGACACACGTTTGAAGGCTCCGGTGTCACCAGCACCTTGCCCAAAGGACAGATCTGGTTGGGAATCCCACCTTGGCCACGTTCTCTTCCCGGTCATGCAGGTGAAAGACCAGAGGCAGCAGGCTCTCCCACACCTCCTTCTTCATCTTCTTTACATCAGCCGTCACAAGCCCCATCACGGATTGGAATAAGCAGATGGAGAGCTCCCTCACGGTGTCTGACTCCTGTGGGAGAAGGACTTCAGCCCCAAGCCCACGGCGAGCAGGGGGCTGACGTGGGGATGGATGTTCCCAAAACAGCCTGCTCCAAGAGGGAGCGAGCTGCAGCATGCAGAACGTCTGCCAAGCGGGGCTAGCGGGGACAGCAGGAGATCCCCGGTGGGCTCGGAGATACTGCCAGGGCAGGCTGGGGCTCAGCAGCCCTGCTACCATCCTGCCACCACCAACTCCTGCAGCAGGGAGGCCAAGCCAGGCTTAGTCCATGCAGGGAGGAGATGGGGGACAGCACAGAGCTGCTGAGCACAGCCATGGGGCAGTGGGGCAAAGCATTCTCCTGCAGAGCATGGGGCTGGGGTGGGATGTGTGAATGGAGGTGCTCGTTGCAGGGGCACAAGTCTCTCCCCCAGCCTTACATCGTCGAAGAGCAAGCGGAGCGTGGGAGCGATGGCAAGGGCGCTGAGGCTGAGTGTCTTCCCCTCCAGCAGCTTGAGCAAGTTTTTGAGCACAAGCATGGCCGTGGTCACAGCATGACTGTCATCTGTATCCTCCAGGCACGCCACGATGTTTGGCATCAGGGTGAGGATCTTCCTTGCCTGTGTGAGATGTGACACCTCGTTTTTGTAATGCAGTGAGCGATGGCAGCAGTGAAAAACCTCTCTGCAAACACCGGCCTCCCCACTGGCTTCTCAGCAGACAGCACCGGCTCCTCGCCATGCCCTCGGCTGCCCCTTCTCCAGCAGAGCCCCTGGGCAGGCTGGTGGGTGCCTGGCACTGCCTGGAAAGCTGTCAAAGGTGCCGCAGCCCCTGCTGTGAGCGCTGCATTTCACCCCAGGGCTCAGCATCCCACAGCCTGGCTTTGCAGACCCCACACTCAGGCTGGTGCCTGTGCTGCCAGCACCCCTGTCAGGATGTGCCAGCAATGGTAGCCCCTTCCCCACAGCACAACTGCCTCTCTTCTTGCAGGGCACAGCCATGGGTCACTGGACTGGGCAGGCACAGAGCTGGTACTTCTCCCAACGCCCAGAAACGCTGAAGCCACCGTGTTACCCAGCAGCACCGCTGCGCCCTGCGCTGCTGCCCCAGTGACCCCTGCTCACCTTGTTGGTCTTCTCGGAGAGCTCAAAGAGACACTTAAGCACCAGTCTTGACATCCCCACGCACTGGCTCTGCAGGTACCAGGGGAAGATGTCCACAGCATAGTCCAGAATCTCGCTGCTGTCGGTGTGCTTCAGCACCTGAAACACACAGGAGGAGCTGGTGAGGTGCAGTGCTGGCTCCAACCATCAGCTCAAGGCAAGGATGCTGGGGCAAGAGCAAGCTCAGACGGAAGTGGCAGGGACTGCAGAGAGCCCCCGTGTCCCACCGCGCACTGCACCGGTTGGTTGCCTGCTTCTCCACGGTAGCAACCAAAGCCCACCCGCCACCCCGGCTCCCCCCACAGCACAGTGCTGGGCATGAGACAACCGAGCGTCAGCGGGAGCTTGGGGCGCTGGCGTCGGGCTCACCTCGGTGAACATGACCATGGCGGCCATCTCCCACGTGGGGTCCTCCACAGCAAGGAGCTTCACCAGGTGGTAGAACAGTATGCAGTGCATGCGTCTCGAGGTCTTCATTGTCTCCCTGGCAGGGGGAAGGAGGCAGTGTCAGGCCTGAGGCGGGCAGACTCATCTCCCTGGCGTTTGCAGCAGTCTGGACATCACCAGTCTGCAGCACTTTCTCTGAGCAGTGGGGACCCCCCCGCCATCAGCACCAAGGGAGCGGGTGCTGTGGGGTGCCTGGTCCCTGAGGCAGAGAGATAGGGCTCTCACCTGGCCACGATGCGCACTCCCTCGAGGTGGTGTTGGATGTTCAGCATGTTGTCCCAGCCACCCTGCTCCTTGATGGCCAGGTCCTCGCTCTCAAAGCCCATGTTGCGGAGCAACACTCTCATGGACTGCACTGCTGACCTGCACAAGGAGAGATGCTCAGCTGCCAGCGGGACCCCTGGCTTGGCTCCGGGTGGCCAGCAGGGATGAGAGGACAGGGATGGAGCACCTGACGGGAGTGAGCTGATGCTGCTGGTTCTCCTCCCAGAAAATGAGCGCTTCCTTTGCCGTCAGCTGTGTTGTGAATGGCACTTGGCACAGCAGTGCCAGGAAAAGCTCAGGGAAAACCTCCTCCACCTCCTTTGGGCAGAGGGACTGCCGGAGGATCTCGTGGATTGTCCTGGCTGCCTGCAGAAGAGAGCCAGAAACTGAGAGGTCCTCTCATCCCTGGGGAGGTCAGGGCTTGGGGTGGGCAGGGAAGAGGAGGGGAGGCCCTGCAGAGCTGAGGGCAGCCCCGGGGGACAGCAAGGCCTCGTCGAGCAACTCACGGCCAGGGACATGATGCGCGGGTTGTCCTTGATGGCGGGGGAGATTTTGCGCAGCGACCGGTTCATCAGTGCGCTGAGCAGCTGCCTCAGCACCTTCCTTGCAGCCTTTGGTTCCGAGAGCATCACCTTCCACATGGCCATGGCGGCACTGCAGGGACATGGGGGTCCGTCAGCGGGGACGCCCTGGTGGATGGCTGGGCTGAAGGCCCTCAGGAGGGTCTTGGGGCCAAAGGCTGCTGGGCCCCATACCTGCTGTTGCACTTTGGGGAGCACTGCAGCATGTTGGCCACCACCTCTCTGGGTTGTTTGTGTGTCAGCGCCAGCAGCATCTTCTTCAGGGTGTTGAGGGCTATTTCTGTGCTGACGGAGGGCAGGTTTCTGTAGATGGCCGACATGATGCTCTGCACCTGCAAGGGACACACGGGTGGCAGTGGGGAGTGATGTCAGCAGGGTGAGCGTGGCTGTTTCCCCAGCGCCACCTGGGTGCTGCTTCCATTCCCGGTGTGATCTGGCAGCTTGAGACGGTGTCAGTGGTGGCCAGGCACAGAGGCAGGACAAGAACAGTCCCCGGAGGGTTGGGGCATCAGCGGTGCAACCAGAGGCTGCTCACCTGCCCTGGCGGGAAGTCCGTGTCTAACACGAGGATGTTCACCATGTCGGCAGCCATGCTGATGCTGTAGGCCCCTGGGGTTTTCAAGGCCTTCATGGCCACGAGGATGGTATCTCTCCGCTCAGAGGGCTGGAGGTACTCTGCGCACATCTGCGGGATGAAGGAGGGGAGGTTTGTCACCCAGAGCATCCTGGCTGTGCAGCGAGAGTGGGACGCAGAGCCAGGCTGTGCTGGGAGGAGAGCAGCGGTGGGGCTCAGGGTCCTGCGGGGAACCCGAGCTCGCTGGGGCCTTTGCCTGGCCCCTGCTCAGGAACAGCACGAGCCCCGTCACCCCCATGCACCGCGTGTCCCTTCACTCATGCGGAGCCCGGCCAGGAGCCAAAGGCACTTCTTACCGAGAACATCTGTCTCGTGTGTGTTCTTTCCAACAGCTGCCAGGGGTGCATCTGTTGCGAACTCTCCTGGAGCTCCTGCTGCCTTCTCTCCTGCAGAGGGGTGTACGTGCCTGGGGAGCAGCAAAGCCAGGGTGCTCAGAGAGAGGGCGCAGAGCTGGAGGTGCAGCTGAGAGTGCTGGGCTGAAAAGTCACTGGCAGAGAGAGGCCTGGACCCACACAGGGCCTGAAAGCAGATGCCCAGGGAAGGTCCAGGGCTAGTGCAAGCGTGGGCGAGGGGAAATGGCTCTTTGGGCTGCAGGCAGGCAGCTTGGATCTGGCTTTCTCTTGCCAAGAAGTGTGGCCCCTGCCTGCCCATCCCCGGGGAAACCCAGCCCCACAGGGCTTCTCTTACTTGTGTGCTGCTGGGTGAAGCTGTACATGTGAGAAAGAGCTTCTGCAGCCTCACGGCGGGTCCCCTTGTTGTTGCAGGTGCAGCAGAGGGTGAGGTGCGCCACCAGCTTCCCCGTCAGCACAGTCTTCCAGCACTGATGTCGGATCTCTGGGCCTTGCATAGTGCAGGAGCAGAACTGGGGGAAGATGGGCACAAAGTCACTTGGGCACAAGGAGAGCCTCAGCCGCCCCAGAGCAGCCAGGCAGCAGCCCAAAGCAGGGCAGCGATGCTGGCCCCAGGCTGCTGCCTGTGCCCTGGGAAAGAGCATGGACAGGCCAGGGCAGAACCCCTGCTCCTGAGCTCCTGCAGACCGGGCGCTGCTGCGGCTCATGGGCACGGGGCTGGGGCGCTGGGGCTGCCCAGACCAGGAGCTCAGTACCTGTGACGGGGGGTAGGTGCTGATGTATCTGGCCAGCCTGGCAATCTGTGCCACGGCCCTCTCCTGCACCACGGCCATCTCTGAAGTGATGAAGGGCAGCAGGAGCTGGGAGGAGAAAAGCTGTCAGTATGGGGCACATGTCCTTCTTGCCCCTCGCAGCAATGGGCTGTGGCCAGGCAGGTCCCCACATCCCACTGCTGCTGCTGCTCTGCTGCTGAGCACTCACCGCCCCTCAGAAAAGGTCCCTCCCTCCACCCCCCGCCCCTGAGGACCCCGAGGCTTTGGGGTGACCCCTCCCTGGGGACCTGTGGTGGGGCTCTGGGATATGGCCCGTGAAGCCGCAGGGGGAGAGCGCCAGGGCTGGGATCCCCATTCCAGACAGGCAGCTGCGTCTGGAGTGCTGTGCAGTAGAGGCAGTGGGCGAGGACCAGGGTGGCTGGGGCAGGAGAAGGGGCTCTGGCAGCAGCCAGGAGGCAGGGGCTGGGGGGGCACCGCTCAAGCCGGAGGTCACTGCCCAAGGGGACCCTGTGCCAAGGCCAGACCGTGAAGATGTTCTGCAGCTCCCGGATGCCGAGGGTGCCGGCACTGCACACCAGCACCTGTAACAAGCTGTCCATCGCTGACAGGGTCTGCAAGAGAACAGGGTCTCGAGGGCAGCCCTGGCAGCCTGAGGGAGCAGCGCAGCCATGGCCCTGCTCTGACCAGGAAGGGGCCTCGGGACAGGGGAACATCCTGTGGCTCACGCCATGGCATACCTTGCAGTAGAGCAAAGCCTCGGGGCCCTGGATGTCCTGCGGAGGCAGGTGGAAGATGCTGCAGAAGCAGGCTTCCAGGAGGCCGTTCTTCTCATGCAGAAGCAGCCCCGCTGTGCTGCAGGGACATGGAAGAGCTCTTTGGAGGAGGCAAGGAGGAGGCAGACCCAGTGGTTGGAGGCCTGGGCTGATCCCCACGTTACAGGGGCCCTCTGAACCCCTCCCGACCCTGACATTGGCCTTTGGGGGGGAAACCCTGCGCCATCCCCTGCCCTGCTGTCTGCACTTCTCTCAGGCGCGGGTCTGTGGGTGCCCCTGGGACAGGGCTGATGGGGCATTGGGCGCTGGGGATGCGGAGCTGGGGCTGGGCAGGTACCTCATGGCAGCGATGGTCAGCATGACTTGCTGCCTCACTGTGGTGTCCAGTCGGCCGATGGGCTCCTCTTGCAGCAGCACCTGAGGAGCACAGCAGTGTGGATGGGTCAGGACAGGGCAGCTCCTTCCTCCAGCAATAGCCCGTGGGGCTGTCCTGGCACCCGCAACCATTAGCAGTGGTCCCAGCCCCAGAGCAGGAAGGGCTGTGCCCATCTCAGAGCACAGGCTGGCCAAGGGACCTGCAGACTTGGTCCCAGCCCCAGCTGCAGCTGGGCCATGCAGGTGGCTCTGGAGCATGGCCAAGGATGCAGCCCCAGAGCGGCACTCGCTCCGCTCGCACTCCCCGCCTGGCTGAGCCCTCTCCTGCCCCAGGGCTGGGCCGCTGCCCCTGCCTCAGCCTGACCGGCCATCCCCTCACCTTGAGGATCTCTGCCACCTCCTTCTGGAAGAACAGCAGCATGCTCCACAGGAAGGAGTGCATGCTGAAGGTGCTGCAGATGATGCAGATGGACTCCAAAAGCTTCAGCTTCTGATCTTCTTGCTGCCAGCCGGGGAGGTTGCACATGGACAGACGTTGTCAGGTGGGAGAGACAGATGGGGGGTCCATAAGAGCCCCCAGCACCTTCTGAGTACGGGATGGGGGCAGAAAGACCGTGCCGGACACAAGGCACAGCGGCATGGAAGTGGCCATGGATACCTTTGGTCGGCTCTTGATGGAAGCTAGGATGGGGTCCAGGGTGTTCTTTTCCTCGCTGGACACATCCACAGTAGAGATGCACGAACCTGGCCAAGAGAGAGCAGGCAGGCCTGGAGGGCAGGCAGTGGGGAGTACCCGAGCCCTCTGCCCAGCCTCAGGGATGTCCCCAGCCCTGGCTCGTGGCTGGGACACGGGTGCCCCCCATGCAGCCCACAGGGGTGAGGGCGCGATGCGGGAGGGCAGCAGGGGAGGGAGCCCCAGCGTCTCCCATGGAGGCTCAGAGGCACCAGGGGAAAGAGGGAGTTCCTGGCCCAGGGGTGCTGTGGTGGGGCTGTTCCGTGGGCTCTGCGCTGCAGGACCGATGCCTGGCTGGGGACTGCAAGCGTGGGCCAGGGCAGGGCAGGGTGGGCAGCCCCTGCCCGCAGCACCCATGCACTCACCTCTAGGCATCTCACTGCACTCCCGCCCGGAGCTGGGAGCCGGGCCAGCTTCGTCCTTCTCCACCCAGGCCAGCCTGGGTCGGCTGGGGGGTCTCGCCTCCATCCTGAGGGAGGGAGGGAGGAAAGCGGTGAAGGGGACCCCCACCACCAGAGCTGCCCTGCCAGGAGTGGCGGGGCAGAGCGCTTGGGGGGCTCCTTGCTGCCACCATGTCCCTGAGACACTGCAGGCAGGGCTGGGTGACAGAGTGCCCCGATGTCACCCGCACTCAATGTCTTGATCCCGCCCTCCACAGCTCCCCTCCTGTGACCCCAGAGCCCCCCGGAGCCCTCCGTGCCCCAGGGCAGTGGGACTGACTCCGCCTCCCTCCTTCTCCCAGCACGGGGTTGGGGTTCATCTGAGCCGGAGCACCCCCTTGTCACAACCCCACTGTCCCCTCGCTCCTGGGGACTGGGGCCATCCCCACCTGTGGCCGGGCTGAGGCGCAGTCCTTGGCCCTCAGGCACTCGAAGGCTCTTCTGTCTTCCACAGGAGGCCCTGGACACGGCCCAGGGTCTCCCCTCGCAGAAAGGCTGCTGAGCACGCAGGGATGCCGGATGCACACTATGCACTCGGCCACTGCTGCAGCCGCACTGACCTGGGCATGCTGGGGTCCCCCTTATATAGCCGGTCCCCCGGTTACGGTTGCCAGGGCCTTCAGTAATGGGTCAATTATGAGTCAGTGATGGCCCCTGCCAGGGATCCCTACCCACCTCACCCCCGGAAACACGGCCCGGTTGGCAGAGCCCTGGGCAGCAGGAGCGGGCTGGAGCAGGAGGGAGCGGGAAGGTGGGGCAAGGAGCGGGTTGGAGTGGGCAGCCGCCCGCTGCGGGGCTGGGGAAGGCCAACGCCGCCTCCTCTGCCACCAGGACCCCTCGTGGGTCAGCAGGACACGCCATGGCAGTGAGCTTGTCACCGAAATCCGGGAAATAAACTCTCTGACCGGAATGGCAGCTTAGAAACCTGATGTGACTTTGTTACGGTACCGGGTGCATGGGAAGTCACTCTGCCTAACACACACACGGAGAAGAGGCAGTTTACAGCTTTGACATCATCATTACATACGCACTCATTATAATTTGCGAAATGCCCCCCCAGTTCTCCTTACAGATGCATGTGGTAATTTGGGCAGATAAGGCCGTGGCGCAGGCGCTGCGCATTTGAGGAGTGGTCTCTGGGGGTTGTGGTTCTCGTTCGGGGAGAAATCCCCTGACTCATTTTTCACTTTTATGGAAATCCCTCAGTCAAGGATGTTGGAATGAGCGTTTAGTCTTTCCAATTACCTACATGTTCACATTGGTTCTGCTCCCAGCAGGCCCCCAGTTTGCCTGGCTGGAGCCCTGGGACCGCCAGTGTGGCAGGGAGCCAGCTCCATCCATGCTCTGAGGGTTGGATGACACAGATAGGAAGCTGACTGAAGTCCCCATAATTCGAGAAGGAACGGTTAGTGACCTTCTGCTCCACTTAGATGTACACAGGTCAATGGGGCTGGAAGGATTGCACCCAAGAGTGCTGCAGGTTCTGGCAGAGGAGCTTGCTGAGCCACTCTCCATCATCTCTCAGCAGCCCTGGTCTAGCGGGCAGGTCCCAGAGGACCGGAACCTCCAGAGCGGTGAGCCTGAGCTGGGTGCCGGGGAAGGGCATGGAGCAGATGATCCTAAGTGAGATCACACAGCACAAGCGGGAAAACGGGGGGATCAGGCGCAGTCAGCGCGGGCTGACGAAGGGCAGGTCCTGCGTGACTAAGCTGATCTCCTTCTACGACCGGGTGACCCGCCGGATGGATGGGGCAAAGGCTGTAGACATTGTCCCTTTGGAGTTTAATAAAGCATTTGACAGCGTCTCCTCCCACAGTGTTCTCCTGGAGACACTGGCTGCTCATGGCGTGGAGAGCTGTGTTCTTTGCCAGGTTGGAAACTGGCTGGATGGCCCAGCCCAGAGAGTGGTGGTAAACGGCGTTGCATCCAGTTGGTGAGTGGTCACTAGTGGTGTTCCTCAGGGCTCGGTGTTAGGGCCAGTGTTGTTTAGTATCTTCGCTGATGATCTGGATGAGGGGATCGAGGGCACCCTCAGTCAGTTGTCTGACGACACCAACTTGGGTGGGAGTGTTGATCTGCTGGAGGAGAGGAAGGCTCTGCAGAGGGATCTGGCCAGCTGGATTGATGGGCTGTGGCCAGTGGTATGAGGTTCAACAAGGCAAAGTACCGGGTCCTGCATTTGGGTGACAATAATCCCATGGAACGCTCCAGGCCTGGGGAAGAGTGGCTGGAAAGCTGCTCATGGAAAAGGATCTGGGGGTGCTAAGTGATGGAGCTGAACGTGAGCCAGCGTGTGCCCAGGCAGACAAGAAGGCCAATGGCATCCTGGCTTCTATCAGCAATAGCGTGGCCAGCAGCACCAGGGCAGTGATTGTTCCCCCCCGTACCAGGAACTGGTGAGGCTGCACCTCGAATCCTGCATTCAGTTCTGGGCCCCTCACTACTACTGTACCTCCAGCACATTGAGGCACTGGAGCGGGCCCAGAGAAGGGCAACAAAGCTGGTGGAGGGTCCGGAGCTAAGTGTGATGAGGAGCAGCTGAGGGAGCTTGGCGGGGGTTTAGTCCGGAGAAGAGAAGGCTCAGGGGGGACCTTCTCTCTCTCTTGGACTACCTGAAAGGAGGCTGGAGAGAGGTGGGGGTGGGTCTCTTCCCCTGTTTAAATTTAAACCCATTGTCCCTTGTCCTATTGCCTACAACCTGTGGCTGTGCCTGGGATTGCCGTGACCCGGGTGTAGGACCTTGCGCTTTGCTTTATTGAACTTCACGAGGTTTTCACAAGTCCCTGCTGGGGGCTGAGCGCCGCCTCCTCCATGCCCTCGGCAGCAATGAGCGCAGCCACTGTAGCCTCGAACTCGTCCTTCTTTTCTCGAGCACGAGCACTGTCTGAGTCGCCAAGAAGGAGACCAGGGGGCTGGCGTCTTTTCTTGGGCCTTTGAGGACTGTGGGGATAAAGCAGGAGAGGTGAGGTGGCAGCCCTGTGTCCCTCCAGGCAGGGCACATTGCACCCCATGATGCCCAGGGCCAGGAGGGAGCCAGGGGCAGGTGGCTCAGCTGGAGGCTGCTGATCAGCAACAGCCCCCTCCACAAACGCACTCTGCCCATAGACGCAATGGGAGCAGAGTCCTTCCTCCTCCCCACTGGCCTTACCCTGTTTGATAGACTCTGTCATGCTGCACTCATCCGTGTACTGTCCGATGAGCCCTGGGGGGACACAGTATGTTGGGGAACCTGCGGAGTGTTGGGGACCCCAGCACCCAGCCCGCCTGGCCACACAGCTCCCCAGGGAGGGCTGACCCTGGGGTGCTGTGTCGAGGAGGGGATGAGCCTCCTGCCAGCCCGATGTGTGCAGGCAGAAGTGGCTGAGAGGGTGCCAAGGGATGCTCTGCAGGTCCTGCGCTGGGATGCAGGGGCCCTGTCAGAGGGAGGGACGCGGGGCTCATGGCTCACCGATGAACCTGACAGCGTCCTGCCTCAGGATCTCCTGTGGGCTCTGCAGGTAAACCTCACACTGGTGCAGAAAGTCCACGGTCTTCCTCCTCTTCCTCTCCAGCTGGAGAGAGAAGGGTGCAGGGTTGGCGCAGAGCTGCCCCCCACTTGGGCTGTCCCCCCACCCAGGGCCACCCTTCTTCCCCCCAGCAGAACATTCCCAGCTCTCCTCCATGTGGCGTTCGGGTTCAGAGGGAGCACAGGGCTCGCCACTGCTGCTGGGGTGCCACTCTGGTGGCAGGGTCCCCCTTGCGACCCTGGGGATGAGGGCAGCCTGGAGCAGAGCCTGCTCCAGAAAGGTGCATACAGCTGCAGGACACAGCCCTGCGTCCTCCCCGCTGGGCATGGGGCAGGGCGCTCCCGGTGCGGATCCCAGCAGCGCTGGGGCTCTGCTCACCAGGCGCTTGCTGATCTCCCATGGTTCCGCAGTCCGCGCCAGCTCTGTCAGCTCCTGCCACTTCAAGAAGCAGCCAGCGAAGCAGAGGGCTTCCTGGGCAGCCTGGGAAGAAAAAGAGATGCCACCACCAGCCCTGGAGGCACAGCACCCTGTATCCTCCCTCTTAGCAGGGTTCGGAGCCTGTCCCAGTCCCTGCAGGGAAGATGCTCGAGTTGGGCACTGGTGCTGCCACCAGGCTCAGCACCCCAGGAGAAGATAAGGCCAGCCAGCTTCTCTGCCTGGAAGCCCCTTGGGGCTGCAAGCTTTTGGGCTTGGTGGCCCTAGGCTGCTGTGGAGCAATAGCCTTGTCTCTGGGGCTGCCGGGCCCCATGTCCCATGGCAGGGGCTGTGCAGAGGGAGCTGGGTGGGAAAGGGACCCATCACCCCCTTCATCCAGGAGGCAGGAGGAGAAAGGCAGCAGTGGGTGAGGGGGGGGTTCTGCCTGGACCTAGGGCCTCAGCAAGCTAGACCTCATGGTGACACACGTTTGAAGGCTCCGGTGTCACCAGCACCTTGCCCAAAGGACAGATCTGGTTGGGAATCCCACCTTGGCCACGTTCTCTTCCCGGTCATGCAGGTGAAAGACCAGAGGCAGCAGGCTCTCCCACACCTCCTTCTTCATCTTCTTTACATCAGCCGTCACAAGCCCCATCACAGATTGGAATAAGCAGATGGAGAGCTCCCTCACGGTATCTGACTCCTGTGGGAGAAGGACTTCAGCCCCAAGCCCACGGCAAGCAGGGGGCTGACGTGGGGATGGATGTTCCCAAAACAGCCTGCTCCAAGAGGGAGCGAGCTGCAGCATGCAGAACGTCTGCCAAGCGGGGCTAGCGGGGACAGCAGGAGATCCCCGGTGGGCTCGGAGATACTGCCAGGGCAGGCTGGGGCTCAGCAGCCCTGCTACCATCCTGCCACCACCAACTCCTGCAGCAGGGAGGCCAAGCCAGGCTTAGTCCATGCAGGGAGGAGATGGGGGACAGCACAGAGCTGCTGAGCACAGCCATGGGGCAGTGGGGCAAAGCATTCTCCTGCAGAGCATGGGGCTGGGGTGGGAGGTGTGAATGGAGGTGCTCGTTGCAGGGGCACAAGTCTCTCCCCCAGCCTTACATCGTCGAAGAGCAAGCGGAGCGTGGGAGCGATGGCAAGGGCGCTGAGGCTGAGTGTCTTCCCCTCCAGCAGCTTGAGCAAGTTTTTGAGCACAAGCATGGCCGTGGTCACAGCATGACTGTCATCTGTATCCTCCAGGCACGCCACGATGTTTGGCATCAGGGTGAGGATCTTCCTTGCCTGTGTGAGATGTGACACCTTGTTTTTGTAATGCAGTGAGCGATGGCAGCAGTGAAAAACCTCTCTGCAAACACCGGCCTCCCCACTGGCTTCTCAGCAGGCAGCACAGGTTATGAGGGCGAGAATGAGCCCAGCAGGCTGGGCTCACCGGCATAGCCAGGGGAAGACAAGGGCACAGAGGGGAAGGACAGACAGCACCGGCTCCTCGCCATGCTCTCGGCTGCCCCTTCTCCAGCAGAGCCCCTGGGCAGGCTGATGGGTGCCTGGCACTGCCTGGAAAGCTGTCAAAGGTGCCGCAGCCCCTGCTGCGAGCGCTGCATTTCACCCCAGGGCTCAGCATCCCACAGCCTGGCTTTGCAGACCCCACACTCAGGCTGGTGCCTGTGCTGCCAGCACCCCTGTCAGGATGTGCCAGCAATGGTAGCCCCTTCCCCACAGCACAACTGCCTCTCTTCTTGCAGGGCACAGCCATGGGTCACTGGACTGGGCAGGCACAGAGCTGGTACTTCTCCCAGCGCCCAGAAACGCTGAAGCCACCGTGTTACCCAGCAGCACCGCTGCGCCCTGCGCTGCTGCCCCAGTGACCCCTGCTCACCTTGTTGGTCTTCTCGAAGAGCTCAAAGAGACACTTAAGCACCAGTCTTGACATCCCCACGCACTGGCTCTGCAGGTACCAGGGGAAGATGTCCACAGCATAGTCCAGAATCTCGCTGCTGTCGGTGTGCTTCAGCACCTGAAACACACAGGAGGAGCTGGTGAGGTGCGGTGCTGGCTCCAACCATCAGCTCAAGGCAAGGATGCTGGGGCAAGAGCAAGCTCAGACGGAAGTGGCAGGGACTGCAGAGAGCCCCCGTGTCCCACCGCACACTGCACCGGTTGGTTGCCTGCTTCTCCACGGTAGCAACCAAAGCCCACCCGCCACCCCGGCTCCCCCCACAGCACAGTGCTGGGCATGAGACAACCGAGCGTCAGCGGGAGCTTGGGGCGCTGGCGTCGGGCTCACCTCGGTGAACATGACCATGGCGGCCATCTCCCACGTGGGGTCCTCCACAGCAAGGAGCTTCACCAGGTGGTAGAACAGTATGCAGTGCATGCGTCTCGAGGTCTTCATTGTCTCCCTGGCAGGGGGAAGGAGGCAGTGTCAGGCCTGAGGCGGGCAGACTCATCTCCCTGGCGTTTGCAGCAGTCTGGACATCACCAGTCTGCAGCACTTTCTCTGAGCAGTGGGGACCCCCCCGCCATCAGCACCAAGGGAGCGGGTGCTGTGGGGTGCCTGGTCCCTGAGGAGCAGAGAGATAGGGCTCTCACCTGGCCACGATGCGCACTCCCTCGAGGTGGTGTTGGATGTTCAGCATGTTGTCCCAGCCACCCTGCTCCTTGATGGCCAGGTCCTCGCTCTCAAAGCCCATGTTGCGGAGCAACACTCTCATGGACTGCACTGCTGACCTGCACAAGGAGAGATGCTCAGCTGCCAGCGGGACCCCTGGCTTGGCTCCGGGTGGCCAGCAGGGATGAGAGGACAGGGATGGAGCACCTGACGGGAGTGAGCTGATGCTGCTGGTTCTCCTCCCAGAAAATGAGCGCTTCCTTTGCCGTCAGCTGTGTTGTGAATGGCACTTGGCACAGCAGTGCCAGGAAAAGCTCAGGGAAAACCTCCTCCACCTCCTTTGGGCAGAGGGACTGCCGGAGGATCTCGTGGATTGTCCTGGCTGCCTGCAGAAGAGAGCCAGAAACTGAGAGGTCCTCTCATCCCTGGAGAGGTCAGGGCTTGGGGTGGGCAGGGAAGAGGAGGGGAGGCCCTGCAGAGCTGAGGGCAGCCCCGGGGGACAGCAAGGCCTCGTCGAGCAACTCACGGCCAGGGACATGATGCGCGGGTTGTCCTTGATGGCGGGGGAGATTTTGCGCAGCGACCGGTTCATCAGTGCGCTGAGCAGCTGCCTCAGCATCTTCCTTGCAGCCTTTGGTTCCGAGAGCATCACCTTCCACATGGCCATGGCGGCACTGCAGGGACATGGGGGTCCGTCAGCGGGGACGCCCTGGTGGATGGCTGGGCTGAAGGCCCTCAGGAGGGTCTTGGGGCCAAAGGCTGCTGGGCCCCATACCTGCTGTTGCACTTTGGGGAGCACTGCAGCATGTTGGCCACCACCTCTCTGGGTTGTTTGTGTGTCAGCGCCAGCAGCATCTTCTTCAGGGTGTTGAGGGCTATTTCTGTGCTGACGGAGGGCAGGTTTCTGTAGATGGCCGACATGATGCTCTGCACCTGCAAGGGACACACGGGTGGCAGTGGGGAGTGATGTCAGCAGGGTGAGCGTGGCTGTTTCCCCAGCGCCACCTGGGTGCTGCTTCCATTCCCGGTGTGATCTGGCAGCTTGAGACGGTGTCAGTGGTGGCCAGGCACAGAGGCAGGACAAGAACAGTCCCCGGAGGGTTGGGGCATCAGCGGTGCAACCAGAGGCTGCTCACCTGCCCTGGCGGGAAGTCCGTGTCTAACACGAGGATGTTCACCATGTCGGCAGCCATGCTGATGCTGTAGGCCCCTGGGGTTTTCAAGGCCTTCATGGCCACGAGGATGGTATCTCTCCGCTCAGAGGGCTGGAGGTACTCTGCGCACATCTGCGGGATGAAGGAGGGGAGGTTTGTCACCCAGAGCATCCTGGCTGTGCAGCGAGAGTGGGACGCAGAGCCAGGCTGTGCTGGGAGGAGAGCAGCGGTGGGGCTCAGGGTCCTGCGGGGAACCCGAGCTCGCTGGGGCCTTTGCCTGGCCCCTGCTCAGGAACAGCACGAGCCCCGTCACCCCCATGCACCGCGTGTCCCTTCACTCATGCGGAGCCCGGCCAGGAGCCAAAGGCACTTCTTACCGAGAACATCTGTCTCGTGTGTGTTCTTTCCAACAGCTGCCAGGGGTGCATCTGTTGCGAACTCTCCTGGAGCTCCTGCTGCCTTCTCTCCTGCAGAGGGGTGTACGTGCCTGGGGAGCAGCAAAACCAGGGTGCTCAGAGAGAGGGCGCAGAGCTGGAGGTGCAGCTGAGAGTGCTGGGCTGAAAAGTCACTGGCAAAGAGAGGCCTGGACCCACACAGGGCCTGAAAGCAGATGCCCAGGGAAGGTCCAGGGCTAGTGCAAGCGTGGGCGAGGGGAAATGGCTCTTTGGGCTGCAGGCAGGCAGCTTGGATCTGGCTTTCTCTTGCCAAGAAGTGTGGCCCCTGCCTGCCCATCCCCGGGGAAACCCAGCCCCACAGGGCTTCTCTTACTTGTGTGCTGCTGGGTGAAGCTGTACATGTGAGAAAGAGCTTCTGCAGCCTCACGGCGGGTCCCCTTGTTGTTGCAGGTGCAGCAGAGGGTGAGGTGCGCCACCAGCTTCCCCGTCAGCACAGTCTTCCAGCACTGATGTCGGATCTCTGGGCCTTGCATAGTGCAGGAGCAGAACTGGGGGAAGATGGGCACAAGGTCACTTGGGCACAAGGAGAGCCTCAGCCGCCCCAGAGCAGCCAGGCAGCAGCCCAAAGCAGGGCAGCGATGCTGGCCCCAGGCTGCTGCCTGTGCCCTGGGAAAGAGCATGGACAGGCCAGGGCAGAACCCCTGCTCCTGAGCTCCTGCAGACCGGGCGCTGCTGCGGCTCATGGGCACGGGGCTGGGGCGCTGGGGCTGCCCAGACCAGGAGCTCAGTACCTGTGACAGGGGGTAGGTGCTGAT
This sequence comes from Ara ararauna, assembly GCA_028858755.1. NCBI lineage: Eukaryota > Metazoa > Chordata > Aves > Psittaciformes > Psittacidae > Ara > Ara ararauna. The sequence goes on from CM054385.1 coordinate 4,200,430, forward strand.
GTATCTGGCCAGCCTGGCAATCTGTGCCACGGCCCTCTCCTGCACCACGGCCATCTCTGAAGTGATGAAGGGCAGCAGGAGCTGGGAGGAGAAAAGCTGTCAGTATGGGGCACATGTCCTTCTTGCCCCTCGCGGCAATGGGCTGAGGCCAGGCAGGTCCCCACATCCCACTGCTGCTGCTGCTCTGCTGCTGAGCACTCACCGCCCCTCAGAAAAGGTCCCTCCCTCCACCCCCCGCCCCTGAGGACCCCGAGGCTTTGGGGTGACCCCTCCCTGGGGACCTGTGGTGGGGCTCTGGGATATGGCCCGTGAAGCCGCAGGGGGAGAGCGCCAGGGCTGGGATCCCCATTCCAGACAGGCAGCTGCGTCTGGAGTGCTGTGCAGTAGAGGCAGTGGGCGAGGACCAGGGTGGCTGGGGCAGGAGAAGGGGCTCTGGCAGCAGCCAGGAGGCAGGGGCTGGGGGGGCACCGCTCAAGCCGGAGGTCACTGCCCAAGGGGACCCTGTGCCAAGGCCAGACCGTGAAGATGTTCTGCAGCTCCCGGATGCCGAGGGTGCCGGCACTGCACACCAGCACCTGTAACAAGCTGTCCATCGCTGACAGGGTCTGCAAGAGAACAGGGTCTCGAGGGCAGCCCTGGCAGCCTGAGGGAGCAGCGCAGCCATGGCCCTGCTCTGACCAGGAAGGGGCCTCGGGACAGGGGAACATCCTGTGGCTCACGCCATGGCATACCTTGCAGTAGAGCAAAGCCTCGGGGCCCTGGATGTCCTGCGGAGGCAGGTGGAAGATGCTGCAGAAGCAGGCTTCCAGGAGGCCGTTTTTCTCGTGCAGAAGCAGCCCCGCTGTGCTGCAGGGACATGGAAGAGCTCTTTGGAGGAGGCAAGGAGGAGGCAGACCCAGTGGTTGGAGGCCTGGGCTGATCCCCACGTTACAGGGGCCCTCTGAACCCCTCCTGACCCTGACATTGGCCTTTGGGGGGGAAACCCTGCGCCATCCCCTGCCCTGCTGTCTGCACTTCTCTCAGCCTCGGGTCTGTGGGTGCCCCTGGGACAGGGCTGATGGGGCATTGGGCGCTGGGGATGCGGAGCTGGGGCTGGGCAGGTACCTCATGGCAGCGATGGTCAGCATGACTTGCTGCCTCACTGTGGTGTCCAGTCGGCCGATGGGCTCCTCTTGCAGCAGCACCTGAGGAGCACAGCAGTGTGGATGGGTCAGGACAGGGCAGCTCCTTCCTCCAGCAATAGCCCGTGGGGCTGTCCTGGCACCCGCAACCATTAGCAGTGGTCCCAGCCCCAGAGCAGGAAGGGCTGTGCCCATCTCAGAGCACAGGCTGGCCAAGGGACCTGCAGACTTGGTCCCAGCCCCAGCTGCAGCTGGGCCATGCAGGTGGCTCTGGAGCATGGCCAAGGATGCAGCCCCAGAGCGGCACTCGCTCCGCTCGCACTCCCCGCCTGGCTGAGCCCTCTCCTGCCCCAGGGCTGGGCCGCTGCCCCTGCCTCAGCCTGACCGGCCATCCCCTCACCTTGAGGATCTCTGCCACCTCCTTCTGGAAGAACAGCAGCATGCTCCACAGGAAGGAGTGCATGCTGAAGGTGCTGCAGATGATGCAGATGGACTCCAAAAGCTTCAGCTTCTGATCTTCTTGCTGCCAGCCAGGGAGGTTGCACATGGACAGATGTTGCCAGGTGGGAGAGGCAGATGGGGGGTCCATAAGAGCCCCCAGCACCTTCTGAGTATGGGATGGTCTCGGAGATCAGTGGACAGCACACAGACCAATGTGATCAAAATGCTGACAGCTTTATTAGCTCTCACAAGCAGCTTTTATAGAGCATTCAGACAATAGAGCATTTAAGACACGGTTGGCAAGATATAATTGAACAGTGTTTTTGTAGCTGAGCGTTAGTAACAACTTAACGATTGATTAACTGTAATAGCATACATTCCAAGGTTGCGGTTATCAGTTCCTCCCTGAATATCCTGACTTCGTAGTCTCTTCTGCCAATTCCCTCAAAATCTCAGCATCTGCCCCATCTGTTATTGATAAGGAGGAAGAGGTTGCTGTCACTGACAACAGAGCAGAAGGACTTGAGAACGTTAAAGAAGTGTGGAGAGCATATAGGAATTGAGAACAGGTAGAGAAAAAAAGAGCTGAGTCGTGCTATAGGCACGGCTACGGTGGCTGCTCTGGGACAAGTAGAAACTGGTGGAGGGACTAATGTGAGAGGACGAGGCAGAGGTAGGGGAGGAATGCCAGGCAGAGGTGAGAGATTGAATTCTGCTGTGGGATGGGATCAGTGTGGTACTGTAAGGAGTTTGGACGTTGGAAGTGAGACTGCCCTGGGGGGAGTGCCATGGCGTGGCTCTCGGGACTGAACTGGAGCCAGACTGACAGGGACCTGGGGAATCTACCCTAGCAGATCCACTGATTAAATTAAAACTAGGGACTACAGGAAATAAAGTGGAACTTTTAAGGTTTCAGGAGCAACTTATTCAGCGTGAAATCAGAGAGAAAAGAATTTGTTAGAGATGTGGGAGCTGCTGGCCACCAAGGGAAAAAAAAAGAAAAGCATTCTTTCTGAAACCTTTAGAGTATAAATTGGGAAAACAAATAGGAATGCATAAATTTTTATACATGCCAAATTCCTCAAAAACTTTATTAGGGCGAGAAGCAACATTTAAAGAAGGCAAAATGGAATTAAGAGTCAAAAATGATCAATTAATTGAAGTTTTGAGTTTAATTCAACAGAAAAGCAGACAGGAGGACCTCCCCAAAATTGAAGAAATCCTTAATCAGGTATATCTGGGAGTACGGGCATTTGAAGTTCCAATTAAGGTGAAAAATGCTCTGCCTGTTGAAGTAGAAATAAAAGGGGGGCCTGCCCAGTTAGAATAAAACAATATCCCTTAAAACTGGAGGCTTGAAAGGCTGAGAAAGTTGGGGCTGTTCAGCCTGGAGAAGAGAAGGCTGCATGGAGACCTCAGACCAGCCTTCCAATATCTGAAGGGGGCCTATAGGGATGCTGGGGAGGGACTCTTCATGAGGGACTGTAGTGACAGGACAAGGGGTAACGGGTTCAAACTTAAACAGGGGAAGCTTAGATTTGATATGAGGAAGAAATTCTTTGCTGTAAGGGTGGTGAGGCACTGGAATGGGTTGCCCAGGGAAGTTGTGAATGCTCCATCGCTGGCGGTGTTCAAGGCCAGGTTGGACATAGCCTTGGGTGACATGTTTTAGTGTGAGGTTTCCCTGCCCATGGCAGGGGGGTTGGAACTGGATGATCTTAAGGTCCTTTCCAACCCAAACTATTCTATGATTCTATGTTGGGCAAACTACAGGATGGATGGTCTTACAGGCACAGAGCTATCTGCCTTTGGACAACACTGTTTGGCACTGGGGGCTGAGAACACAGTAAAATACCCTGGGGTTGTCTTTGTTGCATGACCACATTATAACAAGAAAAAAAAAACAAACCCAACAAACAAACAAAACAACCAAACCAAGCCAAAATGCCAAAAAAAAAAACCCCCGAACAAAACAACAAAACCAAAAAAGCCCCACACCAAAAAAAGTTCACCACAAACCTGCAAAATGAAGTGTTTTCCAATATTATTTCCTATTAGATCTTTCAAAACCACCGTTTTTTAAACTAACTTTTGTCTGCAACTTCTCCAAAGAAGAAACCCAAAACTGGTCTTATCTGACCAGTAAGATAAGAAATATTTACTGTCTGTCTTTCACTTTCCTTCTTGCATCCTTATGCTTCTTCCGGCATTCCTGAAAAGATTCAAATTTGAGCACGATATTATGAGAAGTTCCGAAGTTCATGTGTCCTTGTCTTTATAATTTTTACATGAAATAACTGGTCCTGTACAATACAGAGATTCAGTAATTTACCTGACTGGACATCACAACATGATTTCATAAACAGTTTTATTACAAAACTTTTTAGTTCTCCGGTAATTACAAAGCTTCAAGCCCATCTAAAGATCATAAATCATTTTTCAGTGCAAATTAAGGAAATAAACAGCTGTGTTCCCCCATCATGCTGAGCTTTCAGCCAGTTACCAAGTAACAGATGTTAAAACGCTCACCTCAAGCAATAATCTACGTCTGTCTTCCCAATCATCTCTTTCTTCACTGAGGTCTACCGATTTACAAAATAACTTAGGGCCCTCTGCACAAAAAGAATAAATTAATGTGGTTACACCCTTCTGAATATGCTCCTCTTTGTAACTCTCATGAGCGATGCAGCAAGAAAGTCAGGAGGCCTATTCTTCATATTCCCCTCTCACCCCCCCCACCACAGGGGCTGCAACAGAAATGTTACGTATTACAGCCTTGCATCCGAAGAAAAACAAGCGGCAGCAGCAGCTTTCCTTGATATGCTCAAATATAAACTGCAGTGATGCAGCATTTGTTTCATTAGAAGCTCAGCACCACTATCCCGCACCTGCCAAGAAACTGGCTAGAATATCAAATGCAATTGCTTTGGTGGCCTATGGGTGTTTGTTGGGGTTTCTGTGGTTTGGGGCTTTTGGTTGGTTGGTTTGTTGTTTTCTTTGCTTCAGGAGTTGTTTGGTTTTCTTTTTTTGGGGGTGTTTTGTTGGGCTTTTTTTGTTGGTTAGTTGGGGTTTTTTGGGGTTGTTTTTTTTTTTTTTTGACTTTGAAATTAATGACATTAACAAGAAAAAAACCCACAATATTTTGGATCAAAACCATGTGGGCATATGTGACTGATACGAATAGTCAATACTTTTAACAAGAACCTCAGAAACACAGAAGACAATTAAGTATCAGATATATGCCTGAAAGGATCCAAAATGTCTAAATAACTTGTTGAAAAGAGGGTGACTAAGTTGTGTTATACCTCTTAGGCGTTCATCATCTTTGGAGAAGAAGAAAGATCTAGCACGTTCTGTCTGTGGTAAAGAGAAAAATCTAGAAAAAACACAAAGGAAATTCAGCATTGCAAGAGTTAGTGTCAAATTCCATTAGTCCAAGTCCAAGCTGTAAGGCTCCAGAGAAATAGTATCTCGGGCAGGACATTACTCCACAGTAACCCAATGCAATCTCCTATTAAAAAAACGTTTCTGAAGAAAACATCACGTGCGATTTGACTTTGGGCCAAACCCACTACCCAGCTGAGTTCTCATCACTGAGCTAGAAAGTCAGCTTTTCTACTCAACAATCACGTATGGTCTTGGCATTTTTGACTACTACATACTGTACAGCAAGGAATGGTTTCCACAGACGACTGCCTTTGTCCAGAGATGTGGAATGAAGATGTCAGTCTCCCCGTGAGCCAGGTGCTGTTATTAGTATTCTCATAGCATCAACCCACCACAACCAAGTAGACAACAACTACAAATAAAACTTGCATTTCTTTGTCCTTTTTGCTTTCTGATGCCTCAGGTTCATCATCACCCTCAGAACTGCTGTCTTGGAAACGTGGATCTTCTTGCCATTTGACTTTGACAGGTTTTATTGTTTCAATTATGTAGGGCTCTGCAACAATAGCACAATTAAAAAGAAAATTGTCAGATTATTCCTATATTTGCCAATACTAATACCTACTTCAGAGTGAAATAATTACACTGGAAATGACAGCTTTAAGAAGAATGGAAACCTCCCCTCCCAGGTTTTCTATATCCGCGGGGTAGGTATGAATTGAGTTTGCTTTCTCATATGTCACAGATTTCACCTTCAAAATTCATAACTTGTGTCATCACAGCATAGGCAAAGAGTGCAGTAGTCATCCTGGGGCTTGTTATTAGGGTCCAGGGCTCTATCAGTTCTTGCCAACCTCACAAAAAATGATTTGGGAGTAATGGTGCCTCTTCATATTTTTAGCTTGCAGAAGATGTAATAAAACCTGTCTCGCACTGTGATCTATCCTAAAAAGTTCCTTTGCAAAGAAATTCATAATGCCATAGTCTATGTTTAAGCTGTATTATTTTCATGTGTGTATTCCTCCCTCTAGCACACACAGCCAGTTGCTGAACTATGACAGCATAATTTATTTAAAATCTTGATGGTTTACATGAAAGCACATTTGACTTGTATGTCATCTTTTTCCTTGTTTAAGAAATGTAGTGGATGACAACAAGTTTATCCACTGCTGTTCAAAATCCAGTTAATTTATAGATCCTTCTCATAACGTTTCTCTCAAAATTCCTGGGATGCAAGCATGGATTAACTCTAATAAAACTAGAAGAATCTTGTCAAGCATCAGAGAAGACTGTAGCAATAATTACTGACTTCTGCCTCTGAAAGTCACCTGGGCCATGAATTTCTCTACATGATGCAACTCTACGGTATCTGACATAAGCTACCCATCACAAGTTGCACTATTATCATCCATGTTCTTCTGTTACCTCCTTTCATGCCTGACTCCTCCGTATCTCCAAAGAAGGAAAACTTGAAACCACCAGACTCCTCAGCTACGTTACTCCTGACAATAGGTCCCAAGTGGTCAGGTGGGGTAGACTCCTCCACATCATCTTTGTCCCAGGGTGTTTCTTCATTTTTGTGTGATTTGCTCTTTGAAGATCCAAACAACTCTTTTAAATCAACAGCAATATCATAATATGTTTCTTGAGACACTTTGGGCAGTTTCTCACTCTCTTCCCTCTGCTTCTTCCTTTTAGCTTTACTGAAATGAGATTGTTAAAGGATGGTAACACTGCATGTGTATTTTTAAAAGAAAGGTTCCCATAGAGGCAATCTTGTTATTAATGTCTTTTTACACTTATCCAATCAAATGAAATGTTAAGAGATAGTATTTTTTTCCTCACAGATTTGCAAATCTTAGAAGTCCATGACTTGAAGCAAAGGGACATCCTGAAGGCAAGAAAATTAAGACAGAAAGTGGTGTGCAGAAGTAGATGGACTAGAAAGAAAAGATGACATTATATGCTGGTTTTAGTGCTCACAATTCTTACTATCTTTGGATTTTAGCAATGACAGAGAGAACTGAAGAAAAACCAGAGCAGTCTCTAGAGTTTCAATGCCAGTCTTTTGCTACAGCCATCTTTCCACAGGAAGAAACGTCACAACCCTAGTTACCAAGCTGTAGTAGTACCTCTCTTGTTCTGTAGCACTTCGTTTCCTTTCAAAAACTGCATGGTCCTCTCTTGTGGGATCATAGCGGAGGGCATTAATATCTCTATAAAAACAGAAAGAAAAAACGTGAGGCATCCTAAATGCTCAAGTGAAAGCTACCCTAAACCTTTACAGTCAGATTCAAATTCACAATGAATTCTTGACCAAAATAGCCCCAAATCAATCTAAAGCCTAACTAGCATTTAGGAAGTACCTGGTAGTCAGTGACCGGGTCAGGAAAAACTATAAACAGAAGTGGCTTTAATCAAATTGATGTATTTACTATAAAACCTAGACCTCAAGTTGTGTGTGTTATGCAATAAGTCTCCACCTGCACCTGTTTGTCTTTTAAGGAGCTATAGCAGTACAGCTATCCATAACAAAAGATCTCAATTTCTTCTAGTACTAAACACTTCAAAATTCAAATATCTGAGGGGAAAAAAAAACCCAACCCAAACCAAACAAAAAGCAACACAAAAAAAAATACCAACCGAAACTCCCCAAACCCCACACAACTAACCAAGAAAAATCAAACACACACCCCTTATGTCCACCTTCCAAAATTCAAACATTTTGAGGACTTTCAGCTAAAGTAGTTTAAGTTTTAGACCATTCCCAACACTAGTGTTGCAAAGCAGTGCTGCCTTATGGGAATGCCAGAAGTCCATCACTTATTTCCCTTTCCTCTCCTCCCTAAATTAATGCTTATAGCATAAATTAACTACTTTTAACTAGTTACACGCTGTACCATTACCTGCATACTAGAGAACACTGTCATTCACAGAACTGTCCTAGAGATCACCTCTGGGGTTGCACAGATGATTTCCCCCTCTGCTTAGGCTTTAGAGAATGCATTAAAATTTGTATGGAAGTAATTAACAATTAAATATGACTGTACAGTGGTCACAATTGGTATTTAGCAGTCAGCAATCAACTGATACAACTCCAGTAATGACTGTTGTTAAAAACTGTGTGCTACTGCACTACGCTTAACACTACTAACTTCCACCACTTCAGTCCACAGACCAATTTCTGTTAAAGGTCATAGTTAAATCTGACCATACTTCCCACAGTACATTTCCAGACCTCTATCATCATCCTCTAATGAAGGTTACAGCACGCCCAACAGCAACATGTAACAAAGTCCTAATCTAATGAAGAAGTAAAGCAGAAATACAGGTAAATGAAAATAACGATAATTAAAAAAAAAAGATACAAATTCTTCACTGAAAAAGACGACTGATGAAGTCCTAATCACTTTTAGGCCAGCAAAAACAATACCCTTAGACTCTAACTTTGGTAGCAGTTAAAAACTTACTGACCTACTGCCCAACTCTCATGTTCTTCGTGTAGCCACATTATGTTTGTCTCCACAGAGAATAGAGATGTGTCTTACCTAGGCAAGGACTTGAAATGTTGATTTTTCATAACCAACACTCCAATCTAGATCTATTAGAAGAAGCTTGAGCAGGCATCAGTAGTATTTTTGCATAAAATAATAATAATTATTAGTTGTATAATCTATTGAGATGCTCAACTTGAGAAACTGCATTAAAGACTAACCTCAAATGCACACAAAAGAGAAGGAAACACTTTTCCTAATCAGCTTGGTAAAAACTTAGTTGCAAAACATGGGCAAAAACTAAGCCTTCCTAAAATTCCTTCTTTATTGATAACAGACAATTCATACTTGAATTTCTTAGCACTTGTGGCCTTCTTCGTCAGTTTAGGGTGTTCCAGGTCGATATTCAAGAGACTTCCCAGGATTTCCAGATTTTTCTTTTTCTCTGCAGCAAGCTCTTCTTCCTCATCTGCCTTCAAGATGTTTGCCTCTGCTATAAGAAAAATACACAATCTTTCCCCTGCTGAGTAAGCCTGTGATATACTGCATTACTATCATACTACAAGTGCTCACGTTTCAAACACATCACCTCCTTCATTTTAAAGCTACTTGGAGGCTTTCTCCCTTGCACTGCAGAAAATCAGATCTGTAATTTAACTTTTTCTCTGCTTATATCACATAACTGTACAACTACTTGGCTCCTGATAACACACTGGACAGATGATCACACTGAAGCAATAAAGGGAGTAGCAGAAGTAGGCAAAAATTTAAGTTTCAGAAACAAATTCTAGATCTTGAAAACTGTTAAGAATTGCAATTTTAGTAGGGGGTGGAAAAAAGAAATATTTTAACATGTTTTCCCTTTTAGCTTTTCTGTCTTCTGCTGTTAAAAGAAAAAAAAAAACCAACAAAAAATCTTTCTTTCTAAGGCTACCAAATCAGACGTGGACTGCAGGATGACTACAAAACTGTGTATGTGAGTGTGATGGTGTCATGGTTTAAGCCCAGCTGTAAATCAGCCACAGTTTGCTCACTCACTCCCCCCTCTTTCTTCCCCCCAGCTCCCCGGGGGAATGGGGAGGAGAACTGAAAGAGTGTATCTCCCATGGGTTCAGATAAGAACAGTCCAATAACTAAGGTATAACACAAACCACTGCTGCTGCCACCAATAATAATAATGACCAGGGAAACAACAAGGGAAGAGAATACAACCGCTCACCACCTGATACCAAGCCCGACCCAGCAGTGATCCCCCTCTTCCAGGTCCCTGCCCCAGTTTTTACATCCTGGGCATAATGTGCTGTGGTATGGAATACCTCTTTGGCTAGTTTGGGTCAGGTGTCCTGTCTCTGCTTCCTCCCGGCTTCCCCTCCTCCCTGGCAGAGCATGAGACTCAGAAAGTCCTTGGTCAGACCAAACATTTAAGCAGTAACTAAAAACATCGGTGTTATCAGCACTGTTCCTGGGCCAAAAGTCAAAACCACAGCACTGCACCAGCTACTATGAAGGAGAAAAAATGACTGCTACTGCTGAACCCAGGACAAATGGTCAAAACATTTATCTTAAGAAGTCACTACTTAACTCTACGAAAAACATGGATAAACATATTCTGGGATCATCCTGTACTAAAAAAATATTTTCAGGCGCTGACTGATGTACTAAGTACATCTCACTCAGCTCTTAGAAGTACTTCTGCAACACAAACATTTGAGAAAACACAGCCACCAATGTATACTATGCACAGCCACGAGAGCTGAGCTATTTTTCTTAAGAAATCACCGAAGTAAAAGTAGTCCATAAGTTGTTTCAAACGTCCAATATTAAGGCTCCATGATGTAGTTCTATTACTGTCATTAACCAGGAAATAGGAACAGGTTTACCTTCTTCTTCACTGTCACTTTCAAGGAATCGAGCATCCATGCGGAATCTTTCATCTGTGCCAAGTCGTGACTGCAATTTCAAGAGCTAACCAAAATGAAAGACACTAGTGAGCACTGGAGAAGAAAATCAACATTCAGTAACTTCAAAGATGACAACATCAGAGAAACTCCTCCCACTCCCCAACACATATCACTTCCTCCATGGCCGCTGTTTCCTCTACTTCAGGGAATTCCATTGCAGTTTTGTCAAAATCACATTCAGAAGCATGCAAACCTACATGTGATGTACTTCTGAAGCAGCGTAATGGAGACTTAGAAGAAGACTAAATTACAATAATGGGTTCACTCACTTTTTCACCAGCTTTGCCTTCAAACTGGGGCTTAATTTTGAATCTCTCAGCGTCTACATCATCTTGCTCATCCTCACTGCTGTCAAACAGTCTGACCAAGGTTTTAGGAGTGGATTTATCCTTTGATAAACAAAAAGAAAATAGAAAAAGGCAGCAGTTTAAGTAAATTGGAGAAAATAAATCAGCATCAGCTTTGTTCATGTGCTTTCCAGTTTATCTGAAGAAGTGCATTTCTAGAACATGCAGCTCACTTACTGATCCATGTACTTCAACTCCTATATTGTACACACAACTCATACAATTCTGTTTTACCGTTATGACTATTAAACTTTAGCATAGATGTAAAGGGTAACTTGGCTTTTACAATGAGATAATTGGGTATAAACCCCCAAATTTCTGATTATGTCAAGGAAGATACTTATAGATATGCATGTCAAACTATATACTCACTTATGGCATAAACTCAAGGATATAGTTTAAGTCAGTTGATCAAAACCAATGATAGCAAAAGGTAAGTGCTCAATGGCTTTGAAACAGCTTTCCATTAACCAGAAGTTCTTTTAAAGAAAGGGGAAATTATAGGGCATGGATTCTAAATACAGGGTAAGGATGTACATGGGTGAAAGGAGTGATAAACACAAGGATAAATGAGAAATCGTTTTAATTACATAGTGAAAATGGTCAGAATCTTACAACATTTATGAAGAAAAAAACCCAACAAAAGCAAACCCAATGGTCTGACCCTTTAGCTGAGATGTGACCAAGAAAATATGACACAAGAAGATCTCTTCCAGTGAGTACTTACTTGTGCAGAAAGCAAGGCAGTAAAATCCTGAGGAGCCTGCTAAATAAGGTCACAGGTGCAGTGTATGGAGGAAGTCCCACACAACTTACCTGGACCCCAACATTACTTTAAAAAGGCGACACTGCATTAATGCAGTTAATTAATACAGATTCTTCATCCACAGGCTTGGAAAGACCAGAGTCCCTCTATAGTACTCAAGCCAAAACTCTTCCCCCTCCTTTGACTAAAAGCAGCAACATTTCAAAACTAATTAAGTTAATTAATATAACTTAAGCATTCTTTGTCTTTTCATCCAAGTCAGAGTATCTTTCATACAAATCTCAAACTCCTTACACATTCTCCAAGTTCTCCAGTTTTATCGGATGCATGGTTAAATTCTTTGAAACCTACCCCACGTTACAAAAAAAAAAAAAAAAAAAAAAGAGAAGAATCCTTCCTATTAATTCAAACCTAACCTACTTTTTTCTGTCATTTCACTATGAAAAAGAGGCATAATCATATTCATATGGAATACAAGGCACAGTCATACCCATATGCAATTACTTTACAGAATACTGGACTTGCTCCCAATAACACTTACGTCCTCATGCATATTTCCCAAACTGGCATCTTTCTTCAACGTCTCATTTACTTCAGCTTCACTTTCCACATCTGAATGAAATATCACGTGCTTATGCTTGCCTGCTGGCTGGCTATCCTGTGAAGAGTGAAACTCTCAAGTCAAACTTAGCGAATACTTGCTACAGTCTTACACGGTATCTAAAAGATGTTTCCATGACATGAAAGGAGAAATCTACTATTCCTCTTGTAACTCTAGAAGACACTGCAGGAATTAGCATTTATCACTTTATACACATTCACAAGAAAAGTGGCAACGTAATCAAAAATTCCAAACAATGATTTTTAAAATATCTTAAACCACATCTATTAATTCCCTGTTTCTTTTACTGCATACTATTTGAAGAGAAGTTGTGAGTGTCATTACCAGATTGGAGAGAGCTCCTTGAATGAGTTTCTTCTGTAACTCTCTCTCTCTCTGTCTCTCTCCTAGAGCTGCTAGCCTCCTTTGGTTATCCTGCAAGTGTTTCTTTTCTGGTCTATGTTCCTTTGAAGCAGTAGCATGAAGACAAAGCTCTTTATTTTCCAGAAAGCTTCTCTTCCTGTCCTCACATTTATGACCTTCACGTTCTGGACTTTGGTTGCTTACATCCTCCTCTGATTGTTTTGAAAGTAGTCTGGAGCTTTTCTGGTGTTGTTTAGTGTGTTTCTTTGACACTGCAGCAGTACTATCCACGTCACTGCTCTCATCTTCATTCTGATCAGTATGAGAAGGAGCATCTCCATGCTCTGAATTTTGCTTGAATCGTGTAGAACTTGCATCTTTGTTCTTTCCTTGCAAGTACAGCCTGGACACAGGCTGACCTCTATCACCTGCAAAGGACGCAGCATCTGACAGTTCCTTGTGCGGTTCACAATGTGCATTTTGTTGCTTTTTACAGCTGAGTTCAGCAGAATACATTGGATGGTTCTTCTGTCTTTGAGATGAATCCTCCCCACAGGAAGAAACACAAGCTTCAAGATCTAATCTTTCAACAGACCTCTTCTCTAAACCAGTGCTGTCCCTGGGTAACTCTTTTTCACAAAGGGAGCCCATTCCTCTGAAGGGCTGATATTTCAAATGCAAATTATTTTGTCCTTTGAAACTTGCTTCATCAGTATCCTCCTCTCCTGCAAAAATCGAAGCAACTACATCTTTAGGACAGATGCATTCTTTCCTAACTGCAGGGCAAAATTTTGAAAGGTTTGTTTTATTTCCAACATTACCCTTAGCATATTCTTCAACACCACACTGACCAGAGCTCTGTGTACTGCCTGATTCTTCTCCGCGTGTCTCAGTAGCTAATGCCTGTAAGTCATCCAATGTAAGGTCTAAGTGGTAACAGTTTTGCATCATGCATTCATAATCCAAACTGCTTTCAGACTCTTCTTTCTCAGACTCTGAACAAGAGCTTTCACTATCACTTGCCTTTGTTGTACTGTTATCTGCTGTGCTCTGCAAGGCAGCAGTTTGGGATTTTTGCTTTTTGCCTTTTTTTTCAACATATTCTTTTAAATTATGAGTTTTTACTGAGGATTTATTTACCGCATCACTTTTTTTCTCAGTTAAGATTTCTTCATTTTCCACCATCACCCGTTTACAGTCCTCTAAAACTGTAGAGTTCCTGTTATGTAGATGTGGAGTTCTACTTTTAGCAATAATTTCATCTGTATCTGCTGACTGATAACCGTTATCACATTCCGTAATCTTTTTCTCTCTAAAGCTTCCTTTGATAGCTTGCTTCATGGCATCTGGATTGCTTAAGGACCAGTAACTACTGTATTTTAATTCAAAATTGTCCCCAACAATACCCAAGTGGTCACTTTCAGCCTTGCCATTTTCAGCTTTCTGTAGTTCTCTCTCTCTCTCTACCAATGCTCTGATTTCCTCTTCAGAATCAATATCACTGTCAGAAACACTTGTATTATTTTGAAGTGCAACACCAGAAACACTACTTTCATCCGGTAGTATACCTCTCCCAGACACTTTACTATTAAGACTCTTCAGTGAAGGCAATTTAGACTTTTCTTTGGGTTTCCGTTTTGATCGTTGATCTAGCTGTAGTGAACGTGTGGTTTTTGAAGTTGACTGGCACCCAGAGGGGAGAACTACTGCTCCATTCAGAGCCTCACTGCCCAGCTGCCTCAGTTTTTTAGGTGGCTTCTTCACTGCAGGTGACTCTCCTTTCCGCTTCGTGTTTATGCTGTCACCTCTTTCTTCCAAGTGCCAAGAGAGCTCAGAAACAGGAACGGCATTTGTCAAGTCTGGCTCCAGCTTTCTAAGGTTATGGCAATATTTTGATGGGTCGTATTTCATAATGTGAATCTGAGTTAAGGAACTAACCCAACATGACGCTTTCAGCAAGCAAACTTCCAGTCTTTATGAACAGGCTGGATTCTGTGTGAAAGGACAACCCAGAGTCCTTTTTCTTGTCAGAACCTTAAGCCTTTAAGCAGCTGACTTGCAGTCTAAACAATGTATTCAAATCACACAAGCCTACTGAAAGATTTACTTAGGGAATCCAGTGAATCAACGTTGGCTACTCTGTCACACTTCCAGACTGCGAAGCAAACGTTTCCCCACATGACAAAAGAAAGGGAATTGTGCCTATGCCCAACCAAGAGGAAAAAGATATTTTCTTTTTCTGTTGACTCCTGAGGTGCAGGATAGGCAAGACTCTTCCAAATTTGCCAACAACCCATTTCTGAAAGAGAAGAAAAAATAACCAGTGTAAAACAAACAAGAAATGGAAGTAACCCTGTAATAAAACAAGATGCATATTCTTGCATAACAGAAACACTCATAAAGGACCATCTGTGAGTAGGTCTTTTTTTGTTTACTCTCTTCAGTGAGATTTATTTGTACTGTGCAAGTTAGTCAGCTTCCTTCACAAAAAAAAAAAAAGAACAAACTGTAACCCCCCCCCCAGCACCCTCCAAAACCACTCCGTGCTCAGCAAATAACTTTGAAAGTTTTGCAGGAAGTATAACCTTTGTTGCCCAAATGTTCATGTTCAGTGCTTTCATTCCAAGTCTTACTTTTACAAGCACATGTAGACCATGACCCTGAACATGCAGAAGCGTAGAGATTAGCTCCTGAGAATTGAGCCGTCAAAAATGTATATGCTGTATAAAAAGAAGACACACACTCTGCCTGAGTGCTTTTAAGGGGGACACAAAGATGTTTCCAACATAAAGGAGTAATTTAACATCACAAAAGAGTCTAATCAAGACGATTTTTAGGTGTTACGAAGAACACCAGGAACATTCCACACAAGGAATAAGTCTATACATAAGGTACTTTCTTAGACTGTTTTTCACAAGTTGGATATTTCATAAAGGTTTCCTTACATAAAGGGTAGAGATTTGACACAAATACAGATGTAAGAAGCCCGCGCCCGATTCTGGCTTTTGTTTTGCTTTAGTTCTCTTCACACCTGCCCCAACATACCTTATGATCTGGCACCTCTGTACCTGGTACTGCTTTCATAAAGAAGTCCACAACTCCCACCTTTTTCAGCGATTCTAACAGAGACGTTTGGCCATTTCTCTGTGGCTTTTCTTTCTGCAGCTTTGTTTCCTCCCTCTCCCTGGCCAGCCTGTACCAACAAGCACATCATACATGATAAAAAAGTCTGCCCGTGTGCTAAATTGCAACTGGCAGCGACTCTTTTCCATAGAAGAGTAACCATTCCTACCCAAAGAATTAGCACATCTGCTACCTTTAAGGGAATAATGATGCAAAACATGTTGCAGTATCTAATGAGCATCAACAGTGCACCAATGTCAATAAAATCTAGAAAGATTAAGAGCGTAGCAGCCAAAAGCACTATCATAATACTATCAGATAATCAGAAAAGGGGTAACTTCAGCAGCAACATATACATGTTTTTTTTTAATTCATTTTTACCTGTGCAAGAAGCTTTCTTTGGCCAACTGAATTTGCAGTGTCCCACCTTTCCATTTTGTTTTATTTAAAACTGTCATGCCTGTAAAACAAGGAGATGGGAAATGAATATTATCTACATTAAAAAAAAACCAAAAAACCACACCTCAGGCTTAACTATGCCTTCTTCTAGAAGCTTCTTCAGCATGATATTCTTACTCACTTAAGTTTGTACATGAAAAGTCTAATACCCAAGTCTTAAACAAGAAAGTCCACATCCAAAATTCAAGTTTTGACTTCAAAAGACTCATTCAAGTCATACAGATACATGTACCCTGATGTTTCTACATTACTGTCAGATAGGCTCTTCTTGACTTCGCTTCTTGTGCACTTTGAAAAACGCAGTAAAGGACTACAGAAAATCAGAGAGAAAAGTGGTGTACTTGAAACTTTAGGATGCAGAGTGTCAAGGGCTCTTAAACAGTCACTTTCCAACAGCTTTCCCATTCCTAACGGTAGCATTCCCTACATAAAAGGCCATATTTCCAACTCCTCTCTTTGGGAACAGGCATCTTCACCGGCCATTTTGCTGCTACATATTACAGAGGTGGTTTTATAACCCTGCAATTAGTTTTGTAACCCCATGACATTGGGATTTGTAATACTGCTGTAACAGGAGCATGCTTTACATAAACTCTTCTCCTGGGCTTCCTCTCATATCAAGTCACAATGTTTTTACGGACCCAATGCAAGTGTTTGAAGCACATTTCCTATAACTTTTCCTGCAAGGGTTAAAACAAATTCATTAAGTCACTCAGTCACAAGAAACCTTTTTAATGTGCTTACACCTACTTACTGAGAGCTCCTGTAAAGTAACTTAAACAAAATTACAGCTTAAAGGGAACGAACATGACAATAGAAGGAAACAGTGTCTACCTTGACCACATCCCGGTCTGACAACATTAGATGCATTTTCAGTAATGCAGCCTGGCTCAAAACCATTAATTACTTAAAAAGAAATGAATAAAGCCACATACTTACACTTTCTAAGATCTGCATCTGAAATATTGACAGTGATGTAAGCAAAAGCTTTCAGAGGGTTCCCTGAGCAAAGAGAAACACCCAGTTAATTTCTATGTAATTTCAGTTTCCTTTCAAATTGAAAACTGAGAACGTGGGTCATAAGCAAAAAAAAAAAAAAAAAAAAAAAAATCCCAAAACCCCCACCCCAATAACAACAACAACAAAAAAAAAACCAACAACAACCCAACCAAAACCATTTCACACACAAATTAAAAAACAATTCGCTTTAAAAAGAACGGTTCCAAGTACTTTTAAAGATTGACACAAAGCCGTTACCCTGATCATCTTGTCTGGTAATAATCTCCGTATCCAAAACGTGCCCAAACTTGCCAAATCTTTCCTGCAGCTCAGCCTTAGACACCGCATGGCCAAGCCCTCCAACATACAAGCGTTTCGGCACTTGCTGCATCTCCACGTGGGAAAAGCGCGGCTGCCCCGGCTGCCCCGAGCTCCGCGGTTTTCTGTAAGAAGACCGGCACTGGTCACCAGCGCTGACACAGGAGGGATTAACGCGTTCATAGCACCAAGCCGCGGAACAACGCGCGCACCAGCAGCGCACCACAGAGCCTCGTGCTCCAGACCAAGGCAGCCAACGCCGCCCTGTAGCGGGAAACAGCCAGCCCGGGCCGGGGCCGCCGCCCCGGTACCCGCGGGTCCCCACAGGACGCCACCACCTACCCGCAACTCCGGCAGCGGCGAGCAGTGCAGCGCAACTCAGTTGATGCTCCCCCTCGCAGCCCTTCCTGTGGCTCCGGGGAAAAAAGTTCCTGCAGCTGCCTCTGCAGCAGCGCGCAGAGAACACGAGATTTGGGTCTGGGGACGGCGGAAGGTGCGCGGGAAAGGAACTAAAAGGAAAAGCGGCGAACTATGCACAAGACAGGAATGGAAAACCAACAACAGAAAACAAAGAGCTACCTGACAAACAACGCTGGCGGCACCATCTCCAACATCGAGCTCGGGAGCCACCGTGCCAGCGACCGCGTTTCCGGGGAGGAGTACCGGCCAGGCCGCGGCGGGCGATTGGGCCATTGGAAGCGCGGGGCCGGGCTCCTGCGGCCCCGGCTCCGGCTCGGCTGCGAGCGCCGCTTGCGGGGTTTGCGCAGGGAGGTGTGAGGCGCAGCGCAACGCTGGGCAGCGCTGCACCGCGCAGCTCCAGCGGCTTTACCGCCCATCGCCAACAACGGCCGCGGCGTCTCTGGCTCTCATTACCATTCCACAGTTGCTTAATCACCGTTTGCTTTCCCTGTAGTTTTCCTTCAGTCTTCCATTCCATGCCATGTTAGCGTCTCTTCATCATGAAGAGAGCACTCTTCAATCAATGCATCAAGGGTGACTTCACTGTAAAAGTCACCTGCTAAAAAAGACTCTCCCCATCTTTATTACAGGATAACTTCCCTGAATAATTCACCTGCCACACCAGGACAAACACCAGACTGTGTCTCGGGCACAAACAGAGTAGGAAAAAAGGAATCGTGGAATAGTTCGGGTTGGATGGACCTTCAGTGGTCATCCAGTCCAACACTCCTGCAATGAGCAGGGACTCCTTCAACTACATCAGGGTGTGCCTCAAACCACATCCAGCCTGGCCTTGAATGTCTCCAGAGATGGGACATCTACCATCTCTCTGGGCAGCCCGTGCCAGGATTTTACCACCGTCAATACCTTCTTCCCTTCCTTACTGCCTCGATACCTCCTTCCCTTCCTCTAAAGCCTGTCAGGTTCCCTCCCAGGTTCCCTCCCAGTTCCCCTGCCTTCCTCAGAGAGGACGCTGCCCCCTACTCCACTGAATCAGTTTTCAAGCTGCATTAAGACCTATGAGGAAGGCACTTGGGATGCACAGCACCTGTAAGACCACCTGTAGTTTGCCTGAAGAGCAAAGGCCTGTTTGAATCTGTACATTCACCCTGTGGGATTTCCATCATGCCCTTGTCTCCATTATTCTTTGATTCTGTCTTCCAGCCCTCCTCCAGCTTCCACAGAGCAGCTGCTTGGCAGTCGTTCTGCAATCAAATCTTTCCTCCTTCCTGCACTGCCAAGGTACTCACTGGTCTCCAAGAGGAGGGCAATCCTTTCAGAGTACTGCCATTGGTCGATGAGAAGATGAACACGAGCTGGCAGTGTGCGCTCGCAGCCCAGAAAGCCAACCGTATCCTGGGCTGCATCACAGACACAGACATGACACTGAACTGAGCTCTTAAAGAACAGCAGCTTTGCCCCTCTGCCGCCATTCTCACTAACCTAGGCAATGAGGGTAGGATATTGCTTATAGCCTTGTCCAGAGGGGAACAGAGCTGAAGAGTGTCAGAAGTTGCTGGGGCAGGGTGCATGATTTTGGCATGGAGCCATGAGGGCCAGACTGGCTGCTGGGTGAGTGCAGGAGGTCGGTCTGGGGAAGGTGCTGCTGACCCCTAGAGAGAGGACAACACTCTGGACCCAGCCCCTGATGCTGCCCCTTGAGAAAGGGAGCAGAGGAGGAGAAAGCAAACCACGGAGCCTGAAATCTCCCAGTCCAGAGATGAAGGGCTCCCTTTATTGTGCCGATGGAGGGGGATCTGAGCTGTCACTCAGAGATGAAGCGTGGTTGGTCCCACAGAAGTACCTGAGCCGCATGTTGGGAGTTTGGGCCCAATGTTGCAAGTGGGAATTGTCTCGCACCCACATGGGCTTAGTGGGGATGGAGCTGCTGCCGCATTCCAGTGCTGCGGAGCCAGAGGATGCCACCAATGGCCGTTGCCTGCTGGTGCTGGGGCTGCTGGTCTCAGGTATTGGCGAGCACTGGGACAGCCCCTCACTGCCTGGCTGTGGGTGCTCCTTTCACCACGTGGTGCTGGCGGCTGGCTGCTGTCTTCTGGGCTGTGTGTAGGCAGTTTGTTCTGACAGTCCAACTGGGAGCAGTTTCACCATCGGTCGGGCCCCTGGGGGCTGGAGCTGCTGCTGCCCTCACACACTGGAGACCCGTGGTGTGGCTCCAGTGCCGCAGTGCCAGGGGCTGCTGATGGTCAGTACCAGGAAACGGTGGCATGGCTCTAATGCCTCCTGACTATCGCTGCTGGGGCTGCTGCTCTCCGATTCCTGGGAGCTACAGGAGGACAGCGATGACTCCTGGCTGTCACGGCTGGAACTGCTGGTTGCCCGTGCTGGGGAGCGCTGGGATCGCCCCGACACAGCCTGCCTGCATGCGCAACTCTTCGCATGTGCTGCTGGTGCGTGGCTGCACTCACGGCATCTTTTGCGCCGCATCTTGGGAGTTTGGGCCCGATGCTGCAAGCGGGAACGGTCTCACACCTGCACGGGCCCGGTGAATCTTGAGGTGCTTGGGAGTGCCTCAGAGCTCACTGCACAATCCCCCTGAAGAGCACGACCTGCTCCAACCATGCCCACACCTCACGTCTTCCCAGTCACAGCAGTCAAGAAGAAGGGGACAAAGTGCTGCTGCTGAGTTCTCTTTGCACCCTCAATACCTCCTTCCCTTCCTCAAAAGCCTGTCAGGCTTAGTGGAGCATCAGTGCCTGAAGCTGAAGGGCTTCATGGAGCAACAGGGTCTGGTGGGGTACAGCCCCGATCTGGATGTGCTTCTGCATGAGCTTTGTGTGCAGCAGCTAAGTGTGATAAGTAGGGAGGAGAATGGCTGCAAACAGGCCTGTTCCTTTGCTTTCAGTTGTTTTTATAGAAAGTAAGGAGGGTTTGATCCAAATTCCCTCCTTCTCTTACTCTTCTTTGGTCTAGTTTGAGCTCGGGGCAGACCCAATGGTGCAGATTGTTGGGGTGGGGTAAACGCTCGTGTTCTGCTCTGAGTGTTCTTCCTCCTTCCAGTGATGGAGGGGAAGCTGCAGTCCACAGCCGAGCTGCAGCAAGCTTCTCTGAATGCACAGTGAGTAACCCTGTGGCTCTGCGTGCCCCCCATTTCACAGACATCATTCCCTTCTTTCCATGCAACAGCATGTGAGCTCCCCACTGTGCTCTGCTGCAGGCTGGAGGCCAGGGGAGCTGCTGCAGCATTGTGCACATGGTGACCTGAGAGGACGAATTCCAGCAACAGCAGCTGGATCTGCTCTGGAGGACTCTGGATCCAAGACCTCACACAGCTTTGCAGGTGAGGAACCTCCCACTCTCCTCACTGTCAGCCCCAGCATCCCTGTGCTCCTTCAGTCCCTGCACTAGATGAGCTTTAAGGTCCCTTCCAATCCAAATCACTCCATGATGCGGACACAGCTGGAACAGGGCTGGCTTTAGCCCAGTTCAGTACTGCATTTTAGTAGAGCTTCAGAGTGTCTGACCCCTGCCCTAGCCTCTCTCGCTCAGAAATACCTCATCTGTGGGCCAGTGAAGGTGACAAACCCCTCATCACCCATTGGGGCAAACCAGTATCTCCAGTGAGTTGGTGTGTAGCAAGGTGCCTGCTGTGTTGCTCCCTCGCCAAGGCTGCCTGTGCTCTGCTCACCCCATTGGCACACAGGCAGCCACACTGATTGAACTGATGAGCATGGAGGGTTCTGTGCAGTCCCTTTAGTCTGCTTTTCGTGGCCTCAGGGCTGTTTGCAGAGGACTGGAGCTGTTCAACTCCAGTCCCAGTGTCCTCCAGCAGTGCTGCTTCTGTCCCCCTCAGTGCTCCCAGGAGGAAAGGCAGCAGCAGGAGCTGGGTGCAGCAGGGTGGAATCTACCCTGGGGTGAGCTGTGTCTGTGAGAGCCTGTGTTCCTCCCAGGCTTCAAAAGCACCAGATGCACAAAGCCTCTGTGATGAAGTACAGAGAGTTTGTACAAGGTGAGGGTTTGCTCTGCAGCTCCACATATGGGTGCTGGTCCATCCCCATCTCCACAGCTTCTCTGAATCCCCTCCTGCTGCATGGTGCTCCCTCTCCCCTCTGTGATGGACCCAGTGCTTACTGTGCTTGGGGGAAGATGTGTAACATGCCACAGCATAGAGCAGCACCTGCAGATGGGGCCCAGGGCTGGTGTGGTGGTCCCCAGCTTCCACTGGAGCTCCCTGGCTCTGGGAGGGTGATCCTGCTTGGGCGCTGGTTCATGGCAATGGAGTGACCTGTGCTAATGCCACCTGCATTCTCCACAGATGAGGCCTGGACTGAGGTGATCGATGCCCTCACAGCGGCTGCCATCAGATTTGAGATGCTGAGCACTGCTCACCACAGTCAGGTAGGAAGGTGGTTTGCACAGAGACAAGCCGTGACAGAGACATGCACACAGCAGTGGAGCAGCCTGGACTGTGACTTGTCTCTGCCCTCAGATCACCTTGGACCTGGAGGACAGCAGCATCTCCACCAAGGGAACCAAGAGCGGTGCCTTTGTGATATACAACTGTGCCCAGCTGGCCACTCTCCCACACCTTCCAGCACGCTATGGAGCAGGGTGAGCACCACCTGCAGCCCTCATGGCCATTGCAAGGCTGTTCCTCAGGCCTGGAGCCACAGGGCTTTTCCAGGCACAACAACAGCCTCCCACCTCCTTTCCAGGCATGTACCCACCTTTGCCACCACCCTCAGAGCTGAACTTCTGCCTCCGTGAAGACGTGAGTGCTGATAAGGGGAATGTGGGGACTAGCTCTGGTGATGATGCTGGTTGGGAGGATCCAGCCCTTTGACACTATCCTTTCCCAGGGCAAATGGCTCCTGCTTTTCAACTATCTTTTGCCTTTCCCTGAAGTCCTGCAGGAGGCAGCACAGCTGCCCGCACCCACCAAGGGGATCCAGATCACAGCCAACATAGAAGCAGTAAGTGCACATGCCATAGCACCCATGGGTGCTGCTCCACCAGTCCCAGCCTAAGGCAAGGCTACCTACTGGCCAGGTGCTGTGCACTGGTGAGCAATGCACAGGCAATGCCAAGGGGAGACTGCAGCACCCCTGGGGCTGTTCCTGCTGTGCTTGGGGCAGGGAAGGGCTGCCAAGGCTGGCCAGACCCTACCAAAGCAGCAGAAACTCTCTCATGCAGGTATGCAAGTTCCTGATCCAGCTCAGCATGGATTTCAGCTCCTACTACAACCGGGTGCACGCCCTGGGGGTCAGTTGGATGTCCCAGCCCTAAAGTCCTGGGGCTGCATCACATGTGTGGGGCAGCCACATGGGAAACAGGCTTTGGGGTGCCTGTAGCATGATGCAACCCTGCACCAGCCCCTCAAGGATCTACACACAGGGTAGAGAAGCAGCAGTGCCTCCAGGGCCAGCCTGTTGAAGGGCCATACAGCCACCAGCCCCAAGTCGCTGCTTTTGTCCCCACGAGCTGTTCCCTTATCTCTTTGAGCACATATTTGCCTGTCTCCAGCTGCTGGCAGCAGTGCGGACGTGTTCCACAGTGCACTGGGCACACTGCACCTCCCACCCCGCAGCCAAATCTGAGATGCCCCTCAACAGCCATGTCACAGTGTGACAGGCATCAGGACACGCCACCAGGATGGGAAGGACAAGAGCACATCCTCCCCAGAAGGGCGACGGGCTGCCCCACTGTCAGATAGAGGGGCTGGGACATGCCTCAGCCCATGAAGTTTGGGTGTTTGGCAACATGCACCTGGTGTGCCATGTCCAACCAGCAGAAGGGAGGATGCTGGAGTGCCCTGCAAGCCAGACTAGGTAGTACTGGGAGAAGCAGCACCAGAGACCACATACCACAAAGCCAGGCACCAACTGTGCTTCCCTCCAAGCTATTTATTGAAGGTTGCTCCTTGCTGGCAGGGAGCTCCTGAGGCTCACAGCTCCTGCTGATCCCTGGGCCAGGCCCTGACACTGCGGTTCAATACATTTCTTGCTGGACAAATGCTTGTGTGTATGCCTGACTCTAACGGAACACCACGTCCCAAGACTCCAAAGAGTCTGTCCCTCCTCAAGTCAGTACAGTCCTCAGCACTGCAGGGGCAGGGCTGTCCCACAGTGCCCTATCCCAGAGACCACAAGCTGCAGCCTGCCATGTGCTGCACCATTGCCTGGTCTTGCCCTCCTGCTGCCCTCAAGCACCCCATTGAGCATGTTCCTCAATGGGATTAGGGCTGGAAAGCTTGGACATGGGTTCCTCTCATCTTGGAGAGGAGGAACTCCTTCAGGGCAGGGTGGGCTGTGGACCCCACTCCTCCTTTATTGCCTCATTGCAGCTTGTCCAGGAGGGGTCACCTCTGCTTTCCCCTCTGAGATCACCAGCCTTGAGCACTGCAGGTGTGGCTGCACTGTCCCCAAGGAGCCAAGCATGCCTGGGCCCTCAAGGGCACATCAACATGGAGGCTGGGACAGAGGCTGTGGTGGTGGGCACAGCACAAGTGCAGGAAACCGGTTGGGCCACACTTGCCCTGCTACTGGGGAGGCTCTGATGGAGGGGGCTCAGGGGGGATTGTGCCACGCAGCACCTCCAGCCCCTGCCCGCAGAGCACACAATAGAGCCACCGCTCCCCGCCGGCCTCCACCACCTCCCAGCAGTCCATTTCGGCCACGTCAGGCACATGGAAGAAGGTCGTGCTGAGCTCCTCCAGCCCTCCCGGGCCATGCTGCCACAGAGTCAGGCGCTGGTCCACTGAGGCAGAGAGCAGCAGGTCTGGCCGCAGCACCCGGATCCCCGTCACATGCGCAGCATGGGCACAGGGCTGGGCCACCTGCTCCAGAACGTGCAGGCAGGTCCCTGCCATGGGGTTGTCCCCATCTAGGGTGACCTCGAGCAGGCAGACGTGAATGGAGCCGTCGTCGCTGCCGCTGGCCACCAGGTACCTTCCCTCTGGTGTCTCATAGATGTGCAGGCTGTTCACACCACAGCTATGGGCCATCACAGTGAGCAGTGGGGCTCCCAGCGCTGGGTAAACAGGGTCAGTAGGAGAGTGATGCTCACCTTGGTCATAGGGAGCAAGGGAGCCACCAGTGTGGCATCCACAGGAGGCAGAGCGGAGCCACTGGTCACTGCACTCACCCAGGGGCTTCACCTCTCCCTCTGCTTCGTTCAGGGCGTCCACTGCATCCGCGATGGGGCTGGTGATGTCCCAGAAGGCGATGCCACCATCAGTGGCTGCGCTGCACAGGAGGTGCCTCCTGGAAGGGAGGTGTTGGGGAGCCTCTGGCCACAGCCCTGAGGGTCCCCACGGAGATCTAAGGAAGCAGAGCAGTGGCAAAGATTTCACCCTTCCCTCCACCCGCTGCCATCCCTGCCAGGACCAACACTTCTTCCCAGAGCCCCATGGGTTGCAGCACAGCGTTCTGGGTTCACCTCTCCCCTCCTGCCTGTATGTGCAGGAATGCCTCCACCTTCAGCACGCAGCGCTGGTGGTGAAATGACTCCGCCACCAGCACCAGCTTCCGGGCGGCCTCCAGCAGCCCGAAGACCCTGCAATGAAGCAGAGGACAGTTGGATGTGCGAGAAGGGGGCTCCCTGCACCTCTGCCTCCACTGCCCACTGTGCACCGTCCTGCTCCTGGCTCAGAGCAGGCCATCCATGGCAGCAGCCTCCCCTGTGGAGCCTGCCTCTCTCTGGTCACCAGCCCAGCTCTGTTCTCCCTCACGACAGCTTCTCACCGGACTGATCCATCACTGCAGGCGGCAGCCAGGAACTTCCAGGGAGTTGGCATCTGCTTGGTGCTGGTCCCAGGTACGACAGAGAGGGACATATACCTGCAGGAAACACACGATGCTCACCAATGCCTCAGTGATGCCTGTGGCCTAGGACACAGGAGGCACCACTGAGCAGCGCAAGCCTAGCAAAGGACACAGCTCCGAGTACTCAGAGGAGGTACAAGGAAAGACCAAGGCTTTCCCTAACCCCTAAAGCCCCTCAAGGCTCAGCCACTGGACATAGGACACCAGGGATGAGCACATGAAGCCGCACCATGTCTTTCTGCCCCAGCTGAGCCCGCAGCCACACAGAGCGGGTATCCCAGTGCTATTCCCAGCACCCTCCTAGACCATGGTCACTGCTAACCCCACCTCGAGCAGGCCCTGAGCATCACCTCGTCTCCGGATCCATCTTGACGAGCTTGTGCCTGTTCTTCTTCCGCTCCCAGTGCTCGTCTAGCCGGTGGGAGGCCACATGGATGACCTGGCAGCCGACAGCACCCTCAGAGGCCGGGTCCGCAGCACACAGCAGTCGGTAGCATTCGATCTGTGCCCGGCCCCCCGCAGAGAAGAGGAGGGTGGACAAACCCTCATCATCAAAGCCCTCCTCACCAGGTCCCACAAGGCTGGCCGGCACCAGCACCCTCACACTGGAAACATGGTCACTGAGCCAGGCGAGGGGCACAGCGGCCTGGGAGCACTCACTGAGGACCAGCACACAGGCTGTGGTGTCCTCACTGCCAGTGACAAAGACGTTAATGGCAGCACGGCCAGGCACCTCCACCGCGCCAAGGCGCCGCACGCAGGTGATCTCCCGCCCGTGCAGTGATGGCAGCAGCACCTGCTGCTCGTGGGGCTCAACCCCACGCTGGTACAGCAGCACATCCCCACACTTGATGAAGGCAACGATCTCGGCCTCGGGGCTGCTGCAGTAGCTCCAGGAGCGGTGCCCCCCACCACAGGGGATGCAGTGGAGGTTCTCACCCATCCGGCTGCTCCACACCACAAAGTTGTCAGCATGAAAGCCCAGAACCAGCAGGTCTCCGTCTGCGGTGAAGCGTAGCTCCTCGATCCACTGCAGCCCTTTGCAGGGCCTGTGCTTCCGCAGTACCTCCAGCTTCTGGTCCTGCACACGGAGCTGCCGGTACACCCCATCCCGGCCTGTGCTGTAAATGTAGCCTCCATGGCAGGTCACTGAGGTAACCCCGGTCTTCTCGTGGAGCCCAAAGAGCACCGAAACCGGGGTCTCGAGTGGCAGAGCTTCTCTGTGTGAAAAGCAAGACAGCTCCGGCTCGCTGCTATTATCCTCATAGACCGGGTTGGTGGCACCCTCGACAGCCGGGTCAGTGCTGCCATTGGCAACGCTGGTGCTTTCCACAGCCTGTCCTGAGGACCTGCGGCACGAGAAGAGGAGGAGGGACCCCCGGCGGTCGCCACAGAGCAGGAGCCCTCCCTGCGGCAGGAATGCTGCACAGGTATGCCAGCGCTGCTTGCAGAGCGGCAGCAGGTACCGTCCCATGACCTGCATCCCAGGTGCCCGCCCGGGCCGGTGGGTGACATCCAGCCACAGCATCTCCCCGTCGGGCCCGGAGGCCAGCAGGGAGGAGGCACCGGGGGGCAGCCCAGGGCGGGGGGCCCAGCCCAGCCCACGCACGGCCCCCTCGAACAGTCTCAGCTCGGTGGTGTCCCCGGGGCAGCTCAGGGCGAAGAGCAGGAGTCGCCCATCGCCACCGCCCAGGGCACAGAGCGTGTCCTCCCCCCCGGGCAGCGAGGCGGCCGCCAGCACCGCGCGGGGCCCGCCGGCAGCTGGGGGCAGCACTACAGCCCAGCGCCCCGCCGCCGCCTCGTAGGCCGCCAGCCCGCCCGCCTCGCCCAGCACCAGCACCCGCCGCGGCCCCGCCAGCAGCACGGACCGCGGCCGCAGCGGGGCCCCCAGAGCAGCCACCGGGGCCGGGGCCAGACGCCGAGGCCGCCAGAGACGGACGCCGCCGTCGTCGCCGCCCGTGGCGAGGCAGCCGCCGGCGGGACGTAGCGCCAGGGCGCGCAGAGCCCCGCGGTGCCCGCGCCGGTCCCGCCTCACGCCGCCGCCGCAGTCCCACTCCAGGCAGGCACCGTCCTCACCGGCGCTGATCGGGCACTGACCCCGCAGCGCCACGGCGGCCACCCGCGCCCCGTGCCCGTAGCACACGAGCAGGCAGGAGCCGTCCCCGTCCCCATCCCCGCCGCCCAGGTCACCCACAGCCCAGAGCCGCACGCTGCGGTCCTCGGAGGCAGAAGCGAGCAGCCCCCGCGGCGCTGAGTAGCAGAGCGCCAGCACCGCGCCACAGTGCCCGCACAGCCGCTGCTGCGGGACCTGGGCCGCCGCCACCCGCCACACCACCACGGTCCCCATCGCCGTCCCGGCCGCCAGCGCCAGCCGCGTCCAGCCCGTGCCCGCCAGCACGGCGCAGCGCAACGCCCCAGCCCCGTCGCAGGTAGCCCGCCGCAGCCAGCACCCGCCGCCCCGCCACTCGTACAGCGCCACGGCCCCGCAGCCCAGCGCCAGCACCAACCGCCCGCCCAGGACCCACCGCGCCTCCCACACCCGCGCCCGCAGCTCCCGCGCCTCGCCGCCGCCGCACACAGCCAGGCGCGCCCCACCGGCTCGCACCGCCAGCACCGCCAGCCAGCGCCCGCCGAACGCCGCCACCCGCCCCGCCGCCGCCCCGGGGCCGCGGTCCGCCCTCAGCCCCAGCACGGTGGCCTCACGCAGCACGTTTCGTCGCGCCGCTGTCCCGCCTCCGCTGAGCCGGAACGCCACCACCTCCGGGCCCGTGCCTGCGGGACACCGCGTCAGCTGCCAGCGGCCCCGCCACCTCCCGCGGCCCCAGCCGGTCCCGGCGCTCACCCGCAGCCCCAGCCCCAGCCGGTCCCGGCTCTCACCCCCAGCCCCAGCCCCAGCCGGTCCCGGCGCTCACCCCAGCCCCAGCCCCAGCCGGTCCCGGCTCTCACCCGCAGCCCCAGCCCCAGCCGGTCCCGGCTCTCACCCCCAGCCCCAGCCCCACCCCCAGCCCCAGCCGGTCCCGGCGCTCACCCCAGCCCCAGCCCCAGCCGGTCCCGGCTCTCACCCCCAGCCCCAGCCTGTCCCGGCTCTCACCCGCAGCCGCAGCCGCAGCCCCAGCCGGTCCCGGCTCTCACCCCCAGCCCCAGCCGGTCCCAGCTCTCACCCCTAGCCCCAGCCCCAGCCGGTCCCGGCGCTCACCCCCAGCCCCAGCCCCAGCCGCAGCCCCAGCCTGTCCCGGCTCTCACCCGCAGCCGCAGCCCCAGCCTGTCCCGGCTCTCACCCGCAGCCGCAGCCCCAGCCGGTCCCGGCTCTCACCCCCAGCCCCAGCCCCAGCCCCAGCCGGTCCCGGCGCTCACCCGCCAGCAGCGCGTCCCCCGCGAACTCCAGCGCCGTCACCGGCGCCACCAGCGCCACCGGCTCCATGTTAGCGGCGGCACCTCCGCGCCGCTGATTGGCAGAGACCTCAGCCACTGCCGCCCCGGCCGCCGCTCATTGGTCGGGTGCCCCGCAGCCCCGCCTCTAGAGCACGCGGAGGCGACGCTCAGTCTCTGCACGCTTTATTGGCGCGCCACGCGTCATCGCCCCCTCCGGCCCAGCGCGGGAAAAGGCCACGTGCGCGCCGCCGAGCAGCCTTTCCCCGTCAGCTCTACAGCTCCAAGTGCATCCCGCTGTACGCTTTATCCACTGTCCACTCGCCCGGGGCTCCTGGGGCTCCAGCCGCCGCGTACTGCTCCATCTCCTGCTGGAACTGCAGCTGGCGCCGCCGGTTGGGATCCACATTGATCCAGTTGTTGGCAATCCACTTGGTGCCCTGCGTGACCAGGCAGCCCCCGTGCAGGGCGAAGTCGTCCAGCTCTCCTACCCAGCCTATGGAGCAAAGCCATGTTAGGAGGGAGTGAGGAGTGCTGTTCTCCCACCCACGGCATTGGCTTGGGTTTTGGCTGAGGTACATCTTCCAGGACTTGGCTCCTCCTGGCATCCTTCCATCTTAGTGCTACCCTACCCTAGCACCCACGACGAGTGCACCAGGGCAGGCTCCCCAGGTGCAAAATGCTCGTTGCTGTCTTGTCTCCACCCAGCACAAGGGGCTCTCGCATTCTGCATCCCAGCCATGGTTTTTCTCAACTCTTTCCAAAAGGGAATGGCATGGAAGAGACGGGTGCTGCTGTCAGAAGGCCTGTAGAAGTCAGGCTCATGGACACATTACAGACTGCATTCTAGCAGTTCTAAATGATTCTCTCTTTACAGAGGCCCCATGTTATTTTCTGTAGCAGAATTGCATCAGCATCCGGCTTCCATTTCAGAACAATCTGCTCACAAAAACACAACAGGGCACTGCTTGCAGGACAGTGATGATGATTATCATCATCCAGCAGTCCAAACACTAGTCTTGTGACCTCCTCTGTGGCTTTTCTAGAGATGGAAACATGGGCTGCTCCCAGGAGACCTCTTTCCACCACTGTTCAAAATCTGCCATCAAAATTCTCTGGAGTTACTCTCCAGCAGCCTGGGAGGTTTGTGTCAATCCCCCAGCCTGGCTGTCAGGGAAAAACATGCTGTGCTTTGGGAGAAAAACAGCCCTGAGGACACATCACCCAGCTGCAGCTGAGCTATAAAGCAGAAGCTGGCCCCAAGCATGACAGAGCTGTGCATGGTGCAGACTGTCTCCCTGTGCTGCAGAGCTGATGGCTGTGCTTTTGTCTACCTCCCCTCTGGGCAACACCACATCAGTGAAACATTCTGAATTGCACACCAAGTTCCAGCAGGAGTCTGAGCTCGCAGTGGGACAGCAGGCAGCTGGCGATGGCTACTGCAGCCAAGGTCTTTGTTTGCTAGCTGCTAGTCCTGTCCCCTAAAAGCATCAGGAGCCACTGACCTACTGCCTGTAAATAAAGGCCTTTCAGAGCCAGGAAGCTCCTACCCGGCTGGTGACAAGTAGACTCTATAGCTCCCACTAGCAGGCAGCTACCACCCCTTGGCTCCCTTCTGAGCTTCCAGCCACCGCAAGATGATGGCCATCACCTCCTGCAGTCCTATCCCTCCCATGAGCCAAGTCTTGAAACCAGCCCATACCTTCTCCATCTGACAGGTAGTTGTACCAGAAGACAGCAGTGCCTTGCTGAGGTTTCACTCGCAAATTGCCCTTGTTGCAGTTTTTCCGTGTATCTCGCAGGTCCACGTCGTTCTGGATCAAAGACTGGCAAGAAACCACAGAGAAGGTGATGCAAACAGGGGTGGAATGAAGCGCACGCACTGGGCTGCCAGTGCTCACCCTGCCCTCTGCCTGACTGCCCCACAGGAACAGCTCAGGGCTTTCACAACCCACCCGCAGCAGCCAGTTTCAGGTCCCTGGAGGTCCATAACCTGTTTCTGAGCAGCCACCCAGTCTTAATGCGTTGCCTGGCAGGAGCACAACATACCTGCTAAGACTTAGTCTGAGGAAACCTGCCCAGACAGAAGCAAGCAGGACCCATTATGGCAGCAAGGCCACCAGACCACCACTTGCACCTCCCTGTGCTCATATGAGCATTAAATGTGTTCCAGCCTCACACACCAGACCCCTTCTGTAGCCGCAGAAAATAAAGACACTCAAAGACTGTCTCCCCAGGGGTAATGTGTAAGTGAGATTCATTTACCATCTCTTCATACGTCCTGTTGTCAGCTATAGGAAAGACTGTTTCGCCTCCCCCAGTCACGTTGTTCAGGTAGAACAGTACTGTCACATACCTGAAAGACAGAGTGGCTGTCAGGGGACACAACTGGAACAAGAGGCGATGCATAGGGGCTGTCTATACCCTGTCCCTCCACTGTACATACAGTGGTTCCTCCAAGACATCGTGAGATATGGGATTTCTTAGAATCCCAGACTGGTTTCTGTTGGGAGGGACCTTAAAACTCATCCAGTTCCAACCCCCTGCCATGCGCACAGACACCTTCCACAAGAGCAGGTTGCTCCAAGCCCTGTCCAACCTGGTGTTGAACACTGCCAGGGAGGTGGCAGCCACAGCTTCTCTGGGCACCCTGTGCCAGTGCCTCAGCACCCTCACAGGGAAGAGCTTCTGCCTAAGAGCTCACCTCAATCTCCCCTCTGGCAGGTTAAAGCCATTCCCCCTTGTCTTGTCCCTACACGCCCTTGTCCAAAGCCCTTCACCAGGTTTCTAGTCAGCCCCTTTAGGCACTGAGAGCTGCTCTAAGGTGACCCCAAAGCCTTCTCCAGTCTGAACAAGCCCAACTCTCAGTCTGTCAAGCTTTCAGCCTTGATGATTTGCATCATCAGCTTTTCTCCAAGAACAAGACAAGGACAACAAAGACGATCCCCACTCACAGCAGTGAGGGTGTGTTTCTAGTCTCTGATGGGGATGGCTCAACAGCTCTGCAGAACCACTCTGCCCTCCTTGTGTGGACCCACAGGGTTTGCCCACCAACCCGTTTAACCCCTTCATGCCAGTGATCTCCTGAGCTGGTTTACAAGCCCATCAGCCAAGCACAGACTGCTCCACCAGGTGAGGCCAAACATCTCTCTCCACCTCTCCTCTAACATGTTCCAGATTGTTCCAAGGCAGGCTGTACCGGCAGGAGGTCTCAAAGGGAGCGCTTTCATTGGCGACCAGCTTCGTGTGACTGCAGGCAGTCTCAGGGAAGACGGGACCACTGTCCATATGGGCATGGTAGTGCCCTCCTTGGTCATAGCGCACAACCTGGAGTGGCTCACTGTGCTCCACAATCTCAGGGGGCAAGCGAGTCAGGCGCATTACCCTGGGGAATAGGAGAGCAGAGCAGGTGAGGGGAAATCACCAACATCTGGTCAGCCACTACCACCAAGCAGCAAATGAATCTAGGCAAAGAGAACCCCCTTCCCAACAGACCGGAGAGAAGGATGGGCTGCAGCAAGCATGCCAAGAGGCAAACTACGTCCTTAGAGATCTGTTGGACCATTAGCATCAGCTCATCAAGTCATTATGAAGGTTACTTCAAAACCAAACAAAACTGAAGGGTGAATCTCCAGCAGGACTGCTCTGAGGAAGACTTTGCTTGCTCAGCAAGATCCCTTCTGTGTGTGTCCCTGGAGCCTTCACGTGCCATCTCATCACTTCTCTGGACTCCTGTTCACCACCTACAGACCTTGGGACAGTTAGCAAAGCACAGGGCCCTTGCTGAGAGTGAAGGAGAGACTAGCTCTAGGAATATTCTTGTCACCTAACTCACCTTTCCCTGTTGCCTTTTCAGCAGCCTCCCTCCCAGGGCAGAGGGGCACTGGAAGTGACCAAGGAGACTGGAGCCCTGCTGCTCTGGGATTTTTTCCGCTGCTACATCTGAGATCATCCCCAAGGCAAGCAGGTACGTCTCGAGACCTGCCAAAGAACACTCAGAGCTCTGAGAATCTGAACCAGTGAAGCCCTCAGGGCAGGTGCAAGGGGAATGTGGCACCCAGGCAGGATGGCAAAGCCCCTCTGAGCACCGCACAGTCCCGAGGGAGGATTAACAGCCTCCTTCAGTGCTATGTCTTCACATCCTCATGTAACAGCAGCCAAATGAAGAGCATAAAAGCAGTGTGCTGATGCCTGTGTGCGCTGGCTAGCTGGCATGGAGAAGGTGGCAACCACAGTCTGCTCTAATCAAGGCAATATGTGACCCCATTCTCCTGCTGGAATGTCCTGAAGAAAAGGAGTAGCCAACAGCCGTTTTCAAGCCTCAGGACAGATTTTACCCACCCATGTTCTGGGCAAGGACCAGCACCACAAGAACAAGAGCCTCCAGCCAATTATCTGAAACTCACCACAGCTAAATGACTTGGCCTGTGTGCCAGGTTTCAATGCTTCTCAGTACCAAATCTGAGATGAAGGGAAGGGTAAGAGCTTCTCCTCTCTGCCGTGAGCTGCCCTGTGATACGTGTGCTCAGAGGATTAAACTAACTTGGCTTCCTTGAGGTGAAGTTGTGCTTGTTAAAAAGTTAGCTCTAAACAGCTAAGCCAGATTTCAGTGAAATGTGTGAGTAACTAAAGCAGATGACAGCAACTACTGGCACCCAGACACCATTGGAAACGGGCAGTTTCTCCCAGTAAGCTCATTTACTAATCAGAATGAATTACTTCATATAATGCCAAGTCTTCCTGGTTTTATAGGGCTGCTCTCAAAAGTGAATGGAGATGCTGCAAGGGTTGATTTTTCTTTTTCCTTCTCCGTGGGACAGTAAAAAACTTTGTTCTAATGAAAACCTCCTCTCCCCATTTTGGAGCTGTGTTCATTGTTCTTTATACTCCAAAGACTTTTCATACAATTAGGAAGTGTGAATATTAGCAAGCCTGCTGCTGCTTTTCCCAGAACATATGCTCCTTGTGCTTACACAAACCCAACCACATCTCGGCTGCCTGGTCCTTACCTTTGCCGTATGGATCTCATCACCTGGTGAGCCCCCTCACCCTGGTACAGCCACGTGTGCTGGCTGTTGCGCACCAAGTCACTCATCTTCACTTTCTGGCTTCCCATGTACTTGTGGAAATCACGGATATTCAGTTGTTTGAACTCCTCCAAACTCAGCACACCTATGGGAAGAGAGGAAAAGCTGGTGACAGTCTGGCAGGTAATAGTTCCTGGTGTTCTGTACTCAGAGGAGCCACCAGCTGACAGCACTGCAGAAACTGCCTTCCTCAAACCAACCCCATCCACACTGGGGATCAGGTTGCAGAGACCAGAGGATGCAGCACACTGCACTTGGCTGCTCAGCAGCCAGCACACATCATGGGCTGCGAGCAGAGCTCACCCAGACAGCGAACCCAGTGCTGCTGTGGTGCCAGCTCATCTCCCTTGGACAACAGCACTCAGCCACTAGGGTCAGCCTGGGACAGGTCCTTGGATGCCAGTGGTCATAACCAAATTATCCACCATTATTATTTCTAGTGACTCCCTGTCCCCACATTCCACTTACTCCACATGGTCTTTCATGACGCAGTGCCACATCCAGGTTGTGACCTGGTCTCTCGGTGTCACATACCAATCTAACAACAGAAGGAAGCAGCACTCTGAAAGTAAGGTCCTGCCAAGAGCATGTTAGCAGGACCTTTCATTTGTTAATGTCTGGAATGGTGGAAAAGCCACTGAGGACTCAGACATAAGCTCCTACCCCTGCCAAGAATGCCACTGGTGCCCTCTGCATATTTAGGCATTCACATGGGTACTGCTTCAACTCCAGAGCAGCTCCTCCTGAGCAGCTCTCAACGCCAGGTCACTGGAAGACAACATGCAGAGCCTGTGTGTTCACTTAATTTGATTAGGAAATGGAGAATTACTTAATTGAGGCCACTCTAATTAGAGCAGCAGAAGTTAGAATACACATCCGGACCAGAGGGAGCCCTTGGGAGACCAGGGGCAGGAAGAGCAGAAGTGTCCTCACAGAATACAAGAGTCTGCAGTGGCAGAGAGGGGGGTCAGCAGCAAAGGCTGACCAAGACCATCTCCACTGCTAGGGATGTGGGGCTCCCAGCTTGAGGCAGAAGTCTCCATGAAAACAGGGTGGAAGTGGAAGTTACCTTAACACCTGCAGCCCACGTAACAAGTGCTACATAGTAAGAAACAGAGCAGCCTATCAGACCACAGGAGCACACACTGAAGGTCTTATTAAAGCAGGGCATGAACCAAGGCAGGTCTGAGAGGTGAGAGGGAGCACAGAGCTGTGTTCTGGTCCTGCTTCTGCAAGATCCAAGCCCAGGAGGTAGAACTAGTCTGCAGCTAGCCTGGTGATGAAGAGGTTTACGCTGATTTTACTTTTCTGCCAAGTCTCAAAAGCAGTGTTATTTTCCTTTGAAGAACACAGGTAGAGAAACGGGCCTGGGCAATGACATTGCTCTTGCTTTGCCCCACATGGCTGTGAGAGGTGTCAACAAGCTGAGGGTGAAGGCATTCCCATGGAGCTGCTCTTACCATTCCCATCAGGATCAGCCTTGACAGCAGTGTACATCTCCCGGATGTTTTCGGGGGTCATCCACCTGCCGTTCCCAAGCCGGGTGTGGGTCAACACCTGAAATTCATAGATGGATGAATACCAGGCACTGGTTTCTTGTACTAGCAAACCCTACAGATGCCCTGCTTGAGGCCTGGTGGACTCTATTCTGCAGCCAGGCGTCAGCACATCTCTGCAGAAAGACTGCAGTGAGAACTATCTGGCAGCCACACACAGCATGTGGCTGATGAGTGCTGCTATTTTCAGCTTAGGTTATGGCAAATGACTGCTGGGACATTGTTAACCAGTCCTGAAGTTCCTTCTCTTGAAGGGAAAGTAAAACCCGCAGCACCAGGAACGTTTTACCCAGCATATTCAAAACAAATCTCCTGCCAAGAACCACCGCTGCCTCCCAGTAGCAGCACAACTGCTGTATACCCCTGTAGAAACTTCCATGCTGCAGGCCAGCACAAGTCTTGAGACATAGAATTAAGCAAGTACTGACTGGAATATACTGGGGTTTGGCCCTACCCAAGCACATGGGTAATGAAGAGACCATCTGAGTAGGAGACCTCTGAGAAGGTGCCCAACAAACATCCCCAGGTCTGTCCCACACTCTACCTCTTTGAGCTGCAGCTGCCCATCCTGGTTGTGGTCCAGCAGATTGAAAATGTCCATCTGGCTGATTTCTATCATTTCTATGGCTTCCTCATAGTCATCTGTTGGTAGGATCTGGCTCTTCTGCAGTCCCTTCAGCTGGGCCAGATGGATGATGAGCTTGCACTCCTCCTCTGTCAGGAAGTCAGGAATTTCTGCAGCAGAAGCGTGAGCAGCAACAGGCACTGAGAAACTGTTACAGTGAGACCCCAAACCAATGGCAGGGAACTCAGAAAAAGGGGAAAAAGACGGGGGGGGGGAATTTAGGAACTGACTAAGTTTGGGACATTCAAACACATCTGAGCACACACCTGAGCTGCTGGGGGTGGGTATTTTTACAGCAGCAGTTCATAAACGTTTGGATGCAGAGGTCAAGCCCTTAAACTCTCTCACAGATATCACAATGGACAAAGGAGTGAACAAACACCTGTGTATCACCACATATTATCACTTCAAAGGTGACATGTGGATCACAGTCTGGGAACTGCTGCTCTACAGGAAGGGAGGTGGGAAAAGCTTTGTGGTGGGCAGTGGTTTTAGGCTTGCCTGGTCTCACATGGAGAGGACGGCACTATGAACCTGGCACAATGAAACCCAAACAGCAAGGAGAAGACTTTCAAGCTTACTCCCACTCATTCCCTTGCTTCCCCACTAAAAAGGGTCTTTAAGTGCACTATTAAAGGGGAGGGCACTGCACATGGTGGATGCCACATTCCATACTGAGGTGCTACCTGGGTGTCATTAGCTTTTCTTTACAGCACAAACCCAGCAGCAATCAGGCACTAGTAGGAGCCCAAGCAGATTTAAATGCAGATAAACAAATGACTAAGAGATTTCTCCCTGCATAGTGCACAGGGCACTTGCGAAGTGCTGGCAAGGTCGTGTTCCACAGCAGTTATGCTGCGAGGTTGAGAAGATCCTTCTGGCTGGTGTCTGTCACTCCCATGTCAGTCTTGGTACCAGCTACTGAGGCTTTTGAAGGGTGAAATCAAAAACACCAAAGCAGGACAGGTTTAAGTGCTCCTAGGCCCAAGGTCCTGCTCTCCAAATGGCAGCTCCCTAGAGCTCCTGCAGGTATGTGCTGTGGACACACTGCATCTCAACTACAGCAACCCTCAAAGGGTGGAAAACAATAGTTAGTTACTCCCATGACCTGAAATCAACCCTATCGGCTCAAACTGTCAATGAGCAGTTGGCTTCTTGCTAAGTACAGACCAGAACTAGCCCTGTGGAAAACGAGCTGTTCCTGGGAAGCCCCAGCAACACAATGCAGCTGCCTCTATCCACGACACCCTCTGAGGAAACAATTTCCGCTACTGGCAGCACATCCCAGAGGATGCTTCAAAGCCAGAGCTTCCACTGACCGCTTTGAACCCCATAGCACACCACCAGAATGAACTGTACTGGCAAGCAATGCTTCCAGTATTTCCAGTTCCCCAAACTGGGCTATAATAATGATAGCTTCTGGAATCTTAATTACGTGCTGGAAGAAGGACAATCCCTCTCTCCAGAAGGATTTCTGAATGAAGGAACAACTCTCTTAACCAGAAACTGTGCTCTGTCACACAGGCTGTGGGGTGAGGGTGTCTGGGAAGGTGTTGCCAATCCCATCTGCAAACAACCTGGCTCCAGAGCTGCAAATTAGTTCCTCTCTACCCTCAGCTCTCCCAAACAGTTAACTTCTGGCTGTGAGACCATCCTCTCTCCCTGCCCACTCAACAATAGATCCTGCTAAATGAATGTCTCTTAAATGACTTTGAGCTTTTACAAAAAACAAAAGAGAGGAAAACACTGGGCCTTATGAAATAATGACTAATCCTGGAGCTAGAGAAAGGGGAAGGGTTGGAGCACTGGTGTCAAACAGAGATTCAATCTTGGCTGAAAGAGCCTCAAGACATATGGACCAAATCATTCATCCCTCCCCAAGTGCCCTCATTTCCACACCTGCTGATCTAAGCCAAACCCCTGCTAAAATCCAAACAATCAGGGCCGCTGGCAAATGAAAACTGGAGCATTGTCTTCCCCATGAGGGCTCTGAAAGGGCCGCACTTAATGAGGATAGACTGACAGAGAGGTGGCTCCTCTGCTATAAAAGGCATCCCACAGTCAGAGGCAGCTCAGTCTGGGGTGTGCTGCCTGTCTTCCTGCTCCAAGCATGGTCACAGCCCACTGCAGGCACCCCTTGAGGTTGTGCGACCCATGGCTGCTGGGTGTCCTGATGTACCTGCTGCTCTGGGTGTCTCCAGGGGCCTGGGCGAGCTACCTGAGAAGATCCTCCAGCTGCACGCCCATCCCACCCCGTATGGCCTTATGCTACAACATCGGCTACTCCGAGATGAGGATTCCCAACCTGCTGGAGCACGAGACCATGCCAGAAGTGATCCAGCAGTCTTCCAGCTGGCTGCCCTTGCTGGCCAGGGAGTGCCACCCAGATGCTAGGATCTTCCTCTGCTCCCTCTTTGCACCAATCTGCTTGGACAGGTAAGATATTTTTACAAGTTATTCCCGCTGTCTTAAGTAACACTCCCTGAAGAGCACAACTGCATTTGCCTTCTGAGAGAGCCCATGTCCAGTGTGACCAGTGCTGCCCCCAAGAATCTGTGTGTCCCTCTTGGCAAGGGGCAATTGGATTTCCCATTAGGTACCAGCCCTCTAAAAGTGAAACATGAGCATTCCATCTCTCAGGAGCAAGAATATTATGTTCCCTGCTGTGGGCTTTCCTGCTCTCCCACCCCAAGCACTGCTGCCGTCTCCCCCAGCCACCCCTCTCACACGCTGCAGTAGCTGCTGGTACGCACTAGTGCAGCCCTGGGCAGCAGCAAACACCTCAGCCTGCTCCCAGGAGGAGCCCAGAGGTGCTGCAATCCCCATGCCCTCCCCAGGCTCATCTACCCCTGCCGCAGCCTGTGCGAAGCCGTCAAGAGAAGCTGTGCTCCCGTCATGGCTTGTTACGGGTACCCCTGGCCTGAAATCCTCAACTGCAACAAGTTCCCTGCTGATCACGAGCTGTGCATTGCAGCAGTGTCCACAGATGAAAACTCCACCAGTAGGAGAAGTAAGTTTGGTTCTTTTCTCCTATGTTTCCCCATAGGCAACACTGAAAGTTCAGCAGATCAGCCTATGCCTTGTTCATGTTCCCAGAATTTCTGAGTTTAAGCTGTGTTTAAAGAAGTTGTAAATTCCAGTTTTGTTCCCGGTGGGAGCGCCACTGTGTCTAGAAAATTAGTGTAACATTGACTGCAGCTTGTTCCCCTCTCTGCTGTATTCATTAGCTCCCTGGGTGCCATCAGCCCACGCAGGGTTTGGGGCAAGGGGAAGGAATTGCTGTCAAAAGCCTAACGCCCAGGCACAGCGTGAGAGCTCATGGCATGCCGGCTCCAGGCGGTGAGATGTGCTTCCAGCAGGGCTCTGGAGCTGCAGCCCTCATCTTTCAGCTGTGTCCAGGGTTCAAAAACATGCAAAAAAGGAGAACTGTTTTGTAAGCCTTGTCTTTAAACATTAGGAAACACCACTAAGGGGCATGAGCCTCTGCAGACATGTTACACCAGGAAAAAAGAATCTTTAAGACTGAAAGACTG
The DNA here is from genome assembly GCA_028858755.1 of Ara ararauna. NCBI lineage: Eukaryota > Metazoa > Chordata > Aves > Psittaciformes > Psittacidae > Ara > Ara ararauna. Next base: position 4,240,220 of record CM054385.1, read on the forward strand.
AATTAAACACCCACATACTGGTGAATACTGGGGTAGATCCAAGAGCAGCTAAGGGGAGGACAGATGCCTCATTTCAGCATCACTGGATGTAGTCTGGCCATACCAGTGGTTTTACTGTTTCACCCACACTAGGAGATCTTCACCAAGCATTTTCACTGCTGCTTTAACATGCAGCAACACACACAAGCCTAAACAAAGCACAACAAGCAGCATCTGCCACAGCCACAGAACAGGGAACTTGACATTTCCCACCCTGGCAGTCTGAGATGTCCCTGCATGGACTGGGTAGCTCAGGAGGAAGCACCACTCAGGAACAGCAAGCCACCACTCGCAGATATTGAAAGTATCACTATGTGTTTTCCAATGATGCTTGACAAGGGTGTTCTAACCAGATTTCTGTGGCAGCAGTACCCCGAGCCAGCTGCAAGGATTGTGAGCTTGAGGAAGCCAGCACTGCCAGGGAGATCCTGGAAAACCTCTGTGCCAATGATTTTGGTGAGTCCACCCCCCCATCCTCTCAGTTGCTGCCATTCCCTCTAGCAGCCACGTACTGGCATGGACAGAAAATGGCTGCAGCGTTTACAGCAGATGCCAGGGATATTAGGTATTAAGCATTCCCCAGGAGAGTGGTGAAGTCGCCAACTCTGGAAGTATTTAAAAGATGTGTAGATTTGGCACTGAGGGATATGGTTTAGTGGCGGACTCGGCAGTGCCGAGTTAACAGTTTGACTCAATGATCTTAAAGGTCTTTTCCCACCTAAATGATTCTGTGATTCTAAAAATGGTGTTCAGTACTGGAAACTAACCTCAAATGAGAACTTTTGTACGCTCACTGCAATTACAAGGGATGGATGTGTCACCACATTACAGGAACAGCACGAAAGCCTTACGCTGTTGTGTGATTAAGTAGTTAAGAGCTATATGGAAAGTAAATAGAACTAACAGCTCTTTTTCCAACCCCTATAGCAGTGAAAATCCGAATCCTGAGGAAGAATGCCACCACCTCCATCTCAGACTTCGACCTGGACGCCTCCAGGGTGGAAGTCCTGAAACATGGCCCCCTCCTCAGAACTGAAGTCCCGGGCAGGCTCCAGCAGTGGCTGGACATAGATGCGACCTGCGTCCACAACATCATGAGAGGCACACACACAGGGGTCTTTGTTGTAAGTGGTGAAGTACAGAGCGACAAAGTGGTGGTGAACAAGGCCTATGCCTGGCAGAAGAAGAACAGGAACCTGCATCAGGCAGTGCGGAGGTGGAAACACCACCACTGCCCCGACCAGGCTGGCCAGAAGGTCTGAAAGGTCTGAATTCCAACAACAAGAAACTGCTTCCTTCCCTATGGCTAGAAAACTCCTTTCCCTGGAAGTCGGTGTTTTGGAGATGTACAGTCAATATTTGTAGGTGATTCAAAGCAGTCATAGTCGACAGATAAGACCTCACTACACATCTACAGATCCCTGTTTTACTGAGACAGAGCTTGGGGGTGGAGGTTTAAAATATTCCTCACACAAGGCTCTGCAGACCCAGGACTTGCAGTGGATGGCTTTGTATAGGATCCAAGGTCACAACAAAACCAAACTGAACTCTGCAGGCGAGAGACCTCTGGTGCCAGTTCCTCCTAGTTCTTGTCATCAAAGTCAATTGCCATTCCAGCTTCATTATTTGAACCTGAGCCACTGATGCTGTCCAAGTGCCTGCTTACCTTCTGTCCAGAGAGATTAGAAAAAAGTCCCCCTGACTGCTAAGTAATGCTGTTTGTGTAATGGAAAAAATACTCTTGAACAGTCTGAGATAAATTAAGGGGGAGACAACCCACCCCTGCAACGTCTGGCCCCTTAAAGAATTAATATTAAACTCAGGCTGTCTCTTCAGTTTGCTGCATGAGAATTGATGAGCATCTTCAGAGGTAAAAGAAACAGCTGCTCTCAGGCAGGAAAGGCAGAGAGCAAAGATAGCTGAGGGCTTCTGCATAACAGGGAAAACCACTTTTTAATACCAGAAATTCAGTTTGGATCCCCAGTTAACTGGGATATCGAGATCTCACAAGAGCCTTAAGAAAGAGCAGAGCAGGAATGAGACATCAGCCATTGAAACCTCTGCTTTCGTGGGCAACAGCAGCCTTTCTTGGGACTTGGAGTAAGCCCTAATCCCAGCACAACAGCAGCTACCCACAGTTGTGATAAGGGAAGGGGAGCGAAACATTACACAGCTGTCTGGCCTTCCTTCTGCATGCAATGACAGAAAAGGTCGAAAAACTCAATCTCACCAAGTTCTCTGCAGCTCACTCTCACCCAGGTAAGCAGGGTCTGTAATTCCCTGCTGTAGCTCTACAATCCAGACCACAGAGCAGAAAACAGCAAATCCCCAAATGAAGAAACAAATTGGATTTCTACGGCCTAACAAAAATTAAGTGGAAAGTTTTCCACACTGGATTAAACTTCAGACTGAAATAAAGGGAAAACCAGCTTTTCTGTGTGGTTCATGCCGCCTTTAGTCTTGGTTGTGGGCAGCCACCCGGTTTGACAGAGACACATTGCCTCCCTGTGCTTGTAAAGCACACCAACAACCCGTGATGTGATCTCTTCAGCTTCAGTGTGGGCTGAGATGAGCCCTCAGACACTCACACTGAAATTCAGCTGCGCTTGACATTTGTGCAGCAATTACTTCTATTCCCTAAGGATCTGAAGAAAAACACAGCCAGATTTCCTAGGTTTTATTCCTCCCTGCTGCCTTGTCTTGCAAACTGCCATCCAATTCACAGAATCCACGGTCAAATGATCCTGGCAATGGCAGCATCTTCTGAACTATGCTTGGAAAACACACCAGAACACATAAAAGCTCCAAAGGTTGAAAAGGTTTTGTCTGATATCTATTTTCTATTAATAGGATTATTTGATCACTAATGTTTCCTAACTAAAAAGTGCCCAGATGGTCTGATTTATGAGCTTTAGAAATGATGTCTTGTAGCCTGAGGCAGGGGAAAAAACAGGGCAGAGACTTTTTCATAGCTCCATAAAATACACTTGGGTTCAATGCAGATGACTTACATTTAAAAGAGAAACCACAAGTTCCCCTATGGTGCCAGTGCCATACTCCAAAGCACAGAGCTCACATTAAGTCATTAATGAGGTGTCCATTTCTTTAGTCCCACTACAGCCTGAAGCAAAGATCACAGACCAGACACTTATTTCCTTAAATAGGCTCTCACATACCAGAACACAAACATCCCAGGAAATTTAAGAGTCCTTGTTTGCTAGTGACTTCTGGGTTTAACACAACTGAGTTAAATACACACTTCCACTGATTTAAACAACAGAGATACAATAAATCAGGGGTGTTCTTAAACCAGATGATTTAGATTGGTTCTGTTTGCATAGATAGAGAAGCCTCTGGAAGTCTTTTAAAGTCATAGCTGGCTCCTGGCAGGTTTATCTGGGAGATAAGAGCTGTCTTGCTTGAAGTTTCTAAATAGGGGCCTCCTTATCAGAGGACGAAAGAGAATAGACTCTGTGGGTCAATGTCCGTCAGGCACCATCCTCAGGGAGCAAAGCTTCCTTTGGAACTAATGGTGGTGCCGGAGTGAAAAGTTAAAAAGTTGTGGGATTACTGCTGCCAGGACCAACATGCCTCTCGGCAGCTTCAGCACCATCCTCACAGGCCAGGATCAACTGGTACCTGTAGGGCAGAGAAGGTGGAAACAGGAGCTTTCCCAAGTGAAAACCAGAACTGTGGTTCTGGTGATGGCACTGGGTTTGTGATCACTGGTGGGGTGTCAGCTCTGGGCTGGTGTGTCAGACAGAAACCCACTCTGAAATTTGCAAACCACAAGTACCACATACGTGGAGATGCCAAAAGAACTCTGTATATTTCTTCCAGAGACTTACTGCATTGAGTTCAATATGAAATCAATCTGATTTATGGCCAGGCTTTCAGTGTCTATATTCCATTTGCAATTGGAAAAAACCCTCTTTATATATTACTGAGAAAACATCTAAAAGACTCTCAATGTTGTTTTTCAGACAACAGATTTTCTCTGACGTTGCAGTAATAGGAATTTTGTAATCTGTCCCCAAAAAATCAATTTGTATATCCTCAGTGGATTTCCAAAACACAAGAGTTCAATCAATGAGACTTTACTAGTCATCACAGAAAGGTAAAGGTTTTAAAACATCTGGAAGAAGGATACCGTGTGGCTGCACATCAGAGCAGCCAGAAAAAAAGGTAAATGTGGAACAAGATGCAAAATGGTGGCAGACATTAAATCTGTCAATTCCCGTCAGTCATTTTCTCAGCACTGAAGCACCAACGCTAAATTGCTTTATCACCATTTATTACCAAAACTTTGGGGATCTCTTGCACCTTCCTAATACTGAGCAGCTTCTTCAAGGTCCTCTTCAGCGATCAGCTGCCCGTTCATGGAATTTTAAAGGGAATCTGGAAAACCTGGAAAGGTTTATCTTCCAAATCCTTCTAAGTGGACCACCCAGAACAAGTCACCCCTGCCAATACCGTATCAAAATGCCTTGAACAGAATCACACTCGTTATGAGGCAGTACCGAGGAGAAGCGAATACGGCAGAAGTCACTTCTCCCGGGTAAGTATAAGGCAGCGGGAGGGGGTGAGACAGGACCCCCCATCCTCGGAACCCCCACCTCTGCCGGCCGCTGCCAGCCGGAACTGGCGGGCACCGCTCCCGCAGTCCCGACACCGGGTGACGGCCACGCTGACACCGCAGGGGAAGAGGGAGAGGAGCCGATCGGCCCGCTCCCGGCGTGCCCAGTGCCCGCCGCTGCGGGGCCGGTACTCACCGAAGAGCAGCGGCTTGAGGCTGAGGGTGCGCACGGCGTGGACCCTACCCGGCACCAGCTGCACCCGCTGCGTGTGGCCCACCTGCGGGGGGAGAGCAGCGGTGAGAGGCGGCCGCAGCTCCGGCCCCAGCATCACCCCCCAGGCGCGGCCTTGCCTTGATGCCCTCGAGGCGCGGGAGGGCGCGGGCGGGCGGCGGCGGCGGCGAGGGGGGGGCAGCGGCGGGCGGCCCGCCGGGCTCTCCGGCGCTGAGGTGCACGAAGAGCAGCAGCCCCAGTACGTTGAGGACGTAGAGGTGGGCGAACACCATGAGGACGAGGAAGTACGGCCGCGAGCACACGGGCCGCGGGCGGCCGCCGGGCGGGCCGGGCAGCGGGGATCCCTCCGACCGCGAGGCCGCCGCCGCCGCCATCGCGTCCCCCCCGACCCGCCAGGCCTCGCAGCGTCACCACGGCAACCGGCCGGCGTGCTGCGTCACCGCGCCGCGGAGGCGTGGCGATGGCGGCAAAGAGCATCCCCCCCCCCCCCCCCCGATCCCATCCCATCCCATCCCATCCCAAGCCAGGACACCTCCGGCGTTAGAAATCACCATTTATTTCAAATAAACCATGGGCACACCGCTGGCAAAATGTCTCCTGGGTTTTTTTTTCTGCCCCTGGCCCTCTCTGGTGCCTGTAAAGGAAAGCAGTGGGCAGCAGCACCCCGTTGGGGTCACCCCCAGCCTGGGGCAAGGGAAGGCATTCCCAGAACAAGTGCCGCATTTAAAAATAAAGTGCTATTTTATTATTTTTCCCCACTTGCTTAAAAAGTCATAAAACTTGAGAGAGTGAGAGTACAATACAGAAACCTCCTGCGGCTCTGGCCCCACACAGGCAGGAACAGCAGTCATGCAGTTCATGGTATCCGTAGAAAATGTTCTGTTACAGTCTGGGAAGCCTGAGGACTATAAGAGATGAGGCAGCCAATGTACTAACACGAGCGAAGCTGAAATAAAGAGGACGGGATGCAAGGATGGAGGTGTCAGGCTGGTGTGGGGACTGGAAATGGGTGGGAGAACTACAAGAGAGCAAACATTCCACAGCTGTAGCAGTAACACACCAAAGCAAAGCTCGTACCTTGGAATTAAGGGCTCCTGAGACACCTTCTACTCATCTACATTCATAGAATCATGGAGTGGTTTGGGGTGGAAGGGACCTTAAAGCTCATCCAGCTCCAAACCCCTGCCACAGGCAGTGATACCTTCCAGTAGACCAGGTTGCATGCCTCACCATCCTCACAGTGAAGAATTTATTCCTAATATCTAATCTGAATCTACACTCTTTCAGCTTAAAGCCATTTCCCCCATGTCCTGTCACTACATGCTGTTGTAAACCTCATGTAACCTCACCAACTCAAAAAGAGCTGTATACCTATTAGAGGAGAAAAGCATGGCCTCGTCTTTTGGCATTGAGAATTCCAGTCTCCTCCCTGTCACCTGCCTTGCTGGCAGTGTCAGTCACTCCACGTAAAGAGCCAACAGTTCCCATGCTCTGCAGGTTTCATCCTGGAGCCTATGACTTTCTGTATGACACCACAACAGCAGTCAGTCACCCTGCCCAGGCTGCAAGTCAGTCCTGTTGCCTTCCAGAGTACATGAACAGGATCTGTGTGTGCAAAGCAGGACTTTAAGCACCCTCAGAAAGGGTGTTTTGTTTTCTTTTCAAATAAATGGAACTGGTTTCAGGAAATCTAGAAGAATTAGGGGGGACACTGTGCAATATTTATTACTGTTCCTTAGCAAAGCATCTCAGCAGCCTGTTCAGAAAGCCTGGCCACAGTTGTATGGTTGGACTTGCCTATAAACAAGGATTCATCGCAAAGCATTTTGTGGGGGCACAGGAGAGGGAGGAAGGGCAGCAGGCAGGGAGGGAGAGAGACAAAAACCCATTCTCATTTAGCTCAAAGCTAGACATAACAGTATGCAGAGCTCTTTGGGATTAGGGAACTCAACATACTTGTTCTGCAAAATTTCGTGGTGTGATAGTTACATTTAGACAAGGACAACAGCAGCTTTATCCTAATTAGTACTTTGCACATTACGGTTTTAAAGAGCAGTTTAAACACTGATTCTAGGCACTGCAAACTGCTGGGTCTTGGTAAGCCTTACCCCATGCTGCCCCTTCCCCTGGGTGCAGTGTGCCCAGACTTTGACAGTCATTTGGGAAAAGGAGGGGAACAGAGAGTCTGACCTTCAGAATATAACAATGAAGAGGGCACAAAGAGGCTGCTACTGGGAGCAGAAGAGGGAATGATGTCAGGAGGCAGTGGCTGGAGCAATGACAGAATACAAAAAGCCATGGTTATGGAGCACTCCTCCACAGCAAGCAGCACTGCCCAGAGAACCACACACTCCCTCCCTGCCCCTACCCCGCTCCCTGGCTCCAGCTCTGCAACCCCACTCTACCTTCAGCTGCCCCTGTTGTGACTCCCACTCCACTGCCAGCAGCTCTTCAGCAGTGAATTCCTCCATTCCCTGAGGATACATCCCACACCAGGGAAGGGAGGGAGGGAGGAAGTAAAGGGCCTCTCAGTTTGAAATGTTCTGCTGTGTACTAAAAGCACAGCCCCAGCATTAGCTCCTATGACAGCTACTCCTCTTGTAACTGCTTGTTGAAATGCATCTGTCCAATTACAACTGCTGCAAATCATAGAATCCCAGGATGGTCTGTGTTGGAAGGGACTTTAAAGCTTATCCAGCTCCAACTCCTGCCACTGGCAGGGACACCTTCCACTAGAGCAGGCTGCTCATGTCACAGGTATATGAAAAACGCTCCAACAGCAGTTCGCTTATTCTGACATGCAGTAATTTAGCACTTGCACCCCCCTCCAGTTTAATCTTTATCAAGTGACATTGTATAAGAGCAGTACAGGGATGCATCAAAAGCAACACTTCCACATACAGCATGGAAGACAGCCCCAAGAGTTCCCCGCAGAGGTGAAGATTTCCTCAGATCAGACTCCAGCTCCACCTTACTGGCTGCAAACAGCATGTTCCTGGAGCAGGTGACATACATGCCTGTGAAATCTTAACATAAGGCCTGCTTCCTGCAGCAAACACGCAAAGCTCAGCATTCAAGTAACCTTTTCCATGTTAACCCCTACTAAGATGTACTAGGTTTTCGTATTTTTATTTTAGTGTATATTTTACATTAGAAAAAAGAATGTTAATAAAAAAGCTCCACATGCTTCTAACAACCAATTTTTCTGATAAGTCCCCACCAGTATCAATACTAATATACAAATAAATTAATTTTGCTAGTTAATTTTTCTGCCCTGCTTGGTGCAGGCTCTGCACAAGCAGTGCACCTGTATTCAAGTGTCCATCCACATTGCCAACATGTGCCAAGGAGTGTGTTGTACATAATCCTTCCTCCTCATAATGTAGCAGTGTCTAGTCTCACCTTGATGAACTGGATCAGATTTTCTGAGCCATGTTACCCAGCAGGCACAAATAATCTTTACCAGGCTGCAGGCACTGTTATAACATGGATTATTTCACTCTGCAAAAGCCCCAAGCCTTGATTAACAACTGTATGCTACTACTCCGTCATCACTCACTTTGGCAATACAACATCCTCCCCACAAAAACAAGGAAAGCAAAAAATCTATATGGAAGACCTAAAAATTCATCAAATGCAGAATCTGACCTGACTGTAGGCATATCCCCCAGTGTAGGTCTCTCCTACAATTCCTCTGTTTGCTTTTGTTGGTGTAACAAGATTTTGCACATTTGTTTGACAAGAAAAGAGATGTCACATGTCATCATCCTAAATCACGGCCACTGCTGGTACTGTTGGGTCAGACACAGCAGCAGTCACTCTTAACACCAGCCACTCTCCTCGTGCAGTGCCAATGCTATAATGCCCTGGTTAGAGGAGCATTGAGAAATAGCTGAGATTTTGTAACCTCCTTCAGTGCCTAGGAGGATTTTTGGGTCAGAGGAAGGGAGAGGGGGGAAAAAGCCCATTAGATTTACAAGCAGATTAAGGAAAAACACTCCACTGCCAATTTACTTTTAAAAAGGGTTGTGTGTTATTCTAAGGTTTGTCTGTATAATTGTACAACCGTTGAAAATTACATAAATTGTAATGATCTAATACTATTAACAGCCATTCAGAGAAAAACTCCCTCCCCTTTGGAAACCATCAAGGGCAGGAGGGAAATGCCCCATGAAATATGCCAATCTGAACTCTGGCCTCTAGCCTGGCAGAAACAGAAAAAGAAAGATAAAAAACCAAACTCGACTAAGATGTGGTGTTTGCATGTGTCTGACTTGCAAGGGGAGGGGTGGCTTTGTCCTTGGCTGTGTTATCCCAGAGGCAGTGCCTGCTTATCCTGGTGAAGCTGCCATCACTTCACTCGTTGCTCTCACCCCTGCACTTTGTCACTTCCTCCTGACTTATGTGTCATGGAAGTCTTTCAGCAGGGTCCTCCGTCTCTGCTCTGCTATGTGCATCTGATTCTCTAAGTCCTGGTAAAACAGAAGGTAGAAACTGTTAGCATGAGCTCCCCAGAGAAGAGCTCATTTTCTAAGCTCTAGCCTGAAAAGCACTAACCATGCACCACATGCACTCCAGATCACAAGATTGCAGATCCTTTTCCTTTTAACAAGGGCTCCCTCTGCAGTTACCTGGCTCCTACTCTGTTTAGAAAGCTACACACTCAAGGAATCTGCTCTTCACCAGAGGGCTACATGCAGCTTCCTCCAGAGCTTTGTTGGTCCTGTTTCAGTCTGCAGGAGATTTGCTGCAGCCCTCTCCCATTAGGCAGTGAGCACTTCACTTCTACATCTGCTGGCTAAAGGTGTGTTTCTGGATGCACTTTCTCAGAATCCTCACTTAACTCCCTTAGCAGTGTGAAGGCCAAACAAAATCTGGCCAACAGGCTCAAGCAAGCAGAACACTCACCCCTCTATCATAGCTGTCTGCTCGCTCCACCTTCCATGAGAGATTTTCAATTTCAGCTTCCAGCTGGGCCTGCTGGTATTCAAACTGCAGAAGAAAAAAAATCAGAGACAGCAACAAGAAACTAGTTTAGTGGAGCAGTTTCATACCACAAACTACACTTGAGAGCAGACAAATGTGTTCTGCTGACAGCTGTGCTGGCAGAGCAGCTCTGTGCCTCCTCCTTATCCACCTGCAACTAGACAGCATCACTCCTTCCAGCAGTTTCTTGTGTAAGCGTTCCCCAACCTGCACCATTGAAAATTAATTCAGTCAGCCCAAAACCACCACAAGTGACAAATAACTCCTCACTCAGCTCATTTTGCCACGAACAGGTCACAAAATGATCTTGTGAGCAGCTCTGCATGTAGAGCAGAGGGATATTAGGCAGAAGTTCTCCCCTGTGAAGATGGTGAGGCGCTGGCACAGGGTGGCCAGAGAAGCTGTGGCTGCCCCATGCCTGGCAGTGTTCAAGGCCAGGTTGGACAGGGCTTGGAGCAACCTGCTCTAGTGGAAGGTGTCCGTGTGCATGGCAGGGGGTTGGAACTGGATGAGCTTTAAGGTCCCTTCCAACACAAACCACTCTGTTTCTGTGTGACTGTTAACCACTGCTGGGAGCAGTAACTTGTTGCACTGGCACAGTCAGATCCAGCAGAGGACGTCTGTCCACAGCCTCAGAGAATACACATGATGTTGTGGGGAGAGACTGGGTAAGAGGTTTTACTGGACAACTGAGTCAAAGAAACCACCTCTTCAGTGATTCCAGGGTTATTTTTGGACTTGTCCAGCCTGTGGTATGCACCAAGCCAGCATGGAACTTACAGCAGGAGTAAAAAGCAAAGCTACACCCTGATCCAAGGCTGGAAAAGCTATTCTCCAGCAGCTCTTCATATGAAATAAGGCCCACAGCACTGTGATAAGTCTTACCAAGAAACAAATGCACACTTCCAGCCTCAAAACATTCTGGATAAATTGCTTGTTAGTGGAAGTGCAGTGAAGTGCCCTGGGAAAATAATGTAAGGTATCAGAGGACTGAGCTGCTGACAACTCAAAGTGAAGAGGAAAGGTGCAAAACCACCTATTATTTGTCCTGTCCTTACCTCAAACTCAGCACTTATATGTCAGACACTGCCAAGCTCTGGAATTCAGCCCAGCGTGCTGCCAGCTACAGCACAAAAAGTTATCAGCACAGGAAGAGCAAAACTTCTTACCAGTTTCTTTCTGGGACCAGACTCCATGTAGTAGGCATACGGGTATGTGTACTGCAGGGTGTAACGACACTGTTGGGGAGCAGGAAGAAGAGAGAGAAAAGGACAAGAGTTTCAGACTTGGAAGCCAGCACTGTCATGTTTGTGTGACCACTACAGGCTAAGAAGCCACCTTCTGACACAGACAACTGGGCACTCCATGGTGGAATTTCCTTCATCTTCCTTGGAAGAATTTGTGCAGTTAAAGTATAACTTCACAGAGGTGAATTCCAAATGATTTTTGTCAAGTTCGTGTCCTAGACCAGAGGTACTGTCCCACATACCCACAAGCTCTAAATTCCCTTCTTCACTGTTGTGAATTTAGCACTCTGGTGTGTATTTTCTGTGCCAACCAAGACACCACTACTTACCTTTGCAAGTAGTTTTGCAGCATTTTGTAGGTATTGCCAGTCTATCCATGTTCCCAAGTTGTTCATAACTCTTTCCTGGATTTTCTCCTGGATTCGTTGGTATGTCTGTGCCTCCAGCTGTAGGCTTTTGTTGTGATTCTCCCACTGCAAGGGGTGAGGGATGGGAGACAGGGAAAGACAAAAATGGCATGAGACCACAGCACTGCTGCTGTAAAAGCACAAGCTCTAGCAAGCAGAAATTGAATTGGGGCAGAAGTCCAGCAAGGTAAGACATGCTGTGGGAAAGAACAGCCAGGCAGCACCTCCAGCAGCAAGTGGTGGAGACTGTGTACAACAGACTGACAGTGGCAAAGAGCAGGGAGCAAACTCAGCTCCTCAGAGTGGGAATGCCCTCTGGTCACAGAATGACCTTGTGTCTAACAAGATGGATAGTAATGGTGATTCCACTACTTAAAGAATTTGTATAGAAAGGTCAAGAGTTTAACATTTAACACAGGCTTAGTGAACTCCAACATCTGTGTGCACACTGTAAACATGGCCATTTCCTAAAACCTATTGGTCTGGATAGCCAGGAATGAACACATTTTACCATAGGATTTGGCTCATGGTGTGAAGAATAAACTCATTTTAAGTGGGAAACTGAAACGCCGCAGCATTTAATCTCTACCACATTCTCTTCTAGAGATACTCCTCTAGAATTGCACTGTATGGCCAGGTGCATCGAGCCTGCTGTGTGGACAGAGATGCTCTGATTGCAGCTTTAACTATTTGATTAATGTGAGGGAAACTTTGCTACAGCCACTGGAGCTTTGACCATGGCAGAGTTGGTTTAGTCTTTGTCTCTATAAAGACTGACTGCAACGAAATGAAGTTCCCTGGATCCTGGAAGGAAATGATTGGAGCAATATCCATCTACTGCAGCAGCACCCAGCCTGAAGGAAAATGGCACAGTGGCACACAGGTAATACTTATTTTCTCTAGCACAAGGAAATACAGGACCAAATGTGATTTGCTTTGGGTACAACATTACTGGTTTGGATGGGACTCACAGGGCAGGATTTTGAGTGACAAAACAAACAGGGCCTGAATATTCTGCACAGATTCTCTTTGGGCAGTTTTTTGCATGGGGATTGCTGGCAATGACCTTTGCACCAGGCAGGGAGCATTAAAAGGCTACAGCAGCTCTGGCCAAGGAGATGTCTCCTACCCTCTCAAAATAGAACAAGTACTTCTTAAGGGCCTCCCTGGCCTGTGCTTGCTGACTCTGGTTTACAATATCAGGATTCTCTTTGTACCGACTGCATTCGTAGTACTCGCTGCCATGAGTCTTCCAGTCTCCCAGACACATCCAGCAGAAGTCTGCAGAAAACAGTGAAAAACCCACTGTGATACACAGGAAAAAACACCTCCAAGAAAGAAAAGCTTCAGGAGACACAGCCCATCTGTTCTCAGATATTTCTGCTAAGCCAAGAAACATACACATTTTGTATCATCTTGCATAACGGAACACAACAGTGAGACACAAATACCAGCCTGTCTTGAAGATTTTCATTGTACATGCTCCTGAGCAACTATGGAAAGTAAATCCTGAAGTGCTGCATCCTGTACACCAGTACCAATGGGCAGAACTGTATCTGCACTCTGCACAGGCTGTCTGTCAGTCTAGATTAAAGAAGAGGCAAGCTGCAATCTTATTTGTGAGTTGCATCCTCCCTACCACAGGCATATTGCCCCATGTGCACCTCTGGCTGAATAAAACATGATCAAATCCAAAAGTGAACTAACTCATGCAAAAGAAACTCTGCCCTCAGTTCTCTCAAGAGCAGAACTACCCAAGCAACTTCAGAGATCAGTGGTTTATGACACTTCAAGTTAGGAGCTGCTGAATTGGGAAGAAAGTAGAGGAAAGAGAGCAATAGCAACACCCCTGTGACAGTTTCCTGCTTTAAGACTGAGGCTGTGAGTGTTTTACTGGGAAGGAAAAAGAAGGAGATTAAGTCGTTACAATAGGAATCACTTCTGTGTTACTCATAACTGTACATCCAGAGATCACCAGCCTTCCCAAGCGCTAGTCCCTGTGGTACCTTGGCACTTGCCTGCTCACCCTTGTCACAGAGCTCCATCAAAGCACATCCAGTCCTGCTGAGCACCCCAAAGCAAAGGAAATGAGAGAGGACAGTAATCTTTAATCATCTTTCAAGAAGGTATTACAATATTTCCTAGTGGTACACTTCACTGAGAGGGCTGAATACAAACTATCCCACTCCAAGGCAACAGGAATTAATTCTGCCATGAAAATGTAAGTGCAAGAACAGGCTGTTGTTTTGTAGGACCACACAATTGGTCAAAGATGCTCAGGCTGCTAATTGCACAGGGGTGGACTGAGAAGTCCAGCAGCTGACATTACACAGAACAATTCTCAGCTCCTGCAGTTTCAACTGGGTTGAAGCTCATTATTTCCATCACTAAGTAGAAGGGCTTAAGCTGATCTGAGTAAATGGTTCAGTTCTGCCAGTATTTTCAGTGGATGACAACTACATGGAAAGCATTTAATATGCTCCTCTGAGATGGATTCCACTGGTAATACCATGGCAGAGATGGAAACTTCTCAATAGAATGGCCATGTCAGGGAGAAGGAGCCAAACCAGCACTGAATCAGAACACAGCTGAGACCACAGCCAGTGGGAAAAATATGCAAAATAAAGGCATCACACTCCAGTCTGTAAGTAAAATCCTGTTCAACTGTGACTTGGGGGAAAAATATTTCAGTCAATATTCACGACCTGTCTCCATATTGGGGAAAAAAAAAAAAAAAAAAAAAAAAAAAAAGAGAGAAAAGAACATCACCACTAACAAGCCCTGCAGAGAAAACTTCTTCCAAATCCAACTTACCATGCTTGCACTTGGAGCATTGCTGAAAAAAGAAGAGATATGAGGCACTGGTTAGTGGAAAGTGTGCGGGGATAAATATCTGCTTAGAAGAAGGAAGGTCTGATGTGTTCAGGGAATTGCTCACCATGTGATTGCAGCCTCCATTCTTTTCAATACAGATATTGCACTTGGGACACTGGGGAAACAGAACCATTTGTTAGATACAACTCTGCCTCTAGCAGCCTTCTGCAGAATGACAACACTTGTGTGATAATTCCCCTCTTGCTTTTCTTTTTATATATATGCATAGGCATATATGAGAAAATTAACACACATACATCCTGCCTCCTACCCATTCCTGACAACTCCATTTAAAAAGGAGCTAACACAACTGAAGCTTGTGGCCCATTAGCACTGTCATGTTTGCCATTGGCTATGGTAGAACAAGTGTCAGCTAAGAACTGTTTCGAAGTCAGGCCACAAAATCTCCAAAAGACATGAGAAATTCCAATCTGCAGACAGCTAATGTAGGGGATATAGGTAGTGCATCCATAACTTTAAAAAACAATTCTACAGGTAGAGTGCAGAGGATGTAACACTACTTCTTTTTCTTTGGTCTAAATCTACTAGGAGCACTCCAATTTCTCATTCACAGACTTCATCTACTCCATTTTGCTGTCCTTGCCAAATCAAGACTTTATCTCCCTCACCTTCCAGTTCACAGTACTCCACAGTTCAAATTTAAACATCACTAGTGCCTTATTTGGCACTGACACCACACTTAGTACACTCTCTCGTTCCTACATTTAAATACATCTCCACTGACCATTTCAAAGTTGTATCACAGGCCCTAGGGAGCTGTGAGGATCTGCAATCAGTGAAAACGCAGCATGCAATTGCTATGTATGTGCAGAACTGTATCTTGCTTCCCAGGCAGGACTTGAGGACAAGAAAAAACATGCAAGTGCTTGCCCTTACATCTTTAGTGTGAGCACTGATGTAGTTGGCTGTTTCAGAGTCATCTGCACACTTGGTGAGCCACTTCCGAATGGTAGCACAGTCTGTGGGTGCGTGGTACATCTGCCGACACTTAAAGCTGAACAGGGGAAAAAAAGACATTGATTTCCAAGGAATGGCCCAGGAATTGAGGTTTTCCTGATGACCAGAATCTGGGAAGCCAAGCAAGGATAAGGGAGGCAAATGCACTTGTGTATTACTGGAGTGCAAAGACCAAGGCTGAACTCCAAGAAACCCCCACCCTCTTGTGCAGAAGCTGGACTCAGGGTGAGAGTGAACTGAGGTGTTCTCCAACACATCCTGCCCTGGACCCTACCTATGTCTGCTCTAACATGACTGCAGAGGCCCAGGGCATACCATTGACTTTACAAATAGCTTGGTTCCAGTGGCAGATATCAGGCACCTGCACTAGCATGACCTGACCAGTCCCAGGTGAGTAAGGGCCATTTATGTGGAGATACCAGTAAGCTGGGTTTCTAAACCAGTATGTATTGTGCTCCACATTCTCAACAGCAGTGATTCTGGAGTCCCAGGAGCAGAACACATTTCAGCAGCCTACAGGTTATCTCTTTTATCTGGTCCCATATACACAGATGAGGAACATTAGCATTCCCATTCAGCAGAGTATTCTTGCATGAGCCTCAAAACACACCAGACACTCTGGGATTCAAATGCTTGTAAAAAACTTAAAACTCAACACCAGCAGACAGTGGTGAGGCCTCCACATCCATTACCAGAATCTCTACCAGTCACTATGTCTTTACCAAACTTTGTAACCTAGCCAAGATAGGAGAATGACAGAAGCCCTTCATGTGGTAGCCCCAATCCTCAGCTTGAGGACCCCCGAGTGCTTTCCTCATTGTTGCTGTCCACTGTAGAGGTCTCTTCAGTGCTTTCAAGAGTGTTTCTTCGGTTTTGTTCCCATTCTGTTTGCCTTTAAAAAGTCAATCCGCAGCCTTTTATTTTCCAAAGACATTCTCCCCACTCCTTCCCCACCCTGCCCCGTAATCCATCCTTATTGCACCAGTGAGTCACTCTTCAAATAATCAATTGCGTTTTCATTGTATGGCTTGTAAGTCTATCACCAAGCTTAAGTTTGGCCAATAGTATCAGCCTTTGACAGATGGTTTTGCAATTCATGATGCTTATTTGGATATTTGCCTTTTTTTTGCCCTCTGATGAATAATCTCCCAGCCAAGCCGGGCTGGGGACTCTTCCCTGTGCACGCAGCATCTCTGAGGTCACTATCTAATGTCTGAAGAATTTGTAACATTAGTAGAATGAAGATAGGCTGAGAAAGTTGGGGCTGTTCAGCCTGGAGAAGAGAAGGCTGCATGGAGACCTCATAGCAGCCTTCCAGTATCTGAAGGGGGGCTATAGGGATGCTGGGGATGGACTATTCATTAGGGACTATAGTGATAGGACAAGGGGTAACGGGTTCAAACTTAAACAGGGGAAGTTTAGATTGGATATGAGGAAGAAGTTCTTTACTGTAAGGGTGGTGAGGCACTGGAATGGGTTGCCCAGGGAAGCTGTGAATACTCCATCCCTGGTGGTGTTCAAGGCCGGGTTGGACATAGCCTTGGGTGGCATGGTTTAGTGTGAGGTGTTCCTGCCCATGGCAGGGGGGTTGGAACTGGATGATCTTAAGGTCCTTTCCAACCCTAACTATTCTATGATTCTATGATTACTCAAGCCCTGCATTCCCTGGCTGTCAGAGCACCCAGCTCCCAAGGAGTTTGCAGAGCAAGGGGATAGCCGACTACCTGCAGAAGTCAGACCCAAGTATCCAATTCCTCAAGTTAACTCAAGTTACAAAGAACTCCAGCAAAGCATTTAAGATGTTCCTACACTCTAAACCTCTTGGCAAACAAATGGAGTAGCTCTGAGGACAGCATACACTTCCCCCATGATCTTTAAGCTTCTCTGTTTCTTACCAGAAGACCTCATTGCAACGACTGCACTGCACTCGCCGGGCTTTTGGCTCTTGTACCTGTATAACCATAGGGCAATCTGCACCAGGACACAGCTGCAGCTGATAATGGCTCTGTGAACATACCAGGGTGGTAAGATCAGCAGTGGGTGCAGAAGAGCATTATCCATGCAAGTTTCACCACTCCTATCCTCAAAACCATACAAGTCAATTATCTCTTGTTGAGAGAGTGAAAACTGTCACCAGGTTTTGGTTAACAGAGCAGATAAACCTCTTCCACATTAGGAGAGGGAATATTACAGCCTGTCCAGGACAGTGAATTCAAATGGAGTGTTACAGACCAAGTAAGAACAACAACACAACCCTAAGACCCCATCAAGTCACCGAACAAACAATTTTACCCCATTTGAGCTCTTTCCCCACTCTCTCCTCACGCTGCAAAATGTATTCAGCTCTCTCCTGTGGTGGCCATTCCCTCCCAAAAGGTCTCTTATTGAAGAGAGGTGACACCGCTCTTTCATGCTGCTTCTTGAGTGTTTCCAGTAACCAGATTGCTCCTGCACTTTCAACCTTAACAGCCGCTGCTTTAATTTCAAAACACTCACATAAAATGTTACTGAAGAAGCCAATTCAGTTAGGGCACACTAAGATGAAGGACTTATTTTAGGTTCCAAAAAATATCTATGCAAGAGCGAGAACGACTTTAAAACTCTGACCGAAGTTCTCAGCAGCAACATTCTGAGAATTCTGAAGCACCAGCCAAGGAGTTAGTGGGTGACCTTAGAGCAGAATGTACTTTGGCAACCTGCTGGAGCATTTTGTCAGTGAGACTGTCCTACAGGAGCAGCCACATCATGTTTCTCAGGGACACTTTTGCTGCAGTTACTGCAGTTCTAATCAAAGATGCAAGACACTTCAAATGAGATTTCTGCAAGTCATTGGTGAATTGACTGAAAAAACACACAATACCTCCACATAATCCCTGAAGAGGTAGCGCCTATATTTGTCTTTCAGTTCTTCACTAGGCAGCAATGGAAACACAAAGTCTTCTGGTGTTCGAAGCAGGCAGTCCTGAGCCATGCAGGAGACCCCTGAGAAAAGAAAGAACCAGTTAGTTTAGCACAGTGCAACTTAGACTAAGAAGTGAATGCACACAGAGCATTCAAGGCAGCTTCCTAGGTACCATCTGTTGTTGTGGCAAGAGGGACACAACTGCGAAACAAATCTATCAGGGCTGCTGAAAAGCTGAAGCCCAGCTGTCTTCACCAGAAGAAGACAGGACCACATGTGCATCCAGAACCAGCAAGTGCTTCAAACAATATTCACGAAGTCAGATACTTCAAGTATAAAATTGCATGTTACTGCCATGCCAGCATGAAAGACAGGCTAGGAAAAGCCCATAGCAACTCTGGCAGCTATGGGCTTTGACCCAACACAAAGCGAACATGATTGCATCTGCAAGCACTCCAGAAGCAGTGCAATGATATATCATGAGAGAGACAAACTCCAAATGCAACAGATTTGCAGCTTCTAACCTAGCCAGAAGTAGAGCTTTCCTGGCGGTATGCCAACACTAACTAGGGACTATGGAAAGATCACTAGTTCAAGTAAAGTTTGTCACAAATACTCATTCCATGCTCCATTTTCTCATTACTGAGAAGTTTTAGACCAATTCAGCCAGTCATCATTAGAATGGCCAACACAGCAAACACAGACCCAGCACCATATCCACCTTGAACTCACCGACTCCAACACCATCCTTGACGAGCACTGTACAATGCTGCTCCCAACAGCTGCGACAGAACTGGTGCTGACAAGCCAGAGAGAGCAAGTTCTCCTTCCGGACAAACTGCATGCATACGGCGCAGTGATGGGAGGAATGTACCATTGCCTGGGAGAGAGACAAACCAGTATTACAGTGAAAGCATCCCAGCTCTGCCAGGGAATTCTCATCTCATCCACAGGCACCTTCATTGTGACAATGGTCTCTGATGAGCTGCAGGGCAGAACGGGTTTATAATGAGCTGCTGTGTTGGGATGCTGCACTGCCCTTCTCAAGAACTTTAATCTCACAGAGCACAACAGATCAATGGTCACTGAACAGCTCCTGCCTCTAATATAGTGCTACCCAGAACTCACCTTTACTTTGCCGGTTCTTACTCTTACCTTGTTTGAAAAATGAGGAAATACATCATGTTGTCCTTCCCTGAATTTACTGATACTGTTATCTGGGTCAGACTCTATCACTGTTCCACAGGCCCTGGAGAGCAGCTAGAGCTGCAAGCAGGCTTAGCAGTACACTTTACTGGACAATAATTTTGGGAAAGAGGAGAGGCAACAGAAGCTGCAGTGTGTGTACAGAGGAAAGGGAGCTTGCAGACCATCATCTCACATCTCTTCTGTGTACGCTACATTTGGCAAAGCAGGCATCATCCCTTCAGCTGAAAAGGATTAGAGGGTTTGTTTCAAGTCGGGCATAATTCTGCTATAGCTGCACCAAACCACTGAGAAGCAGCCTGGATCTCCCCTTGGGTAGCGCTGAGCTAGTCCCTTGACAACAGATCTAGCCTTCAACACCTCTCAGCTCACCCTTGGAACCTGAAGAACTGGGTCTAGCACAGCATCATCAAAAGAAAGTCTCTACAAAGCTGTTTGTTATCAGGAGTTTATGTTCCTATTTCTCCTTTCAAAGAGAAGTCATACAATCACTTCTCACATACTTAAACCTTTGCTACTCCTGAAGAAGCTTGTGTGAGACAGCAGCCATCAGTTTCCATGCCAGAGCTGCAAAGAAGCAGCTGCACAATCCACAGCCACACACTGTCTGAGAGCAGGACCACATGAAAAAGGAAATAATGTGACTGTTCTCAATGGCCTCACCTATAGATCAGAACAAGATTCACTGAGTCTGCAACTGCGCTGATTGCCTGGATCAGCTGCTCTACTTTAACAGCACATGCACTGCCTCAGCCCTTCCCAAGCTGAGCCTCTGAGCTCACCACCATAGCTTCTGAATTCTGTTGCCCTACAGACACTCAGTAGGAGCATCTGCCCCCAAACTATCATCATCCTGCATTTGGAGCTGAAGCACAGAGAAACTCGCTCCAGCACATACAAAAAGACTGGAATGCATTACCTACCAAGCCAAGTTTGTCAAGACATAGCCTTTCAACAGTAATCTCTTTGCAAAGTGAAATCATCATTGCAGTGGAGAGTACTTAAGTGATAGCTGATACAAGATTCAGACAAATCTCAAAATATATGGACTAATTTGCAGGTATGTCAAATAACAAAGACTTTTTCTGGACTCCAGGCAGATACTTTTGAGTCCAAGAAGCTTACTCCTGTCAGCTCTTTTAGATGCCAAATCAGGCTTTCAAAACCTCCCCTCTCCCCCAACCCAAGCAACTGTTTCTCAGATGTAATATTTTAGCACTCAAAATCTGTCACATGGCAACGTGTTTCCTTTGGGATAACTGTGGATTGTATCAAGACACTCACTGTGAATGAAACCTGTAAATGTGCAACATGAAGTTTCTGTTTAAAGAGAGAAAAAAGAAGACTATCTAAAGACTTGTATAGCCCTGGCTGCAAAACACAAGCTATTGGTTCAAACAGCACCACTGACTGGCTCAGCAGCAACAGCACTGAAAGATTTGGCTTACGGATTCCTGAGCAGTGTAGCAAAAAGTCGTAATAATATGGAAAATGATAATAATTATTAAAAAGTCTCTGTTCCAGCCACAAACAAGCTCTGTTCATCCTGTGCAGCCAGAGCTTCCCTTTAGTGTCTTTTACAAAGACAGCATAACTAGAAGAGTTAGGCAAACCTGTGCACTCTGCTCCTTCCACTGTGTAGCATCACTCATGCCAAAAAGCTGATCTTAATTTTCTTGAATTAATTCTAGAACACTGCTCTTTAAATGTCAGACACCTCTTGAATGTGTTCTCATTTAAAAAGTAAACCCAGCACTGAGTTAAGGCGTTGGACCTGAGTTTGTGAAGCGTTAATATGGGCCAGATTATGCCATTAGTAATGCAACCCTCCAGTGAGGTGGGTCAGAGGTGTCTGCCAAGGGAACAGACCAAAACAGCTAGCGTACTTACATGTTTGGATGAGGTGGGCTGAACTCGTGCTTCTACTAGCAATTGGGCAGCATTAGACTTGTGTCTGAAAAGGCAATTGAAGAACGACCAAATCAATCTCTGAATACATTTTGCTTTGTTAAATTGATCTTTCTCACCTGAATAAATAACAGGCTCTGAACAAATGGTAGGGTAGGTTTGCATAAGTAAAGGGGAAACATATCCTGTGTGAGGATCCTTCACAGTGACTTGAATTCTCATCAACACAACTTTGAGATTTTCTTCAAAATCAGAAACAGGAACAATACTTCTTGCAGTAATGGATTAACATTTCCCTCCTACTCCTTGATGAATATTTTCCTACAACTCTCTTCCTCCCCCTGAAATATTATTTGTGAAGCTCAGATATTCTATTCACACCCCTGGAGTAGTCCTAAGCCACTGCCCATAAAAATACACTCCAGTGAGGCTCCTGTCTGTCTCCAGTTCCTTTGTAAAATCAAGCTATCTTGGTTAGGTCTCACTTCGAATTCAGTCTATTATCCAGTTAAGTATTTACTCTGTGACAGATTATCACCCTTTAGGCATATGAAGCTGTCTATCAGCAGCCTCAGAATTAAACATGCTTTGCTCTTTGGGATTTCCATTGCAGAGGAATGTTTGTATCTCAATGAATGCAGAAATAGCAGCATCACTGTTGTAACAGCAGTGTAAATCCTCCCCACTAGCACTTTTCTGTTGTGCTAGGGAGCTTTTATTTGATAATGTCACTTTAGACCAAGACAAAATTCTGATGACCAGATCAACTGGAGAACAACTTGCAAAGTCATAAAGTAAACCTTTCCCCAAACTTCCTCGTTTAAATTTCATTAGTTAACCTGCAGAATCACCCTGAGCTTCTATGCAGGAATCTCACCCACCGCATTCCCCAGAAAACAGCCTTCACAGGATGCATAGTAACCAATGAGCCCATTACCAAAGATGCTGCAACAATATCCATATACGAGATGCATCTCCCATATGTTCTTTGGATAAAGTTGTTGGCTACAGGGCCAAAAATGGCATGGCAGCATGACTCAGCCTGATGTGGTCTCTATTTTCAGACAATGTTCAATTCTGAGCCAGTATTTGCAGGAGGGGCTGTCAGACAGCAGTGCCTCCTGACACACTTCCCATATAAGTTTGGGCAGAGTTCGAACCCTCCTTCTGAAATCAGTTGCAGGACTTTGTTACAGTGACACTGACCAAGCAACAAAGGGGCTGCACTTCTCAGTTCTCTCACATCATCTTCGTCTGCTCTCCAAATGCCAGTCAGCTTGGAGAAAAAAGCATATGTTCAGAAGGAGCAAAAACGTCAATGTGAATGTACTAGTAAAGGATACATCAGCGTAGGTTCAGTGCTGCTTTATGATTTATGGCTCATACGTTCAAACCAGAACATATGTTACCTTTATATTTGTTAAAGTAAGGAAATACAGATGCAGCACTCTCAATCTGTTACCTCAAAGTTTAAGCTTAATGTATCCACAGGGTTCCCAGCATGATACCAGTTCCTCAAACTGAAAAACATTTGCTACCACTACCCTCTCCTATTTACAGACTTCTTATAGGCAATGCAGCCTCAGCAATGCAGCCTCTGCTCCCTGAAATGGAATGTGTGGTATGATTCAGGTTCAAAGACCCACATCAAAATGACACCTATGGACCACCCTGAGCATTCCTGCAAAGCAAGGAGGAAAAGCATTAAGCACAGAATAAATAAGGCTATTTACACTTACCTTTCCAAAATCTCTGAGATTTGCCAGTGGAAACTAACTAATACTAGCTTTGCAACAGCATGGGATACCTAGGTAGAAAAGGAAAAAGTCAAGTTAGGCATGTTTTGAGGCCACACCTCTGCTTAGGTCTATGATTTTATAAAACTAGTAAGTTGTTTAAACTCAGTACAATAACCCCACAATACTCAATTCCCATTGAGTTAATAGATAGAAGGTTCACAGCCACTGCACCTGCAATACACATGTTGGAATGAAGCATGGATGTACCCAAACTCACATACTGTGTCACAACAACACAGAAAGGAAGGAATCAAGAATTCACTGGAGTAGCTTAACTGCTCATAGGAGCCCTGCATCCAGTCCTAGCTGTGGCCACCACTTGAGAGGCACAGACCAGGCTGGGATCAGGATCCTCACTGTGTGTAAAGTAGGAACCACAGGACAGATGGATACCACTTACCAAGCGAGAGGAGCAGTAACATGCTGCAAACACAGGTATGCTGTGACAGCAAAGGGTAGGGAAAAAAACCAAAACATTTTCCCAAACCTTCACTGTAGAGGAGAAAGTTATACGCTGGACTGGAACAGGAAGATAGAAAACTACAGTGACAGAGGCTATTTCCATGCAGAGTTGTTTGCATTACGTGGACTCCTGGCAAACACTGGCACAGTCCATGCTAGCCCCAGCATTCTCCAGAATACTGCAACATGATATTTAAAGTCATGTTACAAGGGTACAAGCAAATGAATTCTCCTTTGCACCTATGCATTAGTCTATTTCAGAAGGTAACAGACTGGTTTGCTAGCACAAAAAGGTTGGTACCCACCAAGACCACAGGCATCTGCTGAGCTGCTGGAGGTTCAACTTGCCTCTCAACCCCTTCACGCCCTGAAGGCCAAACAAAGCATGCAAGACACCTCTTCCAGGGGAACTCCTGGAAGGCAGGCTCATGACCCCTGTCTCCTTACTCCTTTCTGTGCTAGGAAGCATGGGTGCAAGCCCAGTGGTCTACACATTCTGCATTCTACACATTCTGCATTCAAACAATCTCTGATGTTAAAGGGCTCTACCTCCTATACTTCAAGACAAGCTATCTCCACAGCACCTCTCTACCATACACATAGAAAACACAACTCCTTCCATACTAACGGAAGGAAGAGCTCCTTCCCCCCCCCCCCCCCCCCCAAAGAAGCTGTCAGTCTAAATCATCAGCTGAAAAGCCATAAGCCTTCTCGAATCCTGCCAAAGGTGAACCACAGGATCCGATGTACTGGTAATACAGATACACAGGAACCACACCATAACCCTGGAAGGAAAAAACAAGCAACGGTCACTCCTTCAAATCAGACAACTCTGCACACCTAGGAGCAGCATATTCATTACTCTTCTAAATCCACTCCACTGAAGAGGTGCAGTTTCACAACACAACTGACCTATTCCCACCACATGATACTGCCCTGGTCCTACACTGGCATTTCTCAGCATTGGATAGTGTATTCGGTAAGCTTAACCAGTGTAGCACCAACACACAGCACAGACAGAGTTTTAACTGTCTCTCATCCACATCTACTTAGTGATTTGCCCACTCTGCTGGCCACTAAGATATCCCAGTAATAAAAGAGTAATTTTCAGTGCTTAGATAATCCCTCTTCCAGAAGAACAGAAGCATCAGCTCTGGTGTGTCACCTTCCTTAACTTCATTGGTGACGTGTCCCTCAGAAAACAAAGGCTGCCCTCCCTCCCGGCACAAAAGCTTGGGATGAGCTGGAGCATGCCAAGCAGAGCTGCTGCTGACAGCATATACAGTCTGCTCCAGTTTTCCACATGAAGTGCCACTGCCAGTCTTGGATGGGTTTGTTATCTTAAGCCCCCAGCCTGGCAGACTCAGATAGATACCTTTGACTTGCTTGTACAAGGAAGACACCTGCATTTCGAGTTTGTAAAACAAACAAGCATGAAGAATGCGGTCTCTACAAGACTGGCTTCCTGCAAATGCAAACCACACATTAATGAATCACTCTCTAAAAGCAACGAAATTATTCCACAGTAGCAGAAAGGAAGAACTACCATCCTGACAAAACAACAAGCCACCTGACTGAAATATATGTAATATATGAAAATGAGTATTTTTCAGTTGGGTTTTCAGAGCCTGAGGTGCAGCATCCACTGCAGCATCATGACTTCATGAAGTTACTTGTTCCCAGAGAAGGAACCAAGTACATTCAAGAATGAAGACGTATAAAAAGAGACATATAAATACCAGCATATGCATTTCTGAGATCTAACAAACTATCCTAATGGAATCAAATGCTTTTAAAGTCAAATTATTTGTCAGGCAACATGTGGAATTAATGCTCCAGAAAGATGCCAGATTAAAAGATCTAGAAGCATAATAAAGCTTCTGTGACCATTTTTGTTTTGCTCCAACTGCAAACACTGACAGGATCAGCTGTAGGTAGTGCTAATTTTATTACTTTTGTCATAAAAGCAGCCAAAAATAAAACATTTGCTATTCATAAAGCTGAGTTCATCTTGTTTCATGAAAGTCCTGAAGCACAAAAGTTTTTGATACTACCTGGTTGGAGTACATGCGATCTTGTACAGAAAAGTCCCAGAATCAGCAACGTACCCCCAAAGTCTGCTTGGCATGGCAGGACTAGTTCTTACATGATAAAGATAGATAACATGCAAATTGGAAGAGAAAGGATTGTGAAAGGAACTGGTAACTGATGAGGCTGGGACCTTGCCTGCTGTGTGGTCTCACCCCATTACAATCTACATCCTGCTCATTACCAGCAAGGCTAGGAATTCAGAAGGCAAATGTGAATATACCATCTGGGGACAACACTACTGGAGAGATTCAAGAAAACAAGCATGAAAAGAAAAACAACCATTTAACAGAAGCCTGCCCCTATTGACTAGCAGCACTCTCCAGTCTCTTCAATGATTGTACTTTCACGAGTGAATGATTGTACAAAGTCAGCCAGTTCTTCCACAACATCACACCAGAATAATTGAAGTATTTCTATGTAAGCAGGAGCCAAAACATGCTGTGTGCCGAAAAATACCACTGTGATCATAAGTTGGGTCCACATATACATAATTTATTACCTTACAGTACTGGAGAAGCAGTGCGCAAGCAGATACTACTGGTTGAACCATTCAGTTAGAAGACATCAATGCCTCCTCCATAAGCGCCCACTGCAGCCTCTCACCTTAAGAAATGTTTTGGTTGCTGTCTAGGCACACTGTCCAATATAGCATTTCCTGGACAGTCAAAAGTTTCACCCAATAAGAGATCTCAAAACTTATAAAACACATCAGAAAGAGCGACGATTCAGTCTCCTACCAGGCACCGGGTGCCACAAGAACCCCAGCTTATCCAGGAACAATAATGCTTTCTCACAGACACAAAACAAATCATAGCATCACAGAATGGTTTGGATTGGAAGGGACCTTAAAGTTCCAACCCCCTGCCATGGGCATGGCCACCGTCCAGTAGGTTGCTCCAGCCCCATCCAACCTGGACCTTGAATAAATTAAAGAAGTTTTTGATAACGGTCAGCTTTCTTTAAACTCTCCGA
The DNA here is from genome assembly GCA_028858755.1 of Ara ararauna. Taxonomy (NCBI): domain Eukaryota; kingdom Metazoa; phylum Chordata; class Aves; order Psittaciformes; family Psittacidae; genus Ara; species Ara ararauna. Next base: position 4,266,899 of record CM054385.1, read on the forward strand.
TTCTTGTTTCAGGATACTAAGACCCCCAAAAGATGGAGAGATAGCCTACTTGGGGTCTTGCTGGCAGCAGGCCATTTCAGTAAAACAGAAGACACAGAAGGGAATGGCGTATTCTAGATGTTGCATGACTAAGTTAGTTTTTGTCTGCAACTGATGAATTGTGCCAGTACTTCCATATAACTTGACTTCTCCAGAACTCTTCTTGCTGCGATTAAATTCGTTACAGTTTAGAAGATGAAGGCTGAAAGCAGTATAGATGTGTTACAAGATTTCTTTCTTTCCTTTCCATTTCCCCATTTTTTCACCACCAGCTTAAAAGTTTAACATCAAAGATCAGCTCAGTCTAAATCTGAACCTGGAAAATTTGAAGCCGAAAGAAGGCTGAAGACCAGGCTTCTTTCTTCATAATGGGGTAGCAAAGCTGAGAAAAAGAGCATCTCATCCAACGTGCCATTTCCAATTGCACCTTAAAACAGGAATCTGATCACCTCAGAAGCCTCTTCCAAACCTCCATCAGCTTAACTCTGACTTACCAGTGATAGGAGGCCGCTGACTGCCAGACACGGGCAGCAAATGCTAATGTTTATTACTGCACTCGAAAAGGGGAGCAGTGCCTATGCACACAGGATGGGTGCCAGGGGGAAGCTGCATAAGGGAAACACTCTACAGGAGTTGTAAAAAAAGAGTCTGAAAAATTTACATACTGCTGGATAAAATTAGCTTCTGAAAGTAGAACAGGAAGAAATGCCACTGCATTAAACACATCTATTGGCTCTCTGCAAGAGAGCACAGTATTTATTTCTTATTATTTCTATCATCATTTATCGCCTGGGTTCTTTACTCTCCAAGATAAGCAAAATTCTCACACTTTGGAGTGAGAGAGTCTGGCACTCTTTAGGACAAGACAATATCAAAAGAACAAAAATACCAAACCAAGAACAAAGTATCAAAGAAGCTCTGCAGGTACTTTGTGTTTAGAGAGCTCTAAGACAATTGAGCCTCACCTTTCATCCTTAGATAAGCTAGAAGCTTTGTGCCTCTACAGCTGAACACCTTTCCAACCATGCCACTCTGGCAGTCGCTAATTCAGACAGAAATGTTTCCTAAAAGCTCAAAACCCACTGTCTTTTGTAGAGCTTACATTCTACAGAACCCCCTCATGCATATATATGTTGCATGCATATTTCATGACTTCATTTCACTCCTCTCCAAGGGATGGCCTATTTTTTGGAGGCGTGTTTCAATCCTCACTTTCACAGAGATAAGGTATCAGGAATCCAAACCAAGAATCATCACATGATTCTCAAAGAGATTCAATTCAGAATGAGTTGGAGATATTATGATCTGGTTGGGGCTGACATCCCATGGCTTTGCACCAAGCTGACAATTCCTGTTACATCAGGGTTGCTAAGACAAACACAAACCTGGCATGAAGAAATGCAGCTTCTATTTCTTGTCCTTCCCCTCATCAAAGGTTTTTATCCAAAGAGATTTAAGCAAATAGGATTAATCGTGAGAAGCATTTCTTTTAATCCATGAATGGTTTTTGTTAGTTCTACAAGGAAAGGATGAACTTGGGAAGGTATTAGTTTGTATGTTGCATCAAAACTTCTAAAAACTCACTCTTCAACCTCTTCAACAGTAAAAACAGAGAGAGCAAGAGCCTCTGAAATTGTTGCTAGTGGTGAGCACCTATGGGCAAAACAGAGATTGAACTGAGATGGTGACAGAGTAACACCTTAGAGAGAAATCATAATTTGTACTTAATAATTTTGCTGAAGAAAAAAACCCTTCAGACATGCTTTATTAAGGCTACTGAGGTAAGGAAAGTGACAGGCAGATAGGAGAAACACTGGTTTATACATATTTCTCTTGTGGAAAGGATATCTGACTCCCTCCACAACACAGCAAGAAGATTCCTGACTGCCCTGTTTTTACTGGAGGTTTTCTCAGAAAACTGCAGAAATATTAGGAATTAAGAAGAAACAAAAGGGCAACCAAAAAGCTTTTTTTGGACCACATTTTCTCCTTTGCTCTGATCTACCTCTCTTTCAAACAGACTTCCAATACGCAATCCTGGTAGAAAATTCTTGAGGCTGCAAGGACTTGAGCTGTGATTAATGTCACATCAGTGTTCAACATCTTGTCAAAGTCCTCTGTATCTGTTACAGGCTTCTGAGCATCAGAAGGCTGTTTATAAAACTGAATTCAAATTAATTTCACTTATCAAGGATAAAAAGACAAAGTCACAACAAAATCAAACACCCTGTTCTTTTATTTTGGGTTCAATCAGGCTTAAAATTGTCAGAAAGAGCCTTCCACCTTTTCACTCACAGTATTGCTTATAACTTGTCTGACATTTCAGGCCCCCACCTGATTACAGACTGCAGAGAAAGAAATACAATTTGGAATTTATAGTCTCAATACCACAGAAAAGGTATGACATGCAGCACTACATGAGCTGTGCTTCACCATAGGGTTTTAATCTGTACCCCATCACTCACCCTCTGGCATTCAGAGATCTGGTGTCAGTTCACAAGATTAGAAGCATATTAGGGAGGCGGAGTGCAGACTGGGAATGACAAATACTGCTGGTGCTATATACATGATTTGTGAAACCACCAGTGCATAACCTAGTTGGCCACATACTCAAGAAGGGGGATCTCGGGTTAAATTCTAACTCCTTCTCCACACTTACACATTGCTTTAATCCATCCACTCTCCTACACAGGATAGCAACAATTTCGGCTGCAGCTGCCAACAAACAGGATCAGTAGGACTCGGGTAGGAAATCTCAGCATACGTATTTCTCAAGCTGTTAGGCCATCCTGAGGAGATTCAGAGATAAATTACAAAAAATAAGACTTGAGCAAGATGCTATGCCAGAGGCATTACAAAATAGCAATGAGATTCCTTCCTTGAAAGATTCAGAGCAAAAGAAATGCAGCAAGAAAGCTGTAAGACAGCACACAGATAAAAGATTGACATGAGACTCCCCAGCTGTACTCACTGCACCTATTCTTTCCAACCTAACATAGTGTTTCAGAGCATCTGTGCCCCATGCTCATTACACTGCCCTCCCCATGTGCTGTCACCACAGCCTATGGCACTCAGCTCAGCCCTTGCCTAGGTGTTTTCCCAGCAAAACTCAGAAGTGGACAATTCCCTCTGCTTGACAGGAAGGAGGATGCTGAGGATGCACAGGGAGGAGGCAAAGGGGAGGTAATAACCCGAGTCCACACAGCTGTGACTCCCAGTCACTCAGGACACAGGGCTGCCAACTTAAACTGGAAAGCACTGGTGCATGCACACAGCAGGGCACAGGGTTTAGCTAAGTGTGCAGTGAGTATTCCCAAACAACACAGTCCTTTCCTTGACAATCCCAACTTCCAGGGTGTTTTTCTTCTATTATAAAAAGAAGAGGAGGAGGAACAACTGTGTAAGCCAGTGTTTCATAGCACACAGCATAGCTCGCTCTCGCTGCGCAACTCTTAACAGGCACAACACCCTGGTTTGGCAATGTGCTGAAGCTGCTTCATGGCACTCCTGTGATCCTGTTGTCCAGCTGTAAGCTTGCAACATGAAGCAGTTACTGAAAGATGGTTTCGGCATATTTAATGACTTGTGTCTCACCTCTACCTCCCACCAAGATCGTACTCATCAACAGCTGTGAACAGACTTTTTTCTGCTCCCTGCAGTCACACTGGCTGCAAGATACACTTAAGGCATGAACCACAAAGACATGTGTGGGCTATAATCACCCTCCACATTTGTGACACATTTTCCCAATCAAGTTGGGAATTTCAGCAATAAGGAACAAAACTGATTTCTCTCACTTAGAATCACAGAATAGTTAGGGTTGGAAAGGACCTTAAGATCATCCAGTTCCAACCCCCTGCCATGGGCAGGGACACGTCCCACTAAACCATGCCACCCAAGGCTCTGTCCAACCTGGCCTTGAACACCACCAGGGACGGAGCATGGACTTCATGAAGCTGGCACAAGGTCAGGGATCTCCAGTCAGCTGTTATCTTCCTGGCCAGAAGTCTATGAAAACCTACTATATCTTTTCTTCCTAAAGACCTTTAGGAATCAAAACAAAGCACACACTAATGACAGTTACGGACATACTCATGCTCTCTTGATGTTTAACACACTACTAAGCACAGGGATTGTGAATCCAGTAGGCAACAACACAGTTTTTATACAGCAGAACTTCCAGGTTCTTCCTGCTGAGGAACAAAAAGTGGGTAAAGAACAAAGGTACGGCTCAAATGTGTGCGCTCCAAAGGGTTCCAGCTTCAGCCTGGATGCCCCATATAGTGTTGGCTTGATACTAAAAGACAGAACGTGGTACAGATAGAAACCGGACTAATCTAGGGTTTACAGGTACTTGGAAATAGCATGTTATCATTGCCAAACAGCACCAGAGGGGTTCTGAGGAGAAGACAAAATTGCCTATCAGGCTCTACCATTTATTATAAATGATGTTTAAGTATTTACTGTTTACTAACATATACTTACATCTACCAATGTTGGCTCTTATGGACATTAACTTTGAACATAAATGTTTCAAACCCTGTTCTTTTATATATGCATGTTAATATTTCAAGGGGCTTTCATACCTCTCCTGTACTTGAGGAACTCTGGTACGGCTCATCTTTTATGACTTCCATTTTATGTTGCATGTAAGTTTAATGAAGCCATTATGGCACCAAAAAAACAACAAGCAGGCCACACAGCAGGTCTGTTCAGATAAGCACCCCCCATCACATGCCTGGTCATGGTCTGCACAGCAATGCAGGGAGGCACGTGCTGGTGTCTTGACAACTGGATCTTTACGGACTTTTTGGGATCGCACTGAACGGGCATCCTGCGAGTGCCAACTCCTGCGGGTAGAACTGCTCACAGAGGCTGCCAATCTCCACGCAGATGACTCTGGATCTGCTAAACATGGTATTTGAAAAGGACCGCTGCCAGCATTCACCAGGCAGCTCTAAAACTCACTGTTCTGTGTCAGCGCAACTGGAGTGTGGGGAAGCCACAGAGGGACGTGTTTTCCTGAGCAAACACTAATTTGGTTACATTAAAAGATGCGACATCAATGAGGTGAGCAAGAACATGAAAAACCGTTTGATCTCTGAAAAACCCATAGTGATAACATGGATTAACAGATTCAGAACTATGTCATGTCATCGACTACTTTTTGCATCTACCAAGTTTTATTCAAGGAACAGGGCTAAAAAAAAATACCTCACAACACAAGCTGTTATTTCAAGAAGTAGAGGAAGTAAACTTTTTGCTGTCTGGTAAATATTTGCACATTACTTGCTTTAGCAAACTGAAAATTCCAAGTTCTTCCACTTTACAGTTCCTTTGGTTTTCACGGAAAGACGACATCAGTATCGCTTGCTTGCAATACACAACTGCCTTTTCCTTGTTCTCTTGTACATGCAGAAATATCATAGAATCATGGAATTGTTAGGGTTGGAAAGGACCTTAAGACCATCCAGTTCCAACCCCCTGCCATGGGCAGGGACACCTCCCACTAAACCATGTCACCCAAGGCTCTGTCCAACCTGGCCTTGAACACCGCCAGCGAAGGAGCATTCACAACTTCCCTGGGCAACCCATTCCAGTGCCTCACCACCCTTACAGTAAAGAACTTCTTCCTCATATCCAATCTAAACTTCCCCTGTTTAAGTTTGAACCCGTTACCTTAGCTTCATGACTGACAATCAGCTTCTAAAAAGATCTAAAGTCAAGTGATGATTTATTCATAAACTGTAATTGTTTTATCTAGTGGTTTATATCACCAGTTTAAAAAAAAACTATTGCTAAAACCCAGAAAGATCCATGTCACCACTGAGTCAGAGCAACTACTGCCAGTCATGGGGAACAGCACAGATATTCCAGACTTGCATGGAGACCCTCAGCAGAGCCAGGAAGTGTCATTCACAAACAAAACCACTATGACATCATCACACACTTAATTGCTTGCCAGTGACAGGGTCAACTTTGCACAACTGCTGCCTATCACACTGTTTGTATGCATGGACTGATACTGCCACACCAGGATCCACTCAACGACCACTGACAGTTATCTTGAAAACAACCTTACTGCTATGCTATTTTAATTCATTATTTTTGAAAGATAATGAAGTTATATCTACTTCTGAAAAAGAACTGTTGCAATTCCTTTACTAGTCTGCAGGCAATACGTGCCATGCTGCTTTCAACAGCATTAGCCTTAACAAGTGCTGACTGTTGGTCAAGTGGCCTTTTGAGGAATGAAAAGTGATGTGTTTCAATTCACAGGCCTTTTGGTCACAGAATCACAGCTTTGGATATCAGTTTGAGATTTTCTTCCGGCACACTGGAGCAGAGATAGCTTGTCCTAATTTTAGTCAGGGTATTAACTGAACCCTCCACAAACAGGCCTCCAGATTAACAGCACTAACCCAGAAGTAAACATTTCCTCCCATTTTCTTGGAAAGCAAGGACTTTAGTTCTTACTAAAACCAAAATGAGGAGAAACTTTCAGAGTACCACTTGCAAAGCCCCTCTTGCTTCTGCATGGTTCTGGGATAACCACTACTGCAGTTGCAAACCTGCCACACAGCAAAGCTGATTCTATCTACCACTACCTTGCTTCTACTGCTTTTCTATGCTCTAATTCATCACCAGATAAAAAAAGGGAGTCAGAAAAATTCAAGGTAAAAGTTTCCTATGACAGTAAAAGATGCAAGGACATACATCTACCTACATGCTGGGTTTCATGCTTTTATCAGATTTCAGCTTTTCACTAATTTTTGCCTCTCTGGCATAGATAAAAAGCAAGCACTGCATTCACACTTTTAACATATGCAGGGCCCTCACACCTGACCTGAGGTTCACCAGCCAATACAAGGTTTGCTCACTCATCTGTTTAGCTTCAGTAGGAGTGAGAACAAAGTCAGCTGTAACTCATGGGGAATTAAGTTAGCTAGGAGGGTTTCCAAGGAGGATCACTCTTCACCTCCAACCTTTTAAGAACATAGGAATTCAAAAATCAGCCTGAAACAGCTGGTGAGGTTAAAAACCAAATGTTGAGGGTTAATAAGCACAGCAACTGAAATACTATTTAGTTAGATTATTATTAGCTGTAAACACTACAGATTGCAAGTATGAAGACACAAAGCTCCAAATACCCATTACTGGTCTTAAAAGTGTATACACAATACATCACAGAGAAAAAACATGCTTAATACCCCCAATTCAACCTTTGGAAAGTGACTCACCTAATGACAATACAGAGTGTAAGAACATTCAAACATGGCATTGAGTCCATTTATTGCATTCATTTTTTTTTCTTTGCTTTAGGAAACTGTACTAGTCTATTCATTTCTTGTGACAGCAAACTGCTCAGATACTGTATCATGCATTGCCTTTAACACTGTACCCCCTGAAGAGTCTTCAGTTTACCTTCATCTCTCTGTGAGGAGCAACCACTCTGCCTTAATTCCCAGCTAATGCTCAGACATAACCAGTAGCTATCACAAGGTAAAGGAGATTAAATCAACAAAACAAATGAGTGTGCTCCAAAAGAACCATTACCACTATCCAAAATCCCCAAGACATTATGAAAGGTAATCTTCAAAAGGAAGGTTTTAGAGCTCAAGCAAGTTAGAGGGAAGAAGTTAACACAGTTCTTACAAAAGTCTGCCCCTGTTTACTCATATCCATTAAACCAATGGAAAATAATGATAACAAATAGCTTAACATGTTCTATTCAATTTCATTCTTCTCTAAGCTTCTTAATTCAATGCAAATTCTTTCCACTCCAGTTTGTCTCAGAAAACTAACAAAATGACAAGTTTCCTCAGGGAAAGAGAGGGGAAGGAAGAAACGGGGTCACTGAAGTATTGTGAGAAAGTATGCCAGGAAACAAAAAAGCACATGCTGCAGATCCACAGCAGATTTCCAAGAAAGGAACAATTCTTGCACCACTGCTGCTAGCCAACAGAGAGTTAATGTGGCACTTCAAGAGCTAAGGTCTTTGTGGCTTACAAGATCACAGTTTTTCAGGTTTCTACCCAAATCTATTTTTACCTTCTCATGCACAAACCAAAACGCAGCACGTGATGTAAGCATACTCTTCATATAAATGGACTCTAAGTGTTCCCTGCTTGGATCATATTTGGGGTGAGAGTCGAGCTAGCAGGTTGGTATTAGCTGGGCAGCCCAATGAGGTCTTCAGAATTCTTGGAAAAATTATTTTAGCTCTGGAAGCCTAATTTTAAAGACTAAATAAAGGATTGCTTTTGTTAATTCAAGACAGCAATATGGCAGGGGTCACCTTTTTGAAGAGGGCTCCATTTGAAGGCAAACAGTAAGGAGCAGAAAAGCTGTTCTAAATCTTTACTTAATTGCTAACAACCAAGAGCAACTGGCAGCTGGAGCAACTATTCTCATTTGTTCTTTCCTTTGCCTCCCTTTTCTGACAATCTGGAGGGAACAGCAGGCATTCAGAGCTTGAACTGCACATTCTGAAGAAATAAAAACACGAGTTTGACAGTCAAGAAAGAGTAAAACTTAATTTCCTGAGATGGGGAACGCTGGGAACAAGCACACACACAGCAAAATCAGAGACACAGCAAAAAGTATGTGTGCTCTTCAGAGCCTGTTGTTTACAGGCTTCATAGTCCTATTGTTATACTGCTTCTATAGGACACTGATGTGCAAGTAAGGACCAAGAGATCCCTCTCATTGTTTAAAATTAGGTTTGATTCATACCAAATAAATAGGAAACAAAACCTATCCAACATGGTTTTTATATGCTGCAATAACCTATCCTGTTTTTAAAGGCTGTTCCAAAGAGCAAGCAGTAGGAGGCCTGTTACAGAGTAGGTGCATCAGTAATTTCAGCCCAGTGTCTACATCTAGACCTTAGAAAACTCTGCCTTCGTCTGACTGGCACTGGGACTGAAGCACACTGACAAGGCAGAGGGGGAACCTCTTATTCCTACCCTGTACTAAAGTAAATTGGTTGCACAAAGTGAAAGAAAACTTTGTAAAATTCTTATTGAGCATAATACCATGGAGCTGACTCACACTGTGACTCTCCTGTGATGAATTAGTCACTACAAGAGCTGGCAAATGCATTGTACTTTAATTGCTGTCACTGTAATGGTAGGGTTAATAACTGGCATGACACCTGATCTGTCTTTGAAAGTCTATGATTATTTTCCCAGAACCAACAAAGAAAGGTGATTTTGCAAGAATTACAGAGTTCCAGTATGTCTTCCTATCTGCCAGATTCCTCACACACAGCTGTACCAGTCTGCACCATTTATGATTTGGTTTGTTTCTTTTCTATATATCCTCTTCGCACTGTGTTAATGCAAAGAGTTGTAACTCAGGAATTTTGGTTATGAAGCTCAGCTCTGTAAAAAAACCACAACCTGTAAGAATCAACATTCAGTAAGGAAGATTTTTCAGGCCCCAGAACCAGAATGCAACAATTGTAAACCTGGGAGTCAGTTTCGAACCAGGGGCCTTTAATAATGCTCCTCCAACCCCCCCTAACAACAACATCACCACAGTTTTTATTTCAAAGTCTATACTCCACATCTGCCTTTTCAATCACAGACTTATTTTAGGGTCAGAAACCTTTCCTCACCTTTAACGTGGCAGCCAAGCTGGCCATGTGTTCATTCAGAGTGCTCTCCGACTCCTTGTAAGTCAGGCAGGTGAACTGATACTCCTCTGGATCAAAGGCATCTGCTCCCTGCTGCTCCACGTCGTTAGCTACCCCATCATAATAATCCTCAATATCCCCAGGATCCTCATCCTCTTCCTCCTCCTCGCAGTTAGGGTCATAATCCTCTTCATTGCTGTCAGAGCCCTGGCTGTTCATGTCCACGGACATCTTACTGCCCTGTCAAACTGCAGACCAGAAAAGCAATTGCAGCTCCTTTTTCTCCTCCAAATTTTATCCTTCTTTTGATTTCATCTGAGTTCTGTCTCCTAAGGGGGGAAAAACAGTTTTTTTCTGTTGCCTAAGGAATTGTAAGAGAGGCCACATCAGCATCGTACAGGTGATCAAACAGCCAGGAATGGACCGACCCAACGGCCCAGCTACAGACAATTCTGCTGTGCAGGTCCCTGGTTTGGATCCACTGTGACTCCTGTACCTGCAAAGCCAAAGCTGCTCTTACAGGCAAGGTCTAAAACCTCAGACTGGTTTATTCCATTGCGTCCTAGTTCCCAGAGTGAGCGCTGAGACTTCTGACATTTGGAAAGCAGCTGCACAACCTTCACTACAGATCTTTTCAGAGATACACAACTAAGTTTATGGCATTAAGTTCTTACCAACAGCCTGAAGTGCTGCAGAAAAGCATCACATCCATTTCATCAACAGGAAAAACACAAACCCCTTAACTATGACCACAGGGGCCAGAAAGGCCACCTGTGACACCTTGTACAAGTCCACATTGCTTCAGAGCCACAAGCATTGAGTGGGACTTCGGAAATTAAGACAAGCAAACAGATCTCTCACATACACCCAATTTAACACTCTTCAGTGCTATCTCAAAAGAAATGGTGAAATTCATCAATCCCTTTAAGTAGGTTCTACTGGATGTGATGTGGTTTGGGCTTTACATCTGAGGGGGCAGATAAGATTAATTATCTCATTTTATTACCATCCAATATATACTTTTTACCTTCTGTGTGTAGAGATTTATGCTCCTGTTGACTGCTGCTATTCAAGAAGATTCAGAACAGCCAACTGAACTACAAACCTTCTGCTGTGTAACTAAACCATATGAATGGTTCAGCAGCACAGCACATATCAACTTTGAATTGTGCCGCCTCGTCTGTAGTCACAAATTTTCATTTAAACCCAAATTATTAAGTTTTAAGAAAGAACATATTAAATACAAGACTTAAAACAAGGCTGCAACTGCATTTTACATATAAAATTATATACATAAAAACATAGCTTTGTTTTCCACAAGCAGCACGCATTGCATTTCTTACACATTTGCCTTTTGCATTACTATGTTGTTAGCTCTGTTACTCAAATATATTCCCACTGTATCACAATTTGTAGCTGCTGGGGAAACCACGATCAAGCTTTGAGAATCCTGACTTTAGAGCACAGGAAATCACAGCCACAAATTTCATTACTTTTCCTCAACTTGTCTGCTTTCTGTTTCCAGCCACCTGACCAAGCAGCACAGAATAACCAGGAAGAGACGTGATGTACAATTAATTTGAGGGGCAGCAGATACAAACCTCCCCTGAGAGAAGATGAAGGTTAGCAGCTAATTGTATTACCCCCTGAATTCTGGTATCCATTCCCTCCATTTGCCTCTTGATTCCTCAGCCATCCACAAAATAAGTAGCACACAAGTATTTTAAAGCACTGCTTCCCATTGAACTTCAGAGGGGCAGAAGCACCACCTCTCCATACTGGAAAGAGACAGGCATGAAATCTGATTTGACAGACACAAGGCAAACCTAAATCGTCCCTCCCTCTGCCCTGCTTAATGATTTAGTTCTGGGCTTAATCTGTATCAATATTGACTTCCTGCATAAAAAACTCATAGATCTTTACCCACTAAACCTTATGTTAAAGGAATAACTGTCAACACTCCTACAGAGTCACCAATAGCCCAGTGTGCCACAGCTTTGTTCAGCCAACCTCAGAGCATCGCAAAGCCCAGGCAAGTTCCACCAGTCAGGAAACTTCCCAAACTCACTCAGATCTTCCCACACCCTAGAGGTGGGAAAAAAAAAACCCCAAACACTGGGTCCATTTGCTCTCTCAAACCTGCTGAGCCCCATCCAAGCACAGAGATGGTTTTAGATATCTAAGTAGAATAACAGGCCCACCTGGCACTTCAGCAGTTATGTACCAGCCACTGGGGAGGAGGCTCAGAAGAGCACAGAAATGTTTCTCTGTGTCACTAACACACTTGAACAGAGGAACTGTCTGCACAGGCAAATGGGCCACATCAAGCAGAAAACAGTCTGCAGACTTTCACAACTCCTGTCACAACACTCTAGGAAAGAGCTCACTTCCAGCATAATGGAATGTCACACAAGACGCGTGGAGAGAGGAAAGCTAAGGCACAATCTCAGTGGACAAAGCATAGCAGGGTACTAGGAAAACGAGGAACAGAACTCACCTAACACTCAGCCCAGTGTCCTCATTCACGAGCAAATCACAAGCTCTGAAGATAAGGCAAGACACAGGTATACTTGACAGCACTAGCTTTTAAGATAATAAAGATGTTAAGCTCAAAAAAGAGGGTCTAAAAAGCAGAGAGCATTTAGATTAAATAATTACCATAATCCCCCAAATCAGATTATAACATTTTAAACTGTATTTAGATTGCTTTCCTACCCAAGGGAGGATGAGGTCCTTCTTTACCACCTTCATCCACGATACTCCTTCATCTTCACTAACACTGGTACAATTTAATCCCCTTGCTCTCTCCAGTCTCCTTGCACACGCACCCCTACGCTCTGCCGCCTGCCAGCTCCAACAGAGATGCCCTCTGGCTGACTCCCGCTTCACAAAAAATCTTCTCCACAAGGTCTTCTGAAACAAAACAGCTTCAAATATGACACCATCAGTCTCTCTCTGATCTCACTACCTCATATCTTGCCCCACCGCATCATTCTCTTCTTATTTCTTGCCCTGCATCTCTACCTCTGTGTGATTTCTATCATAAGTCTTTCGAAGGATGCACCTCTTCTTTTCTTGCGGTATTTCTCAGCCATCTGAGATGGCTTTTTCTTCTTTCACCTCTTGATTGATAATTCCAAAACAGAGACAGTATAACTCAAGTCTGTCTCCTGAACCACTTATCCATGTAAACTGTAAACAGGCCAACACTATTCTCTGAAACCATCTACAACCCAGCTCCACAGTGCCTATCAATGTTAATCACACCTTCCCTTAGGTCACCCAAATGCGTAATCCATGGACTATCCCCAAATTCTTTATCACACACACAGCACATACACCTCGCAGCTCCTCCACTGAGATTTTAGACAGGATTTCTTCATCCCAAGAGTGAGAAACTAGAACGACACCCCATGGTCTCCACCACAGACGACTCCGCAGAGCCCTCCACGTACATCCCTAATGAATCTGCACACTCTCCTCCCACTGCCCTGTCTGTTCATACTACCGTGCCTGCCTTGTCCTTCTCGACTCATACGACTCATTTCATTCCCATCCTTTCCAACCCATGAAGTTAGTTCGCATGTACCTATGCAAGCCTTCCTTCTGTAGCAGCTCTGAGCTCACGCAGAAAGGCGCCCACTCCACTTCAATTACCTCAGGTCCGCTTCTTTTCTAAAGCGTGCACGACTGAACCCTACTTGTCCCGCGCAGCCAGAACAGGAGAAGGGAAGCCCGGGAGACCCGGGGGCTCCGGAGGAAGGGCCAGCAGCAGCGGGCCCCGGCACAGCCCGTGCCCCCGCCCGGCTTCCCCGCGCTGCAGCCCAACCCCAGCACTAAATCGAGCCCAAGCCCCGGGGAAGCGGCGCCGCGTCCCTCCCGCCGGGCTCGCCCCGCCCCGGGACCCGCCGAGAGGCGCAGGCACGGACCCGGGCCCGGCTCGCGGCGGCCGCGCCCCCCGGGCACTCCCCGCACACAGACGGCCCCACCGGAGCCCCCCGCACTTACGGGCGCCGCAGAGCGCGGCCGTGCGCCCGCGGGGCGGGCAGGGAGCGGCGCGGGGCTCCTCCTGCCGGGCCGCCGCCGCCTGCGCGCAGGAACCACCGGCCTCCGCGGGCCGTCACTTCCGCCGGGCGGGGCCCCAGCCCGGGGCGCAACGGAGCACCCGGAACGGGGGGGGGGAGGAGGCGATGGCGGGGACGGAGCCGGCGGCGGGGGGGGGGGGCGCCCCGGGGAGCCCCCTCGGTACCGTCAGGAGCCGCCGGGGGCCGGGCGGGGCCTCCGCCGGCAGCAGCGCTCGATGCGGGAAGGCCCCGCCGCTGCCGCCGCGCTCCCGACCTGCCCCGCGCTCACCGCCCCCAGCATCCCGGCGTGCCGCGCGGCCCGGCACTGGGGTAAAGGTCGCGGGGCGGAGGGGGCGGAGGGGGCGGCCCCGGCCCGGAGGGGACGCAGCGCCCCGGCCCCGTTCCTCGCCCGCCGCCGCCATGGCGGAGCAGCCGCAGCCCGTCAGCCCCGTGAAGAACTTCTTCGCGGGCGGCTTCGGGGGGGTCTGCCTGGTGTTCGTGGGGCACCCGCTGGACACCATCAAGGTGAGGCGGCGGGCGCCGACGGGACGGGGCGCGGCGCGGCGCGGTGCGGTGCGGTTCGGTCCGCTGCAGCCCGCGGGGAAGAGCGCGGCCGCCTGCGGGCGGTAGGGGGAGGACTACACATCCCGGTGTGCACCGCGCGGGGGAGGCGGGACGGTCTCAAGGTCCCGGTGTACCTCGCGGTGCCGGTCGTGCGGCGGGGCGCCCTCTGTCGGTGCGGAGGCCGCCGGGTCCCGTTGGCCGCTGGTTTCTGGTAAACGTTAAAGAGCGTCGGTGTTTTTGGCGTCGGAAGGAGCCGGGAGGTTGAGCTGATCCCGTCAGCACCGGGGGGCGGCGGGTACCCGGCCTCCTGGGACAGACAGGAGTCGAAAGCGACCCATGGGACACAGGACGGGGACGCAGGGCAGATACATGGTGACAAATGGGGCGCGGAAGGAGGGTGCACCCGGGCACCAAAGGTGTGAGGAAGTGGAGCAGTGACACGACATTAGCTCTCAGGTATTGAGGTGGGGTTGTTATCCTGATGTCATCTCAGCAATTAATTCATTGAGTGTTAATAATTAAATACATTAAAATTCAATCTCGTCTCTTCTGCAAAGGGTGAAAGCGGTGTCAATCTCTAACAACGTCATGAAGTCTGTTCACAAAGCTTATTGTGTAGCAGTCATATGATCACATCATAGAACGGTTTTGGCTGGAAGCTTAAAGCTCATCGAGTTCCAGCCCCGTGCCTCAGGCAGGGACACCTTCCACTAGAGCAGGTTGCTCCAAGCTCCGTCCAGCCTGGCCTTGAGCACTTCCAGGGATATATTTCATATAGAGGTATTCTCAGAATTGAAGTTTAGACAGTGATATTTCATAAAATATTGTTTTCACATCCCATCTCACTAGGTCAGACTGCAAACCCAGCCGAAGCCACAGCCTGGTCAGCCTGCGCTCTATTCTGGGACCTTTGACTGCTTCAGAAAGACTCTGGTTGGAGAGGTACAGTGTTAGCATGTCATCTGCAGCGCCTGCCAAAAACATCAGTTGTTTCTATGTGTGGCAGGAATGGAATCATGTGGGAATGTTGCCCTCCTGGAGACTGCACCATCCTGGGGTTACCAGTTGGACTGGTTCTAATCCAAGTTTATAGGTGAATTACAAAACTTTGTGGAATACTTGGCATCCACATTACCTCCAGGTGTATGTCTCTATTTTGTTAAATGCTTTTGGTTCAAAATAGCATGATATTAATGCCTGAAGTTACAGGCTGGAGTGAGTGTTGGCAGTTGTTTGCCAGCTTTGTTGTTGTAGTCAGTGGAATCTTGCTATCTTTGGTATTTGGAGTTGTCTGTGGAAATGCTGATATAGGCAGGATATCAACTTTGTTGATACAAGTAGTATTTTTGCTTTCTTCTATAATGTGTTATACCATCTACAGGGAGGCAGAGGAGCATTAATAGGCGGTTTTATTTTTTTTTCTATTTGTTTTCTTGGTAACAGAGGGACAGTTATAGCAGTTTTATTCAGTTTTTGGAAGGTGGACAGTGGTTTTCCCTCCTGAATCAGCCATATCATGTGACTGAACCATAGTCTATTTTGGTTTTAGAAAGACAGGCAGCCTTGGTTTAAAGTCTTGTAAGTGACATAGAATCTATTTTTCTGCTTCACAAGTTTTCCCAGCAGCTATTTACCACTTGGAAACAATGGCTGTAAAGCCCCACTGTTGGTTTACTAGTCTGAAGTCTGATTTCTAACCATTGGATCTTGTTGGGTAACTAAGATCTGCCTCATATCCAAATTCTTCTTTCATGATGGTATTAACAGGTTGTTATGCAACCAAAATACATCTTGCTTCCCTAGTCTCTTCCACAAAGCACTGAAATGCTTTTCTAGCCCTGAATCTCCTGCGTTTTTTAACACCCCTGCTGAAGCACGGACGTTAGAGCTGAACCATAATAATAGCCTTGTGATGTGAAGTTCAAAGTAATGCTGCCTCTCGACTCCTACTCAATACTCATCAGTTTCTTTGAGGAAAACTATTAAAGGTCCCTGCCAAGGCCTTTTGTTTCCCTCTGGGGAAATGGAAACGGGGAACAGCTCATGGGAAGGTTGAGCAGAAGTGTCTGATCTTTCTCAGCCAGATCCAGTTTCATTACAGTCAGTTGTGCCTATGAGAGTACAGACACATACTAAGATACAGTAATCTATTTTGGGAGAGGAAAGAAAGGGGTGGACAGACCAGCAAATACATAATTTGTGCATCTAGCCCTCATGTAGAAAGAGAACTCCTTTCTGTTAGAAAAAGCTCAGTTCAAAGGCAAGATAAATGAAATAACTGCTGCTGCTGGGTCTGCATGAGAATTTTTCCATGTGTGTAGCCTGCTGAAGGGAAACATCAGGAGTGTAAATTTGTATGCCCCAAAGGTTTTGACTTGGGGAAGGAAAGAACCCCAATTTGTTCTTGAACTCATTTCAAATTGAGTTTGTGTGGGGAGTGAAGTTGTTCAGGTTGGTCTCTGGCTCTTCCTTTATTTAAAGAATGAATGCAGTGTTCCCAGGCTCAGTGTCAGGATTTTACACTACTGCATTTGATGACTTATTAATAAAGCACACTTATGAATAAGAGAAGACTTTCAACATAATCCTTAGGACTGCTGCTCTGTTGGCTTTTAACCTAATTTCCTCATACTTGAGATATAAGTAGAGAATGATCAGTACTGGAACAGAAGGGTATAAGTGGTGCCTGTGTTTTCCAGGAAGGACAACTTTCCCTTGTAACAACCCCTGTGCCTCAGGTAAACATGCATCATTACAAATGAACAACAGACCCCTTTATTCCTGTGATAAATTTGGTTGTATGACTGACACTGTATTGTAGCTGTTCTCTTCTCAGTAAGTTGATGTGTGGAACGTCTATGCAAACCCAACTAATTCCTGTGATACTGTTTCTTGCAGGGAGTCCGAGGCTTATACAGAGGAATGGCAGCTCCTATTATCGGAGTGACACCCATGTTTGCTGTGTGCTTCTTTGGATTTGGCTTGGGAAAAAGGCTCCAGCAGAGAAAACCTGATGATGTTTTGACGTGAGTTTCTGAGTTAATCAGACAGTTGGGAAAGGCACTCCAAGGCTCTTGCAGGCTGCTGCGTTGTTGCATGTTGAGTGTGATGTAAATTTGTCTCCTTTCCTAGGTTATAAATATAGTTCTAAAAATTAAAACACTCGTGTTTAAATGCTTCTGGAAGCGTGGGACTGATAGCACAGGCTAAAAACAGACAGCATGTGGGCAGGTGCTGTGCCGTTCCCTTTCTACATAAGAAAGAGCCATTAAGGAACAATTTTGGTTTAGATGGGTACGGTATGAGCTATATAACGATTGCCTGCCAACAGTCTTGCTACTAACAGAAGCTATGGGAGAAATAAATTCATGGCCAGCAGTCTTGATAGTGTTCACAGTACTGGTTCTGGTTCCCCTGTTAGCTGTGACTCTTGCTGTGTCCTTACATCAGCATATAGTAATAGCCACAGAAATGTTTTATTACTAGTTTCTGAAGGGACATGTTTATGAGCAGCCCTTCTCTCAGGCATATTTAAGCTTCTGGAAAAGAGGTAGGAAGCTAAGAAAACATTGTGTGGTTTTCTACACGCTAACTTAGGCATGAAAAAGCCCTCCACCCATAAAGTGCTGTTAACTAGTTGTGATTTCTAGCTCTACAGGAACAGAGCTGTAGCTTGGCAACAGTATATTCTATTATTGTGCAATACATAGGAGCTCAGTCAGGAATCAGGAGTCCACTGTGTTGAGCCACATGTGGTGGGGTGTGGAGATGTGGTTTCTGTTGGAGCCTTGCCTGCCCAGGTGGTGTGAGTGCATGTGGCTCTGCAGCAGTAACCATTGCTGAGACAGAGTGAGCTTCCTTTGCTCAGGAAGCTCAGAGGGAGCAGTGCTGAGATGCTGGGGCACTGCTCACCCCGTTTTAGTGTCCTCATGCAGACAAGGCTGAAGGGTAAGACCAAGGGGACAGTACAGAGTGGAGAGTACAAGGAAACAAATGGGCTGTGGGCTTATTTCCAGCAGCCTAATTGCCCCAGTTCCTTGTGTTTTATATGCATCATACCAAAGGGAGGCTTTAAAAAGCAAGCTGGAGAAGGGCAGTGTAGGTTTCCGAGTCTTTATGTGGAACTCCTGTCAAGCGGAGCAGTGGGAGAGAAAGAACAAATAGATGGTGGAACTGTTGTTGTGCCCAGCTGTGCTATGCTGTGGGTGCAGACTTGACACAGTCAGATACAGTGTGCTTGGGACATGAGGCTCCAAAATAAAGGTCAGACTCTTAGCACCATGGTTATAGATCTAGAGACAGGCAGGGTGGCAGTGGTTCCCAATGCAGGGAAGATTTGGAAAGAAGGAGATAGAACAGGTTCCTCAGGTTTCCCTCCATCTTTTTTAGGCCTGACTAATCCCAAGGTCAGCTAGAAAACTCAAAGCTTAATTTGAGCAGGAGATGCATGTGGAGTAGGGAGGGAGGTCTGAATGGTCAGGAAGATTTAATGGAATTTAAGAGTAAAGAAAGATGGAATAATTAGAAAACCTGAACAGAATGCCATCTCTTGGGCAAGTGAAGAGAAGCAGGAGGTATGGAAGTTAGTTAAATTGAGGTGTTAGGTCATCTTACTAGAGGAGGTAGCAGGAGGTTGGGCTTGAAGGTAAGTTTATGATGCTTCTGTAAGGAATTTCTGTCACAGAGACTTTGCCATGTGAAAGCAGATGCAGAATAATTGGGATGACAGCACTGATGCTGGCAGATGCTGGAGTGAGGGACTGAGAGGTTACAGAAAGAAGGCTCCTGGTTGCACAAGTAGGAATACGTGTGGAAGCTGGGGTCACTGAGAAGTGTGGGAGACTGGAGGAAGAAGAGACTGCTGGGAATGCTGTAGTAAAAATATGCAAGTATAAGGATTACTAACGAGTACAGCGGATATGAAGAGCTGAGTTATGGTTGCTGTGGGAACCAGCATGTTGAATCCTAGAGATCTTAAATGTTTAGCTCTAACTATGCATTGATGAGGCACTTCTGCACTGATCAAAAGGGGTGGATGCATTTCTAGTTCCACTACTACTGTGTGGAACAGCATCATCGGGTGATAACAGGTGTCTTTCTGCCCTTCCATTTCTTATGTACTGTGTGTGCCAATGTCTCTTCTGTTTCCTTGGGCAGATATCCTCAGCTGTTTGCTGCTGGCATGTTGTCAGGTGTGTTCACAACAGTAATCATGGCTCCAGGAGAGAGAATCAAGTGCCTTTTACAGGTAAGGTATTGGATGGTGCTGATTGGGATTTAATTTTAGGGGTCTTGTCTTTCCGTACCAGGAACTTCTTTGGTTAGTGTATTTACTCTGTTCTGTTTTTTGACAGGAGACAACTGTCATTTAATGCAAGTGTGTCACAAAGAAGCATTATACAAACTCACCATGACAGTATAAGTACACACAGCACTCATTGCTCTAGCCATTTTACAGAGCACAAGCCTTATACTATCTAGTATTGGCACTGGCGGATGCCCCAGTCCACTTCAAAGTCTGGAAAAGACTGGGGTTTTTTTCAGTATGGAAATGTTACCTTGACAGATTCCCAAAACAGAACTAAGGAATGCATTCCAAAACACATGAAATAGTGACATGATGATATATTGGAAGCTTTTCTACACATACAAATTGAAGGTGACTTTTTGTCAGTGCAAATGTAGAATTACCTAACTGATTTCAGTTGCTTGTACTATGGAAAAATAAGGGAGAATCTAGTCTCTGCAAGTAACAGTAAACAGATCCTCAGCTTGAATGTGAGAGAGCTGTTTGAGGAAGTGACACAGAGGTTTCATATGCAGGAGTGCCTGTGGGACGAGTATGTGCTCCTTCCTGTCTGGAAACACGCACATGACTTTCAACTATTAGCTGAATGATTGTTCACCAGCCAGAAACCTTCACTAGTCAGAAACTATCACCTTAATCCTTCAGATCCAGGCAGCTACAGGTGAAACTAAATACAGTGGCTCTTTGGACTGTGCAAAACAGCTGTACCGTGAGGCTGGGATTCGTGGCGTGTACAAGGGGACTGTGCTCACCCTCATGAGAGGTAACTGATGGGGATATCATGATGCTTCTTCTGTGTGGGGTACTTTAAGAGAGGAAGCCTGACATTATCACAGATCTCACTGTCCCTTTAGACAATTGAAGATGCTGTGTCACCCTCCTTTCTTTTTTTGCAGTCTGCAGAGCTACTCCAATGCCTCAAAGGCACTGAGAAATAAACATAAGGTCCTCAGTGAGCGAGGAAGAGATTAGATGACAAGGATCAGGGGGATGTAGAAAGTAATTAAGACCTGAGAAGCCAAAAGAAATGAGAGACTTCAGAGAGAACAAAGAGCAAAGACAAATACAGAAGTGGGCTTTGTGTATTCCTTTTTTTTCCCTTCCCTGGGAGAAGGCCTGTGACTGTTGCTGTATCATGCTGCTTTTGAAGGGGTGAATGCAGCACTTCTGCTTTCTACCCAGTTGAGTGTGGGTTATTTTGGACCGGGATGTCACTACCCCTCTCACAACAACAACAGAAGTAATTGTGCCAGACATTGAATCCTTCATGTGTTTTGGTACTTTTGTCTTTGAAAGGTGTTAGATTGTTCCCTGTACTGGGGCAACATTTCCCAATTTCTGTGCTTTGATATCCCAGTTTAGGAATTTGATCTATCCTCTGCTTCTCATGGAAGTGTAGCAGGTACCAATGTAACTCTGGCAACATAACTCAGGCTGGTTCTCCAGTTCAGGCATGAGCTAAGAGTGGGCTGTGGGAGTACCTTAAAAAAACCCCCGAAATACAATTATTAGAACAAATAATGTGCAAAACTCCTAAAGCTCCTGAACTGCTCTGATCTGCTGTGCAGTAATTAAGAAAGCTTAGAGCTGTCTCATCATTAGCTTAACAGCCAGCAGGCAGGTTACAGTCTGACTTGAAAGGCTGCTTGTAGAAGTGCTTGCGAAAGGGTGCCCTGTGCTTGCCTTTAGCACCTGCTCTCCATTGGAAAGTTCAGGCTCCTCTGTCCAGAGCAACAGAAGATTTGGTTTGTAGAGGAGGTTCAGAAAGGAATCAGGATGTGCTCAGTGGCGGTGCTGAGCTGGCATGGGGCTGCTCTGCCTCTAGGCTTCCTTTTGCACTACTCGTAGTCTTTGCTGTTTACCCACCAGATGTCCCAGCCAGCGGAATGTACTTCATGACGTATGAGTGGCTGAAGAACATTCTGACCCCTGAGGGAAAGAGGTTAGTGAGATCTCGCAGTCATCATTTCCTGGACTTCCCAGGCACTGCTGGCAAATCTCCCCAGATACAAAGAGATGTAGAGCAGTGTCATCAAAACAAATTAAATAAAACGGTTGCTCATCTTGTGAGTTGGGCTGGTTTGGGCTGGGGTTAACTGACAGCCAAAAGTGTATTCTGAGGTTCTCTCAGACTGGAGCCTTGGATCTTATTAGCCAAGTAAGCAACACCTCAGGTGTCTTCGTTTTCACCCTTATGTGTGCACAGAGCTGGGGATTTTTGTTGCTGGGTCTTCTGTTTAGTTTTTTTCACAGAGCAGCTGTTGTGTGCTGCTGAAGGAACCTGTAGGGTAGAGTTAGTACATTTGCCCACAAAGCTCTAATTCTTGGGAATCTTGCTCAGACTCAGTGCTCTGTGTGTGTCTGCAGCATTGTGCTGCCTTCTGGCTCTCAGCTGGGCTGCCTCTTTGTCACCTTAGTGAAAACAGATGAGAATTTACTTCTTTTTTAACTTTCTCTGCTTTTGTTTTCTTTTTTCCTTTCCTCCCCCCCCAATCCCACCACAGTGTGAATGACCTCAGTGCGGCAAGGATCCTCTTTGCTGGGGGCCTGGCTGGGATCTTCAACTGGGCAGTTGCCATTCCACCAGACGTGCTGAAATCCCGTTTCCAGACTGGTGAGTTTTATGTCAGCTTGTCACAGCCACGCTCAGTGTGGTGCTTTGGGAATGGGATGGGCAGCAATGGAAGATGCCGTCTGAGCACACATCTGGGAAGGAGCGTGTCTTGAGCTTGAGACACGTATGTGAAGAACGCAAGTATGTTCCTAGCTTTTTAGGTGGTTTGGTGGACTTGATGATGTAGATTCTTTGTGGTGGTGGTGAGCACCTCCCTTCTGTTTACTGAGCCTATAGTAAGATGTCTTTTTTGTTTGCTTGCTTTTGACTGAGAGAGACAATTTTCCTGAGCAGATGTTGTCACAACATAGCTTAAGCAGTGCTTGGATTCTGGTGTCACGTAGATGGCATAGCAGGATGAACCTGTTGAAAATCCTGGGCTGTTAAATATATGCTTGTGACTACCACACAGCTACTAATGTGTTTTGCATCCCTTTCAGCTCCTCCAGGAAAATACCCAAATGGCTTTAGAGATGTGCTGAGAGAACTTATCAGAGAGGAAGGAGTTGCATCTCTGTATAAGGGCTTCACAGCTGTAATGATACGGGCATTTCCTGCTAATGCAGTAAGTAAATTGTGATCCCAGCTGGGGTTTGGGGATGGCTGCTCCCAGGGAACGTTTGCAGTCTGCAGAGGAGAGAACTGGCTGATCAGTGTTGTACCATTTCAGGGAGATTCTTGTCTCTGCAGGTGCTTTTAGCTGTTGGTATCTTGGTTCTAAAAGTGTACCTTAGTCTAGGAGGAACACCAAATAAACCTTTCTTCAAAGCTTTGTGTGAAAGCCTTTTGTTGACTTTCTCTGCTAGTCTTTCTCTACTGACCCTACATCCAGTAGAAGACAGAAATCCGTGGTTAAATTTAGACCAGCTTCCCCTTCAGTAAATAATGAACTGAACAGAGTAGTTGTGTCTTTTTGTGGAGGAATATAGAATTCTTGCCTCTGGTCCAAGACCTTTTTTTGTTCTCTTCCTCCTCCCACATCAGCCCCATCAGGTGTGCTTAGTGCTGCATTTGAAGAACAGTTTGGATCAGGTTTTTAGAATACTTACGTGTTCTGTGTGTTTTCTCTTTTCCAGGCATGTTTCCTTGGGTTTGAAGTTGCTATGAAGTTTCTTAACTGGGTGGCACCAGGTCTATGAAGACTAGGAAGTCTCTGGAAATGAGAGAGGAGGAGAGTGCAAGTCTGCCTCAAAGGAATAAATGAATGATCACTTGAAGTTTCAGGAATGATTGCTTGCCTAATACCTTTTTGCCTTCCTCACATTTTTTAGGTGGTACTATGTGCCATTCAGAAACATAAGCCCATAGCTCTGAAACAGAGTTAGTGAGGAGTTAGAGGTGATTCACCTGTCTTCTGAGCCAATGTACCACAGCAGTACTGCTGCTAACAGACAGCTATCACCATTACACAGTTACACACACTACCTTAAGTCATTCCTCGTGCAGGAAGGGGATGCTTTTTATAATGTAATTCTTTATTTACTGAAGAAACATGTAGCTGTTAATGCTGAAAAGCTTCCTCAAAACAGTTGCTTGGCAGTGTGTACTTAACTCAGGGTGTATGTTAGCAGCTGCACACACTAGTGTCTACAAGCAGTGTCAGAGCATTCTTGGCTCCTGTAGTTTTAGTTGTGGCTATTCCTATGTTTTCATCTTATATGCATGTAATGAAGCAAGCACAGAACTAAGCAGGGGAGGCCAGAGCTATGTTTCAGGGGGCAGGAGGTGTTACAGATGCTGTATCCGATCCTGCATGCTGATCTTTTCTGTGGAACTAGTAGGGAAAATGAATTATGCTTAACATTTGTACTAAGCTTTACTGAGGCAGCTGGAGGGGAAATGTGTTTGATTAACCTGAACTTTCCTCATAAATCCTTTTCTGTCCCACTGAAGATATCCAAATGTGACTTCAAAAGTACAGCACGGTTCATAGCAACCCATGGTATATTTGATTCATCAGATGCTGCATCCTGGGATTCAATCCCTGACACTGACCTGAGAAAATTTAACATCACTTCTGAGAGCTCCATGGCTCTGATGCCAGGTGGAGTCCATGAAGGGGATGCTGTCTGCATCTTATCTAAATTTATTCTTGCTCCTGTTCCTTGGTTTTCTCTTAATATCATTAAACATAATCACATTTTCATTGAGAAATGACTGATGTTAAGAAGCAGAAAGGAATTCTAATTTCTCTTGATTTTGATGCAGTGTTATGAAACTCAATAAAGCTAACTATTGCTTGGCTGGAACGGGTGCTGCCATTCATTCACTTCTTGCATGGTTAATTTTGCAAACGTTTTCCAGTTAACTCCAAGATGTGATTGTGAAGTACATTGTGTTGTGCTGCCTGTAACTGTTAACCCCTTGCTCTGAGCTGTTGGATTTCTGACATGAGCTGTGGAAATGAATGTTCTGCTCTTCACATGTTTGTCATGCAAGTCCTGTTAGGAGCTGTGTGGCAGATGTGACTTTTTAACGCTAAAATAACCTCTTGCCTGTGGGAAATGGTTTATGTTTTTCCAGGGAGAAGTCTGGACACAGACACGGGGGGGGGGGGGGCTGTAGATGAAAGCATTTGTCTTGATGGCCCATAGGAAAGGATGCTGAGTTTGTCCTTGGTCTGGTGCAGTCGGTAGGCCTGTACCGTAAGGACACAGTCTGCACCTTTGGCTTTCTACAGGCAGGGTGAGCCTTGAAAGCTTTCCACCCACCAAGTGCTGCTGCAGAAACCCTGAATCCCACTTTCCTTCCCAATTCTTTGGAAGGGCCAGATGGGAACTTGCCTTCCCCAGAGTCTGGCTTGTGTTTTACAGAGTGGGCTAGCTCCTGCTGTGGGAGAATCCCAGTTCACTTGGAGCTGCCTCCCCATTCTTGCTGAGTTCATACCCGTTCAGAGAAGTGCATAAAGGACACTAACCTCTCAAATGGTTTTAAACACAATTCGAGGTTTACTGTGGCTAAATCCAAACTAGTTTCAAGAGAACCAGGTCTGCGTTTATGGCTCTGTGCTGCCTTACCACCAGATGCTCTCCTAAGCATCTAACCACCTCTCTCAGAGCTTTGTAGTCCTTCTTTATGTTCTCCGGGCTAGTGCTATCTATATCAGTAGCACCCACATGGATCACTAGAAGTGAGTAATAGTCAGTGGGACTTACTAGTGCAGGCAGCCTCTGTGCAATATCCCTGATTTGTGCCCCTGGTAGGCAACACACCTCCCTTGAGCCTGGGTCAGGCCGACAGATGGGTGCCTCTGTTCCTTTCAGAGTAGAGTCCCCTACTGCTATGATCCGCCGCTTCTTCCTGCCAGCATCAGTAGTGATCTTCTTTGCGAGTGCATCAGCTGGTTGTTCCTGGCAGGAGCATGGTTCCTCATGAGCCCCCTGCAGGACAGCAAAGCAGTTCTGGGTGGTGACAACAGATTTAGGAGGAAGCCCCTTGCTTTTAATTGTCCTCTTCCTCCTTTTTTTGTTGGTTTTTGTTGCTGTTTCCCACCTTCCTGGAGTAGCGGCCTCCCTCTTTCCTCCATGAGCTCAGTGGACGCTTGAGGCCCCTGCACAGTCTGGTCCTGGAGCAAGCAGCGCTGCTTCCTCTCAGCATCCCTGACACCTTTCAGCCTATTGACAGCGTCCCGCAGCTCACCCCTGCTGCAGGAGGACCTCCACCAGGGAGCACCGAGCGCAGCCCTGCCCATTGCGCACCCTCCTCTCAGGAGAGCAGTGCAGGCGCTCTCTGCACTGCAGCCTCCCCTCTCATTGCCTCTGTCTGGGTGCCCGCGCTGGCCACTGCCGGGGCAGCCGGGGCAGAGCTCCCAGACCGGGCCCTGCTCATAAGCCGAGTGCTCACCACCCCGTTTTTACCCACTCAGGGCTGGTGCCGCTCCTCCTGGCGCCGCCCCCTCTGAGTCCCTGCTCGCATCCGCTGAGCTGCCGGCTCCTGGGCCAGTCCTGTCGAGGGCTTGAGGCTCCCTCGGTGTCTCTCGCCGCTCTAAGTTGGGGCTCCTGGACGCTGAGCTTCCCCCCGACCAGGTGTTGAAGGCAGCATCTCTCGAGCTACTCACCTCAGCAATCACTCAGGTCCCTTCCAACTGAAACATTCTATTCTATCTGAGTGACACCAGACTTGCTATGACCTACATCTGTGTCATGCTTCCCTCTTCTGAGCTTTTATAGGTTGTATTAGATTAGGTAAGGTGCTTTAAAGGTAAATAATTAACAAACACATTTGGAAAGATCTTCAGTGGTTTGCTGTTACAACAGAAAAGTAAAACTCTCCCTCTTCAAACAACTTTGACAGACAAATCAGTCCTTTTTTTGGCTTCTTTTTCTGTGGGTTTTTGTTGGTGGGTTTTTTGTTGTCATTTCTTCATTGTGGGTTTTGTTTTGGGTTTTTTTCTTTTAAAGAAAAATTATGCAAAGGAACCAATTCACAAATTCCCTGTTTGTTTTTCAGAAGGAATTTCATTCGATGGGACATCCTGTTCTCCAGTATTCCACAGCAAGAAGCAAATAAATAAAAACCATATTCAGGAATGGAAGAACTCTCTCCAAGAAGTTTTTGATGAGCTCATTGTGCCCACACAGGACACGTAGACCCCCGTACCTCCACAGGGCTTTGTGCTCCACAGCCCACTGGGAAGAGGCAGGCCTCAGAGTGACATCCATGGTGGCACCAGCAGGGTCTGTGGGGCAGCAGGGACTGGGGGCCTCAGCTTCAGCACAGCTCCCACAAGGACAGGGAGCGTCCCGCCAGCGTTTGTGCCAAGTAAGCTCCATGCACAACAACAGCCCCAAGGTCAGAGAGTGCTGATCAGCCCTGGCCTCCAGCCAAGGCCCCAGGGACTGTGCTCAGGGCCCCTCTGCCCCTGCCTGATCCCTTCCATGCTTGGTAGCAGGGACTCATTGCAAACTGCCAGCTGCCACTAACAGGCCACCACATAATGCTGGGTCTCTGGTCCAGGTTCCCACCCGGTTCTTCCACCGCCTAAACCAACGCATGTCCACCAGGTACCTGCAGCACATGGCACTGGGCACAGCAGTACCCTCAGTGGTGGCCCGGCCCGGCCAACTCCCGCAGGCCCCACAGCCCAGAGGGAAAGGGAACAGAGAGGAGGGCCGGCCGGCTGCGCTCACCAGGACCCCCTGGGCGGGACTACGCTCAGGGCCACGGTGGTGGCCGCCATCTTGTAGTTCCCTCGTGCTGGCCCGCGCTGACCCGGCGCGTCCCGGCGGCTGTGGCGGAGGGTGGCTCGGGGCAGCCCCGCGGCCCTTCCGGGCGGGTTTCTGCCGCCAGAGCGGGTGGCACAAACCTTTGGTGTGTGCTGCAGTACTTCTGTGGGACCGGTGCCAGTTTCTCCCGTAACTGACTTCATGGAGCCCTCTGGCCAGGGCATTGGCTAGGGAAGGAGCCTCCAGTTGTCACAGGAACTCACTCCACTGATCGAGATCGCAGGGTTTTATTGGGGGACAAAGCCAATAAAGCAAAAGCAACAGTGCTGGGCGCGTGACCGTAGCCAGAGGCGCGCCGATTAGCATTTGTTACAGGTTTATGTACTTTCACTATTGCATTAGTCATATACATATTCATAATTCCCGTGTATAGGCAGGGAATATTATAACTAGCTCCAGGAACTATCATAAGTCTCCTCCTCTTGGAGTCTGCATGCTGCTCTACGGTGATTGTGGGCAGGGGTCTTGATGATGAAGTAGCAGTCTTCCTCATGCAGGCAGAGATCTTCCAAGATGAAGTAAGCAATCTTCCTCACGGGGTACTTTTCACCTTTGGTGCAGCTGGATGCCCTGGTAATCACAAAACTAGCTGAAACCAGCCATATCTGTAATTTTTCTGCTAGCTGGCAAAGATTTAGGACAGTGTGACCTTCCTGCAAGATTTATTGCAAGTAAAACAGGATGGGCAGACAAGGAGTGTCTGAAGCTAGCAGATGTTCAGGAGGCACTGTCTCTAAATTAACTGATAAGGATGGTGTGAAATAATTCACTCGTGTTTAGTGGGGTGAGACAAGGAGGCACCAAATGTGATCAGTTCTGAGTAACGTAAAGTCTGGTGGCTTTGTAATGGAAAATAACGGAGACCCTTGAAGGTAGTTGACACAGTTTTAGGTCCTTAGAACCTTAGTACAAAAATGTAGAAAAACAGGATCTGGGGATGGGGAGCATCCGGGACCAGCAGAGGTCCAGGAGGGAGCAGTGAAACGCTGCTCCGTAGAAGGACAGGAAGATTGCTATGTCTGTAATGTTAATGAAGCTGGTGCTTCAAAGACTGACAGCAGTTATGAAGGTTGTTGGAAGAAGTAAAGGATCCTCAAAGACCACCATAACATTTTTGTATGTATGCGGGAAACTTTCTGGAAAATGATGTAATGCATGTGTAGCCTCATGAATATGTATATCTGCCCAGTGACTGTATAAGGATGGCCTGTGCGGCAATACGGACAGACACGTTAGGAGGAGCTATCCCCCGGGTCTCCCGGCGCCGCAGTAAAGAATACCTGCTTGTCAACTTAAAACTTTGTTGGCCAGTTTGTTCCTGGAGTTTTCTCTGAATCAGGGGCCACTAAATCTTGTTATCTCGCCACAGACTTACAACACAAACATTGTTCTTTATCTTCGACCTAAGTTAAGCTAAAAGTACTTTAACTCTATGTTTTCCAGGCACTAGCTTTCCTCATATCAAGCGCCGTCTCCCCCCCCTTTTTTACCTTTACAAATTTTTTTGCTGTGCCTCCATTTTGCTCAAGAGTTCTGGCCATTTTCACTTGTTGTCTAATCTTGTGTCCTTAGCGAGCTTTGTTTCTGTTATTGTGAACCCATACAGTTATACCTACATAGCAACACCTATGATTTGCAAAAGCCAATGCATTTATGTGTTTATCATAATGCACAGGAGTTTTTAAAGTGTCTCTAAAAAAAATCCAACCAAAAAACCCAACAAAGTCTAACCAAAGAAATCGTTTTACCTCACAGACAGAAAGGCAGTGATGGGTGATGTAGTTGGCCATGCTGTCTGCACAGGGGAGTGCTCTCCCAGCAGGCAGTGTCTGATGGTGCTCCATCTCCTGCCAGCAAGACCTGGTGGGGCTGCAGCAACCCAGGTTAAAATGCTAAAGGCCTCTAGATTTTTGAGAGCAGGGCAAGTCCAGTTAACACTGAAAAAGACAGACATTTTCTCCTTCCAGCAAGAGTCAAGTCCTGCTACTTCTGCTTTTTCCAAAGGGCAGGGCCTCTTTAGGCTCCAAGAACCTAACACACCCTGTTATGGCAAAACCAGGTGTGTTTTTAAAGGGAGTCAGCTGTTCTGAGCTAACGCTTATGGGGCTGACCTCACTCTGCTAATGGCTTACCTCCTCCTAACAGAAAGTGCGTTAAACGATTAAAATGGTTTCATTCAAAGCTTTCTGATTCCGTAGTAGGAAGTGACATTGTTACAGTTTCACTCTCCTTTGGGGCATTGGGGTCTGTCTCTTCAAGTGCTTTCCTTCCAGCCATTCCACTTCCTGCCCTTGTCTCCTGCTGAACCTGTCGGCTGCTTGTTGTGAGAGTGGCACAGTGACAGGAACACAGCCCTTTCAAGTGCCACCCTGTTGGAGTTGAGGCAGATGTTTCCTACCTGCCTTATGATAACAGTGATGAAAAACAGTGACTAAAAGTTGTAAATGTTAGTAGGTGCAACAAAGCTCAGCAGGAGGAAAACAGGATTTTAAGTAGCTGAAAGAACACTGAACAGAGTAACAAGGGCCATAGGCTCCACTTGATGGCGTTTCTGTGGAATATACACTTCTGAACACCACGTCGCATCAGCCATTTCAGGAGATGTGCTTGGGTTTGGTGGGCAGAAAGGACACAAGGGAACCCAGGAGAGGTAGCTAGGGGCAGGAAGGATTATTTTCTTTGTGGCTGGTTAACACTCCTGACAGCTTCAAGGATCTGAACATATTTAGAGATTTAAAAATTTGATGGCAACTATCAGCAGCTGGGGGGGGGGGGGGGGGGGCCGGGAAGGAATCATTGGGGGGGCAAACGTTTGCTAGAAAGGAGGGACTGATATGTTACAGAGCGGAAAAGCAGGGTGAGCACTAACAGAGGGATTAGCTGTTTGCAATAGAAGTGTATAAGCAGCAAAAGAAGTGTAGGAGTGTAGATGTGACAGACACAGATGCTCCAAGGACAGTGTCCCCAAGCCATGGCAGCATTGGAGTATGCTAAAGTAGTATTTATGAGCCCATGTTTCTCTCTGAAATCAAGGAAATGGAGCTGGTTCCCGGAGGAACCACCCGGGATTCTTCAGGTCTACCCTCAGCATTGAGCTGCTGTCTGCACTGAAGTGTCTTCTGGTCACGACACCACATAATGTTTGGGCACGAGAGCCTGCACAGGGGCTGCGCTCTTCTGCAAAAAGTCCCACAGGCTGCGCTCACCACCTCAGCTTTGCCCCAGAAACCGGCTGCTCTGGAGAACACCAAAATGAGACGGGACTAACGAGGTGGGGAGGCTTTTCTCTGCGCTGTAGAGTTCCTGCTGGTGTGCTTACACTGGGAATTGTTTGTTTTTCTGCTGGCGTGGCTAATTTTCATCCTGCAGTCAGGTCACTGTACTGCTGGCGTGGCTCTATCTGTTCTGGAGCTGTTTGTTTTCCTGCTAGCACAGCCCCAGTAGCCAGAAGGTAAAGAAATCCTTTGGCCCTTAGCACTGAGTAAGCACAGTGTAAGGTGCCTTTGACCGGCAGGCTCAGCGGAAGACCCTTTCAGGCAGGGCTGCTGTTGGAACAGCTGCAGGCATTGGGGCCTGCTCCCCTCCAGCAGTGGGGCTCAGTGCAGGCTGATAGGGAGCGGGCAAAACAAAGCAGCTCCCATTGCAATGGCTTGAGACTGGTGAGTCAGAATTGAGGAAGTGCCACACACAGCTCGTGTGGAGAAAGGTTTTTCAGTGCCGTGAGTTCCTGCTGCCCATGATACTCTCTACTCCCTACATCTTTCAACATCCTGTGTTAATGAGGGAAGTAGGTTTAACTGAAGAAAACAATCTCCCAGACCAAGCAGCTTGTGCTCCCAAGCTGCAGTAGGTACTTAAAACGTCCTGTTTTTTTCCACAAAGCTGTACAGGAAGTTAAGAAACAGCCCGGTGAGGGTTGTGCAATGCAAGTTCAAAGCCCAATGACTCAGAGGTGGTGCTGGCATAGGTTTTTCCCCAGTGTCTCTCCTCAGCCCGGAGGGGGTCTTGAATGTAGGTACAGTAACAAAGCAAACCCGAGAACTGGGGAGGAGGGAAGCTACTGACAGAAAAAACCCCAAAACACAACCACCAAAACCTCAAATGCCAAGTGTTTTTAATTAGGAAACCCGTACACTAGTGCTTGAAAGTGCTATGCCTTCCCAGAGAAAGCCTGAGTTTGTAGTCTGTCTCAGCACTCCTCAGTTCAGCACCAAGTGCTGTTGAGGCCTTGTGAGGAGTGGCTTGTCCAAAGTCTATGCGCAGGAGGAACTGAGCCCCTGGGCAGAAGGACTGCAGGCAAAATTCAGCACAGGCTCGTTTGCCAGGGGAAACCAATCCTAATTCCAGCCATTGAGCAGCAGGCTGTAAAACCAGGATTGCTCTGCAGGAACATCTGTCAGCTCCATGTCAGCAAATTCCACCTGTCAGCCCATGGTTAGCATGAGTCAAAAAGTGTTAAGGAAGGAGTAAAAAAAGACAATATTGCCTGAACCCCAGCACATGGCACATGTAGTGTCACTTGTAATTCCTGTGCCCGAAGGGCAATAAGGACACTCTTGAGGCAAGGCAGTTTCCTTGGGAGAAGTGGTGGAATAGGCAGTACTCTGTACCGGGAACACGGAAGAACTGGCACTCTGCGTGATTCCCTGTGTTGCAAGGTTTTGGGGATGCATAAAGGTGATATGGGCTTCTTGTAGGACAGGGCAAGATCCATGTTGGCCTACCACTGATGCAAATAGGATAGAGCCAGGGACAGCTCAGCCACGGAGGAAGCAGTGGCTCAGGAATAAGGGGAGGAGCAGCAGATGCTGCTTCTGTTCTTGGTCTCCCCTGGGGCATCTGCTGACAGAGACCAGACAAGAAGATGGGCCTTGGCCAATGGCCTCCTCTTTCCCAAGCCCGCTGCCAGCATGGCAACACCAGCACAGGCTGGAGTTGCTCATCTGCCTGCCTGAGCAATTATTAACTGGTCTCAACCTGTTGCTGATAGTGCAAAACCGCCCCCAGGCCATATCTTTCCTCTGCAGGCAGTCTGTCACCCTGCTTGTGCTGTACCACCCTCCTGCTCTACCAAGCTCCCAAACCACGGGTAGGACACAGCACGCATTCAGTCTGCAAAGCTCCCACACACCGCCCGCCCTTATGCTGCCCTGCGTTTGCATTCACATTTCCACCCAGTGATTCCAGCCCGCCCCTGTGAGCACCCACGAGCTGATGAAACAAGGGCCACCAAGTTTCACCCAACTTGCCCACAATGATCGAGCCCCAGCCTTAAAGCAAGTACATTTCTTTATTTGTTCAGAGAATCACAGTAACTCAGACTTGCAGCCACTTTCCCCAGCAGTTTCCCAAACATCCATATGCAGCTTTTAAAAACATCAAGTACACTTCAAGAATTTGGAAGATGCACCATCAAAACCAAAATCTGCACGAGACACTGGGATTTCTGCCAGAGCAGCAGCCCCCTGCGAGGAACACCGGCAGGCGTGCAAGACCCTAAGTAGGTAGTGGGCGCTGTGGCGCTCCGCTTTACTTGGCAACCCTCTCCAGAAGCAATTCAATATCATCCTGGATCTTGATGGTTTCGAAGTGCCGGCTGTAGCGTTTGAAGGGCACGCCGTCCGGGCCGATGAGGAACTTCTCGAAGTTCCAGGAGATGTCGTTGCGGCACACTGGGGACCAGATGATGTACTGGGGGTTGGTCATCAGCGAGGAAGGGTCATCGTGCGGGAAGGGTAGCGCCTCTTTCAGGAAGGAGAAGAGGGGGTGCGCGTTCTTCCCATTAACCTCGCACTTCTCGAACATGATGAAGTTGGGCTTGTACCCCTTCCCAGGACGGACATGCTCTAGCGACAACAGGATCTCCTCATTCGTTGCGTTTTCCTAGGGGAAACAAAAGCGCCCCGAGCGAAGCCCGTGAGATCCCCGCCGGGACGGGCGGCTCCCCTCCCGCTCCCCCGCCGCCGGCCCTACCTGGTGCCCGAACTGGTTGCAGGGGAACGCGAGGACCTGTAGCCCGCGAGGCCCATACCGCTGCTGCAGCTCTCTGAGCTGCAAGAAGTCGCGGGTGGTGGTGCCTCAGAGCGACGCCACGTTGACCACCAGCAACACCTTTCCCTGCAGCGAGCCGAGTGGCAGCGGCTCCGCCGCGCCCAGCGGACGCGCAGACATGCCCTCGAGCCCCGCAGCGCCCGCACGCACACCAGCTCCTGTTGCCGCCATGGCCAGCACTGCAGGCAGGCGGGCCCTCCACCCGCCTCCCGCTCCTTGCGGCTCCGCCCCGGACCGCCTCTTCCGCGGGTCACGAGGGGTTCAGGCAAGGGGACCGCCCGCCTTCAACTCACCTTCTCGGCCCGGCTGGCAGCTCTGCTCGTCAGTTCGCAGCTCGAATCGGCGGTTTCCACGTCCCCGGGCACTACCGAGGGAAGTGCCGCCGGGCCTCAGAAACTGTGGGAAATGAGCCCGAGCCGTCGTTCCCGGGAGCTCCCGCCTTAGCGGGACGAAACCCCCAGGCACGGAGGCAGCGCCACGGAGCTCCGGGGGCCTCCTTGCATGCACCAGGAGGAGGAAGAGGGGGGACCATGAAGTCTCTTCTGCCAATTTTCCTCCACCCCTCTGAGGCTGGTGAAGCCTCACTTTGCTGCAGTGGCTAATTCACCCCATCCCTGCCTATTCCAGTTCTTGCTGTACTGATTTAGGCTAGTTGAGGCAGCTTTAAATCCCACAGTAGCAAATGCTCTTTTCCTCAGGTGGGTGGCTCCCAGCAGCCCCAGCTGAATGGTGCAGACTGTTGGAGTACCCACACAGCACGCATAGACCCTCCCGTACCTCCATGGGGCTTTGTGCTCCACAGCCCACTGGGAAGAGGCAGGCCTCAAGTGTGACATCCATGGTGGCACCAGCAGGGTCTGTGGGGCAGCAGGGACTGGGGGCCTCAGCTTCAGCACAGCTCCCACAGGGACAGGGAGCATCCCGCCAGCGTTTGTGCCAAGTAAGCTCCATGCACAACAACAGCCCCAAGGTCAGAGAGTGCTGATCAGCCCTGGCCTCCAGCCAAGGCCCCAGGGACTGTGCTCAGGGCCCCTCTGCCCCTGCCTGATCCCTTCCATGCTTGGTAGCAGGGACTCATTGCAAACTGCCAGCTGCCACTAACAGGCCACCACATAATGCTGCGTCTCCGGTCCGGGTTCCCAGGACACTGCAGGATGCTGGGGGTTTTGCTTTGGGCCGTTCTTGGCACCTGCCCCTGCAACTGCTCAAGGAGATAAACTTCAACCTTACAGTCCTTCACAAGCACACCATGTTCCACTACCTGCAAAGAGAAGGCAGATGAGATAAACAAAACAACAAATACAGAGCAGTGCTCTATAAGGAACACTTGCCTGAATATTTTCAGTTGTAGGTCTTGCAAGTCAAGCCATAAACTGAACACTGACTTGCTCCCAAGTCACAACCTCTCAGCTTGTTTTGAAGATTTTTGAGATTCACCCCCCTTCTGGGCCCTATTCAAATGTCTGGCTGTGCTAACAGGGAAAACATTTTAATTGCATTAGTTGGAATCTATCCTGTTTCAATTTATGACCACTGTCTGTTGTTTTGTTGCTTTGTGACTCAGTAAACAGCCTGACTCCACCTTCTCAGTAACCTCCTCACAGGGGCTATGAGAACCCCCAAAGCCACCTCTTTGCCAGGCTAAAAGTAGCTCCCTCAGTCTCTTCTCAGACATCCCATGATCCAACTCTGACTACCCTGCTGGTACTCATTAGATTTGCTCCACTTTATCAACACTGTTCTTGTCCTGGATGGCACAAAATATCTCCTGAGGTAGCCTCAGAACACAGCTTCACCCATCAGAGAACTACTTACCAACAGTATCTGCTATGCAGTTCACAGTGTCACAATTACTCCTCTCACACAGCTTCAGCTCGAGGAGGTAAACTTCAACTTTACTGTGCTTTGCAAACACACCATGTTCCACTACCTGCAAGTAGAAGGCAGATGTGATAAACAAAACAATGAACACTGAGCAGTGCTCTGTAAGGTACACTTGCCTGAATATTTTAAGTTGCAGGTCTTGCAAGTCAAGCCATAAACTGAACACTGACTTGCTCCCAAGTCACAACCTCTGTCAGCTTGTTTTGAAGATTTTCTAAAACACACGAAACCACAGTGCTTCCCTTCCAAAGTGCAAAGTTCCAAAGGTCCATCATCACCGCTGAACGGACAGTGCCAGGAACTACCCATGAAAAATGTCTGACCACCCAGAGCATTTTAGGAGGAAGAAAAAAAACTAAAATTGCCTCTAGTCTTTGCCCAAGGTTTGCATAAAAAAGAAACAAGCCTGGAGCACGGGAGCAAAAACCCTCCTATTAGAAGACCGTAAGACAAAGCATTTATTACTTTTCTGCATGACACACAGAACGTGCCTCAAGAGCCCCTCCTTGCAAAAACAGACAACTCCTCAAAACTTGTTTTGCTGACACTGCTTTATTTCAGAGCTGTTCTCAAATCAATTTCACATTTGAGAGAGCACTCCAGTAAGTACACCTACCCATCCACTAGCTTTCGGCATATTTAGAGAAAGGTATTCCGTAAGACCGGACACCATGCTTCACCTACAGATCCCAAAACACATCAGACCAGAAAGAAAAGCACATTTCAGGGGCCGGTTATGAGACAACTCTGATGTAACTGGAGGAAGAAGGGGGGAAAAAAACCCCACAGACCAAAAAAACCCACAAAACTCCATAAAAACCCAAAAAAATAGAACACCAAACAGCACAATTCCCTCCCCACAGTTCTTTACCTGTAAAATTGAGATCGTAATTTCTTGAACCATCTGGTGTAATTTTTAAAAGTAATACTGTTTCAGAGGCATTTGGACAACAGCCTTAATAATCACCGAACTTTTGATCAGCCCTGAAGTGATCAGGCAGTTGGACTACATGATTGTTGTAGGTCCCTTCTAACTGAAACGTTTTAGTCTATCTGAGTGACACCAGACTTGCTATGACCTACATCTGTGTCACGCTTCCCTCTTCTGAGCTTTTATAGGGTTGTATTAGATTAGGTAAGGTGCCTTCAACATAAATAATTAACAAACACATTTGGAAAGATCTTCAGTGGTTTGCTGTTACAACAGAAAGTAAAACTCTCCCTCTTTAAACATCTTTGACAGGCAAATCAGTCCTTTTTTTTGGCTTGTTTGGTTTTTGTTTGGGTTTTTTGTTGTTGTCGTTGTCATTTGTTTGTTGTGGGTTTTGGTTTGGTTTTTTCTTTAAAACAAAAATTACGCAAAGGAACCAATACACAAGTTCCCTATTGTTTGGGGTTTTTTTTTCAGAAGGAATTTCATTCGATGGCACATCCTGTTCTCCAGTATTCCATAGCAAGAACCAAATAAATAAAAACCATATTCAGGAATGGAAGAACTCCCTCCAAGAAGTTTTTGATGAGCTCATTGTGTCCATTAGGACACACGAATGACAAAGAAGAGTCTCTAATTGCCTGCAGATGTCCTTTGAAGAGTGTCTGACCAGCTGGCTTGTCCTGTGTCACAGTGAAAAGTGGCCCCCCCATTGGACAGCAACCTGAGCACAGCACCGAGGAAGTTCACTGGTCTGCATTTTGCACATTTAAACACTTTGGGACTCTGCAGAAGACTGCACAAAAATATGGTTTGAGATCATCAAAAGAAACCTGAACCACAAGTAAATCTAATCTAACCCTCCTGTACTTGACTCTGATCATCAGACACATAGAGGTGGAAGAAATATCAGCTTGTAGAATTACAAAGATGCCTGAACACTACTTTCCAAATTCTACTTCTATGGGTATTTTGATGCAGGAATTACAGTTGATCCAGCTTTAGGAAAAGCATTAAAGCATTCAAGGACCACAAGTTGAAGTGCTTTGCTTCCAACACTATCTGGAGAACACTGTCACCAAATACTGGCCGTGTCCTGCTCAGGCACAGTGCTACAGCTTCTGCGTCCAAATGACCTTTCACTTTATGTTCTTATAAGAGGCTGTAACATCCCACAAACCTAACGTTCTGCTATACTTTAACATCGAAATATAAAAATCCACTTGAGTTACCAGGTTAACACTAAACAGGAACCGGCACTCACAGAGCAATTCAAAACGTAAAGAATTTACTCTTAACTGGGCCACAGTAACTTGGAATCTTACACCTGCAAAACAGCCCCCGCACTAAGCTCTAGCCCCCAGGAATTTCAGTGCTGAAGAGTGGCATCTGACACCCCAAGAAAAGGGGCTCACATGGTTAAACCTGTCATCCAAGCGTTTCCCCAACAGCATCCATACCCACTGTCCAACTTGTGAATTTTTCAGAAAAGGCAGTGTCTAACAGCACGCCAGGCTTTGTGACAATAAAAACATGCTCATGAACAAAAGCTTTCTCACTCAGAGGCACTGATCTGCAATGGTTCCAGCTTTCCTTCTCAGTACAGATTTTCCTATTCCACACTAAACTATCCCCACTAAACCCACATTTCCTTTACATGTTATAATACTTTTCCACACACCCCCACTCCCCATTTACACAGGAGTTCTTTCTACTCAGCAGAGTGAACCCGGAAGCATACATGCTTTCTGAAGACATCACAATTTTTCATCCCATATTTCTTCCAGCCCACACTAAGTGACAGCATTCCAGCAGCACTGACCAGCAGTGGGCCTGCAAGAGGGATCTTACTTCCTTTTACCATTCCAGTGCTACACTTTCATGGGCCTTGCATTCCTTGAAGCAAGCCAACATAATGCCACTTAAAACTTAAGCAATATTAATGCTGCACCTTATATCAGCACTATTGACTTGGTGCTGTGACTAATGACTCAATTAAGGCAGCACAAAAACACAAGACTAAAATACAAACAAAAAAACCTTTCACCCAGAGCCAAGTGTTTGATACATTTCCAGAACTGAAGCTTACAAATTTCACTGTCTGCAACAGAAGTTTGGGAAACAAGAACTGCCTTAACCTCCAGAGGAAGTCCCTATGCTGTGCGCATTAAAACACAATCTAGTCCAACACCTCTTTCTGTCTGCAAATAATGACAACTTTAATTTTTCAAGAAAGCGCAAACTATTCCATGCAGCATAAAACCACTGCACTAGTTTGAACCGCACTGGTTCAAATAATAAGGCAAAAAGTCAACCAGAACAGGGTTCATGGCTCTTCTTACATATAAACCCTCAACAGGGAATCACTAAAAATTCAGACATTTGAACTGTTGCACTGGAGGGTTAATCTTCCAAACAACACGACAAAAGACTTTTAAGTTATTATCGCCACAGAGCTGCTGAGGATCCTGTCCTAACTCACATCTAGCAAAACAAACACTAAGTTTGGTAGGGAACAGACAATAAAACCAGGCTAAAGAGAACTGGGCTCGCCCATGCTTACTTTCCTCTCAATAGGCTGCTGCCCATCCACGCAGCCGTACCACACCACCAGCTTCTTCCAGGCTTCGGTGGGAACCAACACATAATCGAGATCTTCAATAAGCCGTTCTTTCAAAGTCTGTGTTTCTGGGTCTGAAAGGAGACAGACATGAGAAAACATGGCATCGAACAGACTCCTTTATTCTCAAGACCTACACACATACTGCCCACGACGCTGAGAAACACCAACGCTCCCACGGGCAGGCAGAAACCGCACCAGGCTCCTCCTTACAAGGCCGGGACGGCCGCTTGCACCCTCTCAGAACGCACGGCCTCAAAAGCGAAACCGCGCAACGAGACGCGTGCACACAGCAGTGACCAACGGCAGCCCGGCCGCGGCCCCAGCCCAGCGCCCGCCCAGGACCCGCTCCCCGGCGCCGCCGGCCACCACTCACCGCGGAACAGCCCCGAGTTGTCAACAGGCCCAGGGAAGAGGCTGGGGTCACCCGCGCGGGACATGTCCCACCTGTCGAAGCCTACGTACTTCTTCCACCGCCTGAACCATCGCATATCCACCAGGTACCTGCAGCACATGGCACCGGGCACAGCGGCCCCCTCAGTGGCGGCCAGGCCCGCTCCCACAGGCGCCACCGCGCAGAGGGAAGGGGAACAGAGAGCAGGGCCGGCCGGCTGCGCTCACCAGGACTCCCCGGGCCTGAGGGCCGTGAACAGCAGCGACCGCAGCTGTTCCCGTTGCTCCGCCACGTCCGCCAGCGCCGCGCTGCCGCCGCCGACATCACTCTCAGCCGCCGCCATCTCAGAGCGCGAACCCCGCCGCGGGCAGATGTCCGTCCGCCCGCCTGCGCATGCGCCCTGGCCGCGCCCGCCCCGCCCCGCCCCGCGCCTTCTGACGGAACGGGCGGGGCTACGCTCCGGCCCGCGGCGGGCGGTGCTGTGGGCGCTGAGGCCGTGGCCGCCATCTTGTAGTTCCCTCGTGCTGGCCCGCGCTGCCCCGGCGCGTCCCGGCGGCTGTGGCGGAGGGTGGCTCGGGGCAGCCCCGCGGCCCTTCCGCGGGTCACGGGGGGTTCAGGCAAGGGGACCGCCCGCCTTCAACTCACCTTCTCGGCCCGGCTGGCAGCTCTGCTCGTCAGTTCGCAGCTCGAATCGGCGGTTTCCACGTCCCCGGGCACTACCGAGGGAAGTGCCGCCGGGCCTCAGAAACTGTGGGAAATGAACAGCCTGTTCCTGGACATGCTCTGCTGAGCCAGCTGGACTTGGAGCCAGGAGAGCCAGGAGCTCCTGAGGGACTAAGTGGCCTCAAGGGACCCATTTCGAGATGTGTGACAAGTGGCAGCTCGGAGGTCAGAAGATCGCTGTTTAACAGCAACAGCAGTAATTGCTAAGGACACAAAACCACACTTTCTGGCCTCCTCTTGCATCTTCTCCCCTCCCCTAGCCAAGGACTGCCTTTTGACTCCCAGCTTTTCCCCTGCCCTTCTCACAGCTCCTTGCCTTGCTGGGTTCCTCTCCAGCAGTGCTGAACTCCCATTTCTCAGGTCTGGTCTGGCCATCTGTGTTTAGCTCAGCTCCCTGAGAACACAAGTGGCTCCCAGAGGCAACAGACGTGACAGGAACCCAAAAGGAGCCAGGCCACCAGCCCTTGAAGGCAGAGGAGGACCGACAGCTTCACACCCTGCTCCTAAGCAGGCTCCTGCTCTGATACTGGTGGTGAGAGGGACAAAGAGGGCTGGAGCTTCTGGTCATAAATAGGAGAGACTGAATTAACACATCTGAACTCAGAGAAAGGCCCCAGCCAGGGCTGGACACCCAAGGCCAGCAGGTAGCCAACATGGAGAAGAGGGGGAGGTAGTGCCGTAGGGTATCAAGAGTTTAGATTAAAACTGGGGCAACAAATTAATCACTTGGAAGTGCATCAGCAGACACAGCCCATGAGCTGGGTCTGAGGAACATGCAGACCTTACTCAGAACCCCTGAAGAGCAGCTGCAAGACTGAAAAAACCCAGTTTTGCTCAACTGCAACACCCCACAGGAAAAGGGAACTGCAGAGCAGCAACTGACAGGGCACAGGGTGAAATCCTCCTGGGTAGGCCCCGCTGGGAACTTCCTTCTTTGCTCACCACCACCACCCGGCACCGGTGGAAAATGCACCCAGGATAGGAAAAAGGAAAAGGAAGGGGGGTGGGCTGGGTGGGGTGTGCCACCGCTGAGCTGGCCAGACGCGACACGGGTGTCCGTGACTGGCTGTAGAGGGAGAGGACAAGGACCAGAGGCACAGGGCATCCCCATGGCTGGGGTGCCTTCTTCCCTGTTGCAGGAATAGGAATTTGGAACACTGTCAAAGAAACCCCCACCAAAAAAACCCACAGAAAAAACCCACAGTGACATTGGCATTTTGAGGACATTAATTGGACGCACGGAGCTCCTCGCTTCCATGGATTGTCACGAGCAACTGGACTGCCTCCTGCTCAGCCAAGCGGGCAGAGGCTCTCAGCTCAGCAGCAGCTGCTGTAAAGAGCAGGGCAAGCATGGAGGAACATGCTGTGTGGAGGAGCAGGGGGAACTTCTCACTCGGGAGCGGCACCATCTGCTCGCCAGCAAACGGGCCACTACCTCAAGCCCATCCTTTGCTGCAGGGCTTGAAGGTGTCCCTCATGAAAGGAGCGTGGCCAATGTGCTGCCAAGCACAGCACCTCAGCCATGCTCCAGTGCAGCACATGGGGTGCATGGCAGCACAGACCAACCACCGCCTGCTTCTGCGGCTCCCCCCTGCACAGCCTCCCCCTGCTTCTCTGCTCCCACGCTCCATACAGACAGATGCAACTCAACCACTGTGCTCTGGTCTGCTTTGAGTATCAAAAGCAGCTCCTAGGAAGCCTTGCCACTCACTACAGATGCCAGGCAGGGCGAGGGATTCCACCTCTGCTCTGTTCCTACATTTGGGAGTGGCTGTGAGCAACAGGTGGGTATCACTTCCTAGGAAACAAAAATAAATATTAAAGCACTTGTAAGGGCTAAGGGAATCCTATCACAGCTGTATCAAAAATGATATTTCTGCTTCAGGCTGTCAGATGCTGGGCCGGAAACCCAGAGTGAGGAATACAGACACCAGGATACAGGGAGCTTAGAAAACTGCCTTTATTCTATTAGTTGTTGGAAAAATGAAAACACAGAGTTTAGTTGGCTGCAGAACAGCAAGAAGTTCACAGGTCAGGAGTCTGATCACTACACGGCAACCAAACTTACACAAAAAGTTTCATTTGTTGTTCCTTTTTTTAGTTTTGAAACTGGGTCCAGCAATGAACTTAAGGCAACTGAACAGTTCAGAAGCTTTGAGTGTGAGCAGGCTGTCTTTTCTCATCCCTACGGCACGTTATGGAAAAACTCCTCCTGGGTGTGCAGACCACCCAAACCATTCACATGGGTCAGACTCTTATAAATGAACAGGGGAAGAGGATCAGCTGCTTTCCATCGGACTTTATTTTCAAATACAGTTTCTTAAAAAACCCAGAACACCTGAACGCAGAGGTTACAAGGAACAGTATTAGGAAATCCAATCATACAAAAAATACTACATCTAAGCTGCGGTAAATAGATTTATTTTTGGTAACATACATTTAAACTGGCACTAATTACACAGTAACTAAAAGGTAACTAACATGAAACCACAGAACCCTCACTTTTCCGTAGCTGAATGGGACTTGGTCATTTCAGAGTGATCACATTTTCAAACTGATGTTTTACACCACTGAGCCATGAAAACCAGATCTTCCTAAATGTGATAGCACTGAAGCTACACTTGATTCCACAAACAGCCATGTAACTGTTGTACTCAATTAGCATAGGACGTTAGTTATAAAGTAGTTACAGACCAATCCTCTGTGTTGACAGCTTTTTCTCTTTCTAGAGAGAAGAAAGGAGAGAGAGAATTGTCTTCAATTAGCGCCTGGCATATCCTGTGAGTGCAGAAAAGGTTTGTTAGAGGAATGTTGAGGTTAACCTCGGGTGCACAGATGAATTTGATGCAGATTGTTATAAAAATCATGGTTGGCTTCTAAATACTGGTAGCAAGATGACTCGATTTTTAAATCTCTTAAGTAAATTATAGATAATGAAAAAGGCCAGTAATCATACACTAAGATTAATAAACAGCACTTCAAAATTACTCAAGTGCAGGGTGCTGCTTTGGCCATCTTCCTCTGGCCACACTTTATAAGAGAAGGCACCCGGACTTTTTCTTGCCACGCCGGGCTTGCAAAGCAGCTCTAGTGGCCATTTCAAAAACCTCCCTCACACCGTCTTTGGTCTTTGCCGAACACTCCATATACCCAAAAGCACCGATGCGGTTTGCCATATCTCTTCCTTCTTCGGGTTTGACAGGCTCCTGTAACAGCACAAAAGCAACGGGTGAGTTCAAACCAAAATGATGCCAGCGTGCACCGGTATTTCCCACCTAGCTTCCCTACAAAGGC
The DNA here is from genome assembly GCA_028858755.1 of Ara ararauna. Taxonomy (NCBI): domain Eukaryota; kingdom Metazoa; phylum Chordata; class Aves; order Psittaciformes; family Psittacidae; genus Ara; species Ara ararauna. Next base: position 4,310,250 of record CM054385.1, read on the forward strand.
ATTTCTGGATTAAATGTATATAATTAATTGGTTAATTAATAATTAATTACTCCCCTGACAGTGATCCTTTAAATAATAAAAGCACATTTATAATAAAATCTGCTTAGTTTCTGAAGATGCAGTGTGCACCTCAGCCTGGATTACAGACGGGTGTGTGTTTGTGTACTGCACCCAGTCCCTGAGGACACCATCAGTGTTCTTACACCTCTAAGCTTGAAGGCTGCAAGGATCTTTGAATCAAACAATTGCTTATTTCTGAGGAAACAAGCAACTGTTTGCTACAACTTTCGCAAAAGCCTATGGACAAATTCCCAAATTAATGCCTCAGTCTTTGTATAAAAACAAGCACAGAGAAGGAGTAAATATTCCAGGACAGGGCAGAACATCTGCAGTCTCAAACCTGAGTTGGGGGCTTCAGACTCCATCTGAAAATGAAACCTAGTGATGGGCTCAGGAATGAGCAACAGCACCTGTAGTTACCACCTCAGAACACCTACCAATAAAACTGTTCCCTTTCACATTCCGAACATACAAAATAATCAACATCTTGAGTTGTTCTTCACATAGGAGAATTCTTTACACACTTGGTGTGTCGATGTCTCCTCAGTAATTCCTTTCTACCTCAGAGATGCAGCTCTCCAGCATGGAGAGCAGCTGACTGTTGGTAACCCAATATAGCCATTTGTATTGTTGAGAATGCCTTTTTTCTAAAAGTTGTATCTCCAAATATGAAAAAAGAAACACTCAATTAAAGGCTATGATATCTACTTTCTGTTTTCTGTCGTGGGAAGTGTTCATTATGCAGCCCACTGGAAGCTGGCAGCCAGCCAGAGGCCCATTTAATGCTCTGGCACAACCACTACACACTTCATTTACTGCAAGGAAAAGAACCTGCCTGCTTCATTTTGGCCAGCTCTCGTCTTGTGTGCTCGTCATTCCTCAGGTCCTTCTTGTTTCCTACCAAGATGATAGGCACGTTGGGGCAGAAATGCTTCACCTCTGGGGTCCACTTCTCTGGGATGTTTTCTGAAAAACAAACCAAACCCAGAAGTATGACTGGACTTACCCCCACTTCTGGGGAGGGGTTTTATTGTAAAGCTGCTGCCTGAGTCGTTTGAGCTTGATAATCCACACTGACGCCCTTTACTCTTAATTTGGGAATCAAATAGAACTGTTCTGGTATTGCCAAAAAATACAAGCCTGTCTATGTACGGTAATTTGAAGGCCGAAGGACACCTAACCTCTTGGCTTCTCTACATCTCTCAGTAGCTACTTGACAAGGGTTAGCGTAAGGAACTTCAAAGAACAGCATGCAGAATCCTGAAGTAGAAAGTTATGGAAAATTTTGCTTCAAGAGAAACATTTATCTCGAGGAGCTAAAGATGGGCACAACCCAGAAGCATCAGCTTTTACACTGCTTGTTCCTTTTATAAAGCAACATCAAACAATCAATCCAAACTCTCCCATTAACTGTAGCATAAATGTTGTTCTCTACACTCATCACAGATGCACAGATACAAAGACTCTGTGTAAGACACTTGCAGATTTGCCACTTCTCCCTATCTGCAGAAAATGAATGTGCTCATATACAAGAAACTTCTTCCTCCTGACAGAAATGCCCTGCATGACGTGCTCTAAAGTGGAACTGCAAACGGAAGACTGGAGGGCTTTTGAAAGCAAAACCGTCGTAATTTCTCTGTAGCAGAAGTGCTGAACAGTCCAAAATATTCAGCTTTGCTTTCAGAAGCTCTCAGACATCTGAAATTCTCTGGTGGAGGTACCTGCAGAATACATAACTCCTTTTTATCTTCACGGAATTCCATTCAGCTTTTGAAGAGACATTCACTATTATGGCATTGTTTTCTTGCTTGAAAGAACCCCCCAGACAAGCATTTTGAAGCCAGTTTTTATCTACAGCCAAAAGAGTGGTTCTGCAGCTGCACCTGGAGTACTCAGGGGGTGCCTGCCTCTAGATGCAGCAAATCTGGCATGTCACTGCTCCCTCCAGTGCCCCCAGGGACACAGGCACTGATAATGGCAAGCAGGAAAGGAGGAGAGGGAGTCAAAAAACACCCAAGATCAGACTTGGCTTAATTAACTCTTTCTCCCTGCCTCCGGGGTTCAGCAGGCCATCTTGTTCCCAGGGCAGTCAGTCAATTTGCTCTCCAGCAGCCAGGGGAGCAGCACATGCAGTGGAAGTGGGCACAGCTCACACCTTGTGTGTGGTTGTTCACTGCCACCCCAGGCAGGACCACAGCACTGCTGCCCCCTGAACCTCCAGTTGCTCTGGAGGCAGACAGTGAAAGATGTTTTCAAACACAGGATCAGGTGGTGAGGAGAGAGAGAAGGATTTTCCAGATACCAAGCCAGCAATGGTTTTTCTATAAAGAGTATTTCACACCCAACTGCCTGTTCAACTGCTGCTGCCTTTAGGGGGCAAGGCAAGGAAGGAGAAAGAGCAGCTATCAAACACTACCCCAATCAGGCTGTAATATCACTGTAACAATCTTAAGGAATACTGTGTTTGCTCATTTACCCGAACTCTGTGAATTGTTGCAGGAATGGTATTTTTCAGCCACTGTGGTAGCTGCATGCAGGACTAATCCTTCCACTAACTGCATTTCTGTGCTTCCTGGATCCTTTTTGTCTCATTTCTTCCTAAGACAACTATGGGATGCAGGGTTCACCCATAAGATAGATCAGTACCAGTCAATCACTGTAAAGAAGGTTCTTGTCAAAGTACAGGTGGTCACACACACACACGGAATCCATGTGCCTAACAATCTACCTTAACATTATCTGCATTCTCATAAGAAACCTCTCACTGTCAAGAAGTAGATATGGGAATTTTTACAGAATTTTAAGGAAGTGCTAGTGGGTGTATTTCAGAAAGTCTTTATAAGATCAAATACACTGGTATCTACACATCACATCTATAAATCAATCAGTGAAGATTCTGGTCTTCGACTGCACACAGAAGAACAGATCATCTAATACACAGGTTTTTGAAACGTACGCTTCTGCAGCTCAGAAATCTTAAATCAGCCAACTCTTTTTTTCTCTTCTCTCCATGACAAGCACATATCAGTCACTGTAAAGCTGACTAGGAGAGTACAGACCTCCAGACACTGCTAATTTCCACCACTGAGAGAGTCCCCTCCAGTGTACTTCTAAGCCTATATTTTTAACTCCCCAAGGAGAGAGCAAAATCACCCAGGTTATTTGGGACCAATAACTCAGAGTGTTTCAATCTCTCTGGAATAAATGGGGGAGAGAGAGGAAAAGGATAAAAGCACAAAGCTAGCTTTCCCGTATACATAGAAAGAAACTTGCTCTATTTCCATGGATATAGTGTGGTCCTGAGTGTGTAAGAACCTGAAATTCCAAGGAGAACATATAAAACAAACAAACAAACAAACAAACCCCACCACAAAATAAACTAAAACTTGTGTGGGCCATGCCACTCAGTGGACACCTGATGTACTTGCAGGAGTTCCCAGAGAGCAGAGTGCAACTACAGCCTTCCTCTTTCCTTGGGGTCACTAAGGCAGCACCGCCCATAGGATGAGCACACCAGCACCTTGCCCTGACTCACCAGACCACGTTGCTGAGTTGGGGCTGCTGATCTAGGCCAGGGAGCCGCCTTCCTGCTACGTGTTGCTCAAATAACACAGCAGAGCCCCGGGTAAACAGTGTGCTGCTGAGGCTTTCAAAGTGTCACTTAGGATTTTTGAAGAATACAGGTTCCTTTAAGATCTAAATATCTGAAAACTATACATTCAAACCAGTATAACATTCTGAAACTAGGAGAGCTCTCAAGCATTACAGACCTGAAAGTACATTTTACAGTACAATTTCCAAGGGGAATACAGCAACACAGAGAGGTGGTTCTGATTCAGTTTGTGCTCTACTTACCTAAACTATCAGGACTATCAATTGAAAAACACATAAGTATAACATCAGTATCTGGATAAGAAAGCGGTCTAAGTCGATCATAGTCTTCTTGTCCTGCTGTATCCCACAGAGCCAACTCAACCTGCAGAAGGAAAATAAGGCAGTTACCCAGATCAGGAAGTTTTGATTCAGCAGCCAGTAAGCAAAGAGAAATGGATAAAATATGTCAGTCAACACCACTCGAAAGGAGGAAACCGCAGGACAAACTGCTTAGACAGAGGAACTATTTGAAATTTTATGTTCCATAACTCCAGAAATCAATTTATGCAGCTTATGAGACTTTTCTTTATATCCATGACCAGCGGCCATTCTCTGAAAGGACACAAAAGCCCCCAGCAAAAAAGCAAGACAGAAGAATCTAAGGGAATCTACTCCAAAGGGCTGGAAATCTCTCTGATAAGCATGCCAGGAATACCAGGTTTCAGTGAAACTGGACTCTCTTAAGTATATACTTTTTAGGATTATGCACATTTTCAACTGGTTTACAGCTGGAACCTGTACTAAGAAATGTCAGGATTGTACTTGTGCACAAAACCATTAAAACTCCACCACAGCAGAAATTTACTCTTGCTATTTGCTTTGAAATAAACATGATTTGTGTGCAAAGCTTCTTGTTACTAAGAACTGAATAAAGTAGCTGATGTTCTCAATATTTCTGCTTATGGTGGAGCTAGAGGAAAATACCCCTGCAGGATTGTTTATAACTGCAGAAGGAATAACCAATGTTTAAACTAAGAAATTAAACAAAACTATAATCAACATCTTCAGGCATACTCTTGCTTGAGGTTCCCTGATGCGTCTTTGCCTTTGCAACAGAGCGGGCTGCTTCTTGTTTAAACTCTCAAGTACAAAAATTCCAGCAAAAAAGTCCACAGCAGCTCTGATAAAGACAGAACTGGAACCCGAATGTGAGCTTGGGTATGCAATAAAACTGTTCAGTTAAACCCAAAAACCAAAGCTTTAGTTACACGCATATACTAAACAATTATTCGGTATTTCAGGCAGAAATACTCCTCTCAGGGTCACCTCTGGATTTGTGAATGTGAATTTTGTAGCAAATATGAATATTTTTTACAGAAATGCCTGTTGAGGGTTCCCTCACATGACACTGGAATCGGCTCCTTTGCTCTACCTAAAACCCCATATCTCGTACCATCACTGTTTTGTCTTCACATGGCTTCTGGTGATGCTTTTTTAGGAAAAGAGAGTTTAAGTGGCTGCTAAACAGTAGAGTCTTAAGCACTGATCTCCTACGAACTTCTGTTATCAAGTTTTCTGAAGACAAAGTGCTTGGATAAAATATATCTTCTAATTACAGAAAAATCAGCTGACATTTCCACCACAGAAAATGGTCTGCTCAAGCTGCTCATGCAAGTTGTGCTTAGATACTGGCTGCATACAGCTGATAGGCCATGACTCCCTGATCACCCATATAGAGATGCAGAGATTCAGGCAGAAGGGAATAAGGAAGTTTGAGTAGGTGATAAGAGACAGACATGGATATTGTACGTATTTTAAACACTAGACCTTAGAGTCTAAGATACAATCTAGGAACTGCAGAAGCTGCCACTGGGGGGAAAACATGTTCTAATACTAGTCTCAAAGTAAATTTTATTTCACCCATTTGTATCACAGGAGATAAAAGCTCTTTTTAGACTCAAATGGCATGAACTATCATGATTAAACGCAGAAATAATCCATGCCTGTAACAGCAGGAAATCAATTTTAACACAAGCCCAAAACCAGCTCAAAGACGTTTTGTTCATACGGGGATCAAAACTGAGCAGTTTCAACGTCACTGCATCTGAACTAGAATGACTGACAATGTTCTGACTGCACCTGAGCCCAGAGCAAAGGCACATGTCCCAGGAAGGGGCGAAACAGGGGAGCTCAGCACTGTAAGCATCAGAACCTGCCACATACTCGACATGAGGACCCATGGCACTGAGGTCAGCTCACTGTGGCTGCAGTAACAAACTAGACACATGCCATGGCTGCTTAAAAGGATTTGAAAATAGTTGAGCTTTTGAGATACAAAAGGTGTGTTTTGTGCGCTTCCAGAGTATCATGGCAAGTGACAGTTTTACACATCATGAACTCCCTTGTGTGACATAAATGCAGAAGGCAACCAACCCTGTGTTCAGAGAGCAGCCTTCTGAAAGCTGCCTCTCAGAGCAGGTGCCTGGCATGTTTGCTTGTTTGGAAACAAAAGGACTCAAGAGGTCACACACATTGAAAACTGATATTCAAACTATTTAAAACTGGAATGAAATATTTTAATGGCTAATTTACTGAAGTAGCAACTGAAAACAAAGCTCAGTGAGCCGTGGACATGCTTGGCTGCTAAAAATTGCATTCCTTCAGACGAGAAGGACAGATGATGGTGATGTGCACTACAAAATCCAAACCCCTTTGAAGCCTGTCAGTCATCTGCTCTGAAGAGGATTCAGCATGTTGTCAGGAGTGGTTACGAAAATAGACTCTCTCCGGGAACTAGTCTTTGTTAATCACAATAGCAGGTCCTTATCAAAACGGGGACTCCACTACACAACTCCAAAAGCTGGTAGCTCTATGTCCTCAGCATGTAGGCATGTCTTTGAATTGCTCCATCCCCTCCCACCTACTGCAACATTTAAGTTGGAATAACTATGTTTTTTAGAATCTCAACTCGTATAAGATTAGAAATAGGTTGTTAAGCAGACACTGGATATGAGCAGGTTCTAGAAAGGCCAGTATGTTTTTCCACAGGAACATGCTTAATATTTAAAAATATATTTACAATACAAGCACAAAACATTTGCATTAACTACTTACTAAAGAAGTGGAGTTGTGCATGCTACTCTGGATAAAGGCAAGCTCATTCTGGCTGTCACAGCAGTGTGCACATACCTGCTTTCCATCCACTTCGATATCTGCTACGTAGTTTTCAAAGACGGTGGGAACGTACACTTCAGGGAACTGGTCTTTGCTAAACACGATCAGCAGACAGGTCTTCCCACAGGCACCATCTCCCACTATAACCAGCTTTTTTCGAATGGCTGCCATAGCTGAAAAATAAAATGACAACTCATTAACTGAGATGCTAATAATAAAGAACCACTAAACTTTCAATTAATAACAACTTTTAAATTGGGTCAACATGTCCATTAGAGACACTCACACAGGTATCTGAAATCATGTGAGTTCAGATTCTTATCCTGCTGAGAGAAAAATTTCCCAGCACTTGTCAACACACTGGTGAACCATGGGGTGCAAAAATAATAGGAAAGTAGACCAGCCTGGCTTTACATTTCTTGACCTATTCTAAAGGTTGAGATAGGAACATCCTGAAACAGCAAGTGAGCAAGCAGCACTGTCCAGGAGCACCTTCTGAAAAGTGTCTTGTAGGTAATCAGATAAGAGATGCTTCAATTCAAAGGCAGTAACATTTTTTGTCATGCTGAGTTGTCTTAACTACAGAGTGCCAGTGAGCTGGACTGAGAAGCATCTGCTGCCATGTCAGAGTACCAACAGAAGGATCTCAAGGTAACCAGCCTGTTCCTCAAATTACAACTACCATGCTGCAAAGGATTTGGAAGGCCACATGCCACTCCCCAACCTGCTTTCCAGGACATCACTATTACAAGGTTAATACAGCCTGCTGTCAGCTTACATTAAGTAAGGGGGGACGCAGAGAGAGACACCACCGTGGTGCTCCACACAGATATCTGCTGCTCAGTGTATTGTACCAGAATCCATGGCTGGCTCACATGCAACTTTGGCCTCAGAAAGACAGCACAAAAGCTTGGAAAGTTTCAACAAAAGTCTGAAGTCAGCGTGGGACTGGAGGAGATGATTGTGCTGGATTTGGCAATTTACTACAGTCACATGTGGCCCAAGTAGTAGGGACAGGGATGGACTGTTCATCATCACTCCCCACAAATGGAATGCGAGGGGTGTGGTACAAAGACCGTAGAAAAGGGATCAAGCCCACCAGAAAGCAATGGGCCTTGAGAACTCCAACAAGAGGACGTTATGGACACAAGAAACTTACACAGGCCTAAAGAGGACTGGGCAAGTACATGGGAGAAGTTTCCCATGTGAATTAAAGAATGAAAAGACCACATCTGCCTTAGAAAATCTCCATAGTAAAAGGACTTTGGGAAGCACTATATATGTGCCTGCACTCTTCTTTCTTTTCCGTAAGCATTTATTTGTGACCTATGCAGGAACAAGCCAGAGATTTAGGGTGTGACCTGGCTAGAAGAGACTGGAATGAAGACAGAACCATAACTACTTTCTTCTCCATAACATAAAACCACTCTGGGGGAAGCTGCTTAGTCATCCCATGAAGCTTCCTGGAAATGGAGCAATGCCACCATAATACCTACTATTGCATGACCAAAATACCACAGACGGAGCACCCTTCTGAGTTAACTTTTGCCAAGAAAATCCCAATACAAAGCTCTGTAAGAATGATGTCGGCTGCTGGCAAGCGCAGGACAGCTCAAAAAGGCATATAAAAGAATTAAGACACAGAAAACCCATTTTCTCCTTTCCACCTCTTCTTTTGCCTTATGAAATTAAACAAAAAAGTAAAACCAACCATCTGAAAGCAACTTTGGTACTATTAGGGGGTGAAGAAGCAGTGGATATTACAGAGGTTCTGTACTTCTGCTCCAGGGACAAACAGAGAAGGACCATTTCAGCTCATCAAGCTGCACGGGTTCAAGGACTTGTAGAGCATAGCCTTGTCAGACAAAATTGCTCAAGTAATCCAAACCCATCTCCAAAGTGAGCTTATTTCACCTTGCGAATATACATGTGCACACATTCAAGTTACTTACCTTAGAATTTAGGGTTATTTTTATATTTGTGGAAGGTTTAAAATGATCCAAGCTTTAAAAAGGTTTTCTTTCAGTGGTTTTAAATGGCTTTGAATACTTTCTAGCAATAGTAATATTTGATTTTTACAGACCTGGAAATATCTGTCCTCTGTACCAAGTCAGGATCAACTACTTACAAGTTCTACCTACTGCCGGCTTCATCTAATCTGCCTTTCAAAACTGTAATGCTGAGTCCTACAAAACCTCTGAAGCTGCCAACTCCTGTGCTCCACAATATTTGAGAAAATTTCTCCCAGTGTGTACCCTCAACCTTTTCTGATGTAATGTAAGCCCATTACTGTTTATCCTATTTGTCATGGGCATAGAATAGTTTATTCCCTTTCCCTAGTGCAGTTGAGAATACAAGCTTTCATTTAGTCTTCTCTTCAGGCAAAACAATTCCAGTTTATTCAAGCCTTCTCTGTAAATCATTTTTCACAGACTTTCCTGTTGCTCCCTTCTGGGCACAGTCCAATTGGCACAAATCTACCAAAGCGCAGAGCCCAAAAGCTGAATCCAGTATTTCACCCTGGACTCTAGGAACATTAACTAGAGCTGAAGGATTAATTTATTTATTGATCCTCCAGGATACACTGTTACTTAAACTCCATATTGGAAGTGTGTTTCCCTCCCCACCCCCCCAGAAGACAATACTGTCTATACATTTATCTTTTAATTCATGATAACTCCCAGATCTTTTATCTTAGGACAGTCACATAGTGAATTGCTCTGTACTCACACAGCTGAACATTCTACTGTCATACTTTTATTTATTCTTCCACTGATGGATGTTCTATTCTACCTTCAGGTTCTAGTTCTGTCCTCCACCTTAATCATAGTCTTTCTCAGATGCAACTTTAATAATAATTATCTAGGTCACTGATGAAACCACACTGGAGACAAAGCAGGTGGATGACAGGATGGCATAACCTGTCCTTCTTCAGCATCCTCCCTCTTTGCCCCTTCTGCACTGGTGGCTGGGGCTCTGGCCCTTGGTCAGTTGTGTTACCTGCAATAGCATATAGGGTAAGTGACCAGCATAACCTATGGATAACTGTCTTTTTCTGTGGATTATCAGATCAACTCTTCCTAAATCCACCTGTTACTCTAGGCTTTTTTAAGCGTTCCTTGCCAGTTGAATCTCATTTTATGCTTTGGCCTTCTATATACTTGTGCCAAAGGTCTACAAGAAAATTGTAATTCTTTAAAAAAAAAAACCCAAACAGTATTATTTAAAGTACTGCTTTCTATAAACCCTTTCCTATAAAAAAGAAAAAAAAAAAAAAAAAACAACAAAAACCAACCCTCCCCCAAAACACAAACCCTTGAATTCATTCCTTTATGTATATATTTCAAGCACTTTATTTTATCTCTGCAATATATTTTTCCTGAGAAAAGCCTATCATGAAGCTCTCCCTGCCTGAATCTTTCCTAAAATCTGTTGACTTTGTACCCAACATGGAAAACCACTCTGTCAGCCCAGTTGTCCTTCAGCAGTGTATGCTCAGCCACTTCCTTCCCATTGCTTACGACTCACCCCATGAGACTCTCCCCTGATCAGAGTCTTTTATCTGCAGGAGGGTCTCCAGGACACCTCAGACCTCCTGAACAGTCCCCTCTGTCTAATACATTGACTATCCAGGTAATTAAAATTCTCTCATCACCAACTTCTAGAGGACCTTGCTGGACACTCACAAAAAGCCTCAATCACCTTATCTTTACCTGGTGGCCTATGGCACTCACATATTTTTACTTCCAGAGCATTACCACAGAAGAATTCCTTCTGCATAATGTCCTTGGAGGAAATGTGTTGTATAAAACTCAGTAGAGGATGCAGAGATTATCAATTACATCCTTCAACCTTTCACTTGCCTCCAAAGCCCAAAGAGCTGATTTTGATTTGCTTACTTCAAGCATTCCCCTGGCCATGCAGCACAAGCTGAGGATAGTTTGCTTATGGACCTCAGCACATTTTCAGAAACAGCTCAGATATAAATGCTGGGTAGACACAGACACCTCAGGATGTCAGGTCTGATCACTGTATAGATCCCACCATCCACCTCAGAAAGAAGTCATGAAACATCATAACCACTTGCTTCTTCCTGACATTGGTGGTTACAACCTTCTCAGCTTTCTGGTACTTGAAGTTTCTTCTCTACTGGTGAGGCTGAATCCTTACCTGCTGCCACAACAATATTCTTCACTTCTATTCAACCTGTGGACGTTCAAGGACGGCACACTGCTGTTGAGCCTGCACCTAGCTTTCTTCTTACAACAGATTCATCTTGTCTGTGCCATTGAAGATCTCCATGTGTACGGAAATCATTCAGCAGTGCTACAATGTCCCAAGCCTCCATATTCGATCTTCAAATGTTAGCAGATATCTGGCCACAGCAATAGCATCCATAATCCATGCATTAGCATATTGACAACAATAATTTCTTCATTTAGAGAACTCAGTGTACAGATCAGCACCTTTCAGCTAATTATTTTTAGCTGAAATAAATACATTCCTATCCAGAGGGAGCTGGAAGGGACTGGCAGGTCTGGCAAATACTTAGAAAAGCAACACTTCTGTAGTAGAATAGAGGGAAAAAAATGATTGCTTAGAATGGAGCTACAGCTTAGTGGTGCGTATCACAAGGACAACACTAACAGCATGCACAGCAGTCAGGCCTTTCTGCTGCACTTTGGCATGCCCTGTCTTACTTAATCAAATCAAGTGTTCTGAAGCCTTGGACTGAATTTGCTTTTTGATTTGGAAATCCAAAAGCACTTTGCTAGCCTAAAAAGTTTCATTTAATATGTACATTACTTACATTACCTGCAAGTTAGTATTTGCTGCAGCACAGCCTATCACCAGTGAGTGTGTGTCTACATTCAGAAGTAAAAAACCCCAACTATATGAACTACTTAAGAGGATATTACAAATAGACTAAATCCAAGCGACTACTACCTCACTATAACAAAACACAAGTACAACATATTCATCCTTTTAAGCAATGCTTAGAGCAGAGAGAGACCAATAAATCCAGAAAGCTGCTGCAACAGCATCACTGACAATGCACAAAGAACATTGAGCATGAAGCATTCTACCCCACTTAGTGTAGCAGAATGGCTGCAGTGATCTTCTAGGGGAATCTGTGCTGTCTTCTGCAGCAAGATGACAGATCTGCAATTTTTCCTACTCTTAAATGAACCACTCCTCCCACCTCTTCATTTATAGGATTCTTAAAACCAGCTAGTCTGCTAGATTCAAAGTGGAAACTCTCACAACACGACTCGAGTGACTCATCTAAATGGAAGAGATTCAGTGATGACATTTCCTCAACCTAGGCCAATGCCTTTCACAGGTATTACAAGAGCTTCAGCCATCATTTACTCAATCCCACTAACATTACAGGAGGTTACAACACAAGGAGCTCCTGTTTGCCGAGTTGCCACACTAATATCCTTGTTACATGAGGCTGCTATTTCTAAGTGCAGTGACGCTCCCAGACTCATGCAGCATAAAGCTCTGCTTGTTAAAAGAATCCAGAAAATACTCCAGAAGAACGAGAAATGGGGAAAATATTCATCCCCCCCCCCCCATTTTAAATGTACTCCCTTACCCCAAGTATTATTGTTTACTGCAATGGAATTTGCCTCTTCTCTTCAGCATGCTGTTTATTTTTATGAAGAACAACATTTCCAGTGCCTCCTCTCCTGCAAATCCCAAGGCCACACAGTAAGAGTGAGGATCATGGACATGCTGTTGACTTGGATATCTGAGTTGGTTAAGCTGGTAACCAACATGCCAGGTTTGCCTGTCTCACCCTGGATCTCCTCCTGGAGAAAGTAATGAAGTGAAAAAAACAGCCTTTTACCATCACAAAGACATGCTGACTGGATTTAATTTCAATACCAATCAACTACCACCAACTTCATGCTGCCTATTGGGTCAGATGAGCAGATCTCCTCCTGCTCTGTACTTAAGCAGTTTGCTATTGAGTGAGTTACAGCCTGGTACTCTTCTCACTTCCTTCATTTTCCCCTGCATTTAGCCAGACCTGCCCTGGGCCAGCAGCAGGAAAAGGCCAAGGCTGAGGAACCAGAAGATGAAACCCTACTCAAGTGTCCCCCAGCCTGACCAGTCAAGCCCTGCCCTCTACCTACCAGAAGGGAGAACTGCCTCTGCACCGGGACCTGAATTTACTGCTAAAATACACTCACTTCTGTTCCAAGTTTTGACAGGGAAGAGGAAGGAGTTTCTGCAAAGACTCTAGTGATGAAGAGGACACAGATGAGCAGGCTTTCCCCACAGCTTTCTTCTGTTTAGCATAGCAAGGTCTGGCATAAAAAATGAGAACTATCAAAACAGTTTGGAGTAGAAAGCACATCAGTCCAAAGGCAAATTGGTCTGCTTTTAGGGCACTTGTATACAGTGAAGAAACTGAGATCGGATATGGCGCATTTGGGTGGGGGAAACGGTCCAAAGGCCATCAGTAGAGAATAGGGAGGGGATGAGCAAACAGGCCAGGAGGAGGATGGCAGAAGGATGTAACTGCTCAAACCTACTCTCCTTTAGAGCAGAATCCAGGATCCTCCACTACACTTTTCATTAGTTAAAGTATATACAAACAAATGTCAGAAACATTTGCTGCTGAAGTGCTATTCATGCTTCTCTAAACAAGCTCCTTTGAGCATACACAAGGCTATCATGCTATCTTTTTCCACATAACCCATACAGGATGGACATGCCCTTAATAGCAATAGTTGTGAAGTAAAGGAAACTGTGAGCCCAGTTCACCTCTTACAGAGGTTGCAAAATGGGTAACAAAACAGCCTTGGGACTGCAATAAACGTACAAAAAAAAAACCCTAAGAATTAAAAAAGGCAATTCAATCACATAAAGGAGTTAGAGACAATCCATGCTTGTGCTACAGGGCTCCTAAAAGATCCTGGAAGAACATGCTGCAAGCGACCACCGATTTACTGTCTTTATTTCCAAAGACATCCAGAATAGATCTCATCTGTGCAGCTGCACTGAAAGTAAAGCCAGATTAATTCCATGCTCAGAGTGGTCATGCACATTTGGCACAATGTACAACTTGAAATCAAGTGTTACTGGGGTAGAAATACGGTTCAATTACAAGCTACTGGAATACAAGCACTAAAACTAAGCATGTAGTCACTGCTATAAAGGAGACAGTCACAAAGCATGTTTTAATAACTGAAATGTACTGAATTCTGTGCGAACTTGCCTGTGGACACTTGTATTCACAAACAGATAAGCCACATTTAAAGCAGTGCTAACAAGGCCTTTGGGAAACAACTATATTTATATTCCTTGCAGCATCCAGCACATACAGCAGTTTGCCAGTACTGCAGCAAGACAGACCTATTTCTAACTATGGTGCTATGTGGGAGCAGTTGGTAAGAAAAAGCTATCTGCTGGGGGTTTCTGGAGGGTTACATACAAAATTAACACTTAAAAAAATTCCCAAAGCTGGCAGAGCACAGCGCAGGCCACTGACACTGCAGTAAATGCAATCCACAGAGAAACAGTAATGTTGTGTTCTATGAGTGAAGTACAATTGAAAAACTGATACAGAAGATCAGCACAGTATCCAACGGGATTAAAATACTGGACATGGGTCATAGGTCCTTCAGGAAGGTCCTTGAACAGGGAGAGACAGGCATTCAGCTTTCTGCTAGCAGTTTATTCCAACTGTGTGTTAAATACGTTAAAGCCTGACAAGTTTTACTAGTTTAGTAAAAGTGCTTTGCAAACATAGTTGTACGCTTCCAAAGCAGCTTTAACCTGGGAGAAGTATAGCTGTTATAACCCCGGCTCACAAACCGCACCAGGTCTCAGCGAACTCCACAAATAAGCAGCTCAAGCCTCTTTGTATCACATCACCAGAATGGGGAGCAGGGGCAGCTTAACAGCATTAGGTCTTAACACTGGCTGCCAGCCCCGGTGAACCCTTAATGACTGATGTGTTATCGAAAAGTACAAAACCAGTGTTTAATAGGCATGGGCACACAACGCATTTAAATCAAGCACACACTGTGCTGCTTATGCTGCCTCTATGATGGATGGGATAGTGCAGGAGATTCCTCCCCCAGGATAAAGCCTGCCAGTGCAAAGCTCCTGAGGGCACCAGAATGGGCAGTCAGTGCTAGATCCATGTTGGCTGTCATGCGGACAGAGTACATCTAATCTGAGATATCATGTGAAGTCTCAAAGCTGGATTCATCATATCAAATTGCAGCATCTGCCCTTGCTTTCCTTTTCAGGATAAATCCTGTATCATACGATTCATCTGACTTTGAGATGAAAATGGCTTTGGATTCTGATATATTTTCTTGATTTCCAACTACCACAGGAAAGATCAAACCATTTTGCTTTGCTCTCCTCCCCTGCTCAGCCCACCTGCCTGTGCTTTACTGGCACATGCCTCAGCATGACCAAGCACTTCCAGAATACACAAACTACCTTTTGTTAAACACCCAAGCCACGACCTGTGCAACCCTCTACACCCGCACTGTCCCCCACAAGCAGCTCCAGCACAGACACCAACCAGGGGACCAACTTGTCCCTGCAGCTAAACTTACATTTCCTACAGCTAGAGATTCACAGACCATCCTTTATTACAGGTCTACACACATATAAAAATGAGCACATTGCCTTGGGACTGAAGCCCCTCCACCTCAGTGCCTGGAATTTAGGATCAGCTTAGGAGTGGATTCCTACAGAGAAGCAGAAGAGGAAAAAGGAATGAGAAGCTTCTCCCTCCATGCTCTCCAGCCTCCAACCATTTTCAGCTCAGGAGCTTCCTGGGTCAGATGTGGTTCCCATGAATTTGGTAACCTCAAACAGATTTCTCTTCCATAAGCTTGTCCAGATGCCCTTTGAACCCAGTAAACTTCCAGCACTCACAACATCCTGTTGGAAGGAGTTCCCACAGCTTAATTACACATTGTGTGTAAAGCCACTTCCTTCAAATTTAAGATTGTCCCTATTAGTTTGGTTTACTGCCTTCTAATTCCAAAATGGAAAGAGAGCAAACAGTTTACCTCACTCTCTGCTGCTCATGTAGCAAGACTTTCCAGACTGTAGCATCCTAGCATAGATCTGTTTTAGCTTTTAATACCTTCACACCTTTGACAGTAGCAGCTGGGTGATCTATCAGCTGGCTGCTCATAGCATAAGGAATAACAAAGTGGTGGAGGTGTCACCGGGAAGTGCTTCAGCCAGGAAGGGCTGTTGGAAGCCCAGCAGCACAATAGTGTGTACCTTCCCATCCCACATCATCCAGGCACAGCCCCAAATGCACCAGGGCTGGAGCAAACAACTCAGGCCCCAGGAGCTGGAGCCCAGAGGGTTTTGACAAGGCTGTGCTGTTATATCCATTGAGCCACACCCTGAGCTGTGTTTCAAGCGCAAACAAGCTGCAGCTCAGCCATTCCTCCATACAGTTTCACTCCTTGCTTTAACTCAAGGGCAGACCATCTTGCCTTTAAGGCAGGTGATACCAGAGTCCCTGAATGGTCTCAGGCCAGCAGTTACATTTTCTGCATTAGCAGAGGTTTTTTTTTTTTGTCACTTCCTCATTTATAGGGCCTCTGCCAATTTCTTCATACCGGTATTCTATGTTTCCTCCAGGTGATGGGTAAGAAGTACAGCCCATGTTCTCACTAGACACAGATTCGTTTGAGCCTCCACTCCCCTTTTAAAGCTGTCCTCTTTCTACTAAATTTAATATGAACCATATTGATTTTGTCCTGGCTTCATTTCTAATTGACATGCCATTACTGTCAAGTGCTAACCGAAGGCTGAGATGAACACCTCTACTTAAGAACCAAACTGAAACAATGAACACTAATTGTTTCTGTTTCCCCCAGTCCAGGCTGAGTGATGTTGCTGTAATTCTTTTCTGAACACTTTGCTGCTTATTCCATTATTGCACCTGGGATTGATGCCTTAGTCTGATGGGATCATCATGATTAAGGTTGTCCTACTTCTCTTTGTTATTACTACATATTCGCATTCTTTCAAACTCCTTAAACTGTTGCAGTATGTAAAGAGCTTTCTGGAAAAAATAATAAAGACATATATAACCCCCGTCCATTCTCAGGCCAGAGATCTTCAGAACTTGGATATATCAAACCAGAGGTGTCAGTTACCAAGCCTGGTCACATAAAGCATGCAATATAATTCAATCGTTTTTAATTTCATTCAAAGAGATAATCAAGACACCTGATTACAGGAAATTTCCCTGTGAACACGTAAGTAACTGGTGAAAGACAGAAGGAAATGCTCAGCTCTCACAGAAGACCATCAATTGAACCTGAACAGCTCAATATTCCTATATGACCTGAAAAAGCCAGGAAAAATAGCAGTAACAAAATTTACTGATGATGCCAAGATGCCCAGGTAATAAAGGCAAGGGCTTACAGTGACGAATTTCAGAACCGTAACAGATGCTGTGTCTAAGCACTAACATTTGAAATCGATAAATGTGAAGAGATACAAAAAGCAAAAAACCAGATTCAACTTTCTATATGAAATGATGGCTGGGAGCTGATCACTGTTGCTGGACAGCAGGATTTTAGGGTTATATACTTAAATCCTATAAAAGAAAAGCTCAACACTCTGAAGAGCTAAAAATAAATAAATAGTAAAATTCCATTTTTAAGCACTAGGAAAAAATGAACAAACCAGAAATCATTAAGCTGATGTAGGAATTCACAAGCACACCTGCATCACTTTGCAGTTGTGATCCTCCCCATGTCAAGAGGCTATAAAGGAACTGGAAATGACTCAGAGCAGGGCAACATGGATGATTAAACCATAGAACAGCCTCCACATGAAGAACTATGGCTGAACTGGAAAAAGGACAATCTGGAAGTGATACAACCAAGGAAGAAAATTACTATAGAAACTTGTCCCAGATCCTAAGCAGTGGTGAGAAAAGCTGAGACCTGAGTGTTCAGTCTTTAAACCTGAGACAAGGGCACTCTGGATGAGCCAGGTTCAAAGCAGAGGCAGGCAGGGCACAGAGCAAGGTGTTGCTGCTCCTAACACATTTCAACTTTTCAAGTCTCTTTGAACCCCCTTTTTCTCTCAGTTACACTTCATGCTTTTAAGCTTCTGGTTGGTATTTTCTACTTTCAGTTTCAGCTTTCCTCATATTTCATCTGTAAGGCTTTCTTGCATTGTTTTTAAGTGCAAACAAAACAGATGCCTTCATTTCCTTTCCAAGTTATTGAATTTGCTTTCAATGTTTGACTGGGGGAAAATATCGCAAAAGGAGGTTCCTGAAACATCATTTCTAGGCCTGTTTAAGCCAAAATTGTTAGAAACTAAAATAGCAATATCTGCAACCAAAACTATCTTAATATTGTCACCGTGCATCCTGTTTGGCAAACACCAAACTTAGCAAGGTCCTCCTGGTCTACTACAAGTTTTTCTTTGGTCTTGATTATGTGCAAAGTTCACCCCTGTGCTGCTCACCTCCCTGCTTCTATAGAATTAGGAAATTATAACAATTTCAGAACCCAGGAAAGACTAATTCCAGCGCTTCTCCCCTGCCCTACTCTGCCATGACAAGTCCCTCTCCAAGGCGGAAGGCAAAGCTGGAGCTACCCGGGCAGAAAGCAGTCTTTTGTCCTCAGGCTCTGGGGCTGCCATTGCTGTCCTTCCAGCCGCACTTAACATCCCTATGACTTTGCCCCTACCAACTAGATCTGTGCTATCTGTAGGTATGATGACTTAAGAGAACACTTCTCTTATGCAATACCGAGTCCCAAGATTACTTTGCACAAAATGAGATTAGGGCTTTATATTGAGGTAATTATAGTAGATCTGTGGATCTCCACTCATATGCAATCTGCAAAATGCTTTGCATTTGTGTCAGGCTTTTTTTCTTCGTATTCTCTCTTCACAGAAACATCCGGCATGTCAAAAGGGATGTGGAGCACACACATGCTGAACAAGACAGGTTCTCCCCGGCTGAGAAGACTCTGCCTTTAGGCACCCACTGCTACCCTGTAGCTGGCAGCAGAAGCATGTATGGAGCAGAGAATACTAACTACACCAGACAACCATCTTTCTTGTACCCATAGCTGACACTCTCACCTGTGGTTCCTTCTCCAACCACAAGACGTCTGCTAAGGTTGTACTGGTTCAGGTCAAACACTCATCAAGTCCAGCACCCTGCCTGACACATGCAGGTACCTCAGCTGATTAAGACAGAGTAAAAGAAGAACAAATGCATTGATATCTCTGCAAGTGTATTTTCTCTGTTTCCAGCTTGGGGGTATTCTTAGCTTTTTTAATCTTTGTGATCAACAGCCCATTTGATAGCATTTTCTTCTGTGATTTCATCTGTTTAATTCTGAAGCCACATAAATCATTGTCATTCAAAGCACTTTGTGCTGCTGCATTCTGCAGTCTCAATACAGACTACTGGAGCGGCAACACTAGTTTTGATCTAGACCAGACTGTGCTCAGTCACATCTTGCCAAGCTTAAGGCTTCAAATCTTTTTAAGCATCCCTTGTATGGAACAAATTTCTTATCCTTGATCATTCTTCTCAGCCTCTTCTTTGCTTTTCTGGTTGCCTTGTATCTCAAAGTCCATCTTCCTTCACACAAAACCACAGTAATCAGCATGCTCAGAACTGAGATGTACAGTTACCTTGTTTCCTTCTTTATTCCTTTCCCCAAAGCCCCGCACACATGCTCATATTAGCACTGTTGAGTATTAAAGTCACATTTTCACAGAATTATGACAAGCTCTTCCTCTGAAGTAGCAATAATTCACTTTCACCCCACTGGTGCATAAAAAATTTTTTTTCCCCCCAACTTTGTATATATCAGATGAACAAATTCATCTGACATTTTGCTGCCTGTACTTCAGTGTCAGAAGGATGAGCTGCAAGCTCTTAATTTTTTTTCCCTTACTACCTCATACGTTTCTCAACAGATCATTTATGAGTACGCTAAACAACACAGGTGTAACACATATCCCTATTCTTCTCTTGTCCCAAACTTTCCTTCTCTGTACTTGTCGAGTCATTCAAAATCTCCAGTAGATTTAAGCAGCACCATTTCTCTTTGCAGAAGCCACACTGACTTTCTCCCATGTAAGATGTCAGACCATCTGGTTACTTTTTTTTTTTTAAATAATTTATTTTTTAAGAAAGCATTGAACTCTGTTATATCCTGCTGAATTTGCATTAAGAACCGCTACCATGTAAAGCCATATTTTCTTTCTCTAGCTTCAAGGCACTAAGGAGTTACACAGCATCATTAACAATTCGGTCACTTCAGGCCCAAGTTTCCTTTGGAACCCCCAGGCAAGCAGCTGGTCCTGGCATTTTGTAACTGTATTTATCACTTTGCTTTACAAATTTCTTTGCTGAAACTTCAAGCAGAGATAGACCTTCCAACAAGTGCTGTTCCACATAAAGAGAATTTCGGGCATAGGAACCTCCTTGGACTTCTCCACAGTGAACAGGAATATATATAAAGTCATTTAACTTTCTACTGATGGCTTCATCATCAAATATTTTTTTCACTTTTTCATCATCAATTGGCCCCCCAGACTCCAGCACCTTTCTTGCTTCTGATGTACTTCAAAAATAATATATATAGCATTTTTCTCTATTAACATGATGTTGCTCAGAGTTGTTCTGGTGGGTCACTGTATTTTTCATTTGACTTGCCAGAGTTCATGTTCTTACCTACTTTTCTGGTCAACTTCATGGCTTGAACTTTCTGAAGGCTGTATTCTTATTTCTAATACATTCTTTATCCCGAACTGCATGCTCATTCTCATCTGTCAACATTCCACAGTATAATTTAAAATCTTCCCAACAACATTCCAATTTCAAGCACAGAAGCCTGGCTCTGCTGCGGTTTACATGGAACCCAGCCTTTCCAAACAGCTTTTGGACTAAGGGTCAAAAAATGAGCCAATTCACTCTGTCAGTACCAAGTCAGGATCCTCCTCTAAGACGCTTTCTCATCTCACACCATTTCAACAGAGCAGATAGAAAGTGAAGAATAAAGAGCCTCCAGGTGTAAAATGTAAGAAAAATGAAATGTTAGCAAAGAATGCAAACAGAGATAACTGGTATTTGGAGAGCTGATAGTTCTTTCAAACCACAGACGTACACAAAGACAACCTTCCTTAAAACCGCGATGATGATGAAGAATCACTTTGTACACGTCCACACTAGTGATCTGCTCCAAGTGCCACAGTTCAATAAGTCAGTACACGGTCAGGTGAGACAGAACTACTTATAGTTGCAAAACACTGTGAACTAACTGAGCAGAAAGATTGAATTCAGCCCCACTTTTGATTAAAGCAACAATAAAAAAAGAAGCAAGCAAAACCACCACAACTGTCAGAGCTTGAGGAAAGAAACACCTCATATTCCTAGTGGGTGTACTGCCCAGTATCACTCAGTATACCAGTGGTTCTCCATCTGTTCCTTCTGCTAGAGACCTTGGTCATGAAGACTGGTCAAAGACAGTGAACCTAGTTCTGATGAGTTTAACTAGATGATTCACTTAGGAAGGACTGGCTGTTAGCTGGGTGTACACAATAGCGGACTACAAACATCTTCAATAAAAGGTAGTTTATGGATATCTCAGTTCTTTTACTGTCTCAAATGCCATTCTCAGGTGAAAACATGGTGATAGGAGAAGGACAGGAGAGAGCATGGACAGAGCACAGTTGCTCCATTAACTCCAATTGTGCTTTTGGTAGCTTTTTTTCACACTTCAGAATGAGGCAAGAACAGAAATCGCATCAAGGCCAGAAGGCATTGGACCCAAGAGTGGTTTAATACGGCTTAAAGCAACAATAAATTAACCAGAGGAAGTCTTTGAGGATATGTATGCTTATCTTTGAGATGATCCCCAAAGTAATAAGCAACTAACTCTTCCCACTCAGCTACCTCGCTAGTTATACATAGTATCCAGCATTGCAAGAGAGGAATCACACCACCAGGCAAGCAGCAGAGAATTTTCATTGTACATTCAGGTGTGTGCGTTTGCATAGCTGTACTCTGGGTTGTTGCCATTTGGTGCATTTATTTTGCACAGCACTGTTCTGTATTATGGGGTTTCACCCTTATTACGTGTTTACTAGGACAGGCTCATCACGGATCAAGTTCAGATTTAAAGGGCATGCTGGTGAACCTTCACTGACATGCTAACTTCCTCAAACTCACCAACTAAACTTTTCCTCCATATTAGTTAAGCTGCACTTGAAGACAAATCATAAGACAACAGAGCAGTACAATACAGATTACACATATGTCAAATAACATCTGAGCCAGATTAGAGGTTAGTATAATACGTAGAAGGGAGAGTCTGTGTAGAGACTTGAAAAGAACCTACTGATATCATAGCAGCAGGGAATAAAATGTTGCAGAGACTGAAGGAGATGCAACAGGCTAGTGAGAAGGTGGCAGCCAAAGTCAGAAATTTCTAGGGTGGAGTGGACCACAGAAAGGGTTCAGGGCAACATAAAGATGTCGAGAGAAAAAGCTGGCGTGTAAAAAGTAGGAAAAATAAGAGTTACCATAAAAAAAAAAAATAGGGCAATGATATTTCCAAGCTGCTCTCAAACAATCAAATTGGTTTTATTTGGAATTTGCTTATCTGAAGAGCCATCACTGGTCCCACATCCTGGTGGCAGTTAAGATCATTTAGGATGTTTTTACTGTCAATTCCTGGCTCAAAGAACTCCCCGCCTCTGGCGCTCAATTGCTGTGGCACTGGGCCAGAGCTGGAGTATGGTGAACTACAGGGGATAACACAGAAGCTGCTCAGCTTAGCTCTGTGACCACATTTCTTTTGCCCCTTGTGTGAAGGTGCTCTTATGTCTTGAGAAATGATTTTTTTACAAAACATGTATTTTAGTGTTAAATTATACAAATCACCCCTTACAATTTGTTTATGTCAAGCATTTATGCTGAATACGCTGTGAAACATTCCAGTGAACTAATTAAAATGAAATAAGGCTAATGGCAATTTTTTTAAACACGCAATCTTGTTCCAAATCAGAGCCAGAACTAGACTGCAGGTGTGAAACAGAAATATTAGTGCTATGTGGCTGGAGACCTGGGTAAGGACAGGAGGAAGGCACACCAACGTATTAGAAGAGCCTTCAACATAGAAGTAAATATTTTCACAAATTATCTTTTCAGGGAGGGAGAGACTTCATGTTTCCCTACTCAAAAAAAATCCCCAAATAAAGCCACTGGAAAATCTAACACTTTGAGTCACATAAAACATTTAGGACATGTAAAACCAACTTTTTGAGATTTCTGAGCTAGCAGCACACCATTCAAAAATTGCACAGACAGTGGAACTGTTACCTGGTCTTAGGTCTGGGTGGGGGAAAGGCATCAACAAACCTAACATTCCCTAGGCAAGTTCTAGAATTTAGCCTCCTCTGAATCTTGCACCACACACAGGGAGGGTGGAACCCACTGCTGACCAAAGGCTCCCTGCACCAAGCGGGTGAACTGCAGCGGGACAGAAACAAAAGCTGGATATGAGGCAGCAACTAAAACCAAACAACTCCTCGCTCCAGACATCTCGCAGAGAAGCTCAAAGGGATATCAGAGCAGTTAAGGCATCATCTGACCGGGGACAACACTTTGTCCTGACCTTCTCTAACAATTTTAACTCTGTAAAGCTCCAGAATAGGTTTTTGGTGTTTGCATGTTTTTTTTTACCAAAGCAGTCTCGAGGTGCCTCTCACCGCAGACGGAATGGGCTTCCCCGCAAAGAACCTTTAGGTACGGCGTAATTTAAAGCTGGGTAGTTTTCGGTGGTAGGCAGGGTTGCTGGGCTGCACGGCGCCGATCGCGCTAACAGTTCGTTGCGAACCAAAACCGCTCTCTTCGCTGCACGCGGGGTCCGCGCGCCCCCGGCCCGAGGAGGCCGCACAGGTAAAACCCAACAGACGGAGAAGTTCGGGGCCGCGCTCCCAAGGGCGGTTTCTGCCCCGCTCTCGGCTCGGACGTTACCAGCGCCGGGAGCCGCTTCCGCAGGAGCCCAGCGCCGCGGCCCGGCTCCCGCGCGCGCGGCTGACGTCACCACAACAAGCTGCCAGTCAGCCGGGTCACCCCCACCGCCCGGTGCCCGCTCGTGTCACACCCGCGGCCGCGCGGGGACGGCAGTCACTGTCCCCTCGGCACCGAGCGCGGCCCCCGCCGCAGCACAGGCGGCTGCAGCCGGGAGAAGCCCGCAGAGTCGCGCCCCGGCCCGCCCGTCTCTGTCTTCCCCTCCCCCGCCGCCCGGAAAAGGCCCCGTTACCGGCCCCGGAAACTTGGGGGCTCTCGAGGGGCAGCCGGGCCGCCGCACACGCCCTCCGCTTTTGTGCCCGCGATGCCGCTCGGACGCGGCGGCGAAAGCCTCGGCCGAGCCCGACCGCCTCCGCCCGCAGGCCACGGCGAGGGATCCCGGCGAGGGATCCTGGCGGGGGATCCTGGCGGGGGCGGGCGGGCCCCACCCGGCGGCGGCGGCGGCGGCGGCACGAAGGGAGGGGGAGAAAGCCGGAGAGCTGCCTCCCTCCCACCCCCACCCCTCCGTCGGCGAAGAGCCCTCCTCGGTACCTGCGGCCTAGCGCTGGGTCTCACTCCCGCCGCTTCCTGCTCCGAAGGCCCGAGCTCGAGCGGCGGCGAACGGAAACGGGCGGGGCGGGGGCGTGCGCGCTCACCGGCCCGGCGCGACGCGGCGCGGCGCTGCGCTGCGCTCCCTCAGACAGGCCCCGCCCGGCCGCGCCCGCGCGCGCGCCCCCGGGGAGCCAATCAGCGCGGCCGGCAGCGGGGGCTGCCGGGAAAGAGCGCTATAAAAGCCGCGGTGCTATTTACGCCGCGCGGGTTGGGCTCTCGCGTTGTCGCCGCGCGGCTGTTGCTGTGCCCTCAGGGCTGCGGCTGCCTCCTCTGGTGGGTGACCCGCGGGGGACGCGTGTGTGTTTATCCTGCCTGTCTTTGGGCTGCGGGGCAGCTGCCGCCTTGGTGCTGGGTGCTCGGGGGCACCTGGGTCTCACTAGGCTGGGGAAAGCTGCTGCGGTAGGGAGGTGTGTGAGGGTGTGCCGTTTGCTTACAGGCCTTTCAGATGAGCCTGTCTGGGCTGGGAGTTGGTTCCCTGATTCTTCGAGTCAGGCAAGTAAGCTCCGCTGTTAACAGAAGCTGGGCAGAGCTGTTGGAAGAAGCTGGAGAGCTGACAGGGTCGGACTGCACCATGTCTTACTGCCAGGATCTTCTGAGCATGTCTCTGGTGTACCCGATGGTGAGGGCTGTCTTTGTCTGGAGATGCAGAACCTCCGAAGTTGGTGCAGTGTGTCCTTTGTGTCCTGGAGGAAGATACAGCTTCATCTGTTGCATTGTTTCCCTCCTTGCCCACCTGAGGAGGTTCAACAGGTGGAGCCGGCCTTAGAGGGGCTTGGCCATCACTTTTCTGTGAAGGTGTACAGAGGGGGTTGGTGATGGCCAGCTTCTGCAGGTCTCTCAAGGTTCCCTTGCACAGCAGGCACATTAGCCTTTAGCTGGCATTTGGGCACAGCTTACTAAATCTGGGTTCCCCTAAGGGGGAGCAGGGTGCTGTGCCAATCCTGGTGTGTGATCCTGTTAATAACTGTCTCTTCTGATCCCTGTTCCCTCGTTTGACAGTATTTGTGTTGCTAGACAACTTTAGACTGACCTTCTTATGGGCTACTCTCTGGTGTTTGTGGAGGAATGAGCTGCTTAACGCCTGTTAGTAAGCATGTCTCTGGGACTAGCTCTCATTCTATGAAGTGCTTCAAGGAATCTGACTTTTTTTAAATCAAGCATTTGATACACCCTAACAAATGGTCTTAATGCATACTGCTTGGGCCTGATTCTCGCTGGACAGTCAAACAGTGTGCAGGTCATGAGGCCCTCTGATAGACTGTCCTGTGGGGTGATGGGTGCACTTCCACCCCTGACACTGTAGGAGTATTGAGACCGACGTTTGTTTGAAGCCAGTAGTAGTGAAACTACATGTGTGGTTTGGGCACCAGGTAGGTGGGGATCAAACTGGAAATCAGTTGTTCATAGGTCATAGGTTCTTTTCATAATCTATTCTTTAATTTTTACTGTCTCCTAATGTTTCCTGTGGCCTACTCTTCTTTTTCATGGCCCACTGGGAAGTTCGGCTTTTGTCTACAGAACATTGTCAAGTCTTTGATCGCAGTATGAGTGCACTCCCCTTCCTAGAGTGGTATCTCCTTGCCCAAGGCAGAGGGCTCTTTGGATTTGGGTGGGTCTGTGGCCCCAGGCCTTGCTCTCTCAGGTGAGGGCTGTTCAAGTGGGTATTGTGTTAATCAAAGTGCTTTGGGAGCTGCTTTTTTCCAGTTTGGTAGGTAGATAGCTTTTAGTGGATTGAGAGCTCTGCTTTTTGATGAAGGCAGTAGCCCACAAGCTCTGCTACCAGCTATGAGGATCCTCAGTCTAACTCTGTAAACCACAGGTTTTGAAGGGGTCCATAGTGCTGTCTTGCCACATTTTCTTTTTTGTCTTGTGTATGTCATTATTTGAAACAGAGTCTTCATCCTGACTTTCATATTGCAGCCAGGACTCTGTTAGGTGCCAGCTGACAGGATAAGAAGTAGTAGAAAAATGCAGCTCTTCTCACACAGCACATGCAGAATTTGAGTTAAAGCAATGTATTCTGAAGGGATTAGTTTGGTCATAAATGCTTCTTTCCCTCCTCCTCTCCCCCCCCTTTTTTTTTTGCCAAGATACAAATCCATACAGGGGAAGAAAGGTTTTGTAACTGATAGCCAGGAACAGCTGAAACATCCCAGAATATTTTTTTACAGATATTTTTATTGCAGCAATACAGTCTCTGAAGTGTGTTTATAGTTATCAGAAAAAGCAGCAACAAAAAATGAGGGGAAATAAGAAGAAGCTGTAGCTGGTAAGATTTGTTCTCGGAGAATTTAACATGGGTTGTATTTTTAGTCAAGCTGTACACTTGAAGAGTGTAAGCCTTGTTTCTGTGCCAGGAGAGTGAGAGCTTAATTCTTACACCACAACATGACATAATTTTGCAAAAGTCCTTCCCTAACTTACCCATCCCAAATGTTTTCTGTTAGCTAACTGTATCATTATTTGCTTTTATGCCATTGACAGTTTCCAGACATGCTTACCAGCATAATAGGATGGTATATCAGTGTTGTCTTTGCTTTAGTACTAGGAGCTGAGCAGTGTGAAGCATCTGTCTACCCCAGTAAGAATGTATTTGGGTGGTGGTGTGTGTTGTTTAAAATAACTAAAAATCCCCACCAACTTTACCTTTCCAGGATATTTGGAGATACGACTCTTAAAGCCAAGAACTTTTGTGTGAGCTGAGGCTGCTCAGATTCATAAGTGATGAATGTTAGCAGGTCAAGCCACTCCAAACATGTGGGGTGCCTTCCCAGGTTCCTCATCTATGGCCTAATTAAGCAAATGAAGTGAAACTCTCCCAGTGGTGCCAGGTTAAAGCAATGGAGTCCAAACCAAAAAGGGATCTATTCTATTTAGGACATAATTCTTCCTCTCTCCCCAGTCTGTACAGCATTTAGGCCATGTGCAGGCCCTGATGAAGTTAGGTTTTGACCTGTCTCACAGATAAAGAAGCCTGAAGGGTGAGTTCCCTATCTGAAGTCCTGAAGGAAGTGGCCACCTCGGAAGCCAGTCCTTTGGCACCCTCCTTCACTGTTGCTGTAGCAATTAACTCACTTGTATCTCTCCAAGGTGTTGGCTTGCAGATAGACCCATGAGCATTGTGTGGATTAGTATGGATGTCACAACAG
Organism: Ara ararauna; assembly: GCA_028858755.1. Lineage (NCBI taxonomy): Eukaryota > Metazoa > Chordata > Aves > Psittaciformes > Psittacidae > Ara > Ara ararauna. Next base: position 4,337,907 of record CM054385.1, read on the forward strand.
CCCTAATAAGGGGTAGAGCTCCAGTGCTCTGGACAGGGGATTTTCACAGAGCAGGAACTGCTTTTCCTCAGGGAGAGGGAAATCCAAAGCATTTGATGTGCAGAAGGGGAGCAGGAGCTCCAAGAAGTTGATGCCCTTTAGTCAAACACAGGCTCCCAGCTGTGGTTGGAGAAATGAAGCCTATGAGCCCCAGCTCAGTGCAGCTAGTGTGTGACACTGGCATAGGTTTGCTGTGGCAGACACCTTCAAGATGGTATTGGTAAGGCTGCCCTGGCCTAGGGAGTAGCACACTCTGCTACAGGACTGCTGGAGGAGGAAGCACCTCTATATTCCCACTGAGAGAAACATCTGCACAGAAACCATTTAAGTTCTGAGGAACACAGGCCTTGCAAGAACAGCCTGGATCTTGAAGCTTATCCCCTGCCTCCCCAGATGCAGCAAGCACTCTTAAAAATCCTACAGCAAAGTGACCAGAATCCTTGTGTCCTGTATTCCCTGTCCAAGTGTGGGATTCTCCTGGTCTCCTCATGTGAAGGCGATTATCTGGATCAAAAGTTAATCTTGCATCCCTATCCAGGAATGCATGTTGAGAAGTCTGTACCTCTTAGAGACCCTGGCTGGCTCTTGGGCATGACAGCAGTGACCTTTAGAAGCTCATCCCGTAATCCTGGTGTGACCCACCTTCCTCTCTCCCACAAATACAGCATAAGCAGCTCCTTGTGCAGCTCTGAAAACCTTTCTTAATTTTTTTTGTTGCAGGTCATTTATTTTTCTGCTCAATTCTTTTAACTTGCAGCTCAGTTGAAAGCTGCTTTGAAGTTCAGTTTGCAACTTGGCTTCTTTCACAACAGCATAGCGCCTTTGCTTTAAGCTTTCTGCTGGATTTAAGTGCACAGTAGCTAAATATATTAATTATGCCCTTAGACTTAAAGTTGGCATGGGGCACAAAATGTGCAGTAGAGGCAACACTTATACCCCATGCTGGCTTGTCAGCAAAGGAAACACATCAGGGGTAACATCCTACTGGGACTAAATTTCAGTATGTGATTTCAGCTTGTTGTTAAATGCTCAGTAAATCCATTGTTTTTCTTACATGCAGAAAGGAAGAACTAATGGATACTTCCTCGGTGTGAAATATGTAGCTGAGCAGCAAGGACAGACCTGCCTGTCACCTACGGGATGAGAACCTCCAGCCTTGCCTGAGCAGGACAGTGCCTCTGCTCCGCTCCCTTCCTGCCATCTGCTGCTGCATTCTGGAGAAGACAGATCGTAGGAGGACCAAAGCAGGACACCTGGTATGTGTCTGTACAGCTGGAAGGAGAAGAAAGTCCTGGCCATGCCCTGTTGCTGGTTACATGGATCACCCACATCAGCTGCAGCAGGGCAGGGTGAGAACTGAAGCTTTAGTAGCTCTCAGTGAATTTGGCTGGGGGGTCCCGTAGCATCCTGAAACTATCCTGGAGACTCGCCCTACCTACATGCAAAAAATGAAATAAAATGCATAATATCAACTCGAAGTGACAATGGGACAGGTTTGTAGGCTGCTTTTAGTGCTTTCTGACAGAGGAGGGAGCTGTCAGCTCACCACTGAACTGCTCAGCAAGCAGAGGTGCCCACCTGGGAGCTGGTGAAGATGTTTGGATTGCCCACCAAAGGAAGATGCTAAGCCTGTCTTGCAGGAGGTGGACGCTAACCTGCAAGTGCTTAAGTCTTTTGTCTTTAATCATAGAATAGTTAGTTTGGAAAGGACCTTAAGATCATCCAGTTCTAGCCCCTCTGCCATGGGCAGAGACACCTCACACTAAACCATGTCACCCAAGGCTCTGCCCAGCCTGGCCTTGAACACTGCCAGGGATGGAGCATTCACATTCCCTGGGCAGCCCATTCCAGTGCCTCACCACCCTTACAGTAAAGAATTTCTTCCTTATATCCAAACTTCCCCTGTTCAAGTTTTAGCCTGTTACCCCGTCCTCTCACTACAGTCCCTAACAAAGAGTCCCTCCCCAGCATCTCTATAGGCCCCCTTCAGATATTGGAAGGCTGGTCTGAGGTCTCCATGCAGCCTTCTCTTCTCCAGGCTGAACAGCCCCAACTTCCTCATCCTATCTTCATACAGGAGGTGCTCCAGTCCCCTGATCATCCTCGTGGCCCTCCTCTGGACTTGTTCCAACAGTTCCATGTCCTTTTTACGTTGAGGACACCAGAACTGCACACAATACTCCAAGTATTTAAGTGCATGTATGGGGTGTTTTGTGTCCCTGTACAATGGAAACCACAATTACTAGGCTGCAGGGACAGTGGGAGCAGCAGGCCTGGGAAGCTGTTTGGAGCTGGAACATTTGGCAGTGGAGCGTTGCACGCTTTGTTGGTGTAGCAATGCCATCCTCTGCTACACCAGGAGCCCCCTGAAAACTGCAGCCAGTGCAACATCTTCCTACTAATGGCTAGAGACAGAGCACCTTCCTCTGTGTCTGCGCAATGCAGGGAGCCCTTTTATCTGGGATACCTGCCAGGCAGCAGAAACAGGCAAGGCAAAAGCTAGGTTAAACTGGTCTGAGGTTGACTCAAGCCAACATGGACTAGTCTGAAGTGCAATAACAACCTGCTTCCATCTGCTGTTTCTCCTGCTACAGCTCATCAGTAGCCTTCCTGCCTCAGCCAGTAGCAGTGTGACAAAGTCTTTCTTAATTACAACCCTGAAATAAAAAGAACTTCATTAAGTGTTGCTTTACGGCTGCATCAGTCATCTTCTGTCCAGCTGCTCATGGCAGAGCTCCAAGTGGGCTGAATTGTGCTGGTTTGGCAGGTATGTGGGGGAGTGGGGGTGGTTTGAGTGTGCAGCTGGGCAGAATGTGGCTCTGAGTCAGGTTCCTGGTGATGTTACTAAATACAGTTTGCCACAAAAGTCTATTTCTACTTCATACTGGAGCTGTCTTTATGCAGTCTTCTGCTTTCAGAAATATGGCTCAGGCCCAGTTCCTGTGAGTCTTGCATTCATTCGTTAGCCACTGGAAAAAGGCAAGTGAAAAAGAGTGGTGGCTGTGTTATGCTTGAGGACTGGTTTCCACCACACTTGCCTTCTGAGAAAGATTGAAAGTTGAAGCAGCCTGTCTTCCTATCCACGATATTGTGCTTTATTTCTCCAGCCATGGAGATAATCTGTATGTCAGATGACTTCATTTTGAATTGTAGTGAGACCGCGAGGCTATGATTTAGGAGCATGCACTGTCTTTGTGGTGGTTCTGATTTTGATGTGTTGCTTAGTGTACAAGAAAGATGGATTGTTACTTGGCTATGGCTAAATGTGGAGGTAATACCAGATGCTACATGAAGCAGAATCTCTTTTCAGCCTCAGTCGTCCTCTGAATCCTCTTCATCTCTCCCCAGGGTACTGGTGCTAGAAATCAGCAGCCTTTCCTCTACCTCAGTTGATGCACCAGCTTGGTTCTGAGCTGGTCTGAATTAATGGTGAATCTTGTGTGTCTTGTACAGTGGTGACTGACTCACATCAGGCCACTTGAGCACGTATTCCGGGAAAATAACAGTCAAATTTGGCAGAGAACTGTCCCTGACGCTGAAGTATTTGTGAATTCAAAGCTTTTGCAACTCTGGCAATTTCTACATGTTTTCCTCTAAAATTGTTCATAATGAAACGCAGGGATTGCACAAAGAGCCTTGCTAGACTCTTCAGTTTGAAAAGAGTTTAAAATTAGTCACTTGGACCAACAGGACCACTTGCTCCGTGCAGTTCAGCTCAGACTAAGGTATACTTGCAGAAAAACCTCCGTAATAAAAATCGAGGCATAAACTTGGGACTTAATCTTTCTGTTTCATGCTGAGTCTTTTTTAAGAATTTTAGCTTCAGTAACTCAGAAAAGGGCTGTATCTATCTGGAAAAAAAAGTATTATTCCAGTGATGGGCTTAATGCAATCCTTTTATGTTATTTTTTTGAGGGATTTTTTTGGACAAGAGGCAAATGGTGCAGGAACAAATTCTTTAGAGGCATAAGACTTTCTGTTCATATGGGAGGAGCACAGGTTTCACAGTTAAATAGGAAAAAGGCTTGCTTTGAGACTTCTGAGTTTTGGCATGAGTCCCTGTGGGGTGTGTGTCATGGGCCCTCCCCACTCTCTGCACAGTGTTGCATTTCTTCACAAAAATGGGGCCTTTGCTGGTACTGGAGTGAACAGAAAAACACAGGGGATGTGCTTGGAGCAAGGGGGAGCAAACTGGATGTCATGTGTGTGGTGAGTGGCTCCGAGTTAACTGCTACCACTGTGTATCTTTGTCATTTCAATATGCTTATTGAGGTCACATCCCAGAGCTGAAAACCCTCCTACTCTCTCAGAACTTCAGAGGGACTCTCTAAGGCTCAGATGTAGCTAAACAGACCCCTTAAATGATAGCAAGGAGACCAGTTAAATCCCAGAACAGCCTCATAAACTGCTAAAATCTTGGGAAATTGACTTACCTTCAAAAGCCAAGACAAAATATGCAACGCTGAGCCAAGTAACATCTTGTTATTTGGGGCTTTATCTCAACTCCATTTCTGACTTCACAGGTGAGAGCTACAGTGTCTGAAAAATAACCTGGTTGGAAAAGCTGCCAACTTCCAGCAGAAAATGTGCTTTAGTGGTTTACTAAAATGGAGGGTGAAGGTATGGCATGCAGAGGAGGGCAGTGCAATTTCTGGTGGTCATTGCTGTTTGGGCTCAGTGCAGGGGTTTCTCACATGTTATCCTCTGTCACAGCAGCAATAAAAAGACAAGACACTGCTCTGTTGTGCCATTCTTCTGTCTCTTCCCCCATGCTCGTGTTAGGGTTTTGCACTCAAAATTGGCATTATAGCTGAAAAAACTGTAGTGTTAAAAATATTCCTGGATCTCCCTTTAAATGGTTTCCCTCTCACTATGGCATACTTGGCATCACTGGGATTGCATTTCTGTGCTCTGTTGCTGCAAAATTAAGCCTATGTCAGTGTTAGCAGTTCAAGCTGTCTTGTCAAGGGAAGAACAGCAGCCACAGGAGCCAGTTTGGGCCTCCTGAAGAAATCAGGTCAGCCTAGCTTCTATGGGGACACTAAAATGTGCTTGTCTAGCAGAGCTGCAGTGGTGGGCTTAGACATGGTCCAGTTTGAACTGAAGCCTTCATTGCTCTGCTTGCAGGTGGCCTGGCCTGACCTGGTTGTAAGCTGGGAGGAACCAGACTGGGCATAAAACTTGGAGATTTGAATGCAGTGGGAAATGTTTTCACCACCTCTGCAAGTCAATAACCAGAAGTGCAGTCATGGTGGGTGGTAGTGCATCAGTAGGCAGTGACACTTATAGGAGGGAAGGAGTTGGGGAGGGTCATGCTGAGGTGAATAATGTCAGAAATCACCTGTGTGTAGTAGCTTTTATTGTGAATGCTGTGTACACTACACGATGAGGTAGTAGGAAAAGAAAAGGAAATATGAGTGTCAGTAATCAGGGTTTCTGAAAGTCCTTTCAGATGAGCTTTCCCTCGTCAGATTTACAGGAGCTCCCACAGATGTTGGAAGAGGCTTGTGAAGTACTTTTTCAAGATAGTTTTTTGCCAGGAAGGAGATGAAAATCTTAAATGAAAAATGTCTTTCAACTCTAAATTTGGGGTGGTCATTGGAATGTAGTTCTTTACGCAGCTGCCAGGGAGGTTTTTTTAAAGTGCTGTTTACACGTGTGCATGAAAAACAGGAGAGCGACATGGCTATAAGAAATTAATTTTCTGCTTTTTATAGCTAGCAATTAAGGCTGGGACAAATGTTCGTATTTGCTGTTCATTCTGTAGTCACTCTTGTAAAAGTAGAGGACATGCTGACATGAAGGTTCTGTTGGTGTCATTGCTTTGCTTTGTGCAATATCAGCTCCTCTCTGGTTAGAGTGCATTTGTGTAAGGCTCTTAAATTCCTGTTGAAATCCTTGAAGCCTGTTAGGGGATCCCTCATTAGAAGTGCTTGATGACAGTCTAAAGTGTCACTCACTGTAGAGAATGAGTTTATTGACAAGGCTGCATTAAACCCGGCACTTTTTGCAAGAACAGTTTGCAAACCCAGGGAGACAGAGCGTAGGGTGTTTGTGCTTTCCTTGTTTCTGTGTGGATGGAAGAAAAGAACATTCTGTGTAAACTATCTCGTGTTTTCAGCAAGAAAAAGAATCTGAACTTAATCAGGACTTCACGTACAGTAGAGGAGGTTAAAAAAAGGGTAAAATTACAAAAGGCTGGTTTGTAGATGTCTGTTCTTCTGTAGCTCAAAGACAATGTAAGATCTTCCTCGGGATAAAGAAGGAAGTACATGATTGCTGCTAAGACAATGAAAATTGAAGGCACGCCCCAGGAAGAGAAATTGAGAGAACATTTCAATACACTTTGCCATATAAAATGCCTTTTTCACCAGGCGAAGATGTGCGTAGCCCCATTCTTTGTGCGTGTGTTACACTGCAGTAGGAGGTACGAATATCCACAGTGCAGGTAAAGGGAGATATTCCCTTCTGGATCAAACACAAACAACTGTAAGAAGCATTGCTGCTGATTTGAGGAGAACAGAACATGGCTGCAGAGAAGAGTTCCCTTCTGATCACTGGCCCCTGCCTGGCATCTGGGAGGAATTTACCAGACCTGTTTGGTCATGAGTCAAAGTTGTGCACCCTAATTCCAAATGACTGGAGCTATAAATGGTTTAAAATCATTTTCAGGGGAGTTCAAAGATGAATAATGCATTCCTCCAGACTCGTACGTGATCTTTGATTCACAGAAAATCAAAGTAATGTACAAATGTGATTGCTGGCCTTGGGGAGGGGAGTCTGAATGACTGCTTATCATTCACAGAAGCTACCAGAGGTGGTGACATCTGAAAGGAAGAAATGAAAGCTCCATCATAATTTGTTAAATAAAAACAACCTTCATATCTCACTAAATAGCTGATAAGCAGATGTGCAGGATGCTACTCTACTGTTCAGTGCTTCCATAGCAAAAGGAGGACCTCATAGGCTACAGCCTACAGAAGTTTTTCTCCTGTAACTCCAAGAAAGTTTGCTTGTAGTAACCATGGAAATTCCCTGTGGCAGAAGTCAGTATTAAGACAAAAGACATGGCAAAGTGCCTGGAGTAATCTGTCCAATTCTGTGCATTCCTATTCTAAAATATTGTTAAAATGTAATAGATATAGAAAAGAAGAATGGGGAGTGATTTGTAAGAACACAGATTTTGGGGTTTTCTATTTATCCCAGCAAAATGAAGCCTGTAATGAGAAGTTTCCCCCTGAAGTAATAAAACTCACTGGAGACTGACGTCAGTATACACACAAGAAAAGATGGATACACACTAGTTCTAAGTAAAAGTGGCTTGAGAACCTTCTACTGACCCACATTCCTCCAAAGGAAGTGTTAGGAAAGCTATTTACAGGATCAAGAAGCCTGGTCATCTTAAAGGTAGCACATAGTAAATTTGTTGAGGAATCACAGGATGCCATGTATCAGACTGGAAAGGACTGGTCTCCAAACTGGAAATTCCTCCATCTAGAGCAGCTGTAACTCTTTGCTACTCAAGACACAGTGCAGGTGTTGCTGAGTGTTTTGTCTATCACTGCAGTCCGTTCAGTTTGGTTTGGTGGCTTGAGTTTTGATTTAGCAAGTGGATCCTACGCTGTCAAGATTTGTATGGTTCTGGCCTGGGATCTGAACATGAAGACGAGAATCTAAACTCAACCCTTCTAGTTTCACAAGGCAGGAGGTAGGGAAGGTTATGTGCCTGCCTGAAAAGTTCATTCCATAACTTAAAAACTTTGCATTTAATTACAAGACCCTTTTTGCTAATAGATCCAGGAAGAAAACAGTTTGTTATTTAGCATCTGTGGCCTAAATAAACAGCTAACCGTAAGATAGATCTGCATATTTTTTTACACTTTTAGATTTGTCAGAAAAGACATAAATGTCTTCTTATTCTGTAACACTGTGAATTTTTAGTTCCTGTCACAACAAAGAAACATAGCAGAAATCAGCAGGAAATTAATTTAAACCTCAGGGCAAAATAATGGATCAGTAGTTAGTCCTTCAGTGTATGTCCTCTTCTGCTTTAGCACCGAATGGCGAAGGGCTGAAGTGCTGCCGGGCTCTTCAGGCTGCTTGTCTTTCACAGGCCTGGCTCTTGCAGGACACCAGGATGTGTGTTTGCTTGTGTGATCCCTTCCTGTTGTTCTGTTGAGGTTTTCCCATCAACAGCAGTTTCATTTGAAAAAATTAATATTTTAGAAAATTTATTGATTGGTACAAGAAGTTCCATAGTGGCAAATATTACAAGTTTATGGTGCCAGCAGTGCGTGATGAGAAAGCGGAAGCCAGTGGTGGGTGTGCGATGTGGCCAAGCAGGTGAGGACAACAGGGAAACCTACCAGAGAGCACGAGTTTTACATACTTCTGCTTTGGCTTTTCTCAGTGTACTGCTTCATAGTGAAGGTATGAAGCTGCTAAACGAGACCCAGATTTTAGTGGTTAGTGATACTGGGAAAACATATGTGTTAAGTATTAAATGTGTGCTGAGCAAAATAAGGGTGGAGGAAAGAGAAGTGTCTGATGGCCAGAGCTGGCAGTTAAAGGGCTTCTGAGTTCTCTTCCTCTTTCTGCCAGTGATTCACTGTATGGCTCCAGGCAAGACACGTAACCAAGCTGAAATATTTTCCTCCAGCTGCAAAAGAGCTGTAGCGCCAAATACAAGGAAGGCCTGTGAGATTTAACAGAGTTTTACAGAAAACCGTGAAATCCCTGCCAGAATGCTGCTACAGAAGGGCAAGTAATACAGTATGTCAAACTACTGTTCATAAATGAGCTCCTTGGCTTCCCATCACAGAAAAGCAGTACCTGGAACTCCCTCTGCGAGCAACCCTGATGAAGAGGGTTGGGACAGATGGGAAACGGATGTGAAAACACAGCAGGAGAGAGCGGCAAACTCTACCAGCAGCAAACTTCACTGCTGCTGCATCTGGAGGCGGCTTGGGCAAGCAGGTTATTTGGTGTACCAGCACCAGAGAGCAAACTTCTCCTGCCAACAGCACTGAAGAGGCTGGAGAAAGAGAGGTGTCAAGGCTTTTATCCAGAGTGGAAGAACGAGGATGGGAATTGTGTCTGGGTCCTTCTAGCAAGTCTCTCGAGGAGGAGGAGGTAGGGAAGACTGCTTGCTCCTGTGTCATGGTTTAAGCCCAACTCCCAGCGAAGTCCGACACAGCCAGTTGCTTACACAATCCTTCTCCTGGTGGGATGGGGAGGATGACTGGGAAAACAGGTAAAACCCATAGGTTGAGATAAGAACGGTTTAATAACTAGTGAAAATTGAAACGGAAGTATAGTAACAGTAGCATCATCTTCATTATCAATATTACTGTGATGAAACCAACGTTGAATTCTTTTTTCTCAACCCTCCTGGTGCTCCCCCTTGCTGGCTAGTGCTGTCCGTGTTTGCCAAACTCTCTGCCTGGCTTTCCTTCCAGCTGGGCAGTGACAAAGCCCGACCACCAGCAGAAACCAGCAGTTCCACCGAAGGGCCCAAGCGCTGCAGAGCAGCTCTGCCCAGTACCCCTACCGGCCCGGCCCTGTGCTCATGGCCGTAACGCACGGCCCGTGCGTCCTTTGCCATCGAGGAACCTGTTCGCCCAGCGCCCGAGGGAAGAAGCCCATTAACCGGAGCCTCCGGCTGCTTCGGAGCCCGACGCACGGCGTCGCTCAGCCGGGACGCGTGCGGAGCTGCCGCAGCACAGGTGACGCTGTTTATCAGTCAGGTCCAGCGGTATCTTGCACCGGCAGCATGCCGTGAGGGGCGGGAAGCCTTGTCACAGGGGACACGGTGAGCGGGGCCCGGGGCTCGGGCGCTGGGCGGCGGGGGCCCGGGGAAGGGCCGGGAGCTCCGCCGGTCCCGCACCGCGCCAGGGGGCGCTCTTTTGGGCTGCCCCGGCGGTAGCGGTCGATCCGGAAGCCCCGCCCCCTCCGCCCCTCCCGGCGGGGCGGGGCGAGCGGGAGCCGGCAGCCGGGAGCGCTCCGTGCCGGCCGTCACCGGCGAGCCCCGGGTGAGGAGAGCGGGGCGGCGCTCGCGTCCCCCCTGCCGGCACGGGGGCGGCGGGGGGTTCTGTGCTGGGGGAACGGCGGCGGGGCCGGGCGGGACAGAGCCGCTCCGCTCCGGTTCCCCCAGGCCGCGGCCTGCTCGCAGCTGGGGGACGCCGGCCGGGCTCGGCTGGTCCCTCTCCGCTGCGGCAGCTGGGCCGATGGCGGGGCTGCAGCCGGTGCCGAGAGCTGCGCCTGCCGCAGGCCGGCCGGGCCGGGTGCTAGGGCCGCTCGGGTCAGACCCTGCCCTCCGCCCGGGCACGGCCTGCTGGCCGGGCAGGGCCCTGGCCAGCTCTGCTCCCGCTGGCTGTGGGGAGGGCAGATTGGAACGACCCATGGGAACCGGGAATAACAGCCGAAAACACCAGTTTCTCCCCTGGTGCCAGCCATCTGCTGGGCCCTCAGGCTGGCAGCTCATGGAGAATCGCCAGAGCTATGATTTGAAGTAATAAATCTGTGTTGGTTATAGGGAGGAGGCTGGGTGCCGCTGGGAACCGGGACAGGTGTAAAGCTCTGGGTGTGCTGTGGGTCAGAGTTCCTCCCCTGCGAGGCCACCCCGGAGCAGTACCCAGTACCAGTCATGTGTCCCCAGGGTGGGACATGCAAGCAGGACATTGTCCACCTTCGCCATTCCTTTCCAGTGTCTGGGTTTCTGGGTGCCCCTGCATTCAGCCACAGTTGTGGGAAGAAATCTTGTCTTGTGGGATCCTGTGGGAGAAGCTGCTCCTCGGGACGCCCCTCCTCTGGAGAGCAGGTCTGGGGTGGCTGGGTGCCATTCAGGTGCTCTGCTCTGGCTGTTTTGCTTTTGGCTTTGTGCGTTCAAGAGGAAGCAATGATGTTTATTTTTTCCTGCTGCAGCGCCACAGATCCTGCACCCCAGTGGATCAGATGTCGTGAACCGTTTCTGGGCTGAGCTGGTTTTGCAGGTGAGTAGGGCCATGGTTTGAGACAGTGCCCAGCCTGGTGCTGCCGTGGCACTTAGAGCGCAGCTGGCGGTGCTGGATCTGCAGGGCTTGGTTTTGCCATACCCCTACTTGCTGGGGTTGAGCAGAGCTGCCCGTGGTTGCTACCAGGATGTGACTCTTTCCTCTTGCCATAAAGCTGAGCAAGCAGCAGCCACTGTGAACAGCTTTTTTTGGATAAAGTGTGTTTAAAACACGGAGGTGAAGGTGAATTGTTTACTTCAACCTTTGCTTTCAAACAGCTCCTGTGCAAGTCCCAGGGGGGTGTTGCAGCCAGTCCCTGTGACCAGCTCTGTGTATTCAAGGGAGAATAAAATGCTAACAACTCTCCTGCAATGGTTTGGGTTGCAGCTCCCCAGAGCCACTGCTCTTGGTGGGTGAAAACAAGCAGGAGGTATTCACCAGATTGCTATGTCCTGCAGCAAGTGTGAGGGAGAAAAGATGCCAAGCAAAACAGGAAGCTTTTGCTGGAGTTATAAAAACTCCTTTAGGTTAAAAAAAAGACAATCTAAAGGGGTTACCAGTAATTCATTGCACCCGAGTGTGTTTGGGGTGTTTTTTCTAGCTGGGTCTTCAACTTGCTCCTAGCTTCTCTGAGTGCTTGGATCAAAGGGGCTCCCCTGGTCAAAATACCAGGCGTGGCATTTATAAATTACGACCAATTTTATTGTAGACCCCTGATCCTTAGCCCAGTGCTGGGTATCTGTTGATCTGTTGGGTGCTGATCACGGGGTGGTTTTTGGTCTTTCCTGGATACAAGGCTGGACTTGAGCAGTGTGGACCATTTCTGGGAAATTTCATTTGTTGACCATTTCTGGGAAATGGGGACAGTACCTCTCCATTTCTCCTCCATAATCACCTCATTCCCAAGAGGTGTTGAAGCAGTATAATTTGTACCTGGCGACCAATTGGAACAGGCTGATGCAATGTGGGACTAATATACAGGAGGTTTCTGGGGTGGTTCCACTGTCTTTAAGCTTCACATGTCAGAGGGATTGGAAGTGGTTGTATTTTACTGCGAATAAATATCTTCAGAGTGATTGCTTGTCCGAGCGCTAGCTTAAGTCCCTTCTTTCTCATCTCTTGCCACTAGTGAATCAGGAAGTGTGGAGCACCAAAGCGTCCGTCATGTCTGACTGGGTGCTACTTGGGCTGATTGCAGTGCTGGTCGTGCTGCTGCTGCTAACCGTCTTCGGCTTTGCTGTCTACTCGGGGCTCTTCACAGAGGTGGTTGTGAGTGCTGGCTCCCCACCTGTCGGCAACATCACGCTGGCCTACAAGTTCAGGGTAGGCCCCTATGGTGAATCTGGGCAGCTCTTCACGGATGGCTGCAGCATCTCTTCGAAGCTCTACTCCATTGGTGTCTACTACGACAACCCGCACACGGTAAGGCGTGCCCGGTGGGACCTGTAAGCTCCTGTGGTCAGCACCGGGGTTAGCAGCTCAGGATGCTCCCTACCTGTGTTTCAGGCACTTTCAGCTCACCCCCTGTAGATGAGTACTGGGTTTCACTAGGTCTCCCAGATCTGTAGAGGATGCTCTGTGGCAAAAGGCACCTGAAAGCAGATTGTTTCTTGGATAACCCTAACTGGAAGGCATTGATTAAGCAAAGCTTGCTATCTTCTAATAGCTCCTGCTGAACAAGTTATCAGCAGCATAGTGGATGTGATTATGGAGCAGAGGCCAACGTTCATGATCCCAAGGTGATGCGTTCCTTGGCAGATCCCTTGGCTGCAGGAAGTGCAGCCAGGGCTCCTTCTGGACTTGCAGCTCTGTGGTTGAAAGCAGATGGTCTCTTCAGCTTGCTCTGTTCTCATCTATATTCCTCTTGTTTGTAGTGCTCTCATGTTTTTCTGAGCTTCCCTGTAGTCCTTTCATCCCGTGAGAGTTCTTACTGAAACCTCAGGTGAGGTGTGCTGAGGGCTTCTGTCTGATGAAACAGTTACTCCATGATGCTTTTCAGGCTGAGAGGTGAGCAGAAACCCCACTGCCTCATGGCTGCCAGCAAGACCTAAGTACTCTGGTGGGTACTGTCCAGGACAAGGATCAAACAGGCACCAGAACTTGCTGGAAAGTGAAGAGCCTGGTAGCTGATGTGAGGTGGGGGTCTCCAGATAACAGCATGTGGGTTTTCGTCTGTGGCAGACAGCCTGGCTCCCCAGTAATGCTGCAGTAGCTAGTGTGACCATGGAGGAATGCCACAGGGAGGAGGAGGGACAGCAGAGTAGTTAGCTGCGCCGTGTGTATGCTTGGGCATGTGTGCTAGGGGTGGGCGTGGGGCACAGTGCTGGGGTTGATAGTTCTCACCTGGTGCTTCTACTCTGGGAGTGACTGGTCCTATTTTAGGAAGCCTGTTTCATTGCTTGTGACATGGTGCTTCCAAGGGTTGGACTTGCTTGGATGGGTCTTGTCTGGGAAAACATAGTCCTGAGTGGCCTGACAGGAAGATATCAGAGGCAAGAATGTACTGAGCTTGACAGTGGCCTCTGGAGCCTGGTGTGCTCAGCCACCTTGTGTCTTTGTATCTTGTGTCTTTGAGCTGACTTACCTTCATCTTCCAGTTTTTCCTTCTGGGTCATGGGAGGCAATAAGACACTCTGCAGTGCTTCTTCCTGGCCTGGGACGGAGGGTGGTGGAGTGTACTTTCCCCCATGGAATGAGCTGGGCAGTGGCAGAGTTTGACTGAACATGCTTGGACACTTGTCCACAAGAAGTGTCATGTTTGGAGTGGGTGAGGGATGGGAGCCATGAGGAGTGCCTGGTGTGCTGCGGCCCATGTGGTCCAAGTGGCTAATTCTCCTGCCACGGATTTGTGTCCTTGCATCGAGGTTCTCATCTGGAATTGAGAACCCTGTGCGGGGCAGTCAGTGCTGCTGGAAGGGCTCAGCATCCATGCTTGGTGGTACCCTGCTCTGGGGATGTGATGTGGACATGCCTGCGGCTGCCCTACAAACCTGCTTGGGCACTGTGTGCTTGTACCTGCTGTAGCTGTGATGGTATGGGAGATGGTGTGCACTGCTGGCTCCTTGTTTCTGGTGGTTCAGCAGCGCAGAATGAGTTACCCAGGCTGCCTTTACCCTGGGAGGAAGAGGACCTCTTCCTCCTTGTTTTCAGAGCTCCCCTGGCCTTGGTGAAGCACCCTGTGGCAGAGGCTGGTCCGCCCAGAGCTGGCCACCCACCGTGGATGTTGACTTGTCACCAAAAATAGACCTTTTGTCATCAGGCAGCAGAACGTGCTTCCTCCCTGCTGTGTCCCCCTGTGTCTCTGGCCAAGCACTGGTGGGTTCTGCGCAGACAGCTGACTCCAGCCTGGCTCTTGGCCACCAGCTCCTGTGGGGTTTGGTGCCCCAGTGCTGCAGCAGGAAGGGGCTAATGACCGGCAGATACCAGTGTGGGATTTGCTGTCCTGGCAGATTTATGGCCAAAGGAGGCTCTTGGTAGAAGAGAGGATGGAGATGCCAGAGAGCGTCAGCTGTGTGCTGGGCAGTGCCCAGTGGCCTGAAGCATGTGGGGTACCTCACGGTCACACCGGGCCTCGGGACAGCCGCATCCCCAGGGCTTACTGCTGGCTCCTGGCTCTTAGTGTTCACACAAGGATGCTCCCTGAGTGCTGCTAAACCTCTCCCAGTGATGTTTTATGTCATTTAATGGACAAGATTAATATTAATCTTGTCCATTAAACGACATAAAACAGCCCAGAGGACTTCTCCCTACTGGCACCTCTGGCAGGAACAAAAATAACTCCACAGCAAGGATGGGATGTGGCGGGTGGGTTTGTGCTCAGCTCTAGCCAAGCACTTCTGCTCACATCTAGTTGTAGGCACATGCCAGGGCCTTTTACCTGCAGTCCACATGTTCACATGCTCAGCGACCAGCCTGTGCCCAGGTGTTGGATGGATGAGGCCAAAAGGCTCTCTCAGTGCAAGAAAGGGTTTTGCTCCCATCAGCAGAACTGCTGATTAGGTTACCTAATAATTTCCAAAGATTCTCTGTTGGGGCACTTAGGGGAGCAGAGGCTTTGATCAGCATCTGCCCATCCTAAAAGGACAATTAGGGAAAGGCTGGTTTTAGCTGGAGTGTTTCCTTCCGTCCCTAGAGATGGTCTTTGTCAGGCAGGGGAGGAAGCAAATCTGTCTTGCTGCTGTCCTTGAGAAAGCACCTGTGGGGCTGCACACTGTGAAATAGAAAGTTAAAAGGAGAATGGAGGAAGCAAATGTACCTGGCCCAAGTGGTGCTCCCTGCTTCGGCAGCTCTGGTTCTTCCACCTGCTCTGGGGGTGAACTTTGTTCAGGGTGTAAATGGAGATTTAATTTTGTGTTTAAAGGAATTTACTATGTATTTCCCTTATCTCCTTACTTCATTTGGACTTTTCCCTAGAGATGCCTTTAACTGTTGCCTCTTTCTGTCTTTGAGATGGATCTGCTTCTCCTTCCCTGCCCCAAAGCAGTGATGCTCTGCACAACCCTGTCTGCAGCTCCCTCTTGCAGCATAGGAGGGCAAGAGCGAGCTGTCAGGCATCATTCCCCAGCCTGATGAATACTGCTGCTTCTGACAGGCTGTTTTCTTCCTTCCTATTTGCATCTGCTGTGTTTTTCCCCTGGGATAGTCCTGCTGTGCAACATTAAAGAGTGTTTTAGAGGAAAGGGAGGGCAAGGAGTGCAGTGTGACATAGTTACACTGCAGAAAGAGACATTGCACGGGCAAAATTAGGCATAAGATTGGAGAGCACAGAGTGGCAATCCCCTTGGGGGACACATGAGGATGGGAAGTGGTAACATGGTGGCCCTTGTGTGCACCCTCTTTCTGCCTCACATCATCCCCACGAGAGTTTTGTGATGCCAGTGCCTTCAGGGCATTTCCAGATTCGGAGAGAGCGTTTTTTACATTTTGCGTGTTGTTGGGGTCCAGGATGGAAGGGGATTTGTTTCTCTTCATGCTGCTACAAATAGCGTGCTGACTCTATGCAAGTCTTCATACCTTCATTTTCCCACCCCTGAAGCAGCTGGACTGAGTGTGCCCATGTAGGAGAGACCCATCAGCCTCTGTGTTTCTCTCTGGCTTAGTGCTGGTGGCCCATGCAAGTCGGTTGCACCAGCACATGTGTCTGGGTGGCTGCTGGGGGCAGGTACCGGTGCAGGTCAACTTCCTTGAGGGTGTGGTGGAGGCAGTTGGGCAGGTTGTGGTCGAATCTCTTTTTAGTTCCTGCCAGAGTAGCAGGGATGCCCTGCACATGGGGATGGTGGTGAGCACATCTTAACAGTTGGGTCTCTGATGCGGGGGAGAGCAAGAGACACTTTGCAGTGACTCACCTGGGACAGGTTTCGGTGAGCAGCCTGATGGGGTTTCTTTGCTGAAAGTCCCTGTGTCCTCCAAGGAGGGGGGCAGTACGTTCTGCACTGGGCTGTGAGCTAAGGCTGGGAGGAGTGGACACCTAGGAGCAGGCACCTCGTTTGGTGTGCCTGATCATTGCTTTTACCCTGGTTTGTGGTGGTCTCCTGCCTCCGTGCTGAGCAGCTTGAGGTTTTGGCTGGTGTTAAGACTCTCTCTTCTGACGCTGGCTGTCTATCCCCCTTGATCAGGTGTCTCCAGAGAAGTGCCGTTTTGCCATAGGCCGAATCCTCAGCGAGGGAGATGCAAAGCCGTCAGAAGAGCAAATCAAGCGCTTTCAGAAGTATGGCTTCAAGATCTTCTCCTTTCCTGCTCCCAGCCATGTAGTCATGGCGACCTTCCCATTCACTACACCGTTGTCCATCCATCTAGCAATCAACCGTGTCCACCCAGCCCTTGACACCTACATCAAGGTAAGCAAGCGTGGCATGAAGAGCTCTGCATGTGTTCAGTGGTCTGTCAGAGGCTTCTCATGCTGACAGCTGATGGAGCTGCTCTGACGTGTCATGTCTTGATGTCTTCCCTTGGGCACTGCCATCAAGATCTCCTCCTTTTGCAATATGGCAGGTACTTCCCCAGAAGGGATGTCCTCCCATTCGCTCCATAGATGCAGGGGTGTCTTTTCTGCTGTTTTGTGTTGACAAGAAGCAAGTTCTCATCTGATGACTTACTGCTTTCCTCCTTAACGCAGAGATAAAAGCTGCTTTTCCCCTTGAGTGTCTCACTTGTTGTTAGGATCTGGCAGGCATGTGCCCCTTTGGTGTAATGCATTGTGCCATGGGACTTCTGTTTCAAGTGCCAGCCTCACCGGTGAGGCAGCTGTTTTCTGCAGGAGTGGGAGGAGAAGTTAGAAACTTTCTGGTCCATGGGCTTAGGAAGACTTTGTTTCAAGCAATGCATTGGAATTTGTGGCCCTTGGTTGATGCTGGGCAGCTGTGGGCTGTGTTTGCCCTTACTCGAGCAGAGCAGGTGGCCGTCCCCACTGCTTCTGGTCTTTTTCATTCCAGCTCTGCTGTTTTGCTCTGGCTGCCAGACCAGCTGCAGCAAGTGTGTTCTCAAGCAGCACATCTGACACAGGCATCTCCAGGCTTTCTAGAGAGTTGGGGATGGTCCTGGCCAGCTGGGCAATGGAGGGAAGGGATGTGACCAATCTTCCTGGTGGAGAGGATGCTGGGGAGGGGCCTGTGCTCAGCCTCTGGCTGATCTGGCTGTTGAGTTCTGCTGCTTTCGTTTGTTCGTGTTGAAACACACTATTTATAAACTTGCTTTTCCTGGCGAAACTCCCAGCCCTGTGGGGGAGCCGTGTGAATCCTGCAGCCTGTGCTGTGCCGCAGGATGACTACCTGGGTGCCAACCCCAGAGCTTCAGTGGGGGACTCTTTGCCGACCTTCTTGCACACTCCAGTCTTAGGGAGCTGCCTGCTAGTAACCAGCAGAGGCGTGTTAACACTGGCAGTGGGTGAGACCTCTGCGGCTCGTGTCCCTGTAGTGCTGGAGAGCTGGTGGAGAGCAGAACCAGTTCCCCGTTCTCTTTGCTCCATACTCTCTATGTCTCTCCCTGGAGCTCTGTTTTGGTGCAGGGGGTGTTGGGCCCTGCTGCCAGCCCTGCAGTGGATGTGTGGGAATGTGGGGAAGGGGCTGGCATTGGTGGGAGCATCAGGTTGGCTGCAGGAATGCTCGGTGACATGGGGCTGGAGCTGCGTTACTTGGGGAAAGGTCCTGGTGAGCACATCTGTCACATGAGAGATGGGGTTGTCGGAGCAAAAAGGGAGCCATGGGTTGCTCTGGGAGTGCCTTGGCAGTGTTCAGTGGGAGGGGCCGATTTTGAATTAAAATAAAGAACTGAAATTGTATGGGAATGCAGCGCCCAGGGCCACGTGCAGAGGGAGGGGACACGTTTTGATCTCTGCCTCAGTCCCTACAGCACGTGTCAGGGTGCATGCATCCATCCCCAAGTCCTGCAGCACAGTGTGGCCTCTCTGCCCATGTTAGACTGATAGGGCGGTTGCCTTGCCAGTGTGGGGCAGAGGGGAGCGGGTACTGCAGGTCCCTGCATGCTGCGCTGTCGGGATGCCCTGGCTTCCTCTGATGTGGTGTGGGGGTCTTTGGAGGCTGTTGGCAGCTGTGCCACCAGCATCCCTGCAGCTTCTCCCCTAGGCTGGACCACCTACATCCCTGGGGCTCTGCTGGCACTTCACAGGGTGGAGAGATGGGGAAGGAGAGAGGGGGGGAAACTTTCATGGAAACAGGTGACCTATGCCCGCTTGGTGGTGGGAATGGGGGTTGCCATGGAGACAACTTCTTCAAATAGCATCCTTCATCCCACCCCCGGTGCCCGGCTTCCTTAAGCAACCCGAGACAGCAGTGAGACAGATTTGCTTTATTTATTTTTTTCATGCTGTGCCTCCTTTGAGAAGGGCGCTGTTAATAAGAGCCACGGGTCAGGCCTGCTGAGTGCTGGGTGCCCCCCACTGCCCTCCCACCCCAGCAGCAGCAGCAGGGAGGAAGCAGGTGGGATGGCAAAATTCAGGAGGCATGAGAGGGAACTCAGCAGCAGAGATGGAATGCCAGCTTCAGTGGAGAGGAGTTAGCTGAAGTGGAGGGAGGATGTGTGGCTGCCTGTCATAGGAAAGAGGTGTGGGAGAGTGGGAATGGAGAGGGAAGAGGAGGAGGCAGGGAGGGGAGTGGAATGTGGGGAGGGAGGGTGGAGAAAGCTTTGGAGATGCTGAAAAATAGGGGAGGGGAACAAGAGGAGGAGGGGAGTGGAAGGGACCTGTGGGACGAAAGAGCATCCTATTTTGGACCCTTATTTTTGGACCTGTTTTCAACACAGAAAGTTCTCTGACTTGTCACTATCGCAAATGGATGCTTTATTTCAGCAGTGGTCTTGTTGCTGTGATGTAGAGATGTCTGGTGAAGATCTTGCCCCCTGCCACAGACCCACCCCCCTTGTGGGTTTGTTCTCAGCCAGGTAACAGTGACTGCAAACACATGCCACTGTCCCTTAATGGAGTTGTTGTTTATTCATTAAAGTGGAAAATTATAGAATCATAGAACAGTTAGGGTTGGAAAGGACCGTCATCCAGTTCCAACCCCCTGCCATGGGCAGGGACACCTCCCACTAAACCATGCCACCCAAGGCTCTGTCCAACCTGGCCTTGAACACTGCCAGGGATGGAGCATTCACAACTTCCCTGGGCAACCCATTCCAGTGCCTCACCACCCTTACAGTAAAGAACTTCCTCCTTATATCCAATCTAAACTTCCCCTGTTGAAGTTTGAACCCGTTGCCCCTTGTCCTCTCCCTACAGTTCCTAATGAAGAGTCCAAAATTTTACCAAGTCCTATGTTTTCTCTGAGTGTGAATGAATGGCAGGGATCTGGTTGATTTATCAGTCAAGCCTGCAGTCCCCACAAAAATAAATCATGCTTGCCAACAGGATCTGACAGCTGTAAACATGTGTTGGTTGGCATTAATTATGTCAGTCTTTGCTTCCTGGTGATCTGGTCTGGTTGCAGCCATCCATTTCTTTTGCCTTGGCTCTGTCTTTGCTGACCAGCCTATGCTTACCCGAGTCAGCTATTTACCCATTTTAATATTGGCAGGCAAAGGCTGCTGTCTCTCCTGGGACTTGTAGCATCTCCAGCTGGCCAGAGATCACCCTTTGACATGCAAACAGCTTGTCAGCTGGGATTTCGGCGTGTTCTAAATGTGTGTTGTCCGGACCTGTGAGCAATGTGTTGTATCCTCTCATGGAAGAGCAAACATTTCACCTGGATCCTCTGCCCATGTTGTCTGGCTTTGGCCTAACTCAATTGCAGAAATACTCACCGAACACTCCTTCCTTTCTGGTGACGCCACCAAGGTTTCCCCCAGCTGACGTGCGTGGGATCTGTGCCATCCTTCACACTGTCCTTTCCCACCCAGCAACCTAGACAGCTTCTTAATGTGAACAGCTTTCTGTCTGTAGAGGACTGGGAGCCTACACGTGGTCCTTTACAGCAGCCAAGCCTCGGTGCCCAGTGCCCTTGTGAATATGGCTGCGCCATGTCCTTCCCGTCCTGCTCCCCTGACCACACTGCCATGGCTGCTGGCTTTGCTCAGATCTGTTGACCTCCCTGCTGTTATAAATGAAGGTCTGTGGAGCCATGTTCCCATCCCAGGTGGTTTGTACTTTAAAGGCAAAACCATGGAACAATTTTTTTGCTTGGCTGTGCTGGGGGCTGGGGTCAAAGCTGGTAAAACAATTGCAAAGAGGACTCAATTATTGGGATGTTTTCCCCTTAAGTTATTTCTCCTGGCTGATCTAGTTTGTTTGTTCTGGGCTCTGTGCAAGTGGTCCAGCTGCAGTCGGAGCGTGTGTGAGACCCTGTTGCAGCAGCAGTTCCAGCCTGTCAGCTGCTGCCCAGGGTTTTCCTCTGTGTATGCAGGAAGTACTACAGAGGCTCAACCCTCTTTGCGGTGCTATTCTTCAACCATAGCCATGCTCATCCTCATGAACAACTTTGGTCTCCTGTGAGCTCTGGGGAGCACTGCCAAGGCCTCTCAGAGTTCTATATCCATCTCCCCAGGGAGGATGAGGAGCATGATACCTTTATCCAGAATTTATCACCACCGATCTGGGGCTTTGCTTCTTTCAATGTCTCCTCCATATGGGCCTTGAAGGACTCTTCTAGATGACCTTCTCCCTTCTTGCACCAGTGGGTCACCCTGCAGAATATGGTTGTGGCTTTCTGGGAGCTGGAGCTCTCCATCTTTCTCCTTCCTTTTTCCTATGCCCCAAGGTGACCATGGGGATCAGTTTGTGGATGCTTTAGAGAGGTCTGGGTTGTTGGCAAGAGAGGCCTTCAGTTTTAGCAAATATGCATTTGAATATAGGTCTGTAGAGTTCCCAGGAAGACAGGAGGTTGTTTGATGCCACTGTTAAGCAATCCTCACAGATAAAATAGAAACGGGGATGGGGGAGTGGGGTGAAAAAGCCCTTGAGAGTCATAGAGGAGTTGTCATGTCTAACTCGTATTGACGGCAAAGAAGAGAGCAAAGCTGACAGTGTGACAGGCTGCTGTGCTGTGGCCTGGCAGGGGCTTGGAGTAAAGATACAGACTCTGGGGAAAGTGTTTTGGGAGCCCTTGTGTCTGCATGGGCCCTAGGCTGGGCTGTAGGTTGGGTCACACGTGGCTTTGGCACTGCAGATGGACCTCACTGACACCCGGTGCCCACTGGTTGTGTACCTCGGGGCTGCAGCAGCGGCAGGTTGGGGCTGTCCCAGTGGCTGTCCCTCACATAGCTCTGGTGCAGTGTAGCTGCAGACTGGGTGGCATCTCCAGTAGGGTGGGGATGTGGCTGATGATGGGAAGCCCTAGGGAGGGGTGGATGCTTGTGGTGGTTGGTGCAGACAGACTCCTGGTGGAGGGTGAGAGTGTTTCCCTTTCCAGAGTTTGGGGTTTTTTTTCCACTTTTGTAGGGCTTTTTTTACCTCGGCTGGTCTGACTCAGAGCAGGCGGTTGATGACAAGCCGCCCCCCTGGTGTTGCCCACTCGTGATAGCCAGCCAGCAGCAGGGTTTGGAAATGAGGGGGAAGGAACAAGACCCATCCTACTTGTTTTCCCCTCTTAGAAACAAAATCCAACTCAAATGCTGCTCTGGCTTGCTTTATCCCATGACCAAGGAAGCCCTCAACGGTGTTGTCTTCACTGCCTGTCACTCATGGTCATGAGTGCTACATAGCGGATTGAATTATCCCTTCTGCCTTAGGAATCCTATGGAAGTGTTGGCTGTTTGCAGTCTGCTCCTCCAAAGGGCAGTGGAGCACAGCCTGATGCTTGCAGCATCTCCCTACAGCCAGGGAAACTGAGGCACAGGGGATGTTGCATCCAAATCTGCCACATGCTGCTGAGGTCTTGTCTTCCGTTGCTGCTCATGGCCACAGGAGAAAAAGAAGGGAGAGCAGAAAAGGGCAGTGTCAGAGATGGCTTTGGGCAATTGCTTCTGATTGCCTGGGGCCTGGTGGGCACTGAGTAATGTGGTGGTGTGCATTGAGTACATCACACTCCCTCCTCTTGCTTAGGCTTTACACACCCTGTTTCTGCTGCCAGTAAAAGAGGTGATGTAAGTAGATAAGATTTTGGCCTTATTTTAGGGGAAGACAGTTTAAGGATGGGGGTCTGTAGTATGGTTGATGTAGAGGATGAGTTTTGGAATAGCTTGGCCAGCAGTGTTGGAAGACACCCATGGCTGGTGTGTGCTCTCTGCCGGGAGCCAGTGAAGCTCTTGATCTTGGGCTTTGCTTTGCAGGAGGAGCAGGCAACGGGTGGGCACAAAACTGCTTCAGCCTGAACCGCTCTGGAGGGTGGCATGCAACTGCAGGGACCAGAGAGGGACCCCGAGGTGTCTCTGCATGGGCTTGGTGCCTTCACAGCCACATTCATCTCCTGTTGACCTGCACTGACAGCTGGCTTTCAGCAGTCTCTCTCCAGCAAGGCTGCCTGCTTGCTGCTGGTTGGCAGCCCCCAGCTGCATGTCACATCACATCAGTTTGCATGGTCGTGGGGACTTCTGCTTGTTAAATATTTTCAGCAGCAAAACCCTCTGAAGAATTTTCAGTCCTGCGAATGTGACCTCACAGTACATGGAGGCGAAGGCAGGATGCCCACAGTGTCAGGATGGGAGCTGAGCCAGGTGGAAGGGATTTTTGGTGGGCAATGGTGTTTAGCTTCATAGGGACTTTTGGACCCAGCTTGGGGTTGGCTCATGAAGCAGAGTGGGTCCATTTAACCTGTGTCTGCAGGGAATCGTGCTCCTCCTGCGCTGCTAATGGAACATATGGGGATCCAGGGCTCTGCATCATGTCTCCTGCCACTCACAGCAGGCATTCCCGCTTTCCCACTTCTCTGGAGGAATTTGGCAGCCCCAGGCCACTACTCATCTGTTGTCAGTTTTTCCCTGGTCCTTGGGGGCAGGCGGTGACTTAGCACTGGCCATGCCCCATGCTTAGTTTTCAGCTGCCCTAATGTAGCTGGACTTGTGCTGGGTATGCCAGTGTGTGCCAGTCAGCATGTGTGCTACCTGCTGCTCTGCTGTCCTGTACTTCAAGCTCCTTCCCTCTTGCAAGCACATGGCTTCAGTTTCAGCTCTGGTGTTCAGCTGTATGGGGGCAGATGTAAAACCACAGCTCTGGCGGCAGACCTGATTTGAGCAGAAAAGAGGTTTTCTGACCTGCTTTGAGCTTTGGTAGTTAAAAAGGCTCCTTCCCTGCCTCTGCAGCTTCTTTCATGTATGAAATCACCAGGTTTTTCCCCAACTTCTTGTTGACTGTGCAAGCGCCTGTGCCAGCAACAGGCAGAGAAGTTCCTATCCCAGGGAAGTGGGTGGTGTGGGAGGCAGGCTTCCGGCTACCATGGCCTCCCCAGTTCTAACTGTGATCAGAGAATGGAAACAGCCCAGGTTAGAGGGGACCTGGAAAGATCACCTGGGCCAACCCTTCATGGGAAAGGGAGCCTGGATGAGGTTATCTAGCACCCAATTGCATCCTGAAAGCCTCTGGCAATGGGAACTCTACCACATCCCTGGGGAACCTCTTCCAGCTGGCAGCTCAGTCCTGGGCCATTGTGGGTGCTTTCCTGTGACATCCAGCATTTTGATCCTATTACCATACCAGCTCCTTTTCCAGGAGCATTTCCAAAGGCGGCTCCTGGAAGGAGAGCAAGCTTCAAGCGTCTGCCTTCCTGTGCATGCCAAACTGTGCAGGCATTCCCGGTAGCTCAATGGCTAAAAGCCTGGCTCAGTGCTGCCTGCCAGCCAGGGGTCCTGCCCTCCATCCTGGAGGTGAGTGGGAAGCCACCTTGCTCTCCCAGCCTCCGCTCTGGAAAGCTGGGCTTTGCAACCCCATAACAACTTACCCAACCTTGCAAAATTGTCAGAGATGAATCTTGCTCAGGCACAAAGAATTTGCTCCCCCTTCGCCTTTGCAGCGAGGATTAATGATCACTGAGGAAGCTGGGCTTATTTTGTACGGCTGTCGAAGGGAGAGAGAGAGCCAAAATGGTTTGCCTTGGGCAAGGAGGGAGAGTAAAATACTACAGTGCTTTTCTGTCAGATCTCTTTATTGACTCAATCTGTACGTGTGCTCTTCACAAATGTATTTATAGAGAATCCCAGAGGACTCAGCTGGCTCAAAAGGTTTTCTTTGTCATGTGTTGGAGATGGGTCCAGTGCTCTCAAGCAGAGACACCATCCCAAACCTTGGGGTCTTCCCTCTTTGCCAGCCAGTCAATTAATAATAGGATGAGATTGATCTTCCTCTTTGCAACTATTTTAGCAGGATCCTAATGAGATTTTTCTGAGCTGGTTCTTCCCTGTAGCCCTCTGAGCCAGACCTTGCCAGCTGTGCTGGGCTTGAGAAACAGCAAAATGAACCTGATCAAATGTGAAACAGCTTCTTAGAAACACTGCTCTTTTCCAGCAAGCTCAGCTGGCCCAGTTTCCCTGGCTGTGAAGCTCCCACTTTGAAACCTGTGGAGCAGGGAGATAATACATTTGAAAGCAGTGGCATTTTTACCTCCAGAAAAAAGACCATTGTGCTATGACTAACTTGCACTTTTTCGATTCTTGTTAGGTATAAAATGGCAGGAAAGGCCCCGCTTCAGGGAGGGCTGGAGAATGAAAACATAACAGTTTGTTTTCTGCACTGAGTCAAAATATGGATGGATGAGTTGCGAGGTTGGGTGATGATCAGATCACAGGGATGAAAGAGCAAAATTGATTCTCGCTCCTTCCTGTGTCAAGAGCTTATGTGCCGTAGGTGAGATGCAGGCTTTGGGGCTGCATTGGTGGCTGGAGCACCGGCAAGGCTGCCGAGCCCAGCTGTTTGCTCTAAAGCAGGGAGTTTTGCTGAAAGTCCTCAGGGTCTCCTCTTTTGGCAGGGATATATATATATATATATATAAACCCCCTGCTGTCTCTGCCTGCCTGCAGCAGCTGCTGCCCTTTGGATGCTGTTCAAGTTGATGCTGCTGTGACTGGTGGCCTTGGGCAGAGCAGCAGGATGGAGGTGTCTTTGAGCTGCCAGTCCAGTGCTGTGGCAGGTGTGGAGGTCTGCAGAGCTGCTGACATCTTGGGGAGGCTTTCATGGGCTCAGCATGTGGTTTTCTTCTGGTCATGCTGTTGCCTGGTGGCCATCGCTCTGCCCACACCCATAGGTACCCACAGCCTTTGCAGAATGGGCACAAGGTATGGAGAGGTACAATGGTTCAGTGCAGACCTATGTACAACCGGTACATCCCATCCTGCCTTGAGGAGCAAACACCTGCTGCTGAACCCTGTTGTCCTGACAGGCTGCAGAAAATCATGCTGCCAAATCCTGGCCCTCTTGAACTCCTCCGGATTTACCAGACTGGGTTAATCTTTGTGATCTCCAGCTGCCTCTGCCATTGCAGGGCTCCAGAGCAGCTTGTAGCCTGGTCTGTGAGCTCCTTGAAAGAGGAAAGTCAAGCTGTGCTTAATTCTTGGCTTGCTGGCTTTTGGAGAGCGCCTGGGAGCCCTCAGCTCCAGAACTTCTTTTGTCCCATTTCTTTTCCAGCATGTGGCAGCTTATTCCAGCCTCTGTTCAGCCAAACCGGGGAAAATCAGAGCCTTTAATAGAAACATTAGCAGATGTAACTCCATCACTCATGCCTTGGAGCTGGCAGGGATGACTCCAGGTTAGAACTGCCCGAAGGCAGCTGATGGAGGTCTGCAGCCTGGTGGGGATGTCCAAGCTTCCTGTGCTGCTTCCCCTACACTATCCTGGGCAAGCTGCAAGCCATGGCGAGCCTCTTTGCCTTCATGTGGGCAGTCATCTGTCACCTCTCCTCTTCACTAATCACATAGGTGTGAGAAAAGGCATTTTTTCCCTGCTGTCAGACCACAGCAGGCAGAGAAGGCAGCGGCCCCCTGGGGAGCAGCTCAGAGATGAGTCAGTATTTGTCCTCTGTCCCCTTGAGTCGGCTTCTCTCACAATCTGGTGCAGTGTCTGGCATTGGTAAGAGACCAAAGGTATCTCTTACCCTCAAGAGTGGATCAGCATCCACCAGTGCCTCCAGGTGTGCTAAGTCAGCATCTCATTTCTTTGTCCCCTGCCCACCTGACATTTACCTTTCCTGGGCTCCTTGATGCTCTGGTGAGTGTGAGGACATGGAGACTCATACCTGACTTAAGCAGATGCATTTCTGCTGGATTTGTTGGAGATACATTCTCCCTTAGGTAGGGTCTCTCTGCCCTGCCAGGGCTGGTAGGACAGCTGCGGCTGTAATGTGAAAAAGCATGTGCCTCCAACCTGGAGGAGAGGAACAAATGTGAAAGATGATGATGAAGAGCCACCTCTTCTGGGAAGCAGGGAGAAACTAGAAAGAGGTTTCTGTGCTGACTTGAAGCAGAGCCTGGGTGCAGCTTTTGGGACAGGATCAGATTCCCATGGCCACTGTGTCCACCTTCTGCAAAGCTCACCTTTTACAGGGGTTCAAAATACAGATCTCCTGGCCTGTGTGCAGAGAAGGAGCTGAGGAAGGCTTTGCAAGGCTTTCAGGTTTGTGAGAGCAGCCCAGCAGCAGCAAAGAGCCTGAGCTATACTCCAGCTTGCACCAAGGCAGCATCCAAAGGGTGACCAGTAGCTCCAAGAGAGCTGGGAGTCCTGAGCCAGTGAAAAGAGGGATGGGACTCACAGCCAGCTCCTCTGGCACTAGGGCAGTGAAACAGGACGCTGGGTCCACAAAATGGAGTCACTGATGGCACTCGGGGTGTGTTTGTCTTCCAGGTCACTGACATCTGGATTTTGCACATCTACACTTTGCATGGCTGTGTTCCTCCTAAAACTCAAATGAGGCTCTGCTGGTCTGAGGCTGAACTCCAAAGTAAATGACACCAAACAGTATGGCTTTACATTTCAAAGGGTCTGAGGGAGCAGAAGGATACTGAGTTTCTGGCGCTGTGGAATAATTGGCGTGATTACTTTTTGGCGGCTGTACGATGACCACCAGGTGCTTGCTCCACAGATGAATGGTTTTACTTGTTCCTCTTCTGCTAATGTGAGGGATGATAATGATGCTGCCTGGATGAAGGGAATGATGGAGCTGAGTGCACCAGTGAGAGCACGTTAGTAACTGCTCTGCATCCCTGACTCTGGCTGCTTATCACAGTGATAACTTGTGGATGGGCACATCACAGGACCCCTGGAAACTTTTGCATCCGTCCCTCCTGCCTTCCACACACCACGAACCAGAAGATTTCTCTGTAAAGCTGTTAGTGTCCATTTCTCTTATCTTTGCAGCTCTATGAGGTGGATCCTAAGGCAAAAGTGCTGTTGAAGGTCAAGGACAGACCTTTAAGGCAGCTGGGAGAGTGTCTGGGAGTCCCTATCCTTGTGTGGCACTGGAGGCTGTTGCCTTTCAGATGAAACCTGAAGGGGTGTCTTGGCCCATGGGGGATGAAGAGGATGTGCCATGGTTGTTCACAGAGCATGCCTGTCTGCAGCTGCCTGCCAGCTTCATGCATTTGCTGACAGGCTCTCTTCCCACTCCATGGGATTGTAAGGCACCCCCAGGAAGGCTGGAGGGAGTGAAACCGTGGCCTGGTCCCCACTGTGGACACTGGCATTTTCTCCCTTCTACTGGTTGGCTGGTTGGCTCCTCTGGGTTTTATTTCTCTGGGAGCTGATGGCAGCTCCTGGACACGCAGAAAGGTAGATATTTATCATCTGCTTTGGCCAGCTGCTCTTCTTTTCATGCTATGCAGATACACAGCTTGGGGTAACGTCCGCCCAGCAGTACAGTAACCAGACTGTGAGTTGGCAAAAGCTTATCAAGAGGTCAGTGCTGGAGAAAAGACTTGCTGTGGTACTTCTCTAATGAGCAGTTCAGGAGATGAGCAAAGCAGAAGCAGCTGCTGTGGCTGCAGGAGCTGCCTGATGCTGATCTTGCAGCGGAGGAGCGCAGCCATCCGCCCCTCTGTTCTTGCATCCTCCTTCTCTCATGTGCATCTCTAAGTGCCATGTTCACTTGTTCATCTCTTGCTTGGTTTCTGCCTCTTTAAGAAGCCGCTACCTGTATCTCCCATCAGTTCTCTTGCAAAGCTGTGTCTCCCAGTGGGAGCTGTTATGGGGCCCATAGCATTGGCTCA
Source organism: Ara ararauna (assembly GCA_028858755.1). NCBI lineage: Eukaryota > Metazoa > Chordata > Aves > Psittaciformes > Psittacidae > Ara > Ara ararauna. The sequence continues at coordinate 4,366,511 of CM054385.1, forward strand.
GCTCTGGCTTTGTCCAATCCCCTACTCTCCTGCTAGCCTGGACCCAGCTGCTTTCCTGGGATGGGACTACTGCGGTGCAGGGCAAAGTCCTCTCCCTGCCCATGATGAGCTGCAGCTGCTTGGGGAAGGGTTGATGGGGACAGAGGTGCAGAGGTGCTTCCCCAGAGTCCTCTCCATCCTCCAGGTATTATGAGGGAGGGCACCATGGTGCTGGGAAGAGGAGGGGTGTCCTCTGAGTCTTGAGGGACACTGATGAGGATCTGGGGCAGCTCTGGTGGCTGCAGTGTTGGCTGATGTGCTGCTGTTCATGATGTTATGCAGGGCTACACATGGTTTGAGGTACCCAGGAGTGCAGAGCAGTGGTGGAGATGGGGAGATGGCTCCCTGGCAGGGAAAGACCGGGAAAGCTGAGTGGTGCAGTGTGTATCTGGAGCTTTCCCAGCTTACGCAGCACCTCTGCACACAGGACCTGGAAAGCATCTGGCTTATGGAAGGGCAGAGTCAGGCTGGGCTCTGTCCTTGTCTAATTCGTTTTGATTTCATCTCATTATTTATCTGCACAGTCAAGCTGACAATCCTGTGCTGGTAGAGGAGCAGTCGCCAGACTGCAAAGGTTGCTGAGAGCAGCTGCTCCCATCCCGTACTGCCTCTGTTGCCAGCAGAAGAGCCTGGCTTCGGAGGTGCTCGGCTCATGTCCCTGCTGGCACTGCCAGCCAGTGCCTCCCCGGCGCACCGCAGCACCATGCTCGGCAGGCGTGCTGCTCTCCAGGCCAAGGTAATGAGCTCCCTGGGGCCCTGTGCTGGGGTCCCTGCTGGGCTGAGGAGGAGGAGATGAGGGCTGCAGAGGAAAGGCCAAGCCCCACCTCAGCTCCCCATGTCTGCTGTGCCAGGGTGGCTGGAAAGGTAGGTCAGCACGTACAGCCGCTGCAATGGCACGTTCTGGGCTGAGGACATCTGGAGCTGTCCTGAGGTCCCTGATTAATTTGCCTGCTGCTGCTTCTTTACTTCCCTTACCACTCCTTGCCTCTGCCTGTGTTTCCACCTCTTCCCGCATTGCAGGCAGCCCGCCCATCTTTTTGCCTTTTGCTTTCTGCCCTCCAGCACTGTTAGTTTGCACTGGGGATTTCCCCGGGCGAATAGTTACTGCCGGCAGCATATGGTGGCTGGAGGCTCTGGGGCTTCCTTAGCCAAGCTCACCAGTGGGAATCATCACCACGCTGGGGCTCACCAGGGTTGCTGGCTCTTTGCCCTTTGCCTTGCTGCACTTTTTGGGGTAGAGGTGCAAGCTGTTGGATGTGGGGGTTTGAAGGCAGCTTTCCTGGAAGCCTGCAGGGAACTGCCTCATGTTCATTTACAACGATTCAAAAAGGTGCTCGTCCTGGGCTTGGCTTGATTTTAAAACATGGGGATGTCGCTTCCCAGGAAAGGGAAGAAGGAGCAGTGAACCAAGGGTGAACAGTGGCCTATGGGTGAGTGCCCTGCAGTGGAGAGCCCAGGAAATATCCCTGTCACCTGAGGCAAACCTTGGCCTCCCTACTCAGGAGGACACAAAGCCTTTCTCCACTGTGGCTCCACTTAGCTGATAGCTTGGAAGATCCTTCTGTCCTGAAAACTTGCTTTCTGCCATTAGATTGCTGATGTGCTGTACTGGAGATATGCTGATGGATGTTGTGTTCGTCTTACCCATTCCTCCTCAGCAAACCAGGCTGAAAACCTGTGTAGTCTTCCTCTGTGCTGGCCTTCTTTGCCTTTTAAATGAGGGCAATAAGCCCAACACTAAGTCCCTGTTAGTGGGGAGGGAAGGACTATTTTGTCTGGGAATCAGGCATTTGCATCGCAGCTTTGCTCCAGGCTGCTGGTGGCTTTATCTGTGCAAGTTCAGCAAGGTTAGGTTCTTCAGCTTCCCTTTTCAACTTTCTCAGCTGCGAAGGGATGGTGTGAGGCTAAGTTTAGCTCATTATGAAATATATTCCAAGCAGCCTGGGAGCTGGGGGCGTTGCAGAAAGACAAGGTTGTACAAGGAGGTAGGAAGGGACAGGGGGCTATTTATTCCACTGTGCCATTTTCTTCCTGGGGGCATTAATGTGACACATGTCCTGAGTTTGTTCTGGTGACAAACAAGCTGTGGAAGAGCAGCTGGAGATGCCCATGATCCTGGGAAGATGGTTTGTGGAGCCAAAGAACAAGAGGAAAGGGCTGAGACTGGAGGGGCCAAGATCTCCCATGTGCTGAGAGCACCAGGCACTCCTGCTCTATCTCTGTTGCTTTGATTTGCCACACAAGAAGGGCAAGTACTCAAGCAAGTGGTGGCCTGGAGAAAAAGCCGTCAAGGTGGGTTGGGAATGTCCACCTGGATGAGGAGCCCTCCAGGTTCTCAGCTGTAAGTTAGCCATGGAAGATTTTCCACCACAAGAAACAACTTCTTGTTTGTTAACCTAGAGGGAAGTTGTGCTCCAGGTTGGGGCTTACTTTCCCTGCAAGCAGCCTAATGAAGACCCATGTTTTGAAGAGGCTCTTTTTACCTGTATGATGCCCCACATAGTGTGGGAGGCTGCAGTGTGGTGGGCTGCCTGACCAAGGTGGGATGGGCAGGAGAACATCTTGGGTGATTGCTTTCCTGAAAGACCCACCCTTGACAAGAGGCAGAGAAATTGCTATAGCTGCTGTTCCTGGCAGCCTTGCTGAGGCAACAGGGCAGGCAAAGCGATTTAGCATCACTCCAGCCATCCGTGATGGCAGAGATCATTACATCAACCTCTTCAGCTTTGCGATTAATGCTGAAGAAGCATCCCCTGAGGGCTGGAAGGAGAGCGTTGGTCCCCAGAGACCCGCACTCCAAAGCAGAAGCAGCCTTCTCCAGCTGCAGTCCTGCTCTCCTGCAGTCTCATCCACCTCCTTTTGTGCATAGCTGTTGACCCACACCATGGAGATCCTAGGGACAGGGACAGAAGCCCAGAGCTGGTTCCTCAGGAGACAAGAGATTATGTGGATTTACATGGATTTCTTGTCTTTTAATGAAAATCCAGTGTTTGAGCTTTTGGAGTGGTTAAAACCAAAGTCCCTTTCAGAGAGCTGGTATGTGGCAGTGATGGGGAAGAGAGGAAGGGATGCGGTTGGGGTCGGGTAGGAGGAAGAGTGTGAGAATATATCGTAGAGCTCTGGGAAGCTGGTGAGAACCATCTTCCCAGCTGCCTTTGCTTACCTGTGGTGGGTACAGGAGCAAGGCAGAACGGGAGATGTGGAAAGCACAGAGATTTTAGGAAAATTAGTTTTTTTTGTAATGCAGAAGTTTGTTTCACTTCTGAAAGTCTCTGCTTCAGGACTAATTACTGCCGAAATAACCATGACACCAGGGGGGAACCAAGCCCCATGAATTGTGTGTTTGCACCATCTGCTCCTTGTTCTGCAGGTAATGTTCCCGTAGCTGGGGGCAGTAAAATATGTCCCTAGAAGTGCATGGATTGACATACCTGAGCATGTCTGGGCTGGCAGCCTTGTCCGGGGCTTGTCCTTCCCCCACACTGGAGGCTTTGGCTGCCCCTGCCTGCTTTCTGGAAAGTCTTCTTTTGCTGAGACTTGCTGTCTGCCTCATCTCTGAAGATGGGGAATGCTCTTGAATGTGCTGCAGGCTTTCTTTTGCAGCTCAAGTGGGTGCTGGAATGGGAGGAGGTCTGGAGCACATCTGTGCCTGTAGTGAGACAGGGCTGGAGCTTAGACCCTTTTTCTTGAGGACAGGATGGATTCTCCATCTCCATGCCAGGGAGGGGAGAAGTGTTCATGACTCTCACAGCAGCTTCCAGCAGCTACCTGAGAGCCTGTGCCTGGTCCTCATCAGCCTTTCCGGGCATTCCTGTACCCACCAACCAACCTGGGAGCATTCCTTTGCCTCTTGGTTTGGCTGTGCCCGACAGCTCCTGTGGCTCTGCCGGGCAGGAGCAGCCGGGTGGTCGGGCCCGGGGAGCGCAGGCAGGCAGGAAAGGTGTAAATTGCATGGTGGGCTGCCTTCACCAAGGTGAAAATGAAAAATTCTGCAGCTATCTCCCACCTGCTGTTTCACAGCTCCCACGGCCCAAATGTGCTCCCTCTCACCACCGTGGAGGGGATCCTGGGGGCTGCTTTTCACCTACCTGTTCTGCAGCCGCAGCACTGCCGTACTGACAGGGCAGTGTCCTGGTTGTAGGCAGGATGGGGCCTGCTCTGGGAAGCGGGGAATGTGCTGGTGCGGAGGGCAGGGGGGCTGGAGGTGCTACTTGCCAGCTGCTGTATTTTGCTATCTAGAGGATTTGCTGTATTTTGCTCTCTAGAGGATGTGCTATCTTTTGGTGAGGCTGCTGTTGCTGTAGTGTTGGTTCATTTTTCCTGCTGGCTGACGGAAACAGCCTTTTCTTGATTGCAATAATATCACCTTCTGTTTCTGAAACACCTCGCAGCCCAGAGGAGTTGAAAGTAAAGTGCACATGCGTGGGAGCAATCTCACCACCTCTGAAATGTGAGTTTCTCCAGTCTGGGAAGCAGCAGCTGTTTTGCAGCCCTTGGCAGCCTGGTGTTCATGGCTGTGCTGTGTGCTGGCTCCAAGTGCGGCCGTGCCAAGACGCAGGGGCTGCGGGCTTCGCATGCACCCTGCTTGGTCTGCGAGCTGAGGTGTTGGGATTTCCTTGACGCTTGAGGTATTACTGGTGTAAAGCACATCTGCCTTCCTCTCCCTCCAAAGCTTGTCCTCCCCTCTGCCCAAACTATGTCTTGACCCAGTGGTTCCTTCTCAGCTGCTGCCTGGCTCCTGCCCTTGGTGAGCAGCCCCAGGCACCCAGACTTCATCCCTGTCTCCTGTGGTCAGGCTGCAGCTCGGCAGGGAGGACCCTGCCGAGAAGCAGCTGGGTTCAAGGGACCTTCAAAGATCATACAGCCCAAACCCCCTGCCGTGGGCAGGGAAGTTGTTCAGTAGACCAGGTAGCTTAAAGCCCCATCCAACCTAACCTTGCATGCTTCCAATGATGGGGCATCCACAGCTTCTCTCGGCAACGTGGTCCAGCGTCTTACCATCCTCATCACTAGATATTTCTTCCCTGTGTGCAGTCTAAACCCACCCTCTTTTGATTTAAAACCATTGCCCCTGTCACTGCATGCCCTTCTAAAATCTCCGTCTCTTACAAGCCCGCTTTGGGTATTGAAAAGCTGCAATAAGCTCTCTCCCTGGAGCCTTCTCATCTTTGGGCTGAATAACCCGAACTCTCTCAGCCTTTCTCCATAGCAGAGGCGTTCCAGCTCTTGGACCATTTCTATGGCCTCCTCTGGACCTGCTCTGACAGCTCCACAACTGTTTTGTGCTGGGGACCCCAAACCTGGGGTTTCACAAGAGTGGAGAAGAGGGGGAGCATCCCTCCCTCAACCTGCTGGCCACACTGCTTGTGGTGCAGAGCAGGAGGCACTTGGCTTTCTAGGCTGCAAGTCCACATTGAAACCAAGTTTGAAATCCGGGGAGGCAGTGGTGCCTTTATGTTTTTTTGCTTCCATCAGCTCAGACCTGGGACCAAAGTGGTGTTTAACCTCAAACTGCTGTCTGGGCAAGGAGGAATGGAAACAGGGACACTACCAGTGGGGTGGCCCAGCAAGGAATCTGTCCCCTGGCTGAACTGGGAGAGTGTGGAGGGGTGCTGTGTGCTGTGCAAACTGAATTGCAAAGCCTCTCTGCACTACCTAGCACCCGTGTTCTAAGATAAGCGGGGATGACACACTGAGTGTGGAGCGTGTGAGGAAGCGAGGAGGATGTGGCATACAGTGTGCTCCCTCCGGGCCTAGCTGGTGGCTCAGTTTCAGCTCTTAATTTTAGCAACTGATTTTAGGGCCCTTTGGCTCCACACAGCTTTGTTGTTTCTTTAAAATCCATAGGAGTGAAGCGTTTGACCCCTTTATGGGGAGGAGGGGAGGATGGATGCCTCTGTCTGGAAGCAAGATGTGGAGGAGTCATGTTGTCTGAGCAGGCAGGAGGTGCTGGTGGGTCTCCTGAAGGTCCCCCACAGGCAGCACAGGCAAGGGGAGCTTTGTGGCTGTGAGGGTGTGATGATGCTCTGGCTGGTTGCGGGGGGGGATGCTGGTGAGACCCCTGGCGAACAGCAACCCCCAGCAATGGGCACAAGCACCCTCTGTGTTCCTCCTGGTGTGGCAGCAGAATAAATGGAGACTGGGAGCCCTCGTGCAACAGGGGGCTGGAGGGGTGTCCCTTAGCCCCCCCATTGCTCCCCCAGGGCAGGACCCAGACACCCCTTTGCATCACCGATGTTTTAACAAATCGTACTTGACTGACATTCAATTTGGTAGCAGGGTGGACCTGGGTGTAACCCAGTGGTGGGCCGACCCTGCTCTCCAGCTGCCTAGAGAAAATCCCCTTGTGTGGCTTATGTCCTCCAGTGTCACAGGATGAGGATGGAGCTGTTTGGCTGGCACTCTTCTGCTTCACTGCAGTGACAGTGGCACATCCCATTGCCATAAAGGCAGAGGCAAGTGGCAGCAATAGGCATGTTGTGCCAAACTGATGTTCATATGGCCACTGATAAACAGCCCACAGTTTCTCTTTGAGTCTGAGTCTCCTCTTGGAGCAGGCTTGGGTCAGGTGCTCATCAGTTTCCTCTGGGAAGTTGTTCTGTGAACTGGAACTGTGCAGAGAGAAGTTGAGGCTTAGGCTGGATCCTGCACCACTGCTTTCCTGGTGGCTGGCATGCTCCAGCCAGTTACAGTTTTTCAGCAGCTTAACCATCACCCATGAGCCATGGCAGGAGGTCTTGGTGATGGGTTAGGGGGGCTCTGGGACCAGAGGGTTTGTGGCTGGAAACAGAGTGAGGAGCAGCTGCCTCCCCACAGCCTTCCCAGCAACCCTAGAAGTGTTTTAGGGCAGACAGTAGGTTTGGCTAGAGTCTGAGTGCCAGCATGGCTGGGCATGGTGAGAATCCTGAGAGCATCAACAAGGCTTGTTTGCTTGTCTCCTAACAAGATGAATTCTTCCAGCAGTGGGAGATGAAGCAGATTAAGTTGGTGGCATTTGAATTCCTGAGCAGACGAGCTTGACAGAGTGATAAAGCCAGTCCCTGCAGTGCCCCAGCTTGCCTTCTGCTTCCTGGCAGGCGCCAAGTGGCACAGCATGGCATGAGCATCCCACCACCTCCTTCCATTTTGGCACAATTCTGCTGGGATTTTAATGACTGCAGACTATCGGAGCTGCCTCATCGTGTGACCCATAGCCCTGGAACTGTTCTCTTGCCTGCACAGGAAGCAGGAACATCTTCCACCTGGGAGGCTGTGCCCAAACTCCTCCGTGGGCAGGCAATGGGGTCTATTCCTTAACAGACAAGCAGGGAATGTCTGACACCCTGGTTTGGTGCATAGTCCTTGTTGTCCTTTCTGATGCATGAGACATGGGGATGCTCCTTTCCTAGAGGGATGAGGCCATCCTGGAGAAAGTCCTGCAGGGAGCTGGGGTGGTGGGTGATCTGGAAACAACCCAGGGGTAGAGATTGTGCACAGTGCTGTTTCACCTGGGAAAGAGGAGTGCAAGAGTCTTCCCCTACATAAACCCTTGTTTCCAAGAGGCTGGTGAGCAGCACCACACCACAGCCCTCAGATAGGCCAAGAAGGAGTTGGCTTCATGGGAAGCCATGGGTCTGACATAGCAGGATTATGCTGCAGCTGCTGTGCATGTCAGAACTGAGCTGTTGGGCTCTGGATGTATTGGTCTTTGCTGTGTATGTGTAGTTTGACTGTATGGATTACATGCAATAAATCCTATGCTTTGGGTGCTTGGTGAAGAGTCCTGCATAGAAATAAGTTTTGTGTGCTGCCGCTTCTGTCTTTGCTAGCCATAGGAAAGGCAGCCTCCTGGCAGAAGCTGAGAATGGAGGTGGCACAGCATGACCTTGTGAAGGAACAAGTCCCCTTCTCTGCCCTACTAACTGGGTCCTGCTGTCCTAGCCAGAAGCCTGGCCCTGACACTGTTGGCATCCCACTGTTCACTTCTTGCTGAGCTCCTCCACGCGTGTGAGACTGCATTTGATTTGACTGGAGGGCTCTGCCTTGCAAACTCCACATCCACCTTGCTGCTCCATCTGCTGCCTTAGCTGCAGTTAGCAAGGGGCTTCCTCCTCAGCTGCAGAGAGATTTATTGCCTGTTGAGCATCTCTGTTGGTTTGCCATGTTGTTGAGCTTTTGTTAATTTGCTCTCTCTTTACACCTTCACCTTTGGATTCTGCTCTCTGGTCTCTCTGGGTTGTTTCTTTCCTTGCAGCAGCCTTGCAGCCTTTCTCTCCACCGGAATAACCCTAAGCCTGCTCTATCGTATGCTGACGCCTACCTCTTGGTTGCACTTTGCTGCACCTCTGTCTGCCTCCTGATCTCCTTTGAGATGATCACAAGGATGATCTCCCTTGCATCCCCTTTGGATTATCTCCTTACGCATTTTGTTTAATGATTGCCTTATCCATTTCTGTTCCCCTGGCTCCCCACCTCATCGCCTCTGCCCTTTCCACAAGTCTTCATGCAGCCTCATCCCTTTGGTCCCAACCCAGATGGGACAGCATTCCCAGCTACCACCTTGAGTGTGAAGCAGCATTGTGGAAGTCACTACTATGGCTATGTAATTGGAAGAGGAATTGTAGCAGCCTGGATAAATTGTGGGGAGAAGGTATGTCCCAGATCTGCTCTATAGGAATCCCAAAGTGGACTTTGGGAAGTCAGTCTTGGAGGCCAGACTGAGCCTCCAAGAGGTTTTAGACTGGTTAGAGACCTCATATTAATTTAGTGACAGTCTCTTTGCTCTAAGATCCTTTGAGTTGCCCCTGTCTGCATTAAGTGGTGGAGGGCCAGCTGGGTGCTGGGTGCATCCAGAAAACCTGCAAATCTTTGAGATGCCCATCTCTGGTATGTGTTGCAGGAACCCAAAATAACAAACTGAGCTGAAGGTTGGCTGATGGGCTTGTGGTTAGTAGAGCAAGGGGCAGAGCGGTGCGGAGGGTTCTTGTCTGTGTTGTTGCTGCAAAAGCAGGAGTGAGATGAGCCGCCTCTGCTCTGCTGCTAAAAACAGCCCGGCTTGTTTTTATTTAATACAGTTTTGATCTGTGTGTGTTAGTGTTTCACCTGCCTGCAAGTGGGAACTCCAGGCTCCAAATACCTCGGAAGCCCACCTGTGTCCCTGCGCATCCCTGCAGCACCGGGCTCACAAATGGGGCTTCTCATTGGTTGGAGGAGGGACTCTGCTGAAATTCAGGCTCAAGGGCTTTGGGACGGGTAAAGTTTCTGCTGGGGTTTGTGTTTCTGCCACTGCGTAAACTGGGGCCCCACAGAGACAGATCTTGTAGGCTTTCCAGTGAAAATAGACCTGAAAATGGCTCATGTGGGGTTTTCTCCCTGCCTTGCTTGTGCAGCAGCATCCTTTCCGCAAGGAGGTGGCTCTCCAGGTGGCCTGGCTGGCAGCACCAGGGGAGAGGGTTGGCATTGGTTTCTCTCTGTTGTGGATTCTGCCCAGTGCTGGCATCTGGCTGGGAAATAAATAATTCAAAATCAACTTGGTCCATTCCCAAAGGTGAAGAGGGTCAGGAATGAACAGGCTTTTGTAAGGTCATGATTGATGTGTATATAAAGTTTGTCCTCCGAGAGGGCTCAAGACTGTCTTCAGAGAGTCATGGAGGGATGGGGACCTTGCTGGAGGATGGGCAAGCCATGCCAGGGAGGAGGATGAGGATAGCTGTGGTAGGGAGGAGGAAAAGGAGGATAGTCAGGGCAGGGAGGAGAGGAGGATAATCAGTGTGGTTGTGGGGTTAAACAGAAGCTGCCAGTGATTGGAAAAAGGGAGAGAAAGAAAAAGAAATCCCTCTGAAGAGACACTGCCTTTTCACCTGGCTTGTACAGCCGCCCCTCTGCCAGCAAGCAGCAGGCAGGCAGGTGAGGAGGGGGTAGCACAAGGGGTTCAGCTGCTCACCAGCACAGCCCTGGCACCCCGAGAGCTCCCCCAGCCCACATCTTGGTGTGGGGCACACGGCTGGGGGGAATGTGCCTCCATCATTGGGCCCTGGCGGGTGTGGGGGGGGGTGCTCAGTGTGCTTCGGTGGGAGAGGTGGGGTAACGAGAGAGGAGGAGGGGGAGTTGTCTGAAATGCCAGGGATTCATCTCCCACTCCCCCTGCCCTTGCCGTTCTGAAAGGAGCTGCGTGAGCTGTCAGCTCTGGATTATATTAATTAGCAGAGAAGTGCTACGCCTGCTCATGGGGCCACGCTGCCAGGAAGAGCCGGGGACTTGGCAGGTCCATGCGAAGCAGCTGCCGGGCTCCCCAGAATCCCTCGCTGCAGCCTAAAATGAGCACACCAAAACCAAAGCTGAGCTGGGGAAGCTGTCTCCCTGGGGCTTTGGCATCTCCTCTGTGAGCCCTGCTGGTTGTTCACCTCTGGGGCTGAACATCGAGATTGTGATAGGGAGAGCAGCACTGCAGTTTCAGGATGGGACCCACCGCTCCTCCCCGTGCCCCCATGTCCATAGTGAATTAGATCAGCCTGCAGTGCTGCCAGGCCAGCAGGTCCATGTGGTGGGGGGCTGCTGGGATATGGGGAGTGAGGGCACATCCCTGACCCTGCTGTCTTTCAGGAAAGGAAGCTGTGTGCCCACCCTCGAATCGAGATCTACAAGGAGGATCGCATCTACTTTGTGTGTCCTCTTGCCCGCCAAGGGGACTTCTACGTGCCTGAAATGAAAGAACTGGAGAGGAAGAGCAGGGCTGCTGCAGCTGAGGCCGAGGATGCCCAGACAGACATCACAGGTACCTGTAGCTTGCACATGTCTTGAATCAGTGTGAGACCTCCCAAAGGTGGGGGTTCTGGTCCCCCTAGTGCTGCTGCCTGACCGGGCAGAGAGGGGCTGACCTGCACCCACCGGGCACCCAAACACTGAGTCTCAGAAGACCTCTTCCCTCACCCCAGGCTGAGATAGGATCTTGTTACTAAGGCGTCACACCAGCTTGGGGAGCACTCGAGCACCCCTTCACCCTGTCAGGGGAAGGCCAAGCAGCAGTGAGCTGATGGCCCAGTGTTGTCAGAGCAGAGCTGGATCTCGCAGCTTTTGGTTGCAGCTGGGCTTGTTTTTCTCCTTGTCATATATGTCTTCCTTGATCTCATCTTCATCTGTTACATATTGGGATTGCAAAGAGCTTAAATACCAGGTTGCTGTAGCTGGTGGTGGAATTGCCCGATAGCATCTGCTCAGCAAGATCTGTTGGAGTCTGGATGTATTCATACAGGAAGGGACCACAATGGCTGTAGGCGCAGAACAGCAGTGCTATAGTAACCCAAAATGCTAGTTGCTGTTGCCAGCCCACGTGCTCACATGTCTGCGAGATGCGGCAGCCAGCTAGCCGAACATTCCCAGGCGCTGGAATGGGGTGGGGGCAGCCACCTCTTCCTGCCCCATGGGTCACCCATGCTTGTGTAACAGGCATGAAAAAAACGTGCCAGCTCTCCCTGCCTCCCTGGGAGTTTGGCCATTTGTTTTAACACATCTTCAGATTTGGGTTGCTTTAATTCTTAATTGCATGCGGCATAAAAGCAAGTCTGGGAATCGCTTTCTGGGAGCTCTGGAGTCCATTTAGTGCTGCAACGAAAGGTCTTAATTGGAGCAGTTTCCCAGCGCTTTGAGGTCCCATGTTTTCATGGTGCTCATTCAGCTCTTTGCCTTTTTGTCAGCCTTTCCCTGGGATGCCACCGCCAGCACGCCTGTGGTGGGGGAGTGCCCTGCCCTGCTGGAAATAGGGCAAGGAAGGTCTTGTCAGTTTTAGACAGCAAATGATAGTGGACTTTCTCATGTGGGAGACCGTGGGCTGGGCTCCCCAGTGGCAGCTCTGGGCCAGATCCTCCACCACCCCTCCTAGTCACATAGATGAGCTTTTGTCAGTGCAGCCTGATGCAGTGTCATCTGCTGAGTCTGCACAAAACCAGCTTAAAATAATAATAGATGTGAGAGGTTGGCCTTGCCTCTGAGACTAAAGAGTTGAGCTTGGATGTTGCACTGTGATCACCATTCGTACTGGGCACAGCAGCAGAACCAGGTCCTTGCTCCAGCCATTGGAGATGGCCAAGGACATGGCAAGCCATCAGGTTGCTTGTGCCACTCCTGGCTGAGGGTCTTGGAGGTCTCCATGATCTCCTGCATCCCCATGATGTTGCAGTACTCCAGGCTGGCGCAACTGCTGTCAGCTGGGGAGAGTGGCCCTGCATGGGGAGGTCCTAGGCTTACGCAAAGGGAAACGGTGCCCAGTGAGTGTCCTTGTCCCACTGCCTCTGGCATGCTGATTCTGGGGACTCGGGTGCTGCTCTAGCCTCAGCAATCCAGTGGCCATTGAACTGTCCTTGTTAAGCAGCAGGGTCAAAGTCAGGAGGTGAGGTGGGAGGGGACAGCTCTCCATCTTGCCGTCAAAGTCCTGCGTGGGTTTTCTGAGCCCTAGTGCAAGAGGAGAACCCACTGGAGGGGGCAGCCAATGGATTCTCCCTTGCCCAGCTGCTCACTGGAGACATGTTGAAGGAGAAGCCTTGAAGATGATGCCTTATGGATTGAGACTGGGCCTCTGTTCTCAGGTACTTTTTGTGCTGGGATCTGTGCAGCCATTTCTGAGGTGGAGGAAGAGAAAGCCACAATCTCTTTTCCCAATTTTTTTAGTCTCTTCTTTGCTTACTCAAGGAACAGGCTCAGCTTAGCCACAGCATGATAGCCAAAAGATCTTCGTGACCCAGCAAATCCTGAGGTGTCTGTGACAGCTTCCAAGTTTCCCTCCATCAGATGGAAGGTGGGCACCACAACGTCCCCCATCTGCTTCTCAGTGCAGTCCCCCCTCAAATGCAGTTGCACGGATTTGGGTTATTTCTTGATCCACCTCAGCTCTGCCAGTGTTTCAAGTGGTCCTGCCCTGACAGAGGCTCAGGCAGTGCTGGGATGCTCCTGGGAAGTGGGGCTGATCTCTCCTGTGGCACTTGGCTCCTCTGGTGGTGCCTGAGCTCTGCAAATCCAGACATGGGGCTCTGACTCCCTGCTGCCTTGCAGGGCAAGTGAGGGGACTGGGGAGGTGCTGAGCCCCTTTTTCTCTCCCTGAGGCAGCTGAGGATGCTTTACACGCAGCGGCCTTGGCCTCTCACTCCTGATGTGGCAGCAGCTGAAGCCTACTCCCCCCGCAAAAAAAAATACTGAAAAAAGCCAGCACTGGGCATGTGGTTTCAGAGTGATCATCATATTCAGCAATGCTCTGTGTGGACACAGCACCTTTCAGTCACGGCTCACGAAACTCCCTGCCAGCAGCTGTATTATGCTTTCCTCGAATTAAAGACTTCAGGGGATCCCAGCAGAAGGCACTGCTGTTTCTCCTTGCCTGTTGTTGTGGCTGGTGCGAAACAGTACCAATATTAGATGTGTAAGCAAAGCTTGGATTTGTTTTCTTGAGCCTCCTGACCTTGGAGTGCATCTCTGCATTCCGGCTGTCTCCTGCTGTCCTTGCTCCTGAGCTTACTCTGTGAGGTGCTGGGTGCCTGTGGCTCTGAGCAAAGCCAGTGGCTACAAAGGCTGCAGGACATGATCTGGGATCTCTGCTTTCTGCTGCGCACAGAGCAGGGTGCTGGCAGCTCTGCTGAGGACAGAAACACTCAGCACACAAGGAAGGGGCCGGGGACTGCAGCTGCGTCCGTGCCAATTCCATCCCTTTGCCGTTATCAGGTTCATCAGAAAGACAGGAAGCATTTCTGGAAGGCAGCTGACAGGTCTCCAGGGGGGCAGTGTCAATCACCATTAGTTGTTTTGTACTTAATTATTTTCTGGGGCTGTGGCACCAGCACGGGTTCAGCGGGCCCCTGCTCCTGGCTCGTGCTCAGCACTCTGCTCTCCAGAATGACCCCCCTGTGGCACATGGAAGGTGAAAGCAAACAAAAGCAGCCTCTCAATATGGGCTTGCTGGCATGAACACAGATGGTTTCTAAGCACATGGCTCTGCCCATAGTCTCCGGTGCTGACTTTCTTGTAGCTGAGTCTGTCCAGCAGCGTTCAGGTGCAACCAACGGCATCACCCGCTGAGACCCTGTGCCACAGGGGGCACCTTCTGTGATGCGCTCTGCCTCATCCCCACTTGCTTCTGTCTCCAGAGAGCCCTGCCTCTCTGCCTGCCTGTACATCCCGAGGAGGGGCTCAGTGTGCAGCTCCTGCCGTGCCTTCCTGCTGATCCACCTGCCCCAGCCACTCTCCTGATGGCTTGTGTGTGAGATTCAGGATCTGTTCCCCTCCCTGCAGCACACTGATCTATTATTTAGCAGCAGTGGAGATTAATATTTGATTGAACAGGGGGTAAGAAAGGGCCTGTGTGCACCAAGAGGGGAGTGACGCTTGGGCATCACTGTCATGCTGGGACGATGCAGTCCTTCTCAGGGGGATCCTGGGATGCCCGTACCTGGGATGCCACAGAGCTGAGCTGTAGGCAGTGGCCAGCTCCCTGCCAGGCTTGTTAGCAGCATGGGGTGAGTGGTTCCGGTTGCACCCACCCATGGCTACTCTTTTGGTGTTGGCTGCTTGGCTTCTTTTCTTCCTAGGAGGCCTTGGCCTTTTGGGGGCTTCTCAACATCTCTGCAGGACCACATCTCAGGCTGTGCCTCTTTTTCCCAATATAAAGTTTCCAGGTTCCACACTCCTGCTGGGTAAAGGTGAAGTGGGATGGTTGCACTGTCTCTGGGGGAGCAGAGCAGGGAGGGGGTTCCACGGGATGGCTGGCACCTTGCTGCACACCAGAGGGAAGAGCCACGCTGGATCTGGATGCTGGGCTGGCTTCTGGTGCAAGGACTGGCCTTAGGAAGTGGGATGCAGGGTTGGACAGCAGCTTGCTGGTGGACCAGGTAAGGTGCCTGGAGCAGGATGGAGAAGTGGGTGCAAGGGCTGCTGGAAATCTCTATGCACAGATGAGAGCTGAACCCGTGCTTATCTGCAAGGCACCTTCCAGTGAGGCCCTGGTTGCCCTCTTGGAGCCTCACCATCATCCCTGGCCAGGCTGGGTGGCTGTGCTAGAGCCAGCCTTGTCCTGTGTGGAGGAGAGTGAGGCTGCTGAAATGGGCACATTTGCCAGCTGAGGCTGCTCAAACACGATCAGAAGTGACAGAGCAGTGAAAAAGTGCCTGGCTGAAAGGAACAGGACTTGATTTATTGTTGCCCTTGGATCAAGGGAGAGGGAGGTGGCTGCAGGGGTGAGGACAGTAGTGCTTTTCTGCAGTGGCGGATCAAAGCAGCGTGTAGGTCAGCTCCACCCCTGTCTTTTGCTTCCTGAGCTGCTGTTCCTCTCCTCGTGAGCATCTTTGCTTTGTGTCATGGGGTTATGTGACAGCTTCCCAGCTGAAGTGGTCCCCAGCGTAACAAGACATGGTGATGGACAGGCAGGGCAGGGCTTGGGTGGTCAGAGTCACTCTCGTCCCAGGTTTCAGAGGGACGTAAGATAACCATGAATGATGTAAGCTGTCATGAAGCAGTGGTGGGAATGTGCCTTTGTCACCTCAGGCCACCAATGTGACCAAATCAGATCTTTTTCTTTTTTGAGATAGCTGTCAGGGACCTTGCAAACCCTTAGTTGGCTTCAAGGATGAGGACCTTGAAGGCTCCCCTCCATCCCCTGTAGCTGTGTGCCTTCCCAGAGGCTCCCTGCTGACCCGCTCCCCTGCCAAGATCCTTCCAGGTGGGACAGCATCTCCCACTTCTCTGCTACCCATCCAGTGGCCACCATCCCTTTCAGCAAGCACTTTGCCCGCAGTGTGCAGAACATCCTTTTTAACTTAGAGTAAATGTAGTTTCCATGTCAAGATGCTCTCTGATGCTGCAGCAAAGGCAGTGCGTGTCGGCGGGTGATGGGTCTTTTCTCCTTTTTGGGGGGGATCACCAGGCATCACTTGGGTGGGTGGCCCTGGGCTTGGCTTGTGCCAGCTGCTGAAGGGGTTGCATGCCATGGCCAAGGAAAGAGTCCTCCTCTCTGGGTGTTCACCAGGCAGGATAAAGCCGATAGGCCATCCAGGCAGGATGAAGCAGTGAGTACGCTGCTTCTATGGGTCTTTCCCCGCTGCTCCTTGTCCTGCCACCACTGCTTGGTCCTCTCCGAATGGCTGTCACTCAGCCAGCAGGGCTGTGGGATGATGCTGCTCAGAGGACTGTCATTTACCAGCAGTTCTGCTGACAGCTGCCCAGGCCAGGAAAAAAAGAACAGCAAAAAAGGGGATTTAAGGGTGTTCAGAAGAAAAGTTCCCTCCATGGTGGGTCTCTTCCAGGAGATTGGTGGCTGCAGGAGATTGGAGATATCTGCAGGAGCCCTGTACTGGTGGCTGGGGATGGAGCCATGCTGGCAGGAGCCACTGTGGAAGACTCACCTCTCTTCTCTCCCTTTGGTCATGACCATCTCTTTGCCACCTCCTGACCCCACTGGTGGCAAGCTGCTGGTCCTCCACCAGTGCTGCTGCCAACCAGGACTCCTTGTTTCCCTCCTGGTTCAGGGCATGATCCTCAGGAGGGACATCCAGCCCAGCACGGATGAAGCTTCAGGAGAAGTAGGGAACCCCAGCATATGCTTCCCAAGGGTGCAAGGCAGGCAGGGTGGAATGGGGAAGTGATGAAGGAGCCCACCCAGTGTTTACTGCCATTATTGTAATTAGCAACATGGATCTGTGATGTCATAATTAACCAGGTGGATCTGCGATGTCATAATTAACAGTGAATAATGTTTTACAGGAGGGTTTGTCTCCCAGATGGTTGCTCTGGCAACAGCACTGAGCTGCTGGTCTCAATCTGACTCCTTCATCTCATTGTCAACTCCTTAATTGTGTTGTTGATGGAGCTAACAAGGCCAGGAGCTAGGGAATGGGGAGGTGGTCTGACAGCATTGCCCGGGCAGGCAGGGGTAGCCCCTGGAGGGGCTCAGCCGTGAGAGGAGCTGTGGCTGGCAGCCGGGTGATGTAGGGGAGTGCCGAGGGTGCTGGAAGGCTCACCCCAAGTCCCACCTGCTGCTGTCCTGCCAGACTCCACAGTGCTGCAGGAGCTGGTGGCTGCAGGGCCGCCACACAGGGAGCAGGAGTGGGTTGTAGGGGCTGCTGAAGGCCTGTTAGGATGCCCTGTCATGAGGCTGGACATACACTGGCCTGTGATGACAGCACATCCCAGGACCTGCCCATGTGCCACCATCCCGTTGGGTGCTCGAGCAGTGCTGCAGCTCCCCATCACCCTCCCAGCACAGCATCCCACTCCTTGCTTTGTTCCTAGTGCTGTGACATGGGCAGGGCTGTCCCTCAGCTCCCAGACTGGGCATTCTCCCTACGGAAGGGCTTGCCAGGCTCTCCATGTGTGCACAGAAAGCAGCAGTGGGGTTGCTGCAGGAGGTCATGGGTTGTTTATGCCAGCTTGAAGGTGCCCTGATTTCAGGGAGCTGCTTGAGTCCAGCTCCTGCTTGTCTTAGTATGGTCATTTCTTAGAGGCCCAGGAGGTAACAAGAGGTAGGAGCTGGTCTCCACTGTGACCTGATGTCTTTGAGGTTTCTGGTGGTTTTAAGGGCTGTGTCACCCTATCCTAATCTCATCCTTCCAACAGCATTCACTCCCTCCCCTTCTCTCTCCATCCCAGGGGCCGATACCCTGAGTGAGGCAAGTTCCATCAGCATAGAGGCCACAACTGACAGCAGAGACACCTCAGTGGCCACCTCCATCCTGCTGCCATTCCCAGCCAGCCGTGGCCGGGAGGAGGCGGACAACCGCAGTGAGCACAGCTACAGTGAGTCAGGAGCCAGTGGTTCCTCCTTCGAGGAGCTGGACCTGGAGGTCACCGTGGACGGGGAAGGAGCATCAGGCCTGCTGCCCAACACGGGCTATGGGAGCAACCTGGAGGTCACAGACAAGTGGACCAAGGAGCCCATCGCTGCTGAGAGAGGAGAAGAGTGATGCAGAGACCTGGCTGCGTCGTCTCCCACTGGGGTCTGAGTTACTGGGAAACGGTTGCCTTTCCCACCTCCTTCCTCTCCAGCCAAGAGATTTCGGTTGCTGATTCCCTCCAAGACCCGCTCTCCCTCTTTGCAGAAAGGGTGTTTGGCCGTTTCAGGGATGCCGGGAGGTGGGGGCCTCCCCTGCAGTGCCTGGTGGTGCAGGGTGGGTGCAGGCTGGGGGGCAGTGAAATGCATTTGCCATTTGTTTGTCTCTAGATACGTTGCATATTCATTGCAGGAGTTTTTGGGGGTGGTGGTGGATGGCAGAGGTGTCTCCCCCCATCCCTGCTGGTGCCCCTCTCATGCACAGCTTCTCTCTGCTGCACTGCCACACGTTTTCTAGCACCAAAGAGTCATGAGTAGGGTTGGATTTGTTCCCCTCTTCTCTTCCCCTTGCTGAAAAATGGAAACATCCCATGTAAACCTGGTCTTCCTGGCACTGCCACAGGTGCTTTTGGGGTCTGTAATAAAGTGGATGCTTTTCCTCGCTGGTGGCAGGTGGCGTTGCTGACTACCTCTTGGCCCATCATGGTGGGGAGCAGGCTGTGGGTGGAGGCTGTGGTGGGCTGCACCCCACATCCCCCAGCTGAGCCAGGGGGTGTCCCAAGGGCTCTGCATCCCATGAGCCAGCATGCCCACACTTGCTCCGTGCGTGGGCAGCCCAACAGAGACAGGGGGACCATCCCCAGCTTCTGCAAGCTGCAAGGTGAGCAGGGAAGGGTCCCAGCGATGAGCTGGGCTGGGCTTGAGGGAGGTGGCATCCCCCCTCCTCTTGGGGACCTGACAAAAGGAAAGCCAGTAAAGCCTGGTCCTGGGCTGCTGGTGGGCCTGGCACCACTGTGCTTCTCCTGCCTGTGCAATGCCTCCCTGGCATCCCCTCTGTCTGGTCCTGTAGCCATGGGTTGCAGACAGAGGGCTGCCCAGACTGGTCCCAAGTCCCTGTCCCACAGCTGGGGACAAAGGTGGAGCCTGGACATCACCCTCACAGTGCCCTGTGGCAATGCCGGGTGCCAGAGCACTTCACCAAGCTGGCAGAGCAAAACCTCTGCTCCAGGAATCCTGGCGCCTGTGGCAACCCAGGGCTTGTTCCCTGGCAGCCAGATGTGGTAGCCCAAAACCAGGGCTTGGGATGGTGGTTCTAGGGACAGAGGAGGCCTGGCTGTCCCTCCGTGGTGGGGACATGTCCTCCCTGGCTTGGGAAGGTCATGATTAGTCCTCAGCCAGTGATTGACATGAAATTGTTCATAAATATTTTGTGCCCTGAGTGATAAAATATTAAACTCCTGCAGCCCACATGGAAAAATATTGCTCTTCACAGTGTTTATCTTTGTTGCCAGTTATTACAAAACTGCCAAGCCCCCTGAAATATTTATGTCTGGCTGATGCTCCAGGGGGGTTGGAGCCAGGCAGCGGATCCTAGTGCCACTTGTCCCCTAACCCCACCAAAGATGGAGCCAGGGAGGCTTTGTCATCATCCTCCCTCAGCAGGTAGTGGATGCAGCCGGTGCTGGGGCTCATGCTAGGTCCCATCTGGCAGGGGACAAGGGGCGGTGGCAGTGCAGCATCCTCCAGCTAGCACGCCTCCAGCCCTGCCTGGCTCACTGTCCTGCCCCGGGCAGTGGTGTTGAGGTCCTCCAAGCTGGGCACCTTCCTATCCCCGCTGCCCCACTCCATCTGTGCTAACAGTCTTGAAAGGAGATAGGATGGTGGGGTCTGGGGTCCTGGTGCTGTGGGACCTGGGGGACCTTGTCACAAATCAGGACTGCTGGGAGGGGCAGACTGGGTCCGACTCTTCCTGCCGTGCCGTAACCCTCAGCCTACAAGCACAGCAGCCGGCAGTGGGGAAACTGAGGCACGGGGTGGTGCCCCAGAGCACCCCTGGCTCCTGCCCATCCCTGTGCATCCTTGTGTCATCCCCTGTCCCATTCTTGTCCCTGAGTCAGGAGCTCTCTGGGACAGCTGGGACGCCAGCACAGGGCGGACACAGCATGGTGGGATCCTGGGCAGCCAAATGGCTCCAGAGAAGGTTTGGACAAGTGGTAGAGATCTGGAACACTTAATGGAGCCTCTGCCCCTGTCTTCAGATTGTCCAAAACCTTCCCCCCGAAGCTTGGTGCTTGGGCCGATGGTGAGTGCCTGGGGACTGTGAGGAGTTCAGGTGGGCAGTGGGGTGATGCTGGAGCTTGAGGAGACTACAATGGCTTTGGAGAGCAGGAGGCCGGGGGGGTGTGTCTGTGTCAGGCTGGGGGAACACCCCCGGGGGCACCAGGTCGTGGCTGTAGAGCGGGACGAGAGCTGGGACCCCGCTTGCTGGGCTGGGACGGGGCTGGGGAAGCAGGAGCTGAGCTGTGCCGTGCCGGGTCCTGCCTGCTCTGGCCGTGTCCTGCCTCTGCCCAGCCTGGATCTGGCCCCTCCTTGCCTGCATCTGGCTGAGTTCTGTCTGTGCCCTGGCTCCGTCTGGTCATCCTTTGCCTGAATCTGGCCGAGCTTTTCCTGTACCCCACCCTCTCTGGCCGTGTCCTATCTGTGCCCTGCCTGGATCCGGCCATGTCCTCCCCGGCTTTGCCCGAGTCCCGCCGGCCTCCGGCGCTGCGGGTGCTCTGCCCGGCGGTGCCGGCAGCGGGCGGAGGGCAGGGGGAGCGGCCCCGGGGTGCCGGTACCCTGCGGGCCGGGGCGGGGGCCGGGGCCGGGCCGGGAGGGGGGCGGAGCTGCTCCGCTCAGCTGGAGCTGGCGGAGTGTCAGAGGCGGCGGCGGGAAGCGGCGGCAGCCGCAGCTCTGAGGCATCCGCTGCATCGGTCACCGGCTCCGGATCGCGCTCCCGGCACCGTCTCTCGGCACAGCCCTTAGGGCCCAGGTAAGGGCTGCGGTCCCATCCTGGCGCTCCCTTGGCCTCGGGAAGCGTCGTGCCCCGGCAGCGCCCCGGCGTCCCCAGAGCCCCGGTGCCCTGGGGGACCGGCGACCCCCCGCAGCCGTCAGGACCGCGGCACGGTGGGTCTCGGCGGCCAGTGCGGGTGCCCGGGCTCGGCTCCCCTCCCGCAGCCCCGGGAGCCCCGCTTCGGGCACTGGCACCGGCTGGGCCGGGGGTGCGGGCGCGGATCACCGGGGCCGGTCCCCCTGGCTCCCCAATGGCCGGAGCAAGACACCGGGCCGCGGGGGTCCGGGAGAACAGCTCGGGGTGTCTCTGTCCTCCCGCCCCGGTGCCACGGCAGCGCCGACCCCCAGCGGGACCCCACCGCCACCCCCGGCCCCGGGCAGGGGCTGCCTGCCGTCACCGGGGAGGGAAGGGGGTTCGCTGCCCTGCCCTGCCCTGCCGCTGCCCGCGGGTACCTCCGGCTGATGGCAGCCGGGGAGAGCAGCGGCTTGCGGGGAGCAGCCGGACCCCAGGGCGGGTTTGGGGCGGGATTTGGGGTGGGTGGGCTGAAGCCATGCCCGGAGGGGCGCTGCAGTGGGGCAGGTCCCCCTCGGCTCCTCTCGCTTTCACCTCCCTGACTCCCCGCGCTCCCACCAGAGCAGCCGAATGGTCACAGTGGCGGTGGGCACTGGGATAAGTGCCTCTGGGAAGGCGGTTTGACCCACGGGGCTCGCAGGCCATGGGGCAGAAGGGAGGAGTAGGGATCCTGGCAGAGCTTGGTGGCAGTGGGGCCTCCGGGGACCCCCAATGGAGGTGTCGATGGCAGCTCGTGAAGCTGGGCTCACCCAGCACCCTGCCAGCGCTCTCACCATGCCCCATGCCACCCCTAAGGGTGCTGGTGTCAGAGGGTCAGGTCTCCTGGCAGGGGTAGGTGAGGGGCATGTAGGAGCATCGGCACCTTCTCACCCATCCTACTCAGCAATGCTTTCTGGAGAGGAGGCTGCCAGCAGTGGGCAGGAGCCTTCCTGCCACACCATGGCCGTCGAGCTGGACTTCACTGTGCCCTGCCTGGTGGTTCACTTTCCCAGATGTTCTCCAGATGTTCCATCCTCCCCTGGCGCCGTGCCAACCCAGCTGAGCAGCCCCGGGGATGGCCGCAACCCTTCACTTCAGGGCTCACTGCAGGGTGGGTGATGCTTTGCCCTTTTGGAAGAGCTTTACCTGAAGGTGACTTTTGTCTGGCGGGTGCGGCCATGTGCTCCGGAAGAGCTGGACCCCAAGGAGCTGGGCTTCCAGTGCTGGGCTCAGCCTGCCTGATGTGCTCCATCAATAATCCATACGCCTCCAGCCTCTTTCCTGCTTGAGGAAGCCCTGGGTCCCTCAAAAGCATTGACTGCATGAAATAAAACTGTGACCCTTCTGTGGTCTCTTCCCCAAACTTCAATTTGGGGGTCAGGTAGAGATGCCCTGAGCTGGCTGGGGGCTCATTGCAGGCAGGCAGCACCCAGGGCAGGAGCTTTGGGTCATGTAGCAGGAGGAGGTCTGTGTGCACCCCTCCCCAACCCTGCTATGCTCCGTGTCCAATGTCTGCCCACATGCCCAGGCATCACCGCCAGCTCCTGCTTGTGGAGGACTTGCTGGAGCGCTCCTCCAGCCAGGCATCGCCTGTCCAGGAGCACCACAAGGCCATCAAGGGCTGTCCTACTGCTGTTTACGGAGAGCAGCCTCAGTACCAGCTGCAGGGGGTGCAGGGGGGCAGCACCCTCCAGCATCACCCCATCTCCCACCCACGTGTCCCCATCAGCACCCTGCTCTGCCAGGCTGCAGGTGAGCCCCAGGACCTGCTGTGGCACTGGCACTTTCCCATGCTGAAGCAGTCTGAGCTTTCTGGGCTGTCAGGGGGGATCCTTCTCCCACGGCTCCCAAAACACCAGCTCTGTGGGATTTCAGCAGTCAGCTTCAAACGGGAAACAAATCTCCTTCGTGGTTTGGGAAAAGACGACTGCTCTCCGAGGGGACTGCATCTCCTGCCAAAACAAGGCCTGCCTGCTGCAAAAGCCTTTGATTCCCCCGCACCTCCGTGCTTTCTGCAGAGGGAGTCAGCAAACCTGGCTCTTACTTTTACTGAGATCTCTGAATTTAGTACACGGGGAAGGAAGGGGCGGTGGTGAGAGAACAGACTCTAAGGCACCACGGCTGCTGGAGCCCACCCCGCTCATCACTGCAGGACGAAGCCAGCAGCATGTCCCTGCTCCTGCCCTGGTGCCATGGCCAGCGCCGGGGTCAGTGCCAAGGCAGGTGGGCTCCGGGAGTATGGAATGGATATTAAAATACAGCGGTGGCTGGGTGCTGGGGGCACAGTGGGCTCATGGCCCGCTGCTTTTGGCTGGAGGTTGGGAGCTCTTGGCACCCCTCAGGCTGCTGCATGGGTCAGCAGCTCAGCTTGGAGCTGGCCCTGGCCTGGGTGATACCCCTGCCACAGGTGACCACCCTGGCTACTTACCTGCCTCTATGTTCTAGGGGCCAGCAAGCCCCCTGGCAGGCTGTTCAGCCTGGTGCTGCCACAGGAATCAGCTCTGTGGACCCCCTGCCGATGCCGGTGCATCCCAAGGAGTGATGTAAGGACCAGTCCCTGCGCCTCTGCTCGTCTCTTGGGGTTTGTGTCACTTGAGGGTGTCCTGGGTTACTGCGGGAGCTGTCACATCCGCTCAGCGCACCCTTCTATGGGGGGATCCTTCCAAAGGGAGCCCTGAGTGGGGTGATAGAGGGTTGGGGGGCACGGACAAGCTCAAGCCTTTGCTTGCACATGCAGCACTGGCATTGTCCCTGGGGACAGCCCCAGTCCCATCTTGCAGCCCAAAGACCCAGCGCTTTTCTCTTTGCTTTTCCAGGTGCTGAGGGCTCTGCTGGGGTGGAAGGACACCCTCCTGCTGCCACCACGTCACGCCACGCCACCACCCGATGACTGGGGACAGCGTGCCCCTGCCTTGACAGGTGGCAGCGGGTGACAAGGGGTGGCGTGGGATCCCCAGCCGGCTTCAATGCACCCCATGGCAGTCCTCTTGGCCGCCTGGCTGTGGCTGGTGCAGCTGGCCACCTGCCTGGCTGCCGGGCATGGCATGGCTGGCAAGAAGGAAATCAGCATGGATGGGGACCTGGTGATCGGGGGCCTCTTCCCCGTCCATGAGAAAGGAGTGGGGGGTGAAGACTGTGGCAAGATCAATGAGCACCGGGGCATCCAGCGCCTGGAGGCCATGCTCTTTGCCCTGGATGAGATCAACAAGGACAGGAGCATCCTGCCCGGGGTGAAGCTGGGTGCCCACATCCTCGACACGTGCTCCAAAGACACCTATGCCCTCGAGCAGTCCCTCGACTTTGTCCGCGCGTCCCTCACCAAGGTGGATGGCTCTGAGCACATCTGCCCAGACGGCTCCTATGCTGTTCATGATGACGTGCCCACTGCCATCACCGGCGTTATTGGTGGCTCCTACAGCGATGTTTCCATTCAGGTACCCTGGGCCAGAGGGGCTCAGATGGGGCTGGGGGGTTGGCGGGAATGGCAGTGGGTGGGTTAAAGCCCTGGTAGCAGTGCAGTGATGATGCTGCCAGTGCTCTTGCATCCCCCACAGTGATGCTGTGCCCCTTTCTGCAATGGGGAGTGAATGGCAGCCTGGCACCTGAGAGGGACATTTCTCTGCTACTATGGCAGACCTGCAGCCCTGATGGTGGCCAGGACCACCTCGGGGGCTGTGGGAAGCCACATCCACCATAAGCCATGGGAGCTAAGCCAGTGGATCTGTCCCATGTGGGGACAGGGCTTTATTCCGCTCCTGGGGTTATGGCAGCAGGCGCAGCTTCTCAGCCCAGGACAATCTCAGTGCTCAGGTCCACCCAGTCCTCGGTGCCACCATGCTGCCGCTTCCGTCGCTGCCGCCAGTGGGTTTGGATGGTGTGAGCGGCCTTCCAGCAGCGCTGGTACCAGACTCTGGCCTGCCACATCCTGGCATAAGCCTGAAGGAGGACGCTGGCCTTCTCCTGCCTCACATACTCTGTCAGCACCCGCAGACGCTGCTCCTCCCGCCGACGGGTGATCACGCAGTGCCACCAGGCCTGGATGATGCGGCGTTGCGGGTGGCCACCTGCAGCGTCCGGCGGACCAGCTGCCCCCGCCACCAGGCCTGGATGGCTGTGGCTGCACCATGGATGTCCCAGCCCCTCCTGGCCAGCACAGGGCTGAGGGGAGAGTCTGCTGCAGTGTCCTGCCACCCAGTGAGTGGCTGTCCCTGGGGTCTGTCATGGTGCTGAAGCAGGATTCGGCTCATATCCTGTCCTGTGTGTCCTGTCCTGTGTGGAATGGGTGGACGTCCAAGCACAGGGATATGCCCTGGCATGGCGATGACACTCCTGATGTCAGAATGGTGCCAGGGACACTGTGGCGGGGGTCTGGGAGCACTGATCCTGGCAGGCAGAGCTGCAGAGCAGGAAGGGCACTGCTGCCTCTGCCTCCCAAACCCAGCCCGCAAGGTGCAGCCAGCTGTGAGGGGCACACGCTTCTGAAAGGCTCAGCCATAGGGCTATATGGCCAGGGCAGAGGGCTACCGCCACCATGTCCCCCCAGGAACAGGCACCCTGGGTGGGGTGTAGCTCAGTACCCAAAACCACGGCTCTGCAGACCCAGGGGCTTTGGCAGGGAAAAGAGCATCCTCTGAGGATGCAGGCAGCCAATGGAGCCAGCCGAGTCCTCGGGGCTACTGGTGGGCCATGTGCTTGCTAGGATTTAACAAATCTCCGGTGCATGTCAAACCGTGTCTGCTGGTCCCTAGAGTCCCCACATCCTTCCGGCCATAGAGCAAAGGAAGCTGGGGCCAGGTGATGGATGCAGCATGCTGGTTCAGTCCATGTGGGTGCATGTCCCTTCCCTTGATGGAGGACCTGGTGTGTGCCTGTGGCTGAGGGCACCATCTTGACCACGGGCAAGCAGGTGGAGGCGTGGGCAGCTCGTAGCCAGCCAGGGAGTGTGAGCAGTGCTGGGGTGGCACAGGGGGCTGGCAGATCCCACCGTGCAGCAGGTAGCAGCATTGCTGTGCTCGGGGGCCTTCTTGCCATTAGGGGACTTCTGTCATGGAGAACATTTGTCCTTGTTAATTCAGCCACATCTGTCGCCTTGGGAGCAGTGAGATGTGGGCAGGCTCACGGGCCCTGCCAGCATGCCCAAGCCCCTTCCTTGCTGCTCTAAGAGCCTGGGTTTTTAACAGCCTCATTAGCAGGGCTCTTTTCCCCTTTGAAGCTAACAAGGACTGCTGCTAAGCAGATAGAAGGTGCCAGTGCTGCTGGGGCTCCCAAGGCGGGATGTGCAGGCACCGGTCCCTAGGCCCAGCTCTTCAGTGCCCCTGGCTCCCAGCCCCCAGAGCCCTTTCCCCCCATGCTGTGGGGCAGCCAGCACCCCCCAGCTTTCTCCTTGCCCATGAACATCTCCCACAGGTTGCCTGTGGGGGAGTTTATCCCCTTCACAGGCCTGCATCTCAGAGGAGAGTACATGAAATAGTAAAAGAAATAAAAGAAATGAGCACGTGTGAGGGCTCAGGCAACCCTGTGAATGCGCGTCTGTCCATCTGTCTGCCAACCAGCATCTTCCAGGTGTGGGGAGGCTGCTCACCAGCCCCATGGCGGTGCTTGGAAGCATCATGAAACATTTGATGCTGGGCAGGGGTCCCTCTGGTGAGAATGTCCCTCACCGGCCCATGTCTTGAGGCACTCACCTCTCCTTCTCCATGCAGGTGGCCAACCTGCTGCGGCTCTTCCAGATCCCGCAGATCAGCTATGCTTCCACCAGCGCCAAGCTCAGTGACAAGTCCCGCTATGACTACTTCGCCCGCACAGTCCCGCCAGACTTCTACCAAGCCAAAGCCATGGCAGAGATCCTCCGCTTTTTCAACTGGACCTATGTCTCCACTGTGGCCTCAGAGGGTGACTACGGGGAGACTGGGATCGAGGCCTTTGAGCAAGAAGCCCGCATGCGCAACATCTGCATTGCCACCTCGGAGAAGGTGGGCCGCTCCATGAACAAGAAGACCTATGACAGCGTGGTCCGGGCTCTGCAGCAGAAGCCCAATGCCAGGGTGGTCGTGCTGTTCACCCGAAGCGAAGATGCCCGGGAGCTGCTGGCGGCTGCCCAGAGGGCCAACGTGTCCTTCATGTGGGTGGCCAGTGACGGATGGGGGGCCCTGGAGAGCGTGGTGGCTGGGAGCGAAGCGGTGGCGGAGGGAGCCATCACTATCGAACTGGCAGCCTACCCCATTAAGGAGTTTGCTGCCTATTTCCGTAACCTCAACCCCTACAATAACAGCCGAAATCCCTGGTTTCGGGAGTTTTGGGAGCAGAAGTTCAAGTGCAGCTTCCACACACAGGACTGTAGCTGGTACTCCCTCAAGACAGGCAAGTTTGAGCCAGAGTCCAAGATCACATTCGTGGTCAATGCAGTCTACGCCATGGCTCATTCTCTCCACAACATGCACCAGGCACTGTGCCCCAACACCACCAAGCTCTGCGATGCCATGAAGCCTGTCAATGGCAAGAGGTTCTACAAGGATTTTATGCTCAATGTTAATTTTGATGGTGAGTCCAGAAGTGGAGATGGGGTTTGGCTGCCTAACCGGAAAGGGGCAGGTTGTAGGGGCAAGGAAGAGACCCAAATTTGACCCAAGACCCTCAAAGTCCTCCAGCCTTCCCCCACCTGAGGACCTCTGTGCCATGGGCTGTGGCTGTCCCAGGATGACAACAGCCCACTATCTATGCTGGGAGGCAATCCAGGCCTGATGTCCCCAGTGTAGAGAAGCTGGTGACCAAATCCATCACCCTTTAGCTAGGTGGGATCAGTCCCACAAGAGACCCTCCGAGAACATGGGTCCTCAGAGACTTCACTTGCAAGCACTGTGATTATTCACATTTCAGGGACTAAACTGGAGGGATACCCTTGATCAGGAGCCCACATAGTTTGGGATCAATTAGAAGAGTGTCCTCTGTGACTTGGGTTGAACCCAGCTACCGAGGTGTCACTGAGAGCCCCAGAGACTGAAAATCTCCACTTTGCCCCTGCAGATCTGGTTGAGGCTGCTGAGCTCTTAGGCACATGAGGAGGCAGTTCTCCACCTTTGCTTTCCTGCTCCTAACATACGCATGGGCAGCAAGTATGAGAGTGAAGGCAGGGAACAGGTTTGACATTTGCCTGTGGCCATGGTGGCATGTGACCCTTTGAAGGAGCCCTTCCTCCATGCCAGGAGCAAGCATTCTCCTGCCCCATGGCAGTGATCATCTCCCCTTCTCCTCCCTCTAGCTCCATTCAGGCCAGCAGACACCAAGAGCATTGTTCGATTTGACCGCTACGGTGATGGGATTGGGCGCTACAACATCTTCAACTATCACCACATGGACGGGCGGTATCGGTACCAGAAGGTGGGCTACTGGGCTGAGGGGCTTATCCTCAACACCAGCCTCATCCCGTGGGCTGAGACCTCCATCCCTGTCTCCCAGTGCAGCGACCCCTGCAAGAAGAATGAGATAAAGAGTATGCAGCCCGGAGACATATGCTGCTGGATCTGCATTCCCTGCCAGCCCTATGAGTACTTGCTGGATGAGTTCACCTGCATGGACTGTGGTCTTGGTTATTGGCCCAATGAGACCCTGAATGGCTGCTACGAGTTGCCCCAAGAGTACATCCGCTGGAAAGATGCCTGGGCCATTGGTCCTGTCACTATCTCTTGCCTGGGCTTTATCTCCACACTCTTTGTTTTTGGAGTCTTCATGAAGAACAATGACACCCCCATCGTGAAGGCCTCTGGCCGGGAGCTCTGCTACATTCTCTTGACCGGGGTCCTCATGTGCTATAGCATGACCTTCATCTTCATTGCAAAGCCCTCCACTGAGGTGTGCACGCTCCGGCGCCTGGGGCTGGGCACGTCCTTTGCTGTCTGCTATTCAGCCCTCTTGACCAAGACGAATCGCATTGCCAGGATCTTCAGTGGGGTGAAGGACGGGGTCCAGCGTCCCCGGTTCATAAGCCCCACATCACAGGTAGTCATCTGCATGGCCCTCATCTCTTGCCAGCTGATCATCGTCATCATCTGGCTGCTGGTGGAAACCCCTGGCACCGGCAAGGAGACGGAGCCTGACAAGAGATACATCGTCACCCTCAAGTGCAACAACCGTGACTCCAACATGCTCATTTCGCTCACCTACAATGTCCTCTTGATTGTCCTCTGCACGGTCTATGCCTTCAAGACACGGAAATGCCCTGAAAACTTCAATGAGGCCAAATTCATCGGGTTCACCATGTACACGACCTGCATCATCTGGCTGGCCTTCCTGCCCATCTTCTACGTGACCTCCAGCGACTATCGTGTAAGAGCCTGAGTTTTAGGGGGCTTCAATAGGGCTTGATCTGAGTGGTTGTGGCCAGTTGGGCCCCATGGGGTTTGTGACTAGAGATTGCATGGGCCTGGAGAAGGGTCTTAAGCCACAGGCTTGGTGATGGTCACCTGTGCACTGGGGAGTTTGGGACCAGGTGAAATGTGGCTGAAGGGGCAATGAGTCCTGGGGAGAAGGCACCAACCCCCCCTTGACAGACTGTTTGCTAGGGTGAGGATGGAAAATGGACCTGAGACCTCCAGAGACCCCTGACCTGACCACAGAGGAGTGATTTCCATCCTTCAGCCTTGCAACATGAAGGCATGAGAACGCCCCTGGCCCATACGGATACTCCCCCAACCAGGGGGTGAAAGCCAACCTCAGGGCCAGCATGGTCCCTGGGGAGCTGAGCGGTGCCAGGGACAGGGGAGCACAGGGCACACCCTGCAGCACCTCAACCCGCCTGGCAAGGCAAGACGTGCTTGCCAGGCCTGGAGGACTCGGTGGGGGCAGCTGCAGTTGGAGGCTTCCAGAGAGGACCTATGTTCCTCAGTGGGAGCAGGCACTGGGGTAGGGGTGCTGGGCTCTGGCCTTGGCCACTGCCCCAAAGCAGTCTGTTTGCAGGGCAGGGGGTGCTGCTCATGGTTGCAGGGGCAGCATGTCCCCATCAGGGCAGTGCCCATCCTCTGCTGTGGGTCCACATTGATGGAGGGACCTGGCATGGGGTGGGATTGTCCCTGTGGGGTGCAGGCAGCAGCCCCTGCCTGGTGGGGCTGGCTGGTGCTACAGTGAAGGCTTCATCCTGCCCCTCTCTGGGCAGAGGGCTGGTGGCAGGAGCACCTGATGCCCACCCCTGTCTCCAGGTCCAGACTACCACGATGTGCATCTCAGTGAGCCTCAGTGGCACTGTGGTCCTCGGCTGCCTCTTCACCCCCAAGCTTCACATCATACTCTTCCAGCCGCAGAAGAACGTGGCCAGCCACCGTGTGGGCACAGCTCGGTTCAGCGTGGCAGCCGCCAGCTCCAGCCAGTCCCACGGTGAGCATGGTGGGGCTGGGGAAGGGCTGGGTGGCAGCACCCCCATCCTGGAGGGGGCAGGAGCACCCCAGCATGAGTTCCTGAGGGAAAGTGGGGTGCAGGGTAGGGTATGGCTGGAAATGAGAGTCTGAAGGATGCTGTGCTCCCTATAGCTCATCCCTGTCCCAGTCTCTCACCTCCCATGCCTGCAAGCCCCAAGGCTGCAGCACGTCCTGCCAGGGGGGATACTGTGCCCAGGGGCCTGTCATTTCCCTGAGGGGACATGGCCACCCCAAATACTCTCCATCCCAGTCCTGAGGGAAGCAGCTCCCCAAGCACCCATCTCCCACCGGAGAGGGATGCCCTGAGGGTGGGTTGCTGCTGCAGGATCCCAACCTGCCCCTAACTGATTCCTTCCTTGCCAGGCTCTGCCTCGCAGTATGTGCCCACAGTGTGCAACGGCCGCGAGGTGGTGGACTCCACAACTTCATCCTTGTGAAGGACAGGGGGACCAGGCTGTGGTGCTGCCACCCTGCACCTGGCTCCCTCCTCAAGGACAGCAGTGCCTGCAGCACAGTACAGACTGCTCAGGTGCCAGAGGCAGGCAGGAGGCTCAGCCCCTGCCCCAGCACAAGCTACACATTCCATGTGTTGGGTCATGGTACGTGTCACCCTTCCCTTGCACTTGAACCACATTACGTGTCCCCTGCACTAAGCCATGGTGAACATCCCCAGACCCCTGCACTGAGCCGTGGTGAACATACCGAGTCCTTGAACTGAGACATGGTGTATGTGCCCCTGCCACCTGCACTGAGACACGGTGCACATCCCTCCAAGTTACCTGCACTGAGCCATTGTGCACCCCTACATCCCCTGCACTGAGCCATGGTGAGTGTCCCCCACATCCCTTGCACTGAGCTGTAGGGCGCATCCCCGTATCTGCACCAAACTGTGGTGCCAGCCCTGCTCCACATCCCTCGTGCCAAGCCATAGCACACAACCCAACTCTGTCTCTCCAAGCCCCATTGCAAGTCACACTTCGCTAGGGCTGCACTTCCTGCTCCCTGCACTGCAAGCCCTGTGCTGGCAGACACTGCCCTCACCCCGTCACCCACCCTGCTTTCCTGCTGCAGGTCCTTTCTGCTACCCAGCCATGCCCCACGCCACCCTTGCCCCAGCGCTTTGCACAGCTTCACCTTCTCCTCCTCGTTTTTGGCCCCAGGAAAGCTGCTGAGTGCTGCTGGGCTGGGCCAAGCTCCCCCTATCCTTCCCCTCACTGTGTGCAGTGCAGCTCCCCCCTCCTTCCTGGGAGACAGCGCAGGAGTAGGGATGAATGCCAACTGCCTCCTGGCCCCCCAAGAGCCACGGGGGGGGGGGGGGGGGCTGGCAGCAGCTGAGGGCAAGTAATGGGACCCAGGTATTTGAGCCCAAACAAGTTTTTAAGAGTAGATTTATTCTGTGAACAAGAGTGTGACTTTTCTTTTTGTAATTTATGTAAATAAAGTGGTTTTGTTGTTTGGTTTTTTTTTTAATGGATTCTTCCAGAGCTCAGGTATGGCTGAACCTGAGGGAAGGGGATAGACCCTCGCAGAGGGCAGAGCCACGGCACACCATGGGGAGCAGCAGGGTTAAGGGGCTATGCGACAGCCCCCTCTGACGTGCTGCTGTCCCCAGGAAGGTGGTTGCATGAAGAACACGGGGCACAGCATCAGGGACAGGGGTTTAAGGACCTGGCTCCAGCCATACTAAGAGCTGTCAGGGCCTCCGGGGCTGGGAACTGTGGCCCTCCGCTTCAGTGGGATGATGCAGATGCTGTTTTTGGCTTCTTTGATTCTCCACCACCGGCCGAGCCTACAGATGAGAGAGATTGGGGTCATCCTGAGCCAAGCACTGTAGGAGGAAGGGCTGCACCCCTGGGCAGGGGAGACAGTACCGGTGCTCCTGCCCAATGCCGGCCACCAGGAAGTCACCAGCTGCAGAGAACTTGAGGCTGTTGACAAAACCCACCTGGAGGGAACAAGGCAGGTGAGGGGCTCCCACAGCCTCCTCCTGCCACCCAGGCAGGGGAACCCCACGAGAAGAGACCACTCCACCCCAGCATCCCCAACCTCCCCATCCATACTAAGGGGATGTCCCAGAGAGGCTCCAGCTTCCGAAATCCCTCACTGCACTTCCAGAGCTTCACGCTGGTGCTGTGGGAGCCTAGGGCAGAGAGGAGACTGTCATGCAGCCCAGCTGAGCATGGGAGTAGGATGTTCCCACACACACTCCCCAAACCCCTGTTCCAAAGCAGCTGCCACACACCTGTAGCCAGGAGGTCACTGTTGCGCAGGGCAGCCACTGCTGAAATCCAGTACGGCTGCTGCAGGGCCTGGGCATCCTGCATGCCATGTGCCTGCCGGGCCAGCACCAGCGGCTTCTTCTTTGTCACGCCCCACAGAGCGATGGACCTGCCAGGACAGCAGTGAGGGTGCTGAGTGGGGCACTGCCTGCCCCCCAGCCCCAGGCACCATCCTGGCCCTGTGCTCACCCATCATCAGCTCCCGACACCATGTGCTCCTCATTGATGAGCTGGATACAGTCGATGGAGCCCCTTTGAACAGAAGAGGCAACTGCTATCAGTTATGAGCATGCTTTGGGATTGCATTTAGGAGACAAGGGCTCACTGGGGCATCAGCATCCCCAGTGTGCTGCTGCCTGCCCACAGGCCCTGCTTCTGCCCAAGACCTACTGGTGCCCACAGAACACGAGCTGCGACTCCTCAGGGATTTTCCAGAGCCTCACGGTGCCGTCCCGTCCCCCTGCCGTCACACAGCACTCCCGACTCAGACTGTCCAGCCCCATGATGACATCCTGGTGCCCAAACCTGGAGAAGGAGATTGCAGATTGCTGCTGGGAGCATGGCCCTTTGCAGCCTTGCCTCTCCTGGGGCCGCTGGCACATTCCATAGCAGCAGGGTCAGTGGGGTTCCAACCCAGGTCTTACAGCGTCTCTACATAAGCATTTTCCGCCACATTCCAGACCTTTACACAGCGGTCGTGGGAGGCACTGTACAGCTGGTGCGTGCCCTTCCGGAAGGACAGGCCCTACAGGTGGACAGACACAGCAGTGAGGGGCGCCAGGAAGAACACAGCTGCCCAGCCCTGCAGGCAGGGTGGTTGATGCCCCTCACTCACAGAGACAGCATCCCGGTGCCCAGTGAAGATGTGCAAGCGCTTGCAGGTAGCTGCATCCCAGATCATGATCAGCTTGTTCCTGTCTCCTGTGGCCTGGCAGACAGCAGAGAATGCCCAACACCTGCCTCTTGGGGACCCACCGCCCAGCCCAGCCTCCATGCCCTTGCCCATGTGGCTCCCAGGGACTCAACTCCTGACTCCAGTGGGGGAAGGGGTTGCTTTTACCCAGCAAAGTACATCCAGGCATAAGACACTTCCCCCCAGGACTGCAGGAGGGATGCATCCTCCACAGCCACTTCTCTGTCCCACACAGCAACGCCAGCCCTCTCTCCCCGTACCAGGTACTTGCCATCTGACGAGATGGCCATGCAGAGGACGTGGGACACGTGGCCCATGTGCCGCTCCTCGGTGCCCTTCTTTCCCCCGGGCACCACGCACAGCTTCTTCCCACTCTCCACCTCCCCTGCAGGTAAGGCATCATCATCACCCCATGGGAGCCTCCCACAGAGCCCGAAGAGATACATGTGCACATCCACTGAAGGGGCAAGGGCCAAGCCACCTCTGTGGGCACCTATGGCCCTGCTGCTGGGGGAAGAGCTAGTCACAGCCCCAAGGGAACACTTGCATTTGATGAGGGAGCCGTCCTTGGAAGCAGAAAAGATGAACCTGTCATCTGGAGAGATGACTAGGCAGGTGACGGGCAGCTGGTGTCCCCGAAACACACGGATGCTGGCTGGATCCGGAGGTTGCACCTACAAGGAGAGCAGGATGTAAACTGGGCTGCCCTGGCCCTGGCCTGCCCCAAGCACAGTACCCGAGCACAGCACCCTCCCTTCTTCAGGGTGCCAGCAGCTGGCACCGCTGGTGGGAGAAGGGCCCTGGTCCCATAGCCAGCACAGCAATCCGGGGTGCCAGCCATGACCAAGTGTCCCTCCAAGCCAGCATTTACACGCCGGGAACCCCGTGCTGTGCACTTACATCCTTGGCGACCAGGCGCTGCAGCCGGCCCTTCTGCTCGAGCTAGGAAATAAGTGGGAGCTCAGTGGAGGCGGCCCCGGCCCCGCAGGGGGCTGCCACCGGGATGGAGGGGCAGCGCCTGCCCCCTGCTCACCACGTCCTCCTTCAGCCGGTCGCCGATGAGATCCGCCTGCTGGGTATCCTCCTCCTCCTCCGCCCGCTCCTGCTCTGCAGCGGACACAGTCCGTAAGGGCCGTGCTCAGCGCCCGGGGCCGCAAAGCCGCAGCAGCGGCACTTCGCGGGCCTCACCGTGCTGGCGGAGCTGCTCCAGGTAAAGCTTGGCCAGGCGCAGCTTCTTCTCCTGCGGCGTCTCCTCCACCTCCTCCTCCGCCGCCACCGCCTCCCGCCGCCGCCGTCCCAGCAACGCGCTGCGGGGATAACGCGTGAGAACCGGTACCCCCACCGTACACCTCACTCCCTCGGCGCAGCCCTTACCCTTCCGTCTCAGAATCGCTGGACACCTCCTCGTCGACCGGCCGCCCAGCCGCCGCCCGCGGCCTGCCCTCGGCTCCCGGGACCTGCGGGACGAAACGGGGTGACCCACGGGAAGGAGACGGGACGGGCGCGCCGCCACCCGCCAGGGCGGTCCCTCCTCGCCCCCCTCACCGCCGCCCGCCGCCGCCGCCCTGCCGCCCCGCGCGGGGCCGCGGCCCTCCTGCCGCCCGCCGTAGCCGCCATGCTGCCCCGCACGTGGCACCCGCCCCCGGCGCGCCGAGTGGCTGCTGGCGCGCACGGAGCGCGGCGCAGCCCCGGCCCCGGGCCGCCCCCTGCAGCCGCTGAGGCGCCGCCCCCCTGCCCGGAGCTCTGGCGGCCGCGTGCGCTGTCACCCGGGAGGTGACCGCGTTCGCTGCGCGCCAGCGCCGCCCGGGCAGTGCAGAGCTGCGCTCCCTCGGCGGTACGCCCCGTCCCGGAGCACTGCCGGTGCTCCCGCGCCCAAGGGACCGGGCCCCGGGAATGCAGCCCTGTTGGCAGAGCCCCGGGGAGAGCTGGAGCGGGCCGGAACGGGCGGCCGCCCGCCGCGGGGCTGCGGGAGACGCGCGCTGCCTCCTTTGCCGCCGGGACCTGCCCAGCGCCAGGCACATCACAGCTCACGTACTCCACTCGGAGGCAGTGTGGCAGGTACGGTGCATGGGGCGGGCGCTTCCCAAATCAGCGTGTCAGTTCTGACCTTCGGGAAACCTCAGCTGGGCTCAGTAGTGGGGCACACCCTCTGGTCCCGTCATGGTGGTGCCAGAGACCCGTCTTCGGGTTGAAGAATGGGGTTGTAAATGAGTAACCTCTAGGATGTTAGGCTTTGTTAGCAATTATAGAGAAAAGGAAATTACTAAGATAAACTTTGACAGAACCGCCTGGTGGTTACTAATATGACAACGACCCTAAAACAAAGTGATGAAGAAATAACCACCAGGGGTCCGAAAGCCCAGTACCACATTTTTGTGTGCATACAGGAGGCATTCTCTAAAAGTATGATGTAACATATGTAATCTAACGGATATATATGTTTAACAACAATGTAATCACCGCCTGGTTGATGCTTAGGGGAGACACGCTTGGAGGAGTGATCTCCTGTGTCTCCCCCAAGCATAGAATATTCTGTAAGGCATACGCAGGAATAAGAAAGCCTTCTGTAAATCGGGATAGGAAAATCTCGTAGGTAAAGGCGTATACCTGGCTGCTAGCGTCCGTTTGGTATACAGGTATACATCCTGAAATGTTCTGTAAGGCACAGGAGACGTCATATGCGGGAACACAGTTGTATTCTTCAGGTGTCTGACCCAGTTTCTGAAAACCGGTATTTGATGCTGTGCTTGAGTAATTAATGACTGGCAAACTGTTGTTATCATGCTGCTAATTAGTGTTTGTGTCCCTGCTGTATGTTTTTGTCTTTGTTTACAAAATTGTGAGCTAGTGACCGGAATTTTTGGGATCCCGTGTGAATGTGTGTGTGTGTCTAGCGTGCATAAGGAAATAATAGAAAAGAGCCCTTTGTGATGTATTCTGGCTTATTTGAAAGGATTAGGAGGATTCCGCAGGGGCTCAGCAAATAAAAAGTTTAATTAAATATTGTAACCAATAGTGGCCATCACATACCTTGGAGGATCAGGAAAAATGGCCCAAAAATGGGACTTTGAATTATAATATGTTGTTGCAATTAATGTTATTTTTGAGACAACAAGGAAAATGGGATGAAGTGATGTACGCAGATACGTTTTTAACTTTAAGAAATCACCCGGAGTGGCAGACGGAATGTGAAATTAATATAGCTCTGCCAGATTCCGTAAGTTTGGCTTTGGAAAAGAACAGGCAAAAAGAGAAAGCTGAGCTGGAGAGATGTTGTTCAGCCTGTGATATTGGGGGAATGATGTTTAAAGTTAAAGAAACCCCCAAAAAACAGAATAATCAGGAAGATAGGTTGGGGGATTATGTATCGCAGGCACCTCCAAGAAGAGCACTCTCGGCATCTGCCCCATCTGTTATTGATAAGGAGGAAGAGGTTGCTGTCACTGACAACAGAGCAGAAGGACTTGAGAACGTTAAAGAAGTGTGGAGAGCATATAGGAATTGAGAACAGGTAGAGAAAAAAAGAGCTGAGTCATGCTATAAGCATGGCTACGGTGGCTGCTTTGGGACAAGTAGAAACTGGTGGAGGGACTAATGTGAGAGGATGAGGCAGAGGTAGAGGAGGAATGCCAGGCAGAGGTGAGAGATTGAATTCTGCTGTGGGATGGGATCTGTGTGGTACTGTAAGGAGTTTGGACGTTGGAAGTGAGACTGCCCTGGGGGGAGTGCCATGGCGTGGCTCTCGGGACTGAACTGGAGCCAGACTGACAGGGACCTGGGGAATCTACCCTAGCAGATCCACTGATTAAATTAAAAGTAGGGACTACAGGAAATAAAGTGGAACTTTTAAGTGCATACAGGAGCAACTTATTCGGCGTGAAATCAGAGGGGAAATTATTTGTTACAGATGTGGGAGCTGCTGGCCACCAAGGGAAAAAAAAAGCATTCTTTCTGAAACCTTTAGAGTATAAATTGGGAAAACAAATAGGAATGCATAAATTTTTATACATGCCAAATTCCCCAAAATCTTTATTAGGGTGAGAAGCAACATTTAAAGAAGGCAAAATGGAATTAAGAGTCAAAAACGATCAATTAATTGAAGTTTTGAGTTTATCTTTAATTCAACAGAAAAGCAGACAGGAGAACCTCCCTGAAATAGAAGAAATCCTTAATCAGGTATGTCTGGGAGTATGGGCATCTGAAGTTCCAGATAAGGCGAAAAAATGCTCTGCCTGTTGAAGTAGAAATAAAAGGGGGGCCTGCCCAATTAGAATAAAACAATATCCCTTAAAATTGGAGGATTGAAAGGGAATCAAAGAAATATTTTTTTAAAATATGGATTATTAATTGAATGTGAATCAGAATATAATACTCCTGTCTTGCCATTAAAGAAATCCAATGGGAAAAGTTACAGATTAGTTCAAGATCTCAGAGCAATCAACAAAATTGAGGATATTCATCCAGTAGTAGCTAATCCATATACCTTATTGACTAAATTGAATACTAATCTGAAGTGGTTTACTGTTCTGGACTTAAAGGATGCATTTTTCTGTCTGCCCCTGGCCAAAGAAAGTCAAAATTTACTTGGTTTTGAATGTGAAAAACCTGAAACAGGAAGAAGGACACAGCTCACTTGGGCAGTGTTACCTCAGGGATTTAAGAACAGTCCAACCATTTTCGGAAATCAACTGGCACGAGAATTAGAATCCTGGGAAGCACCCACCCAGACAGGCACTTTACTACAGTATGTTGATGACCTATTAATTGCTACTGAAACTGAGAAAGAATGTGTTCAATGGACTGTAGAATTGTTAAACTCTCTGGGGCTAAATGGATACCGGCTATCTAAATTGAAGGCTCAACTAATTCGAACTCAAGTATCTTATTTAGGATACAAAATAACAGGAGGACAACCAGAACTTGGAGCAGCTCGGAAGGGAGCAATTTGCTAAACACCATGACCATCCATGGTTAAAGATCTCCAGACATTTCTGGGAATTACAGAATGATGTCGACTCTAAATCCGAGATTATGGTGTTCTGGTAAGACCCTTATATGAGCTGCTAAAAGAAAACCCAACCTTTTGAAAATGGACAGATTAAGCTGAAGAAGAATTTAAAAGTTTAAAGATAGAACCCATGAGAGCTCCAGCTCTGGGGCTCCCGGACATAACCAAACACTTTTGGCTATATTCCTATGAGAAACAGGAAATTGCCTTGGGGGTTTTGTCTCAAAGACTGGGACGTTATAAAAGAGCAGTGGCCTATTTTTCAAAACAACCGGATGAACCAAGTAAAGGCTCACCTGGATGCTTGAGAGCAGTGGCAGCAGTTATCTTAAACATCCAAGAGGCCTGAAAACTTACACTGGGACGAAAGATCAACGTGTTAGTATCACATGCAGTATCAACAGTCCTTGATGCGAAGGAACTTCCAGAGTCAATGATGAGTCCTCACAGAGGTATGATCACTGCTCGTTTTATTCGCAATATTGCTGAGATTATATAGGGTTTCTCAGGGTTCACGCGCAGTAAACAATACATTCATTGGTTAAACAACGCTGTCCACGTGCCTACGGCTACAGCCCGGTTGGTTCAAGGCAAAAGCCCACATCCCATGACGTCCACGGCCCATCCTTTCCTACGGTCAGCTACCCCCTGTTTCGCCTCCGGCTAGCCGGTTTATTTTGGCTCTGCTCCCTGGTTTGCCTGCTTCAAGGACGCACTGAGCCTGTCGACAGGCTCATAGGCTGGGTTGTGCAAGTAGGCCTGCATCAAGACACTATGCCCGTTAGCCTCTAAGAATTCCTCTACAAGTCCTAGAACAAAAAGGTACACGTTGGCTATCGCCATCACATTTCTTGAAGTATCAAGCCATGCTAGTAGAACTGGATGATGTGGAAATTGTGATCACTAATGTTGTGAATCCAGCATCTTTCCTTCAGGAAACCCCTACTGAACTGTTGACTTACGACTGCTTGGCCACTATAGAGATGGTATACTCAAGCCGACCAGACCTGAAGGAGGATCTCCTGGAGGGTACAGATTCCTGGTTCACCAATGGCAGCAGCTTTGTTAAAGATGGTAAACAAAGAGCAGGATATGCCATAACTACAACTTCAAAGGTAATAGAAGCTAAACCATTACCCTCTAACACCTCAGCACACAAGGCAGAAATAATAGGCCTGACTAGAGCCTTGGAGTTGGCAAAGGTCAAGCGGATAAACATATGGACTGATTCCAAATATGCCTTTGGTGTAGTTCATGCACGTGGAACAATCTGGAAAGAACGAGGACTTTTAAATACCCAGGGAAGACAAATTAAACATGCACCAGAAATTCTGCTCTTGTTAGAAGCTGTACAATTACCTCATGAAGTGGCTATTATACATTGTAAAGGGCATCAAAGAGGTAACTCTGATCAAGAGATTGGAAATAATTTGGCTGATCGTGAGGCTAAATGGGTGGCAGAAACAGAAGGAGTTGAGGCGATGTTCTTAATTCCTGACGGTAAGCTGGTAATTGAGCAAAATAAACCTAGGTACTCTAAAGAAGATATGAAACTAATTGTAGACTTGGAAGGACAGGAAAATGAAAAGGGTTGGATAAAAATACCTGATGGGCAAGTAGTGATCCGCTGTAATCAATTATGGAAGTTGTTACAAGAAGAACATAACAAAACTCATTGGGTAAGTAAATGCCTTGCATAAACATTTAAACAAACAGATCATAGGAAGAAATTTATATACCATAGTGCAATTAGTGACAAAACAATGTCAACTATGTCTGAAAAATAACCCTAAGACTGAAAACAGGAATCAGGTAGGGACAATTGGAAAAAGGACTTATCGGGGACAATAGTGGCAAATAGATTTTTCTGAATTACCGAGAAAAAGAAGTTATTGATATTTGTTGGTATTGACAGATACTTTTTCAGGGTGGCCAGAAGCATTCTCTTGCTGGGCAAATAACGCAAAACAAGTGATTAAGGTGCTATTAAATGAAATAATACCTCATTTTGGTGTACCAGCAGCTATCTCCTCTGACCGCAGTACACATTTCAGTGCAAAATTATTACAAGAAATCAGCAAGAAATTGGAAATGGATTGGCAATTACATGTTCCATATAGGCCTCAGGCCAGTGGGCAAGTAGAGAAAATGAATCACTTAATTAAAAAACAGTTTGGGAAGATTTGTCAAGAGACTAAGTTATATTGGTGTCAAGCATTACCATTGGCCTTATTGAGAATCAGAACAAAACCTTGGTCAAAGGAAAGGAACTAGCCCATTTGAGATTTTATATTGAAGGCCATATCAATCTCAAGTTAAAGAAGAGAGCCTAGGAGAAGTAGGAGAAGGGTACCTTCAACAGTTCTTGGTGAACTTTGGAAAACAGTTAGAAGAAATAAATGGCAGTGTTCGGGACCAGGGCCAGAGCTTTAGATTATCCTATTAATCCTTTTAGGCCAGGAGATTGGGTTTTTATTAATAATTTTGCAGATGATCCCCTAGAAGAGAAGTGGAGTGGACCATACCACGTATTACTGACTACCTTTGCAGCAGCGAAGATAAAGGAACGATCTGCTTGGATACATTACTCAAGAATCAAGAAGGCGCCAGAACCAGAAAAACATCAGAACCGAGAAAAAGTACAGCACATTGAGTCTTCAGGACCCACACATATGAGACTACATCGATCATAATTTGGACTTGTATAATAATAAGTGTAGGAGCATGGAATCAAAATCTGTATCTGAGATTGATACAAAATGTTACTAATATCTTAAACAAGAGTGATTGTTGGATCTGCGCTCAGCCGCCTAAATCAGGAGAGAGACTGGGTATTCCTTTAATTGGCTTCCCTGTCCCTTTTAAGATGGAGAGATCTTGTTTGTACCAACAAGAGCCATACAGATTTACAGGTTTTAAGGATACAAGCCTGGAATATGTCAGAAGTTAAATGTGTAACCACTAACAAAACTCTTAATCAGGGCAAGCTGTCAGTAGGAAATTACCCGTGTTGCAGCTGGGCAATGCAACTTCACCTTTGAAAACCTTTAACTGGTTATTGGAATGTTCCTGAAGGGAAAGGGTGGTATTGGTTATGTGGAGAAAACGCCTATAAGGCTTTGCCTCCTGACTGGAAAGGGACATGCACACTAGGAGTAGTGGTTCCAAGCTTTACAGTAATTAACATTCATCCCTCTGGAACCTGGGTTCGGAGTTTTATTAAAAGAATCAAACAAGAATATAATCCCATAGCAGAACGAAACATTGCTTTCCATAGCTTTATTGGATGGCTTATTCCGTCTCTAGGTGTTAGTGAATTAGAAAAAGCGATTGTAAATATCTCAGCTGCAATTGAGGAAATGGAAAATCGAATTGCTGATGCTGTTCTAGCGTTACAAGAAGAAGTAACCAGCCTGTCTCAAGTAGTGCTCCAAAATCAAATGGCATTAGATACACTGTTAGCGTCCCAAGGAGGAGTTTGTTCTGTAATCAATGAAAGTTGCTGTTCCCACATAGATCAAAGTGGCAGGATTGAAACAGATCTGCAGAGAATTTGGAAAAAAACGAAAATATTTCATGCAATGGCTGAGGATGATACCTCTTGGGGGTTCGAAGAAATATGGAAAAAGTTAACCTCGTGGTTACGTAATCTCTCCTGGTTAAGGCAAGTGGTTGCAGGGATATTAATTGTTTTAATATTAATTACTTGAGGTATGATACAATGTTCCTTTTGGTGTTGCAAACAATCCATGATGAACTATGATGAATGGAAGAGAAACAAAATTAAGCATCAAGTAGAAACAGGGAAATACTTCAGGAAACTTTAAATAAGAATGAAATAACCCAGTTGCAAAAGAATTTGCAATAGGACAAGAAAAGGAGGGATTGAAGAATGGGGTTGATTGAAGAATAGGGTTGTAAATGAGTAACCTCTAGGATGTTAGGCATTGTTAGCAACTATAGAGAAAAGGAAATTACTAAGGTAAGATTTGACAGAACTGCCCGGTGATTACTGATATGACAACGATCCTAAACCAAAGTGATGAAGAAATAACCACCAGGGGTCCGAAAGCCCACTACCACATTCTTGCGTGCATACTTGGAGGAGCGATCTCCCCTGTCTCCCGGCACTGCAATAAAGAATACCTGCTTGTCAACTTAGAACCTTGTTGGTGACTTCCTGGAGTTTTCTCCGAATCAGGGTGAGCCAGGGTAGTGGCTGTCCATGTGGGAGGGGTGGGTGCAGAAGAGCGTGTCCTGGTGATGCTCTGAAGACCTAAAATGTGCTTTTCAGCCCAAACTTTATTTCATGCATTCAATCTCTTTTCTCTTTAGTCCTGGGGAGAATGGAAGGCCAGTGGGTCACGCTTGTGCAATTTCTGTAAGGGGACAGCCATACGTCTTTGCTGAGGTGCCTCTAGCAGCAGAGTGTGGGTCAAATGAGCGTCCAAAAACATGGTTCCTGCAGGACCGACGGCACGGAGCAGCCCCGGGCCCTGGCCGAGCCTTGCTAGCGGCCGCAGCGCCACGGACCAAGCTGTGACCGGTAGGGAGCGGCGACAGCAGGGGCACCACTGCTCCGTACAGGACACTCACCGCCCCGGCAGCGCTGGCGCCCCAGTGGCGCGGCGGTTTAGGCGGAACAGGTGCGTGAGAGGATTCGGCCACTGCCAGCGGGAAGGGCTCGAGGTGGTGGCCTCTGGGGACAGCAGAGAACCGAGTCCTCATGGCAAAACATGACACGGCCGCAAAGACAGGGCCCCTCTTGCCTGTGCAGCTGCCCAGGCGCCTGGCTGCAGCAAGGACCAGAGCCTGCCGGGGATGGTGGGTGCGGCTGTGTCATGTCACCAGGCTGATGATCTGCTCTGCACGGTTGCAGAGCTACAGGAAGGGGAACAGCTAAGGAGCATGAGGGGAGCTGAGGAGATTGACTGGGGACCTGCGCTGTACTATCCCTGGGAGAAACAAAATAGCCTCCTGAAACAAAGGAACTTGAGGATCATCCACGCCTCTTGCCACGAGGCAGACGGAAGGGAGCTGGGAGACATGGGAGGTTGGAAACCTCATTGACCCAGATCCTGCCAGTTTTCCTGCTGTAACTGTTGCCTTGTGGCCTTGTTCTGCCAGTCCCATTGATCTGATGGCTGACTGCAAAAACAATACCTTAATACTTTTTATGAGGTTACGGAGGGTGCCGGCACTGCACACCAGCACCTGTAACAAGCTGTCCATCGCTGACAGGGTCTGCAAGAGAACAGGGTCTCGAGGGCAGCCCTGGCAGCCTGAGGGAGCAGCGCAGCCATGGCCCTGCTCTGACCAGGAAGGGGCCTCGGGACAGGGGAACATCCTGTGGCTCACGCCATGGCATACCTTGCAGTAGAGCAAAGCCTCGGGGCCCTGGATGTCCTGCGGAGGCAGGTGGAAGATGCTGCAGAAGCAGGCTTCCAGGAGGCCGTTCTTCTCGTGCAGAAGCAGCCCCGC
This sequence comes from Ara ararauna, assembly GCA_028858755.1. Lineage (NCBI taxonomy): Eukaryota > Metazoa > Chordata > Aves > Psittaciformes > Psittacidae > Ara > Ara ararauna. The sequence continues at coordinate 4,410,520 of CM054385.1, forward strand.
TGTGCTGCAGGGACATGGAAGAGCTCTTTGGAGGAGGCAAGGAGGAGGCAGACCCAGTGGTTGGAGGCCTGGGCTGATCCCCACGTTACAGGGGTCCTCTGAACCCCTCCTGACCCTGACATTGGCCTTTGGGGGGAAAACCCTGCGCCATCCCCTGCCCTGCTGTCTGCACTTCTCTCAGGCCCGGGTCTGTGGGTGCCCCTGGGACAGGGCTGATGTGGCAGACATGAGGAGGGCTCCCCCGGCACTCAAGGCCCCCCAGGGTGCAGATGCTGCTGGTGGGGTCCCCGGTGTGGGTTTGCTGGGGAGACAGAGAAAAACCATCACCCGCTTCGGGGTACTGAGGGGGCCTTGGGGTGCTGCGTGGTGAGACAAGGAGGCACCAAATGTGATCAGTTCTAAGTAACTGTAAAGTCTGGTGGCTTTGTAATGGAAAATAACGGAGACCCTTGAAGGTAGTTGACACAGTTTTAGGTCCTTAGAACCTTAGTACAAAAATGTAGAAAAACAGGATCTGGGGATGGGGAGCATCTGGGATCAGCAGAGGTCCAGGAGGGAGCAGTGAGACTAGCTGCTCCGTAGAAGGACAGGAAGATTGCTATGCTTGTAATCTTAATTAAGCTGGAGCTCCAAAGACTGCCAGCGGGTATGAATACTGTAAATGACTCTCAAAGACCACCATCACCTTTTGTATACCTACGGGAAACTTTCTGGAAAATGATGTAATGCATGTGTAGCGTCATGAATATGTATATCTGCCCAGTGACTGTATAAGGATGGCCTGTGCGGCAGTATGGAGACACACGTTAGGAGAAGCTATCCCCCGGGTCTCCCGGCGCCGCAGTAAAGAATACCTGCTTGTCAACTTAAACCTTTGTTGGCCGGTTTGTTCCTGGAGTTTTCTCGAATCACTGGTCTGCAAAGCAGGCAGGATGCAGGCTGGGCTGGGAGCCAGAGGGCTGAGACCTGGAGGATGACTTTGGGGACATCCTGAGAGTGTGGGGGAGCAGGGCCAGGCCCTCCCCACCCCCGAGGGGGGGAAGTGGATCGGTTTGCTCATCCCCAGCTGACACAGCACTGTGGCAGTTCCTCCTGCCCTCTGTGGCTTCTCTTTGCAAGGGGAACGACCACCGGGCTGGGAGGGGGGTCCCCACAGCACACGGGTTGCAGTAGGGGCTTTCTGACCCCTCAGAGGCTGACAGGGCCCACCCCGGAGCCCCGCATGCCACTTCCCTGCTGCGGTGCTGTCATTCACCCTCAGACCTGCCATTAACCCCCCTGAAGCCGTCCTGCCATGAGCTGGGCAGCCACGGCCGCGCTGGGGCCGGTGTGGGCTGCCGGAAACACACCATGTGTCTCCCACTGCCTCTAAGCTGGGGCCTGTTGGTCTCCCACCAGTGAGAAGAATGGGCTGCGTGTCGGAGGAGCTCTTCCTGGCCCCCCTGCACCAGAGGCTGGAGCTGCTGCAGGCCTGTGCTGGGCTGCTGCGTGAGGAGAGGGGGAAGAGCCGGGCGTCGTGGCTCCACACGCTCCAGTGCTCCTCGGACTCTTTCCCCGCCTGCCTGCTGCTGCTGCGGAGCCGGGGCACCGCCGAGGCCCCCTGCCAGCTCGTGGGCCATGTCCGGCTCTCCCTCGTGGCCGGCCGGCCCCACAGCCTCTTTGTGGAGAGCGTGGTGGTGGCCCGGGCGCTGCGGGGCCAGGGCTACGGGCGGCGGCTGATGGAGGCCACCGAGCAGTGGGCCCGGGCCCGGGGCTTCGGCTGCCTGCACCTCAGCACCCACGACAGGCAGCGTTTCTGCGCACATGTGGGCTTTGTCCTGGCCCAGCCGGTGCAGAGCGTGGCCTTCCTCAGCCCCACCGAACCCACTGAGGTGCTGCAGCTCTTCTCCACCCGTGCTCTGAGGGCAGGACCAGTCCCAAGAGCTCTGCGCAGTCTCACCAGTGTGCCCTGCACCCATGGATCTCACTGTGGGGCAGCTGAGGCTGACAGTAGGCCATGTCCATCAGCATGGCTGCTGCTCTTCCCACGGAGCAGCCTAGGGAAACTGAGGCACACGTGGCTGGATGGGCACCAGGGGGAGTACGGCAGGGCCGCCTACAGCACGCTGCTGGTGGGGTGGGCAGCCAGGTCCCCCCCAGCGCAGCTGGTAGCAGCAGGGGCCAGAGACATGGCATTGGAAGGTCAGTGAGCCGCTGGGCCGCGCCAGGGGATTAGCAATGTCCTTGCTGCCTCACTGGGCCTCTTTCCTGCCAGGGTTTCCCCGCAGGGAAATCATGACACCATTGCAGGAACGTGGTGGGACGATTTGCACGATTGGGGTGCTGCAGTGGATGGCTGCAGGCTCTTCAGAAGGGATAGGCAAGGAGGAGGAGGTGGTGGGGTTGCGTCGTACGTCAGGGACTGCCTCGACTGCCTGCAACTCAGTGTTGTGAGTGAGAAGGCTGAATGGTTGTGGGTAAAGGTCAGGGGGAAGGCCGACCAAGCTGGCCACTGCCATAAAAGATAATAAAAAATACTTCAACAAATATATTAGCAATAAAAGGAGGGCCCAGGAGAACCTCCATCCTCTACTGGAGACCGGGCAAAAACCTAGTGACTGAGGCTGAGAGAAAGGCTGAGGTACTTCATGCTGCCTTTGCCTCAGTCTTTTATAGTCCCACCAGCCATTAGGAGTCACAACAGGGTACTCAGTTCCCAGAGTTGGATGACACAGATAGGAAGCTGACTGAAGTCCCCATAATTCGAGAAGGAACGGTTAGTGACCTTCTGCTCCACTTAGACGTACACAGGTCAATGGGGCTGGAAGGATTGCACCCAAGAGTGCTGCAGGTTCTGGCAGAGGAGCTTGCTGAGCCACTCTCCATCATCTCTCAGCAGCCCTGGTCTAGTGGGCAGGTCCCAGAGGACCGGAACCTCCAGAGCGGTGAGCCTGAGCTGGGTGCCGGGGAAGGGCATGGAGCAGATGATCCTAAGTGAGATCACACAGCACAAGCGGGAAAACGGGGGGATCAGGCGCAGTCAGCGCGGGCTGACGAAGGGCAGGTCCTGCGTGACCAACCTGATCTCCTTCTACGACCGGGTGACCCGCCGGATGGATGGGGCAAAGGCTGTAGACATTGTCCCTTTGGAGTTTAATAAAGCATTTGACAGCGTCTCCTCCCACAGTGTTCTCCTGGAGACACTGGCTGCTCATGGCGTGGAGAGCTGTGTTCTTTGCCGGGTTGGAAACTGGCTGGATGGCCCAGCCCAGAGAGTGGTGGTAAACGGCGTTGCATCCAGTTGGTGAGTGGTCACTAGTGGTGTTCCTCAGGGCTCGGTGTTAGGGCCAGTGTTGTTTAGTATCTTCGCTGATGATCTGGATGAGGGGATCGAGGGCACCCTCAGTCAGTTGTCTGACGACACCAACTTGGGTGGGAGTGTTGATCTGCTGGAGGAGAGGAAGGCTCTGCAGAGGGATCTGGCCAGCTGGATTGATGGGCTGTGGCCAGTGGTATGAGGTTCAACAAGGCAAAGTACCGGGTCCTGCATTTGGGTGACAATAATCCCATGGAACGCTCCAGGCCTGGGGAAGAGTGGCTGGAAAGCTGCTCATGGAAAAGGATCTGGGGGTGCTAAGTGATGGAGCTGAACGTGAGCCAGCGTGTGCCCAGGCAGACAAGAAGGCCAATGGCATCCTGGCTTCTATCAGCAATAGCGTGGCCAGCAGCACCAGGGCAGTGATTGTTCCCCCCCGTACCAGGAACTGGTGAGGCTGCACCTCGAATCCTTCATTCAGTTCTGGGCCCCTCACTACTACTGTACCTCCAGCACATTGAGGCACTGGAGCGGGCCCAGAGAAGGGCAACAAAGCTGGTGGAGGGTCCGGAGCTAAGTGTGATGAGGAGCAGCTGAGGGAGCTTGGCGGGGGTTTAGTCCGGAGAAGAGAAGGCTCAGGGGGGACCTTCTCTCTCTCTTGGACTACCTGAAAGGAGGCTGGAGAGAGGTGGGGGTGGGTCTCTTCCCCTGTTTAAATTTAAACCCATTGTCCCTTGTCCTATTGCCTACAACCTGTGGCTGTGCCTGGGATTGCCGTGACCCGGGTGTAGGACCTTGCGCTTTGCTTTATTGAACTTCACGAGGTTTTCACAAGTCCCTGCTGGGGGCTGAGCGCCGCCTCCTCCACGCCCTCGGCAGCAATGAGCGCAGCCACTGTAGCCTTGAACTCGTCCTTCTTTTCTCGAGCACGAGCACTGTCTGAGTCGCCAAGGAGGAGACCAGGGGGCTGGCGTCTTTTCTTGGGCCTTTGAGGACTGTGGGGATAAAGCAGGAGAGGTGAGGTGGCAGCCCTGTGTCCCCTCCAGGCAGGGCACATTGCACCCCATGATGCCCAGGGCCAGGAGGGAGCCAGGGGCAGGTGGCTCAGCTGGAGGCTGCTGATCAGCAACAGCCCCCTCCACAAACGCACTCTGCCCATAGACGCAATGGGAGCAGAGTCCCCCTCGCCTGGGGCAGTTCTGTGCCAGAGTCCTTCCTCCTCCCCACTGGCCTTACCCTGTTTGATAGACTCTGTCATGCTGCACTCATCCGTGTACTGTCCGATGAGCCCTGGGGGGACACAGTATGTTGGGGAACCTGCGGAGTGTTGGGGACCCCAGCACCCAGCCCGCCTGGCCACACAGCTCCCCAGGGAGGGCTGACCCTGGGGTGCTGTGTCGAGGAGGGGATGAGCCTCCTGCCAGCCCGACGTGTGCAGGCAGAAGTGGCTGAGAGGGTGCCAAGGGATGCTCTGCAGGTCCTGCGCTGGGATGCAGGGGCCCTGTCAGAGGGAGTGACGCGGGGCTCATGGCTCACCGATGAACCTGACAGCGTCCTGCCTCAGGATCTCCTGTGGGCTCTGCAGGTAAACCTCACACTGGTGCAGAAAGTCCACGGTCTTCCTCCTCTTCCTCTCCAGCTGGAGAGAGAAGGGTGCAGGGTTGGCGCAGAGCTGCCCCCCACTTGGGCTGTCCCCCCACCCAGGGCCACCCTTCTTCCCCCCAGCAGAACATTCCCAGCTCTCCTCCATGTGGCGTTCGGGTTCAGAGGGAGCACAGGGCTCGCCACTGCTGCTGGGGTGCCACTCTGGTGGCAGGGTCCCCCTTGCGACCCTGGGGATGAGGGCAGCCTGGAGCAGAGCCTGCTCCAGAGAGGTGCATACAGCTGCAGGACACAGCCCTGCGTCCTCCCCGCTGGGCATGGGGCAGGGCGCTCCCGGTGCGGATCCCAGCAGCGCTGGGGCTCTGCTCACCAGGCGCTTGCTGATCTCCCATGGTTCCGCAGTCCGCGCCAGCTCTGTCAGCTCCTGCCACTTCAAGAAGCAGCCAGCGAAGCAGAGGGCTTCCTGGGCAGCCTGGGAAGAAAAAGAGATGCCACCACCAGCCCTGGAGGCACAGCACCCTGTATCCTCCCTCTTAGCAGGGTTCGGAGCCTGTCCCAGTCCCTGCAGGGAAGATGCTCGAGTTGGGCACTGGTGCTGCCACCAGGCTCAGCACCCCAGGAGAAGATAAGGCCAGCCAGCTTCTCTGCCTGGAAGCCCCTTGGGGCTGCAAGCTTTTGGGCTTGGTGGCCCTAGGCTGCTGTGGAGCAATAGCCTTGTCTCTGGGGCTGCCGGGCCCCATGTCCCATGGCAGGGGCTGTGCAGAGGGAGCTGGGTGGGAAAGGGACCCATCACCCCCTTCATCCAGGAGGCAGGAGGAGAAAGGCAGCAGTGGGTGAGGGGGGGGTTCTGCCTGGACCTAGGGCCTCGGTAAGCTAGACCTCGTGGTGACACACGTTTGAAGGCTCCGGTGTCACCAGCACCCTGCCCAAAGGACAGATCTGGTTGGGAATCCCACCTTGGCCACGTTCTCTTCCCGGTCATGCAGGTGAAAGACCAGAGGCAGCAGGCTCTCCCACACCTCCTTCTTCATCTTCTTTACATCAGCCGTCACAAGCCCCATCACAGATTGGAATAAGCAGATGGAGAGCTCCCTCACGGTGTCTGACTCCTGTGGGAGAAGGACTTCAGCCCCAAGCCCACGGCGAGCAGGGGGCTGACGTGGGGATGGATGTTCCCAAAACAGCCTGCTCCAAGAGGGAGCGAGCTGCAGCATGCAGAACGTCTGCCAAGCGGGGCTAGCGGGGACAGCAGGAGATCCCCGGTGGGCTCGGAGATACTGCCAGGGCAGGCTGGGGCTCAGCAGCCCTGCTGCCATCCTGCCACCACCAACTCCTGCAGCAGGGAGGCCAAGCCAGGCTTAGTCCATGCAGGGAGGAGATGGGGGACAGCACAGAGCTGCTGAGCACAGCCATGGGGCAGTGGGGCAAAGCATCGTCCTGCAGAGCACGGGGCTGGGGTGGGAGGTGTGAATGGAGGTGCCCGTTGCAGGGGCACAAGTCTCTCCCCCAGCCTTACATTGTCGAAGAGCAAGCGGAGCTTGGGAGCGATGGCAAGGGCGCTGAGGCTGAGTGTCTTCCCCTCCAGCAGCTTGAGCAAGTTTTTGAGCACAAGCATGGCCGTGGTCACAGCATGACTGTCATCTGTATCCTCCAGGCACGCCACGATGTTTGGCATCAGGGTGAGGATCTTCCTTGCCTGTGTGAGACGTGACACCTCGTTTTTGTAATGCAGTGAGCGATGGCAGCAGTGCAAAACCTCTCTGCAAACACCGGCCTCCCCACTGGCTTCTCAGCAGACAGCACCGGCTCCTCGCCATGCCCTCGGCTGCCCCTTCTCCAGCAGAGCCCCTGGGCAGGCTGGTGGGTGCCTGGCACTGCCTGGAAAGCTGTCAAAGGTGCCGCAGCCCCTGCTGCGAGCGCTGCATTTCACCCCAGGGCTCAGCATCCCACAGCCTGGCTTTGCAGACCCCACACTCAGGCTGGTGCCTGTGCTGCCAGCACCCCTGTCAGGATGTGCCAGCAATGGTAGCCCCTTCCCCACAGCACAACTGCCTCTCTTCTTGCAGGGCACAGCCATGGGTCACTGGACTGGGCAGGCACAGAGCTGGTACTTCTCCCAACGCCCAGAAACGCTGAAGCCACCGTGTTACCCAGCAGCACCGCTGCGCCCTGCGCTGCTGCCCCAGTGACCCCTGCTCACCTTGTTGGTCTTCTCGGAGAGCTCAAAGAGACACTTAAGCACCAGTCTTGACATCCCCACGCACTGGCTCTGCAGGTACCAGGGGAAGATGTCCACAGCATAGTCCAGAATCTCGCTGCTGTCGGTGTGCTTCAGCACCTGAAACACACAGGAGGAGCTGGTGAGGTGCGGTGCTGGCTCCAACCATCAGCTCAAGGCAAGGATGCTGGGGCAAGAGCAAGCTCAGACGGAAGTGGCAGGGACTGCAGAGAGCCCCCGTGTCCCACCGCACACTGCACCGGTTGGTTGCCTGCTTCTCCACGGTAGCAACCAAAGCCCACCCGCCACCCCGGCTCCCCCCACAGCACAGTGCTGGGCATGAGACAACCGAGCGTCAGCGGGAGCTTGGGGCGCTGGCGTCGGGCTCACCTCGGTGAACATGACCATGGCGGCCATCTCCCACGTGGGGTCCTCCACAGCAAGGAGCTTCACCAGGTGGTAGAACAGTATGCAGTGCATGCGTCTCGAGGTCTTCATTGTCTCCCTGGCAGGGGGAAGGAGGCAGTGTCAGGCCTGAGGCGGGCAGACTCATCTCCCTGGCGTTTGCAGCAGTCTGGACATCACCAGTCTGCAGCACTTTCTCTGAGCAGGGGGGACCCCCCCGCCATCAGCACCAAGGGAGCGGCTGCTGTGGGGTGCCTGGTCCCTGAGGAGCAGGGAGATGGGGCTCTCACCTGGCCACGATGCGCACTCCCTCGAGGTGGTGTTGGATGTTCAGCATGTTGTCCCAGCCACCCTGCTCCTTGATGGCCAGGTCCTCGCTCTCAAAGCCCATGTTGCGGAGCAACACTCTCATGGACTGCACTGCTGACCTGCACAAGGAGAGATGCTCAGCTGCCAGCGGGACCCCTGGCTTGGCTCCGGGTGGCCAGCAGGGATGAGAGGACAGGGATGGAGCACCTGACGGGAGTGAGCTGATGCTGCTGGTTCTCCTCCCAGAAAATGAGCGCTTCCTTTGCCGTCAGCTGTGTTGTGAATGGCACTTGGCACAGCAGTGCCAGGAAAAGCTCAGGGAAAACCTCCTCCACCTCCTTTGGGCAGAGGGACTGCCGGAGGATCTCGTGGATTGTCCTGGCTGCCTGCAGAAGAGAGCCCGAAACTGAGAGGTCCTCTCATCCCTGGGGAGGTCAGGGCTTGGGGTGGGCAGGGAAGAGGAGGGGGGGCCCCGCAGAGCTGAGGGCAGCCCCGGGGGACAGCAAGGCCTCATCGAGCAACTCACGGCCAGGGACATGATGCGCGGGTTGTCCTTGATGGCGGGGGAGATTTTGCGCAGCGACCGGTTCATCAGTGCGCTGAGCAGCTGCCTCAGCACCTTCCGTGCAGCCTTTGGTTCCGAGAGCATCACCTTCCACATGGCCATGGCGGCACTGCAGGGACATGGGGCTCCGTCAGCGGGGACGCCCTGGTGGACGGCTGGGCTGAAGGCCCTCAGGAGGGTCTTGGGGCCAAAGGCTGCTGGGCCCCATACCTGCTGTTGCACTTTGGGGAGCACTGCAGCATGTTGGCCACCACCTCTCTGGGTTGTTTGTGTGTCAGCGCCAGCAGCATCTTCTTCAGGGTGTTGAGGGCTATTTCTGTGCTGACGGAGGGCAGGTTTCTGTAGATGGCCGACATGATGCTCTGCACCTGCAAGGGACACACGGGTGGCAGTGGGGAGTGATGTCAGCAGGGTGAGCGTGGCTGTTTCCCCAGCGCCACCTGGGTGCTGCTTCCATTCCCGGTGTGATCTGGCAGCTTGAGACGGTGTCAGTGGTGGCCAGGCACAGAGGCAGGACAAGAACAGTCCCCGGAGGGTTGGGGCATCAGCGGTGCAACCAGAGGCTGCTCACCTGCCCTGGCGGGAAGTCCGTGTCTAACACGAGGATGTTCACCATGTCGGCAGCCATGCTGATGCTGTAGGCCCCTGGGGTTTTCAAGGCCTTCATGGCCACGAGGATGGTATCTCTCCGCTCAGAGGGCTGGAGGTACTCTGCGCACATCTGCGGGATGAAGGAGGGGAGGTTTGTCACCCAGAGCATCCTGGCTGTGCAGCGAGAGTGGGACGCAGAGCCAGGCTGTGCTGGGAGGAGAGCAGCGGTGGGGCTCAGGGTCCTGCGGGGAACCCGAGCTCGCTGGGGCCTTTGCCTGGCCCCTGCTCAGGAACAGCACGAGCCCCGTCACCCCCATGCACCGCGTGTCCCTTCACTCATGCGGAGCCCGGCCAGGAGCCAAAGGCACTTCTTACCGAGAACATCTGTCTCGTGTGTGTTCTTTCCAACAGCTGCCAGGGGTGCATCTGTTGCGAACTCTCGTGGAGCTCCTGCTGCCTTCTCTCCTGCAGAGGGGTGTACGTGCCTGGGGAGCAGCAAAGCCAGGGTGCTCAGAGAGAGGGCGCAGAGCTGGAGGTGCAGCTGAGAGTGCTGGGCTGAAAAGTCACTGGCAAAGAGAGGCCTGGACCCACACAGGGCCTGAAAGCAGATGCCCAGGGAAGGTCCAGGGCTAGTGCAAGCGTGGGCGAGGGGAAATGGCTCTTTGGGCTGCAGGCAGGCAGCTTGGATCTGGCTTTCTCTTGCCAAGAAGTGTGGCCCCTGCCTGCCCATCCCCGGGGAAACCCAGCCCCACAGGGCTTCTCTTACTTGTGTGCTGCTGGGTGAAGCTGTACATGTGAGAAAGAGCTTCTGCAGCCTCACGGCGGGTCCCCTTGTTGTTGCAGGTGCAGCAGAGGGTGAGGTGCGCCACCAGCTTCCCCGTCAGCACAGTCTTCCAGCACTGATGTCGGATCTCTGGGCCTTGCATAGTGCAGGAGCAGAACTGGGGGAAGATGGGCACAAGGTCACCTGGGCACAAGGAGAGCCTCAGCCGCCCCAGAGCAGCCAGGCAGCAGCCCAAAGCAGGGCAGCGATGCTGGCCCCAGGCTGCTGCCTGTGCCCTGGGAAAGAGCATGGACAGGCCAGGGCAGAACCCCTGCTCCTGAGCTCCCGCAGACCGGGCGCTGCTGCGGCTCATGGGCACGGGGCTGGGGCGCTGGGGCTGCCCAGACCAGGAGCTCAGTACCTGTGACGGGGGGTAGGTGCTGATGTATCTGGCCAGCCTGGCAATCTGTGCCACGGCCCTCTCCTGCACCACGGCCATCTCTGAAGTGATGAAGGGCAGCAGGAGCTGGGAGGAGAAAAGCTGTCAGTATGGGGCACATGTCCTTCTTGCCCCTCGCAGCAATGGGCTGAGGCCAGGCAGGTCCCCACATCCCACTGCTGCTGCTGCTCTGCTGCTGAGCACTCACCGCCCCTCAGAAAAGGTCCCTCCCTCCACCCCCCGCCCCTGAGGACCCCGAGGCTTTGGGGTGACCCCTCCCTGGGGACCTGTGGTGGGGCTCTGGGATATGGCCCGTGAAGCCGCAGGGGGAGAGCGCCAGGGCTGGGATCCCCATTCCAGACAGGCAGCTGCGCCTGGAGTGCTGTGCAGTAGAGGCAGTGGGCGAGGACCAGGGTGGCTGGGGCAGGAGAAGGGGCTCTGGCAGCAGCCAGGAGGCAGGGGCTGGGGGGGCACCGCTCAAGCCGGACGTCACTGCCCAAGGGGACCCTGTGCCAAGGCCAGACCGTGAAGATGTTCTGCAGCTCCCGGATGCCGAGGGTGCCGGCACTGCACACCAGCACCTGTAACAAGCTGTCCATCGCTGACAGGGTCTGCAAGAGAACAGGGTCTCGAGGGCAGCCCTGGCAGCCTGAGGGAGCAGCGCAGCCATGGCCCTGCTCTGACCAGGAAGGGGCCTCGGGACAGGGGAACATCCTGTGGCTCACGCCATGGCATACCTTGCAGTAGAGCAAAGCCTCGGGGCCCTGGATGTCCTGCGGAGGCAGGTGGAAGATGCTGCAGAAGCAGGCTTCCAGGAGGCCGTTCTTCTCGTGCAGAAGCAGCCCCGCTGTGCTGCAGGGACATGGAAGAGCTCTTTGGAGGAGGCAAGGAGGAGGCAGACCCAGTGGTTGGAGGCCTGGGCTGATCCCCACGTTACAGGGGCCCTCTGAACCCCTCCTGACCCTGACATTGGCCTTTGGGGGGAAAACCCTGCGCCATCCCCTGCCCTGCTGTCTGCACTTCTCTCAGGCCCGGGTCTGTGGGTGCCCCTGGGACAGGGCTGATGGGGCATTGGGCGCTGGGGATGCGGAGCTGGGGCTGGGCAGGTACCTCATGGCAGCGATGGTCAGCATGACTTGCTGCCTCACTGTGGTGTCCAGTCGGCCGATGGGCTCCTCTTGCAGCAGCACCTGAGGAGCACAGCAGTGTGGATGGGTCAGGACAGGGCAGCTCCTTCCTCCAGCAATAGCCCGTGGGGCTGTCCTGGCACCCGCAACCATTAGCAGTGGTCCCAGCCCCAGAGCAGGAAGGGCTGTGCCCATCTCAGAGCACAGGCTGGCCAAGGGACCTGCAGACTTGGTCCCAGCCCCAGCTGCAGCTGGGCCATGCAGGTGGCTCTGGAGCATGGCCAAGGATGCAGCCCCAGAGCGGCGCTCGCTCCGCTCGCACTCCCCGCCTGGCTGAGCCCTCTCCTGCCCCAGGGCTGGGCCGCTGCCCCTGCCTCAGCCTGACCGGCCATCCCCTCACCTTGAGGATCTCTGCCACCTCCTTCTGGAAGAACAGCAGCATGCTCCACAGGAAGGAGTGCATGCTGAAGGTGCTGCAGATGATGCAGATGGACTCCAAAAGCTTCAGCTTCTGATCTTCTTGCTGCCAGCCGGGGAGGTTGCACATGGACAGACGTTGTCAGGTGGGAGAGACAGATGGGGGGTCCATAAGAGCCCCCAGCACCTTCTGAGTACGGGATGGGGGCAGAAAGACCGTGCCGGACACAAGGCACAGCGGCATGGAAGTGGCCATGGATACCTTTGGTCGGCTCTTGATGGAAGCTAGGATGGGGTCCAGGGTGTTCTTTTCCTCACTGGACACATCCACAGTAGAGATGCACGAACCTGGCCAAGAGAGAGCAGGCAGGCCTGGAGGGCAGGCAGTGGGGAGTACCCGAGCCCTCTGCCCAGCCTCAGGGATGTCCCCAGCCCTGGCTCGTGGCTGGGACACAGGTGCCCCCCATGCAGCCCACAGGGGTGAGGGCGCGATGCGGGAGGGCAGCAGGGGAGGGAGCCCCAGCGTCTCCCATGGAGGCTCAGAGGCACCAGGGGGAAGAGGGAGTTCCTGGCCCAAGGGTGCTGTGGTGGGGCTGCTTCGTGGGCTCTGCGCTGCAGGACCGATGCCTGGCTGGGGACTGCAAGCGTGGGCCAGGGCAGGGCAGGGTGGGCAGCCCCTGCCCGCAGCACCCATGCACTCACCTCTAGGCATCTCACTGCACTCCCGCCCGGAGCTGGGAGCCGGGCCAGCTTCGTCCTTCTCCACCCAGGCCAGCCTGGGTCGGCTGGGGGGTCTCGCCTCCATCCTGAGGGAGGGAGGGAGGAAAGCGGTGAAGGGGACCCCCACCACCAGAGCTGCCCTGCCAGGAGTGGCGGGGCAGAGCGCTTGGGGGGCTCCTTGCTGCCACCATGTCCCTGAGACACTGCAGGCAGGGCTGGGTGACAGAGTGCCCCGATGTCACCCGCACTCAATGTCTTGATCCCGCCCTCCACAGCTCCCCTCCTGTGACCCCAGAGCCCCCCGGAGCCCTCCGTGCCCCAGGGCAGTGGGACTGACTCCGCCTCCCTCCTTCTCCCAGCACGGGGTTGGGGTTCATCTGAGCCGGAGCACCCCCTTGTCACAACCCCACTGTCCCCTCGCTCCTGGGGACTGGGGCCATCCCCACCTGTGGCCGGGCTGAGGCGCAGTCCTTGGCCCTCAGGCACTCGAAGGCTCTTCTGTCTTCCACAGGAGGCCCTGGACACGGCCCAGGGTCTCCCCTCGCAGAAAGGCTGCTGAGCACGCAGGGATGCCGGATGCACACTATGCACTCGGCCACTGCTGCAGCCGCACTGACCTGGGCATGCTGGGGTCCCCCTTATATAGCCGGTCCCCCGGTTACGGTTGCCAGGGCCTTCAGTAATGGGTCAATTATGAGTCAGTGATGGCCCCTGCCAGGGATCCCTACCCACCTCACCCCCGGAAACACGGCCCGGTTGGCAGAGCCCTGGGCAGCAGGAGCGGGCTGGAGCAGGAGGGAGCGGGAAGGTGGGGCAAGGAGCGGGTTGGAGTGGGCAGCCGCCCGCTGCGGGGCTGGGGAAGGCCAACGCCGCCTCCTCTGCCACCAGGACCCCTCGTGGGTCAGCAGGACACGCCATGGCAGTGAGCTTGTCACCGAAATCCGGGAAATAAACTCTCTGACCGGAATGGCAGCTTAGAAACCTGACGTGACTTTGTTACGGTACCGGGTGCATGGGAAGTCACTCTGCCTAACACACACACGGAGAAGAGGCAGTTTACAGCTTTGACATCATCATTACATACGCACTCATTATAATTTGCGAAATGCCCCCCCAGTTCTCCTTACAGATGCATGTGGTAATTTGGGCAGATAAGGCCGTGGCGCAGGCGCTGCGCATTTGAGGAGTGGTCTCTGGGGGTTGTGGTTCTCGTTCGGGGAGAAATCCCCTGACTCATTTTTCACTTTTATGGAAATCCCTCAGTCAAGGATGTTGGAATGAGCGTTTAGTCTTTCCAATTACCTACATGTTCACATTGGTTCTGCTCCCAGCAGGCCCCCAGTTTGCCTGGCTGGAGCCCTGGGACCGCCAGTGTGGCAGGGAGCCAGCTCCATCCATGCTCTGAGGGTTGGATGACACAGATAGGAAGCTGACTGAAGTCCCCATAATTCGAGAAGGAACGGTTAGTGACCTTCTGCTCCACTTAGATGTACACAGGTCAATGGGGCTGGAAGGATTGCACCCAAGAGTGCTGCAGGTTCTGGCAGAGGAGCTTGCTGAGCCACTCTCCATCATCTCTCCGCAGCCCTGGTCTAGCGGGCAGGTCCCAGAGGACCGGAACCTCCAGAGCGGTGAGCCTGAGCTGGGTGCCGGGGAAGGGCATGGAGCAGATGATCCTAAGTGAGATCACACAGCACAAGCGGGAAAACGGGGGGATCAGGCGCAGTCAGCGCGGGCTGACGAAGGGCAGGTCCTGCGTGACCAACCTGATCTCCTTCTACGACCGGGTGACCCGCCGGATGGATGGGGCAAAGGCTGTAGACATTGTCCCTTTGGAGTTTAATAAAGCATTTGACAGCGTCTCCTCCCACAGTGTTCTCCTGGAGACACTGGCTGCTCATGGCGTGGAGAGCTGTGTTCTTTGCCGGGTTGGAAACTGGCTGGATGGCCCAGCCCAGAGAGTGGTGGTAAACGGCGTTGCATCCAGTTGGTGAGTGGTCACTAGTGGTGTTCCTCAGGGCTCGGTGTTAGGGCCAGTGTTGTTTAGTATCTTCGCTGATGATCTGGATGAGGGGATCGAGGGCACCCTCAGTCAGTTGTCTGACGACACCAACTTGGGTGGGAGTGTTGATCTGCTGGAGGAGAGGAAGGCTCTGCAGAGGGATCTGGCCAGCTGGATTGATGGGCTGTGGCCAGTGGTATGAGGTTCAACAAGGCAAAGTACCGGGTCCTGCATTTGGGTGACAATAATCCCATGGAACGCTCCAGGCCTGGGGAAGAGTGGCTGGAAAGCTGCTCATGGAAAAGGATCTGGGGGTGCTAAGTGATGGAGCTGAACGTGAGCCAGCGTGTGCCCAGGCAGACAAGAAGGCCAATGGCATCCTGGCTTCTATCAGCAATAGCGTGGCCAGCAGCACCAGGGCAGTGATTGTTCCCCCCCGTACCAGGAACTGGTGAGGCTGCACCTCGAATCCTTCATTCAGTTCTGGGCCCCTCACTACTACTGTACCTCCAGCACATTGAGGCACTGGAGCGGGCCCAGAGAAGGGCAACAAAGCTGGTGGAGGGTCCGGAGCTAAGTGTGATGAGGAGCAGCTGAGGGAGCTTGGCGGGGGTTTAGTCCGGAGAAGAGAAGGCTCAGGGGGGACCTTCTCTCTCTCTTGGACTACCTGAAAGGAGGCTGGAGAGAGGTGGGGGTGGGTCTCTTCCCCTGTTTAAATTTAAACCCATTGTCCCTTGTCCTATTGCCTACAACCTGTGGCTGTGCCTGGGATTGCCGTGACCCGGGTGTAGGACCTTGCGCTTTGCTTTATTGAACTTCACAAGGTTTTCACAAGTCCCTGCTGGGGGCTGAGCGCCGCCTCCTCCACGCCCTCGGCAGCAATGAGCGCAGCCACTGTAGCCTTGAACTCGTCCTTCTTTTCTCGAGCACGAGCACTGTCTGAGTCGCCAAGGAGGAGACCAGGGGGCTGGCGTCTTTTCTTGGGCCTTTGAGGACTGTGGGGATAAAGCAGGAGAGGTGAGGTGGCAGCCCTGTGTCCCCTCCAGGCAGGGCACATTGCACCCCATGATGCCCAGGGCCAGGAGGGAGCCAGGGGCAGGTGGCTCAGCTGGAGGCTGCTGATCAGCAACAGCCCCCTCCACAAACGCACTCTGCCCATAGACGCAATGGGAGCAGAGTCCCCCTCGCCTGGGGCAGTTCTGTGCCAGAGTCCTTCCTCCTCCCCACTGGCCTTACCCTGTTTGATAGACTCTGTCATGCTGCACTCATCCGTGTACTGTCCGATGAGCCCTGGGGGGACACAGTATGTTGGGGAACCTGCGGAGTGTTGGGGACCCCAGCACCCAGCCCGCCTGGCCACACAGCTCCCCAGGGAGGGCTGACCCTGGGGTGCTGTGTCGAGGAGGGGATGAGCCTCCTGCCAGCCCGACGTGTGCAGGCAGAAGTGGCTGAGAGGGTGCCAAGGGATGCTCTGCAGGTCCTGCGCTGGGATGCAGGGGCCCTGTCAGAGGGAGTGACGCGGGGCTCATGGCTCACCGATGAACCTGACAGCGTCCTGCCTCAGGATCTCCTGTGGGCTCTGCAGGTAAACCTCACACTGGTGCAGAAAGTCCACGGTCTTCCTCCTCTTCCTCTCCAGCTGGAGAGAGAAGGGTGCAGGGTTGGCGCAGAGCTGCCCCCCACTTGGGCTGTCCCCCCACCCAGGGCCACCCTTCTTCCCCCCAGCAGAACATTCCCAGCTCTCCGCTGTATGGCGTTCGCGTTCAGAGGGAGCACAGGGCTCGCCACTGCTGCTGGGGTGCCACTCTGGTGGCAGGGTCCCCCTTGCGACCCTGGGGATGAGGGCAGCCTGGAGCAGAGCCTGCTCCAGAGAGGTGCATACAGCTGCAGGACACAGCCCTGCGTCCTCCCCGCTGGGCATGGGGCAGGGCGCTCCCGGTGCGGATCCCAGCAGCGCTGGGGCTCTGCTCACCAGGCGCTTGCTGATCTCCCATGGTTCCGCAGTCCGCGCCAGCTCTGTCAGCTCCTGCCACTTCAAGAAGCAGCCAGCGAAGCAGAGGGCTTCCTGGGCAGCCTGGGAAGAAAAAGAGATGCCACCACCAGCCCTGGAGGCACAGCACCCTGTATCCTCCCTCTTAGCAGGGTTCGGAGCCTGTCCCAGTCCCTGCAGGGAAGATGCTCGAGTTGGGCACTGGTGCTGCCACCAGGCTCAGCAGCCCAGGAGAAGATAAGGCCAGCCAGCTTCTCTGCCTGGAAGCCCCTTGGGGCTGCAAGCTTTTGGGCTTGGTGGCCCTAGGCTGCTGTGGAGCAATAGCCTTGTCTCTGGGGCTGCCGGGCCCCATGTCCCATGGCAGGGGCTGTGCAGAGGGAGCTGGGTGGGAAAGGGACCCATCACCCCCTTCATCCAGGAGGCAGGAGGAGAAAGGCAGCAGTGGGTGAGGGGGGGGTTCTGCCTGGACCTAGGGCCTCGGCAAGCTAGACCTCGTGGTGACACACGTTTGAAGGCTCCGGTGTCACCAGCACCCTGCCCAAAGGACAGATCTGGTTGGGAATCCCACCTTGGCCACGTTCTCTTCCCGGTCATGCAGGTGAAAGACCAGAGGCAGCAGGCTCTCCCACACCTCCTTCTTCATCTTCTTTACATCAGCCGTCACAAGCCCCATCACAGATTGGAATAAGCAGATGGAGAGCTCCCTCACGGTGTCTGACTCCTGTGGGAGAAGGACTTCAGCCCCAAGCCCACGGCGAGCAGGGGGCTGACGTGGGGATGGATGTTCCCAAAACAGCCTGCTCCAAGAGGGAGCGAGCTGCAGCATGCAGAACGTCTGCCAAGCGGGGCTAGCGGGGACAGCAGGAGATCCCCGGTGGGCTCGGAGATACTGCCAGGGCAGGCTGGGGCTCAGCAGCCCTGCTGCCATCCTGCCACCACCAACTCCTGCAGCAGGGAGGCCAAGCCAGGCTTAGTCCATGCAGGGAGGAGATGGGGGACAGCACAGAGCTGCTGAGCACAGCCATGGGGCAGTGGGGCAAAGCATCGTCCTGCAGAGCACGGGGCTGGGGTGGGAGGTGTGAATGGAGGTGCCCGTTGCAGGGGCACAAGTCTCTCCCCCAGCCTTACATTGTCGAAGAGCAAGCGGAGCTTGGGAGCGATGGCAAGGGCGCTGAGGCTGAGTGTCTTCCCCTCCAGCAGCTTGAGCAAGTTTTTGAGCACAAGCATGGCCGTGGTCACAGCATGACTGTCATCTGTATCCTCCAGGCACGCCACGATGTTTGGCATCAGGGTGAGGATCTTCCTTGCCTGTGTGAGACGTGACACCTCGTTTTTGTAATGCAGTGAGCGATGGCAGCAGTGCAAAACCTCTCTGCAAACACCGGCCTCCCCACTGGCTTCTCAGCAGACAGCACCGGCTCCTCGCCATGCCCTCGGCTGCCCCTTCTCCAGCAGAGCCCCTGGGCAGGCTGGTGGGTGCCTGGCACTGCCTGGAAAGCTGTCAAAGGTGCCGCAGCCCCTGCTGCGAGCGCTGCATTTCACCCCAGGGCTCAGCATCCCACAGCCTGGCTTTGCAGACCCCACACTCAGGCTGGTGCCTGTGCTGCCAGCACCCCTGTCAGGATGTGCCAGCAATGGTAGCCCCTTCCCCACAGCACAACTGCCTCTCTTCTTGCAGGGCACAGCCATGGGTCACTGGACTGGGCAGGCACAGAGCTGGTACTTCTCCCAACGCCCAGAAACGCTGAAGCCACCGTGTTACCCAGCAGCACCGCTGCGCCCTGCGCTGCTGCCCCAGTGACCCCTGCTCACCTTGTTGGTCTTCTCGGAGAGCTCAAAGAGACACTTAAGCACCAGTCTTGACATCCCCACGCACTGGCTCTGCAGGTACCAGGGGAAGATGTCCACAGCATAGTCCAGAATCTCGCTGCTGTCGGTGTGCTTCAGCACCTGAAACACACAGGAGGAGCTGGTGAGGTGCGGTGCTGGCTCCAACCATCAGCTCAAGGCAAGGATGCTGGGGCAAGAGCAAGCTCAGACGGAAGTGGCAGGGACTGCAGAGAGCCCCCGTGTCCCACCGCACACTGCACCGGTTGGTTGCCTGCTTCTCCACGGTAGCAACCAAAGCCCACCCGCCACCCCGGCTCCCCCCACAGCACAGTGCTGGGCATGAGACAACCGAGCGTCAGCGGGAGCTTGGGGCGCTGGCGTCGGGCTCACCTCGGTGAACATGACCATGGCGGCCATCTCCCACGTGGGGTCCTCCACAGCAAGGAGCTTCACCAGGTGGTAGAACAGTATGCAGTGCATGCGTCTCGAGGTCTTCATTGTCTCCCTGGCAGGGGGAAGGAGGCAGTGTCAGGCCTGAGGCGGGCAGACTCATCTCCCTGGCGTTTGCAGCAGTCTGGACATCACCAGTCTGCAGCACTTTCTCTGAGCAGGGGGGACCCCCCCGCCATCAGCACCAAGGGAGCGGCTGCTGTGGGGTGCCTGGTCCCTGAGGAGCAGGGAGATGGGGCTCTCACCTGGCCACGATGCGCACTCCCTCGAGGTGGTGTTGGATGTTCAGCATGTTGTCCCAGCCACCCTGCTCCTTGATGGCCAGGTCCTCGCTCTCAAAGCCCATGTTGCGGAGCAACACTCTCATGGACTGCACTGCTGACCTGCACAAGGAGAGATGCTCAGCTGCCAGCGGGACCCCTGGCTTGGCTCCGGGTGGCCAGCAGGGATGAGAGGACAGGGATGGAGCACCTGACGGGAGTGAGCTGATGCTGCTGGTTCTCCTCCCAGAAAATGAGCGCTTCCTTTGCCGTCAGCTGTGTTGTGAATGGCACTTGGCACAGCAGTGCCAGGAAAAGCTCAGGGAAAACCTCCTCCACCTCCTTTGGGCAGAGGGACTGCCGGAGGATCTCGTGGATTGTCCTGGCTGCCTGCAGAAGAGAGCCCGAAACTGAGAGGTCCTCTCATCCCTGGGGAGGTCAGGGCTTGGGGTGGGCAGGGAAGAGGAGGGGAGGCCCCGCAGAGCTGAGGGCAGCCCCGGGGGACAGCAAGGCCTCATCGAGCAACTCACGGCCAGGGACATGATGCGCGGGTTGTCCTTGATGGCGGGGGAGATTTTGCGCAGCGACCGGTTCATCAGTGCGCTGAGCAGCTGCCTCAGCACCTTCCGTGCAGCCTTTGGTTCCGAGAGCATCACCTTCCACATGGCCATGGCGGCACTGCAGGGACATGGGGCTCCGTCAGCGGGGACGCCCTGGTGGATGGCTGGGCTGAAGGCCCTCAGGAGGGTCTTGGGGCCAAAGGCTGCTGGGCCCCATACCTGCTGTTGCACTTTGGGGAGCACTGCAGCATGTTGGCCACCACCTCTCTGGGTTGTTTGTGTGTCAGCGCCAGCAGCATCTTCTTCAGGGTGTTGAGGGCTATTTCTGTGCTGACGGAGGGCAGGTTTCTGTAGATGGCCGACATGATGCTCTGCACCTGCAAGGGACACACGGGTGGCAGTGGGGAGTGATGTCAGCAGGGTGAGCGTGGCTGTTTCCCCAGCGCCACCTGGGTGCTGCTTCCATTCCCGGTGTGATCTGGCAGCTTGAGACGGTGTCAGTGGTGGCCAGGCACAGAGGCAGGACAAGAACAGTCCCCGGAGGGTTGGGGCATCAGCGGTGCAACCAGAGGCTGCTCACCTGCCCTGGCGGGAAGTCCGTGTCTAACACGAGGATGTTCACCATGTCGGCAGCCATGCTGATGCTGTAGGCCCCTGGGGTTTTCAAGGCCTTCATGGCCACGAGGATGGTATCTCTCCGCTCAGAGGGCTGGAGGTACTCTGCGCACATCTGCGGGATGAAGGAGGGGAGGTTTGTCACCCAGAGCATCCTGGCTGTGCAGCGAGAGTGGGACGCAGAGCCAGGCTGTGCTGGGAGGAGAGCAGCGGTGGGGCTCAGGGTCCTGCGGGGAACCCGAGCTCGCTGGGGCCTTTGCCTGGCCCCTGCTCAGGAACAGCACGAGCCCCGTCACCCCCATGCACCGCGTGTCCCTTCACTCATGCGGAGCCCGGCCAGGAGCCAAAGGCACTTCTTACCGAGAACATCTGTCTCGTGTGTGTTCTTTCCAACAGCTGCCAGGGGTGCATCTGTTGCGAACTCTCGTGGAGCTCCTGCTGCCTTCTCTCCTGCAGAGGGGTGTACGTGCCTGGGGAGCAGCAAAGCCAGGGTGCTCAGAGAGAGGGCGCAGAGCTGGAGGTGCAGCTGAGAGTGCTGGGCTGAAAAGTCACTGGCAAAGAGAGGCCTGGACCCACACAGGGCCTGAAAGCAGATGCCCAGGGAAGGTCCAGGGCTAGTGCAAGCGTGGGCGAGGGGAAATGGCTCTTTGGGCTGCAGGCAGGCAGCTTGGATCTGGCTTTCTCTTGCCAAGAAGTGTGGCCCCTGCCTGCCCATCCCCGGGGAAACCCAGCCCCACAGGGCTTCTCTTACTTGTGTGCTGCTGGGTGAAGCTGTACATGTGAGAAAGAGCTTCTGCAGCCTCACGGCGGGTCCCCTTGTTGTTGCAGGTGCAGCAGAGGGTGAGGTGCGCCACCAGCTTCCCCGTCAGCACAGTCTTCCAGCACTGATGTCGGATCTCTGGGCCTTGCATAGTGCAGGAGCAGAACTGGGGGAAGATGGGCACAAGGTCACCTGGGCACAAGGAGAGCCTCAGCCGCCCCAGAGCAGCCAGGCAGCAGCCCAAAGCAGGGCAGCGATGCTGGCCCCAGGCTGCTGCCTGTGCCCTGGGAAAGAGCATGGACAGGCCAGGGCAGAACCCCTGCTCCTGAGCTCCCGCAGACCGGGCGCTGCTGCGGCTCATGGGCACGGGGCTGGGGCGCTGGGGCTGCCCAGACCAGGAGCTCAGTACCTGTGACGGGGGGTAGGTGCTGATGTATCTGGCCAGCCTGGCAATCTGTGCCACGGCCCTCTCCTGCACCACGGCCATCTCTGAAGTGATGAAGGGCAGCAGGAGCTGGGAGGAGAAAAGCTGTCAGTATGGGGCACATGTCCTTCTTGCCCCTCGCAGCAATGGGCTGAGGCCAGGCAGGTCCCCACATCCCACTGCTGCTGCTGCTCTGCTGCTGAGCACTCACCGCCCCTCAGAAAAGGTCCCTCCCTCCACCCCCCGCCCCTGAGGACCCCGAGGCTTTGGGGTGACCCCTCCCTGGGGACCTGTGGTGGGGCTCTGGGATATGGCCCGTGAAGCCGCAGGGGGAGAGCGCCAGGGCTGGGATCCCCATTCCAGACAGGCAGCTGCGCCTGGAGTGCTGTGCAGTAGAGGCAGTGGGCGAGGACCAGGGTGGCTGGGGCAGGAGAAGGGGCTCTGGCAGCAGCCAGGAGGCAGGGGCTGGGGGGGCACCGCTCAAGCCGGAGGTCACTGCCCAAGGGGACCCTGTGCCAAGGGCAGACCGTGAAGATGTTCTGCAGCTCCCGGATGCCGAGGGTGCCGGCACTGCACACCAGCACCTGTAACAAGCTGTCCATCGCTGACAGGGTCTGCAAGAGAACAGGGTCTCGAGGGCAGCCCTGGCAGCCTGAGGGAGCAGCGCAGCCATGGCCCTGCTCTGACCAGGAAGGGGCCTCGGGACAGGGGAACATCCTGTGGCTCACGCCATGGCATACCTTGCAGTAGAGCAAAGCCTCGGGGCCCTGGATGTCCTGCGGAGGCAGGTGGAAGATGCTGCAGAAGCAGGCTTCCAGGAGGCCGTTCTTCTCGTGCAGAAGCAGCCCCGCTGTGCTGCAGGGACATGGAAGAGCTCTTTGGAGGAGGCAAGGAGGAGGCAGACCCAGTGGTTGGAGGCCTGGGCTGATCCCCACGTTACAGGGGCCCTCTGAACCCCTCCTGACCCTGACATTGGCCTTTGGGGGGAAAACCCTGCGCCATCCCCTGCCCTGCTGTCTGCACTTCTCTCAGGCCCGGGTCTGTGGGTGCCCCTGGGACAGGGCTGATGGGGCATTGGGCGCTGGGGATGCGGAGCTGGGGCTGGGCAGGTACCTCATGGCAGCGATGGTCAGCATGACTTGCTGCCTCACTGTGGTGTCCAGTCGGCCGATGGGCTCCTCTTGCAGCAGCACCTGAGGAGCACAGCAGTGTGGATGGGTCAGGACAGGGCAGCTCCTTCCTCCAGCAATAGCCCGTGGGGCTGTCCTGGCACCCGCAACCATTAGCAGTGGTCCCAGCCCCAGAGCAGGAAGGGCTGTGCCCATCTCAGAGCACAGGCTGGCCAAGGGACCTGCAGACTTGGTCCCAGCCCCAGCTGCAGCTGGGCCATGCAGGTGGCTCTGGAGCATGGCCAAGGATGCAGCCCCAGAGCGGCGCTCGCTCCGCTCGCACTCCCCGCCTGGCTGAGCCCTCTCCTGCCCCAGGGCTGGGCCGCTGCCCCTGCCTCAGCCTGACCGGCCATCCCCTCACCTTGAGGATCTCTGCCACCTCCTTCTGGAAGAACAGCAGCATGCTCCACAGGAAGGAGTGCATGCTGAAGGTGCTGCAGATGATGCAGATGGACTCCAAAAGCTTCAGCTTCTGATCTTCTTGCTGCCAGCCGGGGAGGTTGCACATGGACAGACGTTGTCAGGTGGGAGAGACAGATGGGGGGTCCATAAGAGCCCCCAGCACCTTCTGAGTACGGGATGGGGGCAGAAAGACCGTGCCGGACACAAGGCACAGCGGCATGGAAGTGGCCATGGATACCTTTGGTCGGCTCTTGATGGAAGCTAGGATGGGGTCCAGGGTGTTCTTTTCCTCACTGGACACATCCACAGTAGAGATGCACGAACCTGGCCAAGAGAGAGCAGGCAGGCCTGGAGGGCAGGCAGTGGGGAGTACCCGAGCCCTCTGCCCAGCCTCAGGGATGTCCCCAGCCCTGGCTCGTGGCTGGGACACAGGTGCCCCCCATGCAGCCCACAGGGGTGAGGGCGCGATGCGGGAGGGCAGCAGGGGAGGGAGCCCCAGCGTCTCCCATGGAGGCTCAGAGGCACCAGGGGGAAGAGGGAGTTCCTGGCCCAAGGGTGCTGTGGTGGGGCTGCTTCGTGGGCTCTGCGCTGCAGGACCGATGCCTGGCTGGGGACTGCAAGCGTGGGCCAGGGCAGGGCAGGGTGGGCAGCCCCTGCCCGCAGCACCCATGCACTCACCTCTAGGCATCTCACTGCACTCCCGCCCGGAGCTGGGAGCCGGGCCAGCTTCGTCCTTCTCCACCCAGGCCAGCCTGGGTCGGCTGGGGGGTCTCGCCTCCATCCTGAGGGAGGGAGGGAGGAAAGCGGTGAAGGGGACCCCCACCACCAGAGCTGCCCTGCCAGGAGTGGCGGGGCAGAGCGCTTGGGGGGCTCCTTGCTGCCACCATGTCCCTGAGACACTGCAGGCAGGGCTGGGTGACAGAGTGCCCCGATGTCACCCGCACTCAATGTCTTGATCCCGCCCTCCACAGCTCCCCTCCTGTGACCCCAGAGCCCCCCGGAGCCCTCCGTGCCCCAGGGCAGTGGGACTGACTCCGCCTCCCTCCTTCTCCCAGCACGGGGTTGGGGTTCATCTGAGCCGGAGCACCCCCTTGTCACAACCCCACTGTCCCCTCGCTCCTGGGGACTGGGGCCATCCCCACCTGTGGCCGGGCTGAGGCGCAGTCCTTGGCCCTCAGGCACTCGAAGGCTCTTCTGTCTTCCACAGGAGGCCCTGGACACGGCCCAGGGTCTCCCCTCGCAGAAAGGCTGCTGAGCACGCAGGGATGCCGGATGCACACTATGCACTCGGCCACTGCTGCAGCCGCACTGACCTGGGCATGCTGGGGTCCCCCTTATATAGCCGGTCCCCCGGTTACGGTTGCCAGGGCCTTCAGTAATGGGTCAATTATGAGTCAGTGATGGCCCCTGCCAGGGATCCCTACCCACCTCACCCCCGGAAACACGGCCCGGTTGGCAGAGCCCTGGGCAGCAGGAGCGGGCTGGAGCAGGAGGGAGCGGGAAGGTGGGGCAAGGAGCGGGTTGGAGTGGGCAGCCGCCCGCTGCGGGGCTGGGGAAGGCCAACGCCGCCTCCTCTGCCACCAGGACCCCTCGTGGGTCAGCAGGACACGCCATGGCAGTGAGCTTGTCACCGAAATCCGGGAAATAAACTCTCTGACCGGAATGGCAGCTTAGAAACCTGACGTGACTTTGTTACGGTACCGGGTGCATGGGAAGTCACTCTGCCTAACACACACACGGAGAAGAGGCAGTTTACAGCTTTGACATCATCATTACATACGCACTCATTATAATTTGCGAAATGCCCCCCCAGTTCTCCTTACAGATGCATGTGGTAATTTGGGCAGATAAGGCCGTGGCGCAGGCGCTGCGCATTTGAGGAGTGGTCTCTGGGGGTTGTGGTTCTCGTTCGGGGAGAAATCCCCTGACTCATTTTTCACTTTTATGGAAATCCCTCAGTCAAGGATGTTGGAATGAGCGTTTAGTCTTTCCAATTACCTACATGTTCACATTGGTTCTGCTCCCAGCAGGCCCCCAGTTTGCCTGGCTGGAGCCCTGGGACCGCCAGTGTGGCAGGGAGCCAGCTCCATCCATGCTCTGAGGGTTGGATGACACAGATAGGAAGCTGACTGAAGTCCCCATAATTCGAGAAGGAACGGTTAGTGACCTTCTGCTCCACTTAGATGTACACAGGTCAATGGGGCTGGAAGGATTGCACCCAAGAGTGCTGCAGGTTCTGGCAGAGGAGCTTGCTGAGCCACTCTCCATCATCTCTCCGCAGCCCTGGTCTAGCGGGCAGGTCCCAGAGGACCGGAACCTCCAGAGCGGTGAGCCTGAGCTGGGTGCCGGGGAAGGGCATGGAGCAGATGATCCTAAGTGAGATCACACAGCACAAGCGGGAAAACGGGGGGATCAGGCGCAGTCAGCGCGGGCTGACGAAGGGCAGGTCCTGCGTGACCAACCTGATCTCCTTCTACGACCGGGTGACCCGCCGGATGGATGGGGCAAAGGCTGTAGACATTGTCCCTTTGGAGTTTAATAAAGCATTTGACAGCGTCTCCTCTCACAGTGTTCTCCTGGAGACACTGGCTGCTCATGGCGTGGAGAGCTGTGTTCTTTGCCGGGTTGGAAACTGGCTGGATGGCCCAGCCCAGAGAGTGGTGGTAAACGGCGTTGCATCCAGTTGGTGAGTGGTCACTAGTGGTGTTCCTCAGGGCTCGGTGTTAGGGCCAGTGTTGTTTAGTATCTTCGCTGATGATCTGGATGAGGGGATCGAGGGCACCCTCAGTCAGTTGTCTGACGACACCAACTTGGGTGGGAGTGTTGATCTGCTGGAGGAGAGGAAGGCTCTGCAGAGGGATCTGGCCAGCTGGATTGATGGGCTGTGGCCAGTGGTATGAGGTTCAACAAGGCAAAGTACCGGGTCCTGCATTTGGGTGACAATAATCCCATGGAACGCTCCAGGCCTGGGGAAGAGTGGCTGGAAAGCTGCTCATGGAAAAGGATCTGGGGGTGCTAAGTGATGGAGCTGAACGTGAGCCAGCGTGTGCCCAGGCAGACAAGAAGGCCAATGGCATCCTGGCTTCTATCAGCAATAGCGTGGCCAGCAGCACCAGGGCAGTGATTGTTCCCCCCCGTACCAGGAACTGGTGAGGCTGCACCTCGAATCCTTCATTCAGTTCTGGGCCCCTCACTACTACTGTACCTCCAGCACATTGAGGCACTGGAGCGGGCCCAGAGAAGGGCAACAAAGCTGGTGGAGGGTCCGGAGCTAAGTGTGATGAGGAGCAGCTGAGGGAGCTTGGCGGGGGTTTAGTCCGGAGAAGAGAAGGCTCAGGGGGGACCTTCTCTCTCTCTTGGACTACCTGAAAGGAGGCTGGAGAGAGGTGGGGGTGGGTCTCTTCCCCTGTTTAAATTTAAACCCATTGTCCCTTGTCCTATTGCCTACAACCTGTGGCTGTGCCTGGGATTGCCGTGACCCGGGTGTAGGACCTTGCGCTTTGCTTTATTGAACTTCACAAGGTTTTCACAAGTCCCTGCTGGGGGCTGAGCGCCGCCTCCTCCACGCCCTCGGCAGCAATGAGCGCAGCCACTGTAGCCTTGAACTCGTCCTTCTTTTCTCGAGCACGAGCACTGTCTGAGTCGCCAAGGAGGAGACCAGGGGGCTGGCGTCTTTTCTTGGGCCTTTGAGGACTGTGGGGATAAAGCAGGAGAGGTGAGGTGGCAGCCCTGTGTCCCCTCCAGGCAGGGCACATTGCACCCCATGATGCCCAGGGCCAGGAGGGAGCCAGGGGCAGGTGGCTCAGCTGGAGGCTGCTGATCAGCAACAGCCCCCTCCACAAACGCACTCTGCCCATAGACGCAATGGGAGCAGAGTCCCCCTCGCCTGGGGCAGTTCTGTGCCAGAGTCCTTCCTCCTCCCCACTGGCCTTACCCTGTTTGATAGACTCTGTCATGCTGCACTCATCCGTGTACTGTCCGATGAGCCCTGGGGGGACACAGTATGTTGGGGAACCTGCGGAGTGTTGGGGACCCCAGCACCCAGCCCGCCTGGCCACACAGCTCCCCAGGGAGGGCTGACCCTGGGGTGCTGTGTCGAGGAGGGGATGAGCCTCCTGCCAGCCCGACGTGTGCAGGCAGAAGTGGCTGAGAGGGTGCCAAGGGATGCTCTGCAGGTCCTGCGCTGGGATGCAGGGGCCCTGTCAGAGGGAGGGACGCGGGGCTCATGGCTCACCGATGAACCTGACAGCGTCCTGCCTCAGGATCTCCTGTGGGCTCTGCAGGTAAACCTCACACTGGTGCAGAAAGTCCACGGTCTTCCTCCTCTTCCTCTCCAGCTGGAGAGAGAAGGGTGCAGGGTTGGCGCAGAGCTGCCCCCCACTTGGGCTGTCCCCCCACCCAGGGCCACCCTTCTTCCCCCCAGCAGAACATTCCCAGCTCTCCTCCATGTGGCGTTCGCGTTCAGAGGGAGCACAGGGCTCGCCACTGCTGCTGGGGTGCCACTCTGGTGGCAGGGTCCCCCTTGCGACCCTGGGGATGAGGGCAGCCTGGAGCAGAGCCTGCTCCAGAGAGGTGCATACAGCTGCAGGACACAGCCCTGCGTCCTCCCCGCTGGGCATGGGGCAGGGCGCTCCCGGTGCGGATCCCAGCAGCGCTGGGGCTCTGCTCACCAGGCGCTTGCTGATCTCCCATGGTTCCGCAGTCCGCGCCAGCTCTGTCAGCTCCTGCCACTTCAAGAAGCAGCCAGCGAAGCAGAGGGCTTCCTGGGCAGCCTGGGAAGAAAAAGAGATGCCACCACCAGCCCTGGAGGCACAGCACCCTGTATCCTCCCTCTTAGCAGGGTTCGGAGCCTGTCCCAGTCCCTGCAGGGAAGATGCTCGAGTTGGGCACTGGTGCTGCCACCAGGCTCAGCAGCCCAGGAGAAGATAAGGCCAGCCAGCTTCTCTGCCTGGAAGCCCCTTGGGGCTGCAAGCTTTTGGGCTTGGTGGCCCTAGGCTGCTGTGGAGCAATAGCCTTGTCTCTGGGGCTGCCGGGCCCCATGTCCCATGGCAGGGGCTGTGCAGAGGGAGCTGGGTGGGAAAGGGACCCATCACCCCCTTCATCCAGGAGGCAGGAGGAGAAAGGCAGCAGTGGGTGAGGGGGGGGTTCTGCCTGGACCTAGGGCCTCGGCAAGCTAGACCTCGTGGTGACACACGTTTGAAGGCTCCGGTGTCACCAGCACCCTGCCCAAAGGACAGATCTGGTTGGGAATCCCACCTTGGCCACGTTCTCTTCCCGGTCATGCAGGTGAAAGACCAGAGGCAGCAGGCTCTCCCACACCTCCTTCTTCATCTTCTTTACATCAGCCGTCACAAGCCCCATCACAGATTGGAATAAGCAGATGGAGAGCTCCCTCACGGTGTCTGACTCCTGTGGGAGAAGGACTTCAGCCCCAAGCCCACGGCGAGCAGGGGGCTGACGTGGGGATGGATGTTCCCAAAACAGCCTGCTCCAAGAGGGAGCGAGCTGCAGCATGCAGAACGTCTGCCAAGCGGGGCTAGGGGGGACAGCAGGAGATCCCCGGTGGGCTCGGAGATACTGCCAGGGCAGGCTGGGGCTCAGCAGCCCTGCTGCCATCCTGCCACCACCAACTCCTGCAGCAGGGAGGCCAAGCCAGGCTTAGTCCATGCAGGGAGGAGATGGGGGACAGCACAGAGCTGCTGAGCACAGCCATGGGGCAGTGGGGCAAAGCATCGTCCTGCAGAGCACGGGGCTGGGGTGGGAGGTGTGAATGGAGGTGCCCGTTGCAGGGGCACAAGTCTCTCCCCCAGCCTTACATTGTCGAAGAGCAAGCGGAGCTTGGGAGCGATGGCAAGGGCGCTGAGGCTGAGTGTCTTCCCCTCCAGCAGCTTGAGCAAGTTTTTGAGCACAAGCATGGCCGTGGTCACAGCATGACTGTCATCTGTATCCTCCAGGCACGCCACGATGTTTGGCATCAGGGTGAGGATCTTCCTTGCCTGTGTGAGACGTGACACCTCGTTTTTGTAATGCAGTGAGCGATGGCAGCAGTGCAAAACCTCTCTGCAAACACCGGCCTCCCCACTGGCTTCTCAGCAGACAGCACCGGCTCCTCGCCATGCCCTCGGCTGCCCCTTCTCCAGCAGAGCCCCTGGGCAGGCTGGTGGGTGCCTGGCACTGCCTGGAAAGCTGTCAAAGGTGCCGCAGCCCCTGCTGCGAGCGCTGCATTTCACCCCAGGGCTCAGCATCCCACAGCCTGGCTTTGCAGACCCCACACTCAGGCTGGTGCCTGTGCTGCCAGCACCCCTGTCAGGATGTGCCAGCAATGGTAGCCCCTTCCCCACAGCACAACTGCCTCTCTTCTTGCAGGGCACAGCCATGGGTCACTGGACTGGGCAGGCACAGAGCTGGTACTTCTCCCAACGCCCAGAAACGCTGAAGCCACCGTGTTACCCAGCAGCACCGCTGCGCCCTGCGCTGCTGCCCCAGTGACCCCTGCTCACCTTGTTGGTCTTCTCGGAGAGCTCAAAGAGACACTTAAGCACCAGTCTTGACATCCCCACGCACTGGCTCTGCAGGTACCAGGGGAAGATGTCCACAGCATAGTCCAGAATCTCGCTGCTGTCGGTGTGCTTCAGCACCTGAAACACACAGGAGGAGCTGGTGAGGTGCGGTGCTGGCTCCAACCATCAGCTCAAGGCAAGGATGCTGGGGCAAGAGCAAGCTCAGACGGAAGTGGCAGGGACTGCAGAGAGCCCCCGTGTCCCACCGCACACTGCACCGGTTGGTTGCCTGCTTCTCCACGGTAGCAACCAAAGCCCACCCGCCACCCCGGCTCCCCCCACAGCACAGTGCTGGGCATGAGACAACCGAGCGTCAGCGGGAGCTTGGGGCGCTGGCGTCGGGCTCACCTCGGTGAACATGACCATGGCGGCCATCTCCCACGTGGGGTCCTCCACAGCAAGGAGCTTCACCAGGTGGTAGAACAGTATGCAGTGCATGCGTCTCGAGGTCTTCATTGTCTCCCTGGCAGGGGGAAGGAGGCAGTGTCAGGCCTGAGGCGGGCAGACTCATCTCCCTGGCGTTTGCAGCAGTCTGGACATCACCAGTCTGCAGCACTTTCTCTGAGCAGGGGGGACCCCCCCGCCATCAGCACCAAGGGAGCGGCTGCTGTGGGGTGCCTGGTCCCTGAGGAGCAGGGAGATGGGGCTCTCACCTGGCCACGATGCGCACTCCCTCGAGGTGGTGTTGGATGTTCAGCATGTTGTCCCAGCCACCCTGCTCCTTGATGGCCAGGTCCTCGCTCTCAAAGCCCATGTTGCGGAGCAACACTCTCATGGACTGCACTGCTGACCTGCACAAGGAGAGATGCTCAGCTGCCAGCGGGACCCCTGGCTTGGCTCCGGGTGGCCAGCAGGGATGAGAGGACAGGGATGGAGCACCTGACGGGAGTGAGCTGATGCTGCTGGTTCTCCTCCCAGAAAATGAGCGCTTCCTTTGCCGTCAGCTGTGTTGTGAATGGCACTTGGCACAGCAGTGCCAGGAAAAGCTCAGGGAAAACCTCCTCCACCTCCTTTGGGCAGAGGGACTGCCGGAGGATCTCGTGGATTGTCCTGGCTGCCTGCAGAAGAGAGCCCGAAACTGAGAGGTCCTCTCATCCCTGGGGAGGTCAGGGCTTGGGGTGGGCAGGGAAGAGGAGGGGGGGCCCCGCAGAGCTGAGGGCAGCCCCGGGGGACAGCAAGGCCTCATCGAGCAACTCACGGCCAGGGACATGATGCGCGGGTTGTCCTTGATGGCGGGGGAGATTTTGCGCAGCGACCGGTTCATCAGTGCGCTGAGCAGCTGCCTCAGCACCTTCCGTGCAGCCTTTGGTTCCGAGAGCATCACCTTCCACATGGCCATGGCGGCACTGCAGGGACATGGGGCTCCGTCAGCGGGGACGCCCTGGTGGACGGCTGGGCTGAAGGCCCTCAGGAGGGTCTTGGGGCCAAAGGCTGCTGGGCCCCATACCTGCTGTTGCACTTTGGGGAGCACTGCAGCATGTTGGCCACCACCTCTCTGGGTTGTTTGTGTGTCAGCGCCAGCAGCATCTTCTTCAGGGTGTTGAGGGCTATTTCTGTGCTGACGGAGGGCAGGTTTCTGTAGATGGCTGACATGATGCTCTGCACCTGCAAGGGACACACGGGTGGCAGTGGGGAGTGATGTCAGCAGGGTGAGCGTGGCTGTTTCCCCAGCGCCACCTGGGTGCTGCTTCCATTCCCGGTGTGATATGGCAGCTTGAGACGGTGTCAGTGGTGGCCAGGCACAGAGGCAGGACAAGAACAGTCCCCGGAGGGTTGGGGCATCAGCGGTGCAACCAGAGGCTGCTCACCTGCCCTGGCGGGAAGTCCGTGTCTAACACGAGGATGTTCACCATGTCGGCAGCCATGCTGATGCTGTAGGCCCCTGGGGTTTTCAAGGCCTTCATGGCCACGAGGATGGTATCTCTCCGCTCAGAGGGCTGGAGGTACTCTGCGCACATCTGCGGGATGAAGGAGGGGAGGTTTGTCACCCAGAGCATCCTGGCTGTGCAGCGAGAGTGGGACGCAGAGCCAGGCTGTGCTGGGAGGAGAGCAGCGGTGGGGCTCAGGGTCCTGCGGGGAACCCGAGCTCGCTGGGGCCTTTGCCTGGCCCCTGCTCAGGAACAGCACGAGCCCCGTCACCCCCATGCACCGCGTGTCCCTTCACTCATGCGGAGCCCGGCCAGGAGCCAAAGGCACTTCTTACCGAGAACATCTGTCTCGTGTGTGTTCTTTCCAACAGCTGCCAGGGGTGCATCTGTTGCGAACTCTCCTGGAGCTCCTGCTGCCTTCTCTCCTGCAGAGGGGTGTACGTGCCTGGGGAGCAGCAAAGCCAGGGTGCTCAGAGAGAGGGCGCAGAGCTGGAGGTGCAGCTGAGAGTGCTGGGCTGAAAAGTCACTGGCAAAGAGAGGCCTGGACCCACACAGGGCCTGAAAGCAGATGCCCAGGGAAGGTCCAGGGCTAGTGCAAGCGTGGGCGAGGGGAAATGGCTCTTTGGGCTGCAGGCAGGCAGCTTGGATCTGGCTTTCTCTTGCCAAGAAGTGTGGCCCCTGCCTGCCCATCCCCGGGGAAACCCAGCCCCACAGGGCTTCTCTTACTTGTGTGCTGCTGGGTGAAGCTGTACATGTGAGAAAGAGCTTCTGCAGCCTCACGGCGGGTCCCCTTGTTGTTGCAGGTGCAGCAGAGGGTGAGGTGCGCCACCAGCTTCCCCGTCAGCACAGTCTTCCAGCACTGATGTCGGATCTCTGGGCCTTGCATAGTGCAGGAGCAGAACTGGGGGAAGATGGGCACAAGGTCACCTGGGCACAAGGAGAGCCTCAGCCGCCCCAGAGCAGCCAGGCAGCAGCCCAAAGCAGGGCAGCGATGCTGGCCCCAGGCTGCTGCCTGTGCCCTGGGAAAGAGCATGGACAGGCCAGGGCAGAACCCCTGCTCCTGAGCTCCCGCAGACCGGGCGCTGCTGCGGCTCATGGGCACGGGGCTGGGGCGCTGGGGCTGCCCAGACCAGGAGCTCAGTACCTGTGACGGGGGGTAGGTGCTGATGTATCTGGCCAGCCTGGCAATCTGTGCCACGGCCCTCTCCTGCACCACGGCCATCTCTGAAGTGATGAAGGGCAGCAGGAGCTGGGAGGAGAAAAGCTGTCAGTATGGGGCACATGTCCTTCTTGCCCCTCGCAGCAATGGGCTGAGGCCAGGCAGGTCCCCACATCCCACTGCTGCTGCTGCTCTGCTGCTGAGCACTCACCGCCCCTCAGAAAAGGTCCCTCCCTCCACCCCCCGCCCCTGAGGACCCCGAGGCTTTGGGGTGACCCCTCCCTGGGGACCTGTGGTGGGGCTCTGGGATATGGCCCGTGAAGCCGCAGGGGGAGAGCGCCAGGGCTGGGATCCCCATTCCAGACAGGCAGCTGCGCCTGGAGTGCTGTGCAGTAGAGGCAGTGGGCGAGGACCAGGGTGGCTGGGGCAGGAGAAGGGGCTCTGGCAGCAGCCAGGAGGCAGGGGCTGGGGGGGCACCGCTCAAGCCGGAGGTCACTGCCCAAGGGGACCCTGTGCCAAGGCCAGACCGTGAAGATGTTCTGCAGCTCCCGGATGCCGAGGGTGCCGGCACTGCACACCAGCACCTGTAACAAGCTGTCCATCGCTGACAGGGTCTGCAAGAGAACAGGGTCTCGAGGGCAGCCCTGGCAGCCTGAGGGAGCAGCGCAGCCATGGCCCTGCTCTGACCAGGAAGGGGCCTCGGGACAGGGGAACATCCTGTGGCTCACGCCATGGCATACCTTGCAGTAGAGCAAAGCCTCGGGGCCCTGGATGTCCTGCGGAGGCAGGTGGAAGATGCTGCAGAAGCAGGCTTCCAGGAGGCCGTTCTTCTCGTGCAGAAGCAGCCCCGCTGTGCTGCAGGGACATGGAAGAGCTCTTTGGAGGAGGCAAGGAGGAGGCAGACCCAGTGGTTGGAGGCCTGGGCTGATCCCCACGTTACAGGGGCCCTCTGAACCCCTCCTGACCCTGACATTGGCCTTTGGGGGGAAAACCCTGCGCCATCCCCTGCCCTGCTGTCTGCACTTCTCTCAGGCGCGGGTCTGTGGGTGCCCCTGGGACAGGGCTGATGGGGCATTGGGCGCTGGGGATGCGGAGCTGGGGCTGGGCAGGTACCTCATGGCAGCGATGGTCAGCATGACTTGCTGCCTCACTGTGGTGTCCAGTCGGCCGATGGGCTCCTCTTGCAGCAGCACCTGAGGAGCACAGCAGTGTGGATGGGTCAGGACAGGGCAGCTCCTTCCTCCAGCAATAGCCCGTGGGGCTGTCCTGGCACCCGCAACCATTAGCAGTGGTCCCAGCCCCAGAGCAGGAAGGGCTGTGCCCATCTCAGAGCACAGGCTGGCCAAGGGACCTGCAGACTTGGTCCCAGCCCCAGCTGCAGCTGGGCCATGCAGGTGGCTCTGGAGCATGGCCAAGGATGCAGCCCCAGAGCGGCGCTCGCTCCGCTCGCACTCCCCGCCTGGCTGAGCCCTCTCCTGCCCCAGGGCTGGGCCGCTGCCCCTGCCTCAGCCTGACCGGCCATCCCCTCACCTTGAGGATCTCTGCCACCTCCTTCTGGAAGAACAGCAGCATGCTCCACAGGAAGGAGTGCATGCTGAAGGTGCTGCAGATGATGCAGATGGACTCCAAAAGCTTCAGCTTCTGATCTTCTTGCTGCCAGCCGGGGAGGTTGCACATGGACAGATGTTGTCAGGTGGGAGAGACAGATGGGGGGTCCATAAGAGCCACCAGCACCTTCTGAGTATGGGATGGGGGCAGAAAGACCGTGCCGGACACAAGGCACAGCGGCATGGAAGTGGCCATGGATACCTTTGGTCGGCTCTTGATGGAAGCTAGGATGGGGTCCAGGGTGTTCTTTTCCTCACTGGACACATCCACAGTAGAGATGCACGAACCTGGCCAAGAGAGAGCAGGCAGGCCTGGAGGGCAGGCAGTGGGGAGTACCCGAGCCCTCTGCCCAGCCTCAGGGATGTCCCCAGCCCTGGCTCGTGGCTGGGACACAGGTGCCCCCCATGCAGCCCACAGGGGTGAGGGCGCGATGCGGGAGGGCAGCAGGGGAGGGAGCCCCAGCGTCTCCCATGGAGGCTCAGAGGCACCAGGGGGAAGAGGGAGTTCCTGGCCCAAGGGTGCTGTGGTGGGGCTGCTTCGTGGGCTCTGCGCTGCAGGACCGATGCCTGGCTGGGGACTGCAAGCGTGGGCCAGGGCAGGGCAGGGTGGGCAGCCCCTGCCCGCAGCACCCATGCACTCACCTCTAGGCATCTCACTGCACTCCCGCCCGGAGCTGGGAGCCGGGCCAGCTTCGTCCTTCTCCACCCAGGCCAGCCTGGGTCGGCTGGGGGGTCTCGCCTCCATCCTGAGGGAGGGAGGGAGGAAAGCGGTGAAGGGGACCCCCACCACCAGAGCTGCCCTGCCAGGAGTGGCGGGGCAGAGCGCTTGGGGGGCTCCTTGCTGCCACCATGTCCCTGAGACACTGCAGGCAGGGCTGGGTGACAGAGTGCCCCGATGTCACCCGCACTCAATGTCTTGATCCCGCCCTCCACAGCTCCCCTCCTGTGACCCCAGAGCCCCCCCGGAGCCCTCCGTGCCCCAGGGCAGTGGGACTGACTCCGCCTCCCTCCTTCTCCCAGCACGGGGTTGGGGTTCATCTGAGCCGGAGCACCCCCTTGTCACAACCCCACTGTCCCCTCGCTCCTGGGGACTGGGGCCATCCCCACCTGTGGCCGGGCTGAGGCGCAGTCCTTGGCCCTCAGGCACTCGAAGGCTCTTCTGTCTTCCACAGGAGGCCCTGGACACGGCCCAGGGTCTCCCCTCGCAGAAAGGCTGCTGAGCACGCAGGGATGCCGGATGCACACTATGCACTCGGCCACTGCTGCAGCCGCACTGACCTGGGCATGCTGGGGTCCCCCTTATATAGCCGGTCCCCCGGTTACGGTTGCCAGGGCCTTCAGTAATGGGTCAATTATGAGTCAGTGATGGCCCCTGCCAGGGATCCCTACCCACCTCACCCCCGGAAACACGGCCCGGTTGGCAGAGCCCTGGGCAGCAGGAGCGGGCTGGAGCAGGAGGGAGCGGGAAGGTGGGGCAAGGAGCGGGTTGGAGTGGGCAGCCGCCCGCTGCGGGGCTGGGGAAGGCCAACGCCGCCTCCTCTGCCACCAGGACCCCTCGTGGGTCAGCAGGACACGCCATGGCAGTGAGCTTGTCACCGAAATCCGGGAAATAAACTCTCTGACCGGAATGGCAGCTTAGAAACCTGACGTGACTTTGTTACGGTACCGGGTGCATGGGAAGTCACTCTGCCTAACACACACACGGAGAAGAGGCAGTTTACAGCTTTGACATCATCATTACATACGCACTCATTATAATTTGCGAAATGCCCCCCCAGTTCTCCTTACAGATGCATGTGGTAATTTGGGCAGATAAGGCCGTGGCGCAGGCGCTGCGCATTTGAGGAGTGGTCTCTGGGGGTTGTGGTTCTCGTTCGGGGAGAAATCCCCTGACTCATTTTTCACTTTTATGGAAATCCCTCAGTCAAGGATGTTGGAATGAGCGTTTAGTCTTTCCAATTACCTACATGTTCACATTGGTTCTGCTCCCAGCAGGCCCCCAGTTTGCCTGGCTGGAGCCCTGGGACCGCCAGTGTGGCAGGGAGCCAGCTCCATCCATGCTCTGAGGGTTGGATGACACAGATAGGAAGCTGACTGAAGTCCCCATAATTCGAGAAGGAACGGTTAGTGACCTTCTGCTCCACTTAGATGTACACAGGTCAATGGGGCTGGAAGGATTGCACCCAAGAGTGCTGCAGGTTCTGGCAGAGGAGCTTGCTGAGCCACTCTCCATCATCTCTCCGCAGCCCTGGTCTAGCGGGCAGGTCCCAGAGGACCGGAACCTCCAGAGCGGTGAGCCTGAGCTGGGTGCCGGGGAAGGGCATGGAGCAGATGATCCTAAGTGAGATCACACAGCACAAGCGGGAAAACGGGGGGATCAGGCGCAGTCAGCGCGGGCTGACGAAGGGCAGGTCCTGCGTGACCAACCTGATCTCCTTCTACGACCGGGTGACCCGCCGGATGGATGGGGCAAAGGCTGTAGACATTGTCCCTTTGGAGTTTAATAAAGCATTTGACAGCGTCTCCTCCCACAGTGTTCTCCTGGAGACACTGGCTGCTCATGGCGTGGAGAGCTGTGTTCTTTGCCGGGTTGGAAACTGGCTGGATGGCCCAGCCCAGAGAGTGGTGGTAAACGGCGTTGCATCCAGTTGGTGAGTGGTCACTAGTGGTGTTCCTCAGGGCTCGGTGTTAGGGCCAGTGTTGTTTAGTATCTTCGCTGATGATCTGGATGAGGGGATCGAGGGCACCCTCAGTCAGTTGTCTGACGACACCAACTTGGGTGGGAGTGTTGATCTGCTGGAGGAGAGGAAGGCTCTGCAGAGGGATCTGGCCAGCTGGATTGATGGGCTGTGGCCAGTGGTATGAGGTTCAACAAGGCAAAGTACCGGGTCCTGCATTTGGGTGACAATAATCCCATGGAACGCTCCAGGCCTGGGGAAGAGTGGCTGGAAAGCTGCTCATGGAAAAGGATCTGGGGGTGCTAAGTGATGGAGCTGAACGTGAGCCAGCGTGTGCCCAGGCAGACAAGAAGGCCAATGGCATCCTGGCTTCTATCAGCAATAGCGTGGCCAGCAGCACCAGGGCAGTGATTGTTCCCCCCCGTACCAGGAACTGGTGAGGCTGCACCTCGAATCCTTCATTCAGTTCTGGGCCCCTCACTACTACTGTACCTCCAGCACATTGAGGCACTGGAGCGGGCCCAGAGAAGGGCAACAAAGCTGGTGGAGGATCCGGAGCTAAGTGTGATGAGGAGCAGCTGAGGGAGCTTGGCGGGGGTTTAGTCCGGAGAAGAGAAGGCTCAGGGGGGACCTTCTCTCTCTCTTGGACTACCTGAAAGGAGGCTGGAGAGAGGTGGGGGTGGGTCTCTTCCCCTGTTTAAATTTAAACCCATTGTCCCTTGTCCTATTGCCTACAACCTGTGGCTGTGCCTGGGATTGCCGTGACCCGGGTGTAGGACCTTGCGCTTTGCTTTATTGAACTTCACAAGGTTTTCACAAGTCCCTGCTGGGGGCTGAGCGCCGCCTCCTCCACGCCCTCGGCAGCAATGAGCGCAGCCACTGTAGCCTTGAACTCGTCCTTCTTTTCTCGAGCACGAGCACTGTCTGCGTCGCCAAGGAGGAGACCAGGGGGCTGGCGTCTTTTCTTGGGCCTTTGAGGACTGTGGGGATAAAGCAGGAGAGGTGAGGTGGCAGCCCTGTGTCCCCTCCAGGCAGGGCACATTGCACCCCATGATGCCCAGGGCCAGGAGGGAGCCAGGGGCAGGTGGCTCAGCTGGAGGCTGCTGATCAGCAACAGCCCCCTCCACAAACGCACTCTGCCCATAGACGCAATGGGAGCAGAGTCCCCCTCGCCTGGGGCAGTTCTGTGCCAGAGTCCTTCCTCCTCCCCACTGGCCTTACCCTGTTTGATAGACTCTGTCATGCTGCACTCATCCGTGTACTGTCCGATGAGCCCTGGGGGGACACAGTATGTTGGGGAACCTGCGGAGTGTTGGGGACCCCAGCACCCAGCCCGCCTGGCCACACAGCTCCCCAGGGAGGGCTGACCCTGGGGTGCTGTGTCGAGGAGGGGATGAGCCTCCTGCCAGCCCGACGTGTGCAGGCAGAAGTGGCTGAGAGGGTGCCAAGGGATGCTCTGCAGGTCCTGCGCTGGGATGCAGGGGCCCTGTCAGAGGGAGTGACGCGGGGCTCATGGCTCACCGATGAACCTGACAGCGTCCTGCCTCAGGATCTCCTGTGGGCTCTGCAGGTAAACCTCACACTGGTGCAGAAAGTCCACGGTCTTCCTCCTCTTCCTCTCCAGCTGGAGAGAGAAGGGTGCAGGGTTGGCGCAGAGCTGCCCCCCACTTGGGCTGTCCCCCCACCCAGGGCCACCCTTCTTCCCCCCAGCAGAACATTCCCAGCTCTCCTCCATGTGGCGTTCGCGTTCAGAGGGAGCACAGGGCTCGCCACTGCTGCTGGGGTGCCACTCTGGTGGCAGGGTCCCCCTTGCGACCCTGGGGATGAGGGCAGCCTGGAGCAGAGCCTGCTCCAGAGAGGTGCATACAGCTGCAGGACACAGCCCTGCGTCCTCCCCGCTGGGCATGGGGCAGGGCGCTCCCGGTGCGGATCCCAGCAGCGCTGGGGCTCTGCTTACCAGGCGCTTGCTGATCTCCCATGGTTCCGCAGTCCGCGCCAGCTCTGTCAGCTCCTGCCACTTCAAGAAGCAGCCAGCGAAGCAGAGGG
Source organism: Ara ararauna (assembly GCA_028858755.1). Classification (NCBI taxonomy): domain Eukaryota; kingdom Metazoa; phylum Chordata; class Aves; order Psittaciformes; family Psittacidae; genus Ara; species Ara ararauna. The sequence continues at coordinate 4,449,351 of CM054385.1, forward strand.
CTTCCTGGGCAGCCTGGGAAGAAAAAGAGATGCCACCACCAGCCCTGGAGGCACAGCACCCTGTATCCTCCCTCTTAGCAGGGTTCGGAGCCTGTCCCAGTCCCTGCAGGGAAGATGCTCGAGTTGGGCACTGGTGCTGCCACCAGGCTCAGCAGCCCAGGAGAAGATAAGGCCAGCCAGCTTCTCTGCCTGGAAGCCCCTTGGGGCTGCAAGCTTTTGGGCTTGGTGGCCCTAGGCTGCTGTGGAGCAATAGCCTTGTCTCTGGGGCTGCCGGGCCCCATGTCCCATGGCAGGGGCTGTGCAGAGGGAGCTGGGTGGGAAAGGGACCCATCACCCCCTTCATCCAGGAGGCAGGAGGAGAAAGGCAGCAGTGGGTGAGGGGGGGGTTCTGCCTGGACCTAGGGCCTCGGCAAGCTAGACCTCGTGGTGACACACGTTTGAAGGCTCCGGTGTCACCAGCACCCTGCCCAAAGGACAGATCTGGTTGGGAATCCCACCTTGGCCACGTTCTCTTCCCAGTCATGCAGGTGAAAGACCAGAGGCAGCAGGCTCTCCCACACCTCCTTCTTCATCTTCTTTACATCAGCCGTCACAAGCCCCATCACAGATTGGAATAAGCAGATGGAGAGCTCCCTCACGGTGTCTGACTCCTGTGGGAGAAGGACTTCAGCCCCAAGCCCACGGCGAGCAGGGGGCTGACGTGGGGATGGATGTTCCCAAAACAGCCTGCTCCAAGAGGGAGCGAGCTGCAGCATGCAGAACGTCTGCCAAGCGGGGCTAGCGGGGACAGCAGGAGATCCCCGGTGGGCTCGGAGATACTGCCAGGGCAGGCTGGGGCTCAGCAGCCCTGCTGCCATCCTGCCACCACCAACTCCTGCAGCAGGGAGGCCAAGCCAGGCTTAGTCCATGCAGGGAGGAGATGGGGGACAGCACAGAGCTGCTGAGCACAGCCATGGGGCAGTGGGGCAAAGCATCGTCCTGCAGAGCACGGGGCTGGGGTGGGAGGTGTGAATGGAGGTGCCCGTTGCAGGGGCACAAGTCTCTCCCCCAGCCTTACATTGTCGAAGAGCAAGCGGAGCTTGGGAGCGATGGCAAGGGCGCTGAGGCTGAGTGTCTTCCCCTCCAGCAGCTTGAGCAAGTTTTTGAGCACAAGCATGGCCGTGGTCACAGCATGACTGTCATCTGTATCCTCCAGGCACGCCACGATGTTTGGCATCAGGGTGAGGATCTTCCTTGCCTGTGTGAGACGTGACACCTCGTTTTTGTAATGCAGTGAGCGATGGCAGCAGTGCAAAACCTCTCTGCAAACACCGGCCTCCCCACTGGCTTCTCAGCAGACAGCACCGGCTCCTCGCCATGCCCTCGGCTGCCCCTTCTCCAGCAGAGCCCCTGGGCAGGCTGGTGGGTGCCTGGCACTGCCTGGAAAGCTGTCAAAGGTGCCGCAGCCCCTTCTGCGAGCGCTGCATTTCACCCCAGGGCTCAGCATCCCACAGCCTGGCTTTGCAGACCCCACACTCAGGCTGGTGCCTGTGCTGCCAGCACCCCTGTCAGGATGTGCCAGCAATGGTAGCCCCTTCCCCACAGCACAACTGCCTCTCTTCTTGCAGGGCACAGCCATGGGTCACTGGACTGGGCAGGCACAGAGCTGGTACTTCTCCCAACGCCCAGAAACGCTGAAGCCACCGTGTTACCCAGCAGCACCGCTGCGCCCTGCGCTGCTGCCCCAGTGACCCCTGCTCACCTTGTTGGTCTTCTCGGAGAGCTCAAAGAGACACTTAAGCACCAGTCTTGACATCCCCACGCACTGGCTCTGCAGGTACCAGGGGAAGATGTCCACAGCATAGTCCAGAATCTCGCTGCTGTCGGTGTGCTTCAGCACCTGAAACACACAGGAGGAGCTGGTGAGGTGCGGTGCTGGCTCCAACCATCAGCTCAAGGCAAGGATGCTGGGGCAAGAGCAAGCTCAGATGGAAGTGGCAGGGACTGCAGAGAGCCCCCGTGTCCCACCGCACACTGCACCGGTTGGTTGCCTGCTTCTCCACGGTAGCAACCAAAGCCCACCCGCCACCCCGGCTCCCCCCACAGCACAGTGCTGGGCATGAGACAACCGAGCGTCAGCGGGAGCTTGGGGCGCTGGCGTCGGGCTCACCTCGGTGAACATGACCATGGCGGCCATCTCCCACGTGGGGTCCTCCACAGCAAGGAGCTTCACCAGGTGGTAGAACAGTATGCAGTGCATGCGTCTCGAGGTCTTCATTGTCTCCCTGGCAGGGGGAAGGAGGCAGTGTCAGGCCTGAGGCGGGCAGACTCATCTCCCTGGCGTTTGCAGCAGTCTGGACATCACCAGTCTGCAGCACTTTCTCTGAGCAGTGGGGACCCCCCCGCCATCAGCACCAAGGGAGCGGGTGCTGTGGGGTGCCTGGTCCCTGAGGAGCAGGGAGATGGGGCTCTCACCTGGCCACGATGCGCACTCCCTCGAGGTGGTGTTGGATGTTCAGCATGTTGTCCCAGCCACCCTGCTCCTTGATGGCCAGGTCCTCGCTCTCAAAGCCCATGTTGCGGAGCAACACTCTCATGGACTGCACTGCTGACCTGCACAAGGAGAGATGCTCAGCTGCCAGCGGGACCCCTGGCTTGGCTCCGGGTGGCCAGCAGGGATGAGAGGACAGGGATGGAGCACCTGACGGGAGTGAGCTGATGCTGCTGGTTCTCCTCCCAGAAAATGAGCGCTTCCTTTGCCGTCAGCTGTGTTGTGAATGGCACTTGGCACAGCAGTGCCAGGAAAAGCTCAGGGAAAACCTCCTCCACCTCCTTTGGGCAGAGGGACTGCCGGAGGATCTCGTGGATTGTCCTGGCTGCCTGCAGAAGAGAGCCCGAAACTGAGAGGTCCTCTCATCCCTGGGGAGGTCAGGGCTTGGGGTGGGCAGGGAAGAGGAGGGGGGGCCCCGCAGAGCTGAGGGCAGCCCCGGGGGACAGCAAGGCCTCATCGAGCAACTCACGGCCAGGGACATGATGCGCGGGTTGTCCTTGATGGCGGGGGAGATTTTGCGCAGCGACTGGTTCATCAGTGCGCTGAGCAGCTGCCTCAGCACCTTCCGTGCAGCCTTTGGTTCCGAGAGCATCACCTTCCACATGGCCATGGCGGCACTGCAGGGACATGGGGCTCCGTCAGCGGGGACGCCCTGGTGGACGGCTGGGCTGAAGGCCCTCAGGAGGGTCTTGGGGCCAAAGGCTGCTGGGCCCCATACCTGCTGTTGCACTTTGGGGAGCACTGCAGCATGTTGGCCACCACCTCTCTGGGTTGTTTGTGTGTCAGCGCCAGCAGCATCTTCTTCAGGGTGTTGAGGGCTATTTCTGTGCTGACGGAGGGCAGGTTTCTGTAGATGGCCGACATGATGCTCTGCACCTGCAAGGGACACACGGGTGGCAGTGGGGAGTGATGTCAGCAGGGTGAGCGTGGCTGTTTCCCCAGCGCCACCTGGGTGCTGCTTCCATTCCCGGTGTGATATGGCAGCTTGAGACGGTGTCAGTGGTGGCCAGGCACAGAGGCAGGACAAGAACAGTCCCCGGAGGGTTGGTGCATCAGCGGTGCAACCAGAGGCTGCTCACCTGCCCTGGCGGGAAGTCCGTGTCTAACACGAGGATGTTCACCATGTCGGCAGCCATGCTGATGCTGTAGGCCCCTGGGGTTTTCAAGGCCTTCATGGCCACGAGGATGGTATCTCTCCGCTCAGAGGGCTGGAGGTACTCTGCGCACATCTGCGGGATGAAGGAGGGGAGGTTTGTCACCCAGAGCATCCTGGCTGTGCAGCGAGAGTGGGACGCAGAGCCAGGCTGTGCTGGGAGGAGAGCAGCGGTGGGGCTCAGGGTCCTGCGGGGAACCCGAGCTCGCTGGGGCCTTTGCCTGGCCCCTGCTCAGGAACAGCACGAGCCCCGTCACCCCCATGCACCGCGTGTCCCTTCACTCATGCGGAGCCCGGCCAGGAGCCAAAGGCACTTCTTACCGAGAACATCTGTCTCGTGTGTGTTCTTTCCAACAGCTGCCAGGGGTGCATCTGTTGCGAACTCTCCTGGAGCTCCTGCTGCCTTCTCTCCTGCAGAGGGGTGTACGTGCCTGGGGAGCAGCAAAGCCAGGGTGCTCAGAGAGAGGGCGCAGAGCTGGAGGTGCAGCTGAGAGTGCTGGGCTGAAAAGTCACTGGCAAAGAGAGGCCTGGACCCACACAGGGCCTGAAAGCAGATGCCCAGGGAAGGTCCAGGGCTAGTGCAAGCGTGGGCGAGGGGAAATGGCTCTTTGGGCTGCAGGCAGGCAGCTTGGATCTGGCTTTCTCTTGCCAAGAAGTGTGGCCCCTGCCTGCCCATCCCCGGGGAAACCCAGCCCCACAGGGCTTCTCTTACTTGTGTGCTGCTGGGTGAAGCTGTACATGTGAGAAAGAGCTTCTGCAGCCTCACGGCGGGTCCCCTTGTTGTTGCAGGTGCAGCAGAGGGTGAGGTGCGCCACCAGCTTCCCCGTCAGCACAGTCTTCCAGCACTGATGTCGGATCTCTGGGCCTTGCATAGTGCAGGAGCAGAACTGGGGGAAGATGGGCACAAGGTCACCTGGGCACAAGGAGAGCCTCAGCCGCCCCAGAGCAGCCAGGCAGCAGCCCAAAGCAGGGCAGCGATGCTGGCCCCAGGCTGCTGCCTGTGCCCTGGGAAAGAGCATGGACAGGCCAGGGCAGAACCCCTGCTCCTGAGCTCCCGCAGACCGGGCGCTGCTGCGGCTCATGGGCACGGGGCTGGGGCGCTGGGGCTGCCCAGACCAGGAGCTCAGTACCTGTGACGGGGGGTAGGTGCTGATGTATCTGGCCAGCCTGGCAATCTGTGCCACGGCCCTCTCCTGCACCACGGCCATCTCTGAAGTGATGAAGGGCAGCAGGAGCTGGGAGGAGAAAAGCTGTCAGTATGGGGCACATGTCCTTCTTGCCCCTCGCAGCAATGGGCTGAGGCCAGGCAGGTCCCCACATCCCACTGCTGCTGCTGCTCTGCTGCTGAGCACTCACCGCCCCTCAGAAAAGGTCCCTCCCTCCACCCCCCGCCCCTGAGGACCCCGAGGCTTTGGGGTGACCCCTCCCTGGGGACCTGTGGTGGGGCTCTGGGATATGGCCCGTGAAGCCGCAGGGGGAGAGCGCCAGGGCTGGGATCCCCATTCCAGACAGGCAGCTGCGCCTGGAGTGCTGTGCAGTAGAGGCAGTGGGCGAGGACCAGGGTGGCTGGGGCAGGAGAAGGGGCTCTGGCAGCAGCCAGGAGGCAGGGGCTGGGGGGGCACCGCTCAAGCCGGACGTCACTGCCCAAGGGGACCCTGTGCCAAGGGCAGACCGTGAAGATGTTCTGCAGCTCCCGGATGCCGAGGGTGCCGGCACTGCACACCAGCACCTGTAACAAGCTGTCCATCGCTGACAGGGTCTGCAAGAGAACAGGGTCTCGAGGGCAGCCCTGGCAGCCTGAGGGAGCAGCGCAGCCATGGCCCTGCTCTGACCAGGAAGGGGCCTCGGGACAGGGGAACATCCTGTGGCTCACGCCATGGCATACCTTGCAGTAGAGCAAAGCCTCGGGGCCCTGGATGTCCTGCGGAGGCAGGTGGAAGATGCTGCAGAAGCAGGCTTCCAGGAGGCCGTTCTTCTCGTGCAGAAGCAGCCCCGCTGTGCTGCAGGGACATGGAAGAGCTCTTTGGAGGAGGCAAGGAGGAGGCAGACCCAGTGGTTGGAGGCCTGGGCTGATCCCCACGTTACAGGGGCCCTCTGAACCCCTCCTGACCCTGACATTGGCCTTTGGGGGGAAAACCCTGCGCCATCCCCTGCCCTGCTGTCTGCACTTCTCTCAGGCCCGGGTCTGTGGGTGCCCCTGGGACAGGGCTGATGGGGCATTGGGCGCTGGGGATGCGGAGCTGGGGCTGGGCAGGTACCTCATGGCAGCGATGGTCAGCATGACTTGCTGCCTCACTGTGGTGTCCAGTCGGCCGATGGGCTCCTCTTGCAGCAGCACCTGAGGAGCACAGCAGTGTGGATGGGTCAGGACAGGGCAGCTCCTTCCTCCAGCAATAGCCCGTGGGGCTGTCCTGGCACCCGCAACCATTAGCAGTGGTCCCAGCCCCAGAGCAGGAAGGGCTGTGCCCATCTCAGAGCACAGGCTGGCCAAGGGACCTGCAGACTTGGTCCCAGCCCCAGCTGCAGCTGGGCCATGCAGGTGGCTCTGGAGCATGGCCAAGGATGCAGCCCCAGAGCGGCGCTCGCTCCGCTCGCACTCCCCGCCTGGCTGAGCCCTCTCCTGCCCCAGGGCTGGGCCGCTGCCCCTGCCTCAGCCTGACCGGCCATCCCCTCACCTTGAGGATCTCTGCCACCTCCTTCTGGAAGAACAGCAGCATGCTCCACAGGAAGGAGTGCATGCTGAAGGTGCTGCAGATGATGCAGATGGACTCCAAAAGCTTCAGCTTCTGATCTTCTTGCTGCCAGCCGGGGAGGTTGCACATGGACAGACGTTGTCAGGTGGGAGAGACAGATGGGGGGTCCATAAGAGCCCCCAGCACCTTCTGAGTACGGGATGGGGGCAGAAAGACCGTGCCGGACACAAGGCACAGCGGCATGGAAGTGGCCATGGATACCTTTGGTCGGCTCTTGATGGAAGCTAGGATGGGGTCCAGGGTGTTCTTTTCCTCACTGGACACATCCACAGTAGAGATGCACGAACCTGGCCAAGAGAGAGCAGGCAGGCCTGGAGGGCAGGCAGTGGGGAGTACCCGAGCCCTCTGCCCAGCCTCAGGGATGTCCCCAGCCCTGGCTCGTGGCTGGGACACAGGTGCCCCCCATGCAGCCCACAGGGGTGAGGGCGCGATGCGGGAGGGCAGCAGGGGAGGGAGCCCCAGCGTCTCCCATGGAGGCTCAGAGGCACCAGGGGGAAGAGGGAGTTCCTGGCCCAAGGGTGCTGTGGTGGGGCTGCTTCGTGGGCTCTGCGCTGCAGGACCGATGCCTGGCTGGGGACTGCAAGCGTGGGCCAGGGCAGGGCAGGGTGGGCAGCCCCTGCCCGCAGCACCCATGCACTCACCTCTAGGCATCTCACTGCACTCCCGCCCGGAGCTGGGAGCCGGGCCAGCTTCGTCCTTCTCCACCCAGGCCAGCCTGGGTCGGCTGGGGGGTCTCGCCTCCATCCTGAGGGAGGGAGGGAGGAAAGCGGTGAAGGGGACCCCCACCACCAGAGCTGCCCTGCCAGGAGTGGCGGGGCAGAGCGCTTGGGGGGCTCCTTGCTGCCACCATGTCCCTGAGACACTGCAGGCAGGGCTGGGTGACAGAGTGCCCCGATGTCACCCGCACTCAATGTCTTGATCCCGCCCTCCACAGCTCCCCTCCTGTGACCCCAGAGCCCCCCGGAGCCCTCCGTGCCCCAGGGCAGTGGGACTGACTCCGCCTCCCTCCTTCTCCCAGCACGGGGTTGGGGTTCATCTGAGCCGGAGCACCCCCTTGTCACAACCCCACTGTCCCCTCGCTCCTGGGGACTGGGGCCATCCCCACCTGTGGCCGGGCTGAGGCGCAGTCCTTGGCCCTCAGGCACTCGAAGGCTCTTCTGTCTTCCACAGGAGGCCCTGGACACGGCCCAGGGTCTCCCCTCGCAGAAAGGCTGCTGAGCACGCAGGGATGCCGGATGCACACTATGCACTCGGCCACTGCTGCAGCCGCACTGACCTGGGCATGCTGGGGTCCCCCTTATATAGCCGGTCCCCCGGTTACGGTTGCCAGGGCCTTCAGTAATGGGTCAATTATGAGTCAGTGATGGCCCCTGCCAGGGATCCCTACCCACCTCACCCCCGGAAACACGGCCCGGTTGGCAGAGCCCTGGGCAGCAGGAGCGGGCTGGAGCAGGAGGGAGCGGGAAGGTGGGGCAAGGAGCGGGTTGGAGTGGGCAGCCGCCCGCTGCGGGGCTGGGGAAGGCCAACGCCGCCTCCTCTGCCACCAGGACCCCTCGTGGGTCAGCAGGACACGCCATGGCAGTGAGCTTGTCACCGAAATCCGGGAAATAAACTCTCTGACCGGAATGGCAGCTTAGAAACCTGACGTGACTTTGTTACGGTACCGGGTGCATGGGAAGTCACTCTGCCTAACACACACACGGAGAAGAGGCAGTTTACAGCTTTGACATCATCATTACATACGCACTCATTATAATTTGCGAAATGCCCCCCCAGTTCTCCTTACAGATGCATGTGGTAATTTGGGCAGATAAGGCCGTGGCGCAGGCGCTGCGCATTTGAGGAGTGGTCTCTGGGGGTTGTGGTTCTCGTTCGGGGAGAAATCCCCTGACTCATTTTTCACTTTTATGGAAATCCCTCAGTCAAGGATGTTGGAATGAGCGTTTAGTCTTTCCAATTACCTACATGTTCACATTGGTTCTGCTCCCAGCAGGCCCCCAGTTTGCCTGGCTGGAGCCCTGGGACCGCCAGTGTGGCAGGGAGCCAGCTCCATCCATGCTCTGAGGGTTGGATGACACAGATAGGAAGCTGACTGAAGTCCCCATAATTCGAGAAGGAACGGTTAGTGACCTTCTGCTCCACTTAGATGTACACAGGTCAATGGGGCTGGAAGGATTGCACCCAAGAGTGCTGCAGGTTCTGGCAGAGGAGCTTGCTGAGCCACTCTCCATCATCTCTCCGCAGCCCTGGTCTAGCGGGCAGGTCCCAGAGGACCGGAACCTCCAGAGCGGTGAGCCTGAGCTGGGTGCCGGGGAAGGGCATGGAGCAGATGATCCTAAGTGAGATCACACAGCACAAGCGGGAAAACGGGGGGATCAGGCGCAGTCAGCGCGGGCTGACGAAGGGCAGGTCCTGCGTGACCAACCTGATCTCCTTCTACGACCGGGTGACCCGCCGGATGGATGGGGCAAAGGCTGTAGACATTGTCCCTTTGGAGTTTAATAAAGCATTTGACAGCGTCTCCTCCCACAGTGTTCTCCTGGAGACACTGGCTGCTCATGGCGTGGAGAGCTGTGTTCTTTGCCGGGTTGGAAACTGGCTGGATGGCCCAGCCCAGAGAGTGGTGGTAAACGGTGTTGCACCCAGTTGGTGAGCAGTCACTAGTGGTGTCCCTCAGGGCTCGGTGTTAGGGCCAGTGTTGTTTAGTATCTTCGCTGATGACTGATGACTCAATTTAGTCAGCGCAAAACCCAACAGTATCTGCTTTGCTAAAGTGACAGCTGACTACAGCGTTAGGATCACTGCTTTCACACAGCTTCAGCTCGAGCAGATAAACTTCAACCTTACAGTCCTTTGCAAACACACTGTATTCCACTACCTGCAAAGAGAAGGCAGATGTGATAAACAAAACAACAAATACTGAGCAGTGCTCTGTAAGGAGCACTTGCCTGAGTACTTTAAGTACAACAAGTGCATGCAGGTCAAGCCATAAACTGAACGCTGACGCTCCCAAGTCACAACCTCTGTCAGCTTGTTTTGAAGTTTTTATTCTGTAAACCATAAGAAACCACAGTGCTTTCCTTCCAAAGTGCAGAGTTCCAAAGGTCCATCATCACCGCTGAACGGACAGTGCCAGGAACTACCCATGAAAAATGTTTGACCACCCAGAGCATTTTAGTATCTACACACCCTGGAAGAAGAAGAATGACTTCCTGCATCTTCCTTTCTTGTCCTTTCAGGCCCCTTTTTGAGAAGAAAGGGAAAAAAATCCCGTTGGCCAGTTCAGACCTGTGGAATGTGCACAGTTCCAGCAGGGATGAAGAAGGGTGGGTTTGTTTCCATCTCTTACTGTAACATTCTGGCTTGGTTTTTTGGTTAGATTTTTTTGTTTGGTATTCCCTCCATTAAAAGAAACACAAACCAGCAAAGAGTCTGGAGTATAAGTCTTCTGCTTAAACTGCTGATTTGACCTAAAAACTCAGGACCTTGTTGGAAAGGAGTTTGTTCTGGGGTAGAACTGGTCAGTGAAATGCAGGTGGTGGTAAAAGGAAGAAGTCTCTAGAAAGGCCATTTTTAGCTCTGGCAGCTCACTGAGACATTGGTGAAGTTCATTACTAATTTTGCATATGCAATTCCTGTGAGATCCTTGCAAAGTCGTGCACTTGGAGACCTTGGATGCACAATGGGATACTTTGCTGCTGTTTACATTTACTTTTCCTTGTTCTCAGGGTATAGCACTTCAGCACTTTTGCAAAAACACAGTACTCCAGCTTTTTTTTTTCTGTAAAGTCCTTGTAAAGTAGGAACTGCAAGGAGCATTTCCTTTCAGTTTCTAGTGGCTGGGCTTCATAGTCGGAAATGACAGTAGTGATTGAAGCTCCTTATAACCCCAAACCAAAACTGACTCATAGCTTGGTGTGCTAAGGAGATGCTTCATCTATGGTAGCTTTTTGCAGGGGGAGATATGTACAGCCCCAGGGCACATGAAAGCGCAAGCTTGCAGTCGCAGCCACCTCCTGAGGAGCATAATTACGGAGCTACTGCAGCACATGGAAGACAAGGTCCAGTTGTGTCTGTGCCAAGGATGAGTCTGGCAAAGAGAGATTACCTGATAGCTGCTGTGTTACACAAATTTAATCAGCTTCATGGACTGGTTCCTTGTCCCAGGTGAGAGCCTGTTTTTTCCTTCTAAACAAAAAGAAATGCAAGTTTTCAACAGCTCTACTTATGCCACAGTCACAGATGTTTTCTAAAATAAGGATATGCTTTCTGTCTTTGATCTTTCTCACTTATCTGCATTAGTCTTTTGGTCATACTTGGAATTAAATGTGCAATTATCAATCTAGAAAGACCAATGAATGATGGTTTAGTTTCTAATGTTTAGTAGAACGCTTATAAACATCACATCTCTTAAATACTTAAGATTCATGTTTTAAATCTTAGTCTCTTACAAACATACTTTAGCATAGAGAGCCACTGGTCTGTTTTTGTGTCTGGATTCTACAGAGATTTGACTACGAAGCTTCCCCTTAATGTATACTGCAGCTTACCTGGCCTTCTTTGGCTCTACTAGATTAGATATGAGACTCCATTATGTGAAGAAGAGAATCACAGAATAGTTAGGGTTCACTAAAAAAAAAAAGCTAGTTCGCTAGCTTCTTGTCCAATAACCATTGCAATTCCCCAAACTTCACTTCTAAGTTGTACCCCAAATACATAATCTGTCCCTCACCCCGTCTTGCTCATCTCCTGATGGGGCACCTTGAGCCTCTTTCCAGACTGAGCCTGTCTCTCTCCCTCCTCTTGCAGCACTTGATCTCTTGCCAAGCCTGGAGTCACAGTGTCTTTACTCTTTGGCCTTGTTTTATGGAAACTGGAAGAAGCAAGCCATTACACATTTCACTTTTCCCAGCCTTTATGTCCCTGCCTTTTGGTGCTCACAGATCCTCTCCACAAATGAAAGTGCTGTACACGAACACAGGGCAGTACTACAACGAATGGTATGTGAAGGCTTCATTTTACCAACTCAGCATGTGTCAACCAATTCCAGGTACTAAAATAGCAGTATTAAATGCAAATCACAACAGTGATAAAAGAGCTTTATCCACCAAATCCCAGCATTTTACTTTTCACTCTGAAAACTCTTTTATGAGCTCTATTACAGCCATTAGAAGGTTTTAATTGAAAATAGAGCATGCAGCTCATTTAACCTGTTTTCAGAGAAAATCAGTAAGCAGTTCCAATTGCAGTTTTCTGTCATTCTTCACATTCTGTGCTTTAGCGCGTATTATAAAAATGATAATAGAAGATTCCATATCTCAGGGGAGGATAATGGGGATGTGAAACTTCTTACTTCAAGACTATTCTTTCCAACTCAGTTTAAGTTCTTAAGCTTTATAAAACTGTTTGATGTTTGACTGCAGTGTGGATGTCTCCATCCAAGGCACAGGGTTATAAAGCCACCTCACCATGTTTAGATCCCTCGTTGTCAGTCTCAGCAAAAAGCTGATTCATTTGTAGGGCTGAAAAATGCTGCCTTCAGCTATCACTTATACCATGTCTGTATCAGAAACTAGTTGGCTGGGTGTTTGAGTACAGTACCTCTCCTGAGGTTTGTTTTTGTGACTTCAATTCCAAATGCTATCAGCCCGAAAGAGTTGTATTAGAAAAAGAGGAAAAGAAGAATCTGGTTTTAGAGAATGCAGTCGCACAACCTTTCGTTGCAGCTGGTTTCAAGTGTCTCTCCATTGACATCTAGCGTCCGTGCAGAAAGACCTTTAAATTCCTCACAGCCGTGCTGGCAATATTTATCTCTAAATGTTTAAAGTTGTGTAGTTATTAAGAGCTCTTATTGATAATACCAGGTCAGCCAGTGGGTGAGACTGATGGTGAAAACACAGGAATCTCCCTGCACATAACCTGACATTTTGCAGTGTCAGTGACATCTGTAGATGTCTGAGTTCTGAATGACTCTAGAAACCCTTCCAGTGCTTTGCAGTTCAGAAATACTATTACTTTTTAAGTTGTCCTGTAAATAGCTGCAAAATGCTTTCAATCTCTATCCCTTTCCTCAGGGCATACAAGCAGATGTGAATGAATAAACATTCAGTACAGATTTTATGAAGGTTGTACTTTGTAGTCAGCATTATTCCTATTTAATTAAACAAGTCTTTTCGATGATAGAAACCTCTTTATTACACTCCATTATATCACTAAAAGCTATTTAATAAATAAGTGGGTTTATTTTTACAGTGCCAACATGAGTTATTTTCATAATTATTTTTACTGTAGAAATTCCAAGTTTTCCCAAGGATTTGCTGTTGTGCTTTTGCAAAATCTCAAACCATGGCAGTTAGCAATAAACCAGGTTGTTACTGTACAGTTTGCTCCATAAGCAACTCCACCTTCCCAGTAATTCCTCCTGCTCCTCAGTCAGTCTGAAGTGGGGTAGTGCATGCAGAAGCTGTTAAGAGTCACAGCCCCACCATGCTTGGTCCTAGGCTGATGTGGAAAAATCCTTCCCTACTCTGGAAACTCCCTGTAGGTTCATATTTTGATTATTTCCATTGTTACCTGGTTTTGAAAGGCTGTTATTCCAAATGAGTTATGTTATGAAAGCTTAACAAAATTTGCTGCCTTAATATTTCTGTAAGTATTGCAGCTTCAGAAGAGGACAGGTCCACTGCACAATGGGCGTTGCTCCTATCCATGACCGACTGTGGCTCTAAGGGGTTCGTGGATGTTTCTTGGCAGTGTTTTATGATCCAGCCCTTTCCAGCCTTTCCTCAGTATCTCATAAGCTCTAGAAGAGCTCTCTCTTGGTGTGGTGATAACATGACATAGTGAGGTCATGTCCTTACTGGCTGACGGAAGCTACTAATGTGCAAATAATAGATCTTTGCGTTGAAGAGCAGGAAACTTCTGCGGAAAAAGAGCTAGAACAGCCTTAAACTTATTCTGTGAAGGTCAGGGGAGGGTGATATAATATTTCCCCCAGTTTCTGGGAAAGGAGCCGTCATCAGTTTCTGTGGACAGATAAATATTTTCCCTCCTTCTCCTTTCAGTGGTCTATTATTTAAAAACATGTTATGTTAGCCCAACTGTCAGAGAGTCTGTACAGAAAGAACCTGTTGAATCAATGCATCCAGAATGCGAGTGAAAGCATCACTAAAATGTATCTTGCTTGGATTATTCATAATTTAACTATAAAGCAAAACATGTTCATGAGCAATAAAGGTATGTGACTTCAATAATTTCATTCAGAGCAGTGCATGAGTGCAGGCACTAGCAAAACTGCTACAGTAGTTTAATATGCAATGACTTTATAATGAGGGTTATGACTGTATGCTTGTTTCTGTCCTTACCACGATCCTTCAGACAGACAGACTTTTCATCCCCAGTAGGATTCAGTGCTTCCAGCAACCCCAAATTCTCCCTCTGTGGTGTCAATGGAAGGCTGCATCCAAGAGCATTGTGTTGCTAGTGCAACACATTCCACTTCCCCAGGGACCTCGTTGCCTTGGTGACATCGGTGGTAGATCAAACTCTGTCAAAGCAGCTGCCCCCTAAAAAAGCAGGACAGCCCTGGCCTTGATGACACTAGTGTGCAGAGGTAGATGACCTGATGGGCGTAGAACCATATACTCACAGCCTGGTCTGGACTAAGAGAGAGTGACCAGAGAGTGGTTCTTCACAGGCAGTGAGATGAGGTTACTGCCAAAAGGATTTTTACCATTTGGTGAGTTAAAATAAGGTGGCAGGAAAAACAGTATCAGCAGGAGGGGATTAGCTGAAGGGAACAAGTGTTGAGGCCCCTGTTCTTGCTTTGTATAATCAGGACCTACAAACATACTGCAACATCAGAAACAATCGTCTCTTGTTACACGATGCATCTATGAATGGAGGTAATCTTGTATGTTGATTTTAGAGTAGTCCAGTACACAGCATCATGTACACAGTGGATTAAAGATTATTTTACAACAGGCCTGTGTTCATACAGAGCCTCCCTCTTGATGTGCCTTCAGGCAGTCCACCAACCAGATCCAGCCTGTGGAGAAACACTGACAAGTTCTCAGGAGCCCATAGACCCTTAATCATAATCGAGTCCATGGAGATCGGCACCAAACGTGTTCTGTGGACTTTATTTAGAGCCATCTGTATAACTGCTCGCAAAATTAGGGGGTTCAAGTTTTAATGCATGGATGTCAATTATCAGTTATACACAGTACTTGAAGAGCTGCGAGAAGCAGGCAGACGGTAAAGGACAGAAGAATTTACTCAAGACAATTGGTAATATCCTTGTCATTTGTCTGTTGTTGTAGGAATCTTTTCTCCCTTTACCCTGTTGGATTAAGAAGCCCTCGAATAAATAGCATCTCTTGAACACAGCCCTCTGTTTCTGTGCGCAAGCAGTGCTTTGCTTTTCTTTTAAGCTTACACTGAATCTTGCAGAAGAGCACAGCCTGCTTCAGGAGTCTAGTGTTACTTTTTGCCTCTGGAGACATTACCATATGCTGCAGTGCTGTATCTCAAATGATGTTAACATATCTGGTTTTAAGTGAACATTGCCTGTACTTACAGCTACACCACTACTTGAATTCACAGAATTACAGAATGGTTTGGGTTGGAAGGGACCTCCTCCAGTTCCAACCCCCTGCTATGGGCAGGGACACCTTCCACTAGATCAGGTTGCTCCAAGCCCCTGTGTCCAACCTGGCCTTGAACACTGCCAGGGATGGGGCAGCCACAGCTTCCCTGGGCACCCTGTGCCAGCGCCTCAGCACCCTCACAGGGAATAAGTTCTGCTTAAGAGCTCATCTCAGCCTCCCCTCTGGCAGGTTAAAGCCATTCCCCCTTGTCCTGTTCCTACAGGCCCTTGTCCAAAGCCCCTCTCCAGGTTTCTTGTAGCCCCTTTAGGAACTGGAGCTGCTCTAAGGTCTCCCTTTCAGGAGCCTTCTCTTCTTCAGGCTGAACCAGTCCAACTCTCTCAGCCTGGCTCCAGAGCAGAGCTGCTCCAGCCCTCGCAGCATCTCCATGGCCTCCTCTGGACTCGCTCCAACAGCTCCACGTCCCTCTTGTGCTGTTGCCCCAGAGCTGCATCAGGAGTGCAGGGGGGGTCTCCCCAGAGTGGAGCAGAGGGGCAGAATCCCCTCCCTGAGCTGCTGCTCACACTCTGGGGGTGCAGCCCAGCACATGGGGGGTTCTGAGCTCAAGTGCACGCAGAAGCCAGGTCATGGGGACCATCTATCACCCACCACTCCCAAGTCCTCCTCCTTAGGGCTGCTCTATCCAGTCTCCCCCAAGCTGTGTCTGTGCTTGGGACTGTGCCGACCAATGTGCAGGACCTTGCACTTGGCCTTGTTGAACTTGTATTTATCCTTGTATTTCTGATTTGCCTTACTTTCTCTGAGACATTCTTGGCACATTTTCCACAGGACATTAGCTGTCTTTCTTCACACAGCAAAGGTATGGTTAATTGTGTTTGCAGCGGATGCCTGAACTGTGAGAAATGTTTCTCAGTGTGCGATTTTGCATCGTTTAGCCTTGAAAGGATGCTGCTTTCCCTGACCTCTTGCTGGGTTTTCTGAATGACTGTGCTAATTGCAGCAGTAGCCTTGGGAGTCACATTTTCCTTTCACAACTAGGAAGGATCCAACCTTTCTTTATTCCCTCTGAGCTGAATCACATCTAGTCCCTACATTATTCTGTGGTTTAACCACAACCAGCTGTTTTCTTGGCTCCTGTGAACGCAATCTTGTTTCTCTCTTGTCCGGAATAATCCTGCTGCTTTCCTGGCTCATCATTTCCACCACTTCACTTTTCTATGGACTCCTCATTCTTCCTTCTCCTCCCCTGATGCAAACACATTTCTTACCTTCTCCATCAATATCCTCTACAACCTGTCTTCAGTCAAGTCTGTCAGCAGATGCTCTCCATAAACATCTGCAAATGGTGCTTGGGACACAGAGACCAGTGTGGTACCAATGCGCTCCATCCTGTTGGATACATCTGCCATGTTTCATCTTATGCTTATATTCAGGCTACCATGGGAAAGGAGGATTTGCAGGGGGATCTCTGTGCAGGGGATATGCATTGCTGTTGTTCCTTTGATCCTGTTTAATCGTATGAGAAAGAAGAATGTAATTATGGCCTGTCTCCCTCAATCTCCTCCCTGCTTCTGAGTATTTGAACTCTTTATGAGAAAGGCAAGGGGGAATGTAGCTTTTTCTGACAGTGGAGTGCATCCCAGAGCAGGTCAGAAGTGATTCTGCCCCCATCGCTAGGCAGTTTCCATTTGACAGCAGTTTCCTGCTGAACTATTTCCCATGTGAAGGAACATGGCCATTACAAAGAGCATGGCAAGTACCACAACCTGATCAAAGCCAGAAGCACAGTGTTTCCTCTTGGTTTCCTTTGTACATTTGACAGCCCATTCAAACCGTGTTTCACTTTTCCCCCCAATAGCTGTCTAATTTCTCCTGATTTGAAAACACCCTTATGCAGTTACTAGATTTGAGGATGCAGCATCAAAATGGAGCTTAGCTAAAAAGCAACTTTTCTATTTGTCTATTTTATCTGTTTATTTTGCTGTTTAGCTTTGTATTTGAAGGTAAACTCTCTTCACTTACACTCTAATCCCATCAACCCCTTTAAAGCTGGGCACAGGGTTATGAAAGATTTGCTATCTCATTGAGAAGGATGTTTCAATCTTGAAATATTGTTTGGCTTTGGGCTGAAATGAAACCATAACAGCGAAGACAAGAAGGGACTGGAAGGGGTACAGAACGATGAGTTGACCTACCCGGGTGCAGTAGTAGGGAGGCAGTTTGGGATGCTGATGGTGAGGGATGGTGTTTGAGCAAGCCAAGGAGAAACCTCCTGAGCCTGAGTGACAGTGCCAGAGAGCTTCAGAAAAACCAGTCAATGAGAAAACAGTTGATTGATGAAATGGCCTGAAATGAGGAAGGATGGAAAAGGCTGTAACCTGTAAACACTTTAATTGCAAAGTTGTTTAATCTGAGCTGTCCTAGGAGCTGAGAGGGTAAGTGCTATTGCTGCTTCTGAGGCTATGTAACAGGCACAGAGGCTGATGGAAATTTTCCACTTAGTGGCAGGGATATTAAATTATAAAGCAGATAAGAGTTTATCTCCAAAGCAATGAGCTGCTATTTTCTCAAGGCCTTGCTGACAAGCAAATGCTGTGGAAATGAAAGCAGTGATCACAGAAATCTGTTACAGAAAGAATGTTGATTAAAGTCTTCTTTGAGTTTGCAAAATTGTTTTACCTACAGAGAGGCTTTAAACAAGAAACTGGAAAATGTATTCCAGTTGCTTGGGATCAAACTCAAGTCTCAGGCACACAGAAGATGACTCCAGAGAGAGAAACCAATAATTAGCTGCTGAAAAAGTCCATGGCAAATGAGAAACTCAATAGGGTGGAAAGTGAAGGGGAAAAAAGACAAAAGGATGGAAAATGTTATTGCAGTAGCAAAAATGCAGCTAAACCAGAGGGTTTGAATATGTGAGGAATAACCAAAAGGTTACATAAGAGTATTTCTTACGAGTTAGCAAGTATGAAGGTTGCACTGTGACAATGCTTGTGCTTAGAAGGAAAGCTCACTCAGTTGCTTGCCCAGTTATTCCTATCACAGGGTTCAACTTCTGCTCACAGTCAAAAGCAAAGAGTTTAAAATGCTCTTTAAAATAGGCCAGTACTTTGGGAAAGGTCAAATTCTTGTTGGATTTTTGACAAGTATATATTTTTACAGGAAAACACCCACTAAAGAAGGTAAAATATAGAAGGCAGCAAGTACTCACTGTATCAGCAGTTCAAGCTCCCAGACTGCTGAGGAGAACTGCCCTCAGGAAAATGAGGTTACATTTTACTTATGACATAGATGGAACAACAATTGTCTCATTCATCTCTCACTTCATATTGAAACCGATTAGGAAAGAGCTACTGGAACAGAAGAAACATCATGACCAAACCTTAGAAGCAGTATTTGATCTCCGGATGATGTCTTAGGGAACACTCTTTAGGAAATGAATACTCTGGTCACTGAAACAAGTTAGAGAAATTAAAGATACTGCTCCCTATTATCTGTATGGATAAATGGAAACCTCTTTATATATTTATTTATTTAGGAAAAGAAGTCGCTTAAGCAACATTTAGGGCAAAGAAGGTCTTGGAAAAAAGTTATTCTTGATGTCCAGTTATTCTTGATGTCCAGTTGAAACCATCTGCACATAATGAAGTTGGACTTCCCATTTTCATCACCACTGTCCCCCAGGGGAGGTTGGCACTGCAGTTAGCCCTCCTGGACATAAACATCTCAGGAAACCAGTGATTTTGGCAAGACCCTCCCCTTCAAAGTTGAATTATGGCAACACTCAGAAGTGACACACTGCTGCCAGAGATCTTCAGAAAACACTTGTAAGCAAACATTAGCAGTTTTCAAGTTTCCTAGCAATCGCACTTTAGTGACTCCAGAACAGCCATATGACTAATATGATAAGCAGCTCGTTTAGCAAGTAAAACTAAGCATAAAAATCAAGCTGAGCATCTTCCCTAGACATCTCACTTCAAGATCTTACCATTATTCTCCGCAAAGCTTTAGCAGGCGAGCTGGAGTGTGAATAGGAGGGACATAAAGTAAGAAGGAGATAATATAAACGCTATGGGCGTTGTCAATATTGCCATTACTAGAATGGAGCCAGGATAAAGAAATAGCTGGGTAGCCTTTTGCTCAGAAAAAACAGTTCCCTTTTACTGATGGTGTAAAGGTTGCTAGGCTACATAGATTAAATTAGAAAGCTCATAATTTCCCAATGTGTACATCACCTTCAGCAAAGGATGTGCTGTGAATTTAGTGGAAGTTTTTCCAGATAATTCAAAAACTGATGGACCAGAGGGGTTTGATTATAGAAGAACATACAGAAGACAGAATATTAGCCAGCTACTCGATAAAGAAACTTTTCAGCATATTTAGAAATCAATACTGGTTTTAATTAAGCAACTGTGCCAGTGCCCAGAGGAAAAGAATAGAGAATAAAATAGAAAATATCAATAGAACTATTATCTTTACATAAAAAATGGTATGCAGAACTAGAAATACAAAAAAGGGGGAAAGCAGGATTGTGGCTTTGTACTATGAAAGGTTAAACAGGATGTTAGCTTGGAAAAAGAGACAAAGGAGAAAGGCCCAGAAAGTCACAGATTATTTCAGAGAAGATGAAGGGGAAATAATTTGTTATGAATTCTCACCAGACAAGATTTCAGTGACACTAATAAAATCACCATTCAGCCCATATGAAGCAAAGCAGGACACCATCAAACAGTGCCGCTCTTTGCCATCGGATATTGTAGAGGCCAAATCCAGGAAGGTGTCTAAAGGGTGATTATACTGAAAACTGAGTCCCAAGCTCTAGATGCTGATAGTTCCATCCCAGTAAATCCCAGTGTGTGGCTGTGGGTGGCAGAGGTGGAGGCAGCACCCTGGGGGGCTGGGTGCTGCATGCCTCCTGTCCCCCTTACTGGGGGCAGAGATTTGTGCTGAGAGATCCCTGGTGCGAGAAAGTCAGTCCTGGGTGACACAGTGCGTTTTTACCTTCTCCAAAAAGAGCAATCTTGGCTCTCATGTCAAGAAATACATGAATATAGTCTCTGTTTGAGGGAGTGAGGTGGAGGAGCTGTACTTACAATCCAGCTCCCACTGGGACACTTCTCTGCAGACCTCCTCTACCCTCCCTGTGCCTGGAGCAGGGGCACGGCATAAAGCAAGGGGAGAGGGTGGCACAGATCCATCCCGGGAAAGGCTGCTGTCCTGTATCAGCAAACAGCTCTGGCATCTTTAAACGTGCTTGTGCTGGTGACCGGGACAGCTGCTCGCCTCATTTGAGAGCGTTAATGAGGGAAGTGCCAGGAGGCAGCTGCGCCTTTGGGGCAGGCGGTACGCGGGACAGCAGCGTGCTTCATCCCCTTCGCTGCACCCGTGGGGAAGAGAATGGGGAAACCCCAACAATTTATCATCAGCACATGTGAGAACTCGTCCGTATCACAAGGAATTGCACATCTCAGGAGAGACAGGCAATTCACGCCGGCACCACGTCACCGTGCCTCATCCATGCCACCCCTGGCAGAAGCAGAATCGCCTCCAGGCACCTCACAGCCCAGGAGAAGCTGAACTTTGTCGTCTTGGTCCAGAAAGGAGGCAGAGGGGACACGGGGCAGCCCCGCTTCCCGTATGTGTAGCCGCCGGGGTGATGGGCAAGGGTGGAGATTGCGAGCACTACCAGGGCACTCCGTCCGCACACTTTCCCCATCCCGGCAGCAGCAGATCCCGGCTTCCAGGGTACTACCAGAGAGGAGCCCCTGCCCCAACCTCCCTCCCAGCGGAGCTTCAAGCCCTTTTCGGGGGCAGCCTGCGCTGCTGGAGCCGGCGCTCGGCCGCGCTGCAGCAGCTCTCCTCGTGCCGCGCGGCTGAGCACGGCTGCCTCTGCTGGGAAACGGGCGGCCGGGGCAGAGAGAACAGCGAGTTCCCTCCGCCGAGTGATCTCCCGCGGTCCTCTGCCCGCTCCTGAGCTTTGGCTCCGGTCAGGAGGCACTAAACGAAGCAGATAATTGCCTGGCAGTGATTGATGGGGAGTCAAGGGTGAGCGGAGAGCTGCGAGCGGATGAGCTCAGGCATTGTGTCTCAGAGGGAAGCGTTTTTTTAGGGTTTGTCCATGCGGGCAGTCTGGAGCTTTTCTGATCGCATTGGCTGAGCCCGAGCAGGAGTCGCTGTGATTTTACCCTTTTTCAGCCGGTTCTGCTGCAATCTGCACAGGGATTAAAGATGGGAAAGGACAGGGAGTTTATTCCCTTGCTTTTGGTCCACCAGGACAAATAATCACAGTTCAGAATTTTTTGATGGTATGAGAAGAGAGAGAGGAAGAAGCAAGCAGCTGCCAGCAATAAATAACTATTAGGAAACAGGAAATAGTACCAAGAAGAAATGCTGCTGCTGGGATATGCTTCCAGCCCTGGGGAATCCAAAACCAGGCAGAATTTACTTTGCTATCCAGAGCTCATGTGCTCTCAGACCCAGAGCAGCAACAGCAGAGAATCACAGAATGGTTTGGGTTCGAAGGGACCTTAAAGCTCATCCAGTTCCAACCCCCTGCCACGGGCAGGGACACCTTCCACTAGAGCAGGTTGCTCCAAGCCCCGTCCAACCTGGCTTTGAACGCTGCCAGGGATGGGGCAGCCACAGCTTCTCTGGGCAGTGAAGAATTTATTAATCTAACCTAAATCTCTTCTCTGTCAGGCCGAAAATCCCGAGCTCAGTTTTCTGACAGAGGAGGGAAGCCAGCTCTTTGCATGGACAAATATCCCAGGCTTCCACTCAGAATGCTGAGGGGTAGCGACAGCATCGTGTACTTCAGCAAATCCACGCTCAAACTGTCACCTGCAAAGGGAAGTGAAGCCTATCTACAGCTGTCACTGTAACTGTGATACTGATCGTTATAGCCAGGCTTCTAATAAGCCTGGGGAGAACCTATGCATTGTAAACTGCTCAAACTGAACCATCTGAGCTTAATGTGTCTGAATTCAGAGATGTGTTAGCAAAAACCGTGTCCCATCTCTGCTTTAGGTTTACATTTTTACTACATTTGAGATAACGCTCGCAGAACTATTCCAACACATTGAGGTAATGGAAAATGTCCTCAGTTTCATACACAAATCTCCCTAAATTAGAAATAGATTTCCATTTCAAGCATCCAGCAGCAGGCAGCCCATTCCCTTTCCTTCACTGGGCAGCTTTCTGGGGCAGGGTCTGCTGGGCAGAAAAACAAAGCATGGAGTAAAACAGAGCCACATCTGAGCAGGCACTGAACCCACATTATAAATGAGCATTCGGATCACCCAAAATGCATCCTGGAGAGAAGGGAAGGGGCAAGAATCCCATCAATCCCTACCTCCCTCTTCCCTGGGAAGCCCCTGTGCAAGACAGGCATCTCCCTGCCCTCCTCTGGGTCTCCAGAAAAGGCGCCAGCAAGCAGCTGCAGAGGCAGCTGGGATAGTTTTCCAATGGGAACAGTTGGGCAGCGCTATTGAAGCTGTTCAGTGCAGAGCACACTGATGGCACGAGTGCTGTGCTGCAGTGAGCATGGCTTCAAGCCATTGACCCCGCAGGCAGCTTTGTCCATGGCTTGTACAAAACAAGCAGCACAGTCACACATTGTGGTTGGAAGCCAGACGTCACGATGCAAGATGCTCCATTCCTGGCGGTGTTTAAGGCCAGGTTGGATGGAGCCTTGGGTGACATGGTCTAGTGTGAGGCACCCATGCCCATGGCAGGAGGCTGGAACTGGATGAAAAAGGTCCTTTCCAACCCAAACCGTTCTATGATTCTATGAGGAGAACCATCCCTCGCTGCACATGTGAGGTGCGCTCCTGCCTGGGGTCTGCAAACCACTGGGTGGACTGTTCTGGCCATGGTGAAGGATCACTTGCTCAAGGACAACTCTGAAATGCCAGCTACTGCTTGACTGAGGCGTTTCTTCTACAGTGGCCCCTGAGACCAGAGGGAAGGTCATCAGTGGTGAGATGAGTGGCTGATTGGATAAGGACAGAGCAGTGGCGGTTGTTCATCTCGGCTTTCGGTGCTGCCTCCCATGACATCCCCCTGGACTAATTGATGAAGAGGACTGAAAGAGGTTTAGCAATGCAAGCACGGAAGACTTATGTGTC
Organism: Ara ararauna; assembly: GCA_028858755.1. NCBI lineage: Eukaryota > Metazoa > Chordata > Aves > Psittaciformes > Psittacidae > Ara > Ara ararauna. The sequence continues at coordinate 4,472,519 of CM054385.1, forward strand.
ATGGATTACTTCTGGAATACTCCCAGGCACCTTGAATCATCACTGGAAAAAATTCATTTGCATCAAGGCAGGATGGGCCAGGATGTGCAGCACAAGAAGCTTGTGGATTCTGATACAGCAAAAACATATGCAAGGAGCATAAAGAGAAATGTCATTAGTATTCTTTGCTGGTATGGAAACCCAGCTTACCAGCCTCTACTGAGCAGCATTAACCTGAATATACATTATCGGAATTCCCACAAGAAGCCAGGCAATTAGAAAATAACATTTGAATTCAAATCTGAGCTTCTGAAAGCCAGAGAGTCCTCAGTGTGCAGGAAACTGTACCTGTGTTCAAACCCATCTCTCATCCTGAGGCCACACACACCCTGGGGCAAGGATTTGGCGTATTATCCATGGAAGAGTGTTAGCAGACACAGGCAGCTTTTTGAACATGTCCAGGGTGCCTTGGTTTCAGGTTTTGAACCAGCAGATGTGTCTGATCAGCCTTCCCAAAGCTCCTCTCCTCCCACCACTACTGTTGGAAAGCAGCCCCTCATTCCCAATTGCTTTCTCCCATGTTTTACTTACCTAAAGCACCAAATGAAACTGAGCATGTTTAAACACACAGAGGTTTGTCACACAAAATGAAAGCCTACAAAAACTTCACAGTGGGGAGAATATAATTTAGATAATTAAATTGGGAAAAGGATCTGAAATGCTTATAAAAGAAGTATTAAAAGGGATAGTTTGGGAGAATTGAGACAGCATAAGGTTACTAGTAACAACTGACCTATTAAAGTGTAGGGAGTATTTCAGTCTTTCAGAGCAAGCCCTGATGCAGGGCACAGAGATGGGCAAGCCTGGGCTGGTGACAGCACCAAGATAAGACCTGCAGCACCAAGCAAGAGGCCGGCACACAGACTGAGAAGGCTCCTCAGTGCCTGAATGGAGGAGCTGTGCTCTTCATCCCAGCATGTGAGTCCAGGATGCTACTAGTCCCACATTCTGTGTCCAAGAATGATTTTCATAGTCTGCAGCTTTTCAGTCTAGCAGGGCTGCGGTGGGAGGGAACCCTAACTACAGCACACAGCTCATCACCAAGCCTGGAGGTCACGGTCTTCCTCAGCAGCATGGGTGGGTGGCTCTTCCATTCCAGCTGCCTGCACGTCCTGACCCAGATGTGGGATTTCTGCAGTTCAACCGGGACAGGTGCAGCTGCCACAAGCGGATGCAGCGTCCTGCAGCAGCAATGCCGGCTTCCATGGCTCTGACCTTGCGGGTTTGCTGCATCCTGCTGACAGCCCCAGACAGCCATCTGCTGGGCAACTGCTTCATAACCAGCCCAGAGCAGCCGGGATGGTTATGCTCTTTTTTCCCTGCTTCCTAGATGAGGAGCAGCTCAACAGGATGCATTTGGCGGGGCAGCTGCAATGAGCAGTTTAAGCATCAGTGTCTGGAATTTTAAGGCAGATGCACATCCCTCCCGGTAACTGTCAGTGTTTCTGTAGCACGTGGGTTAGATATAAGGGGGGAAAAAAAATCCATCCTTAGACCACTTCTTAAAGCTGTAAGCTGCTTCTAGTCATCACAGCCCCAGCACAGGAGCCAGAAAGGCAGCCAGAACAGCTAGGGAACCAGAGTACAGGAGAGCATCTGGGGGTTGGGCAGCACAGAGCCATAAACACAGACCTGGTCCTCCTGAAACTAGTTTGGATTTAGCCACAGTAAACCTCGAATTGTGTTTAAAACCATTTGAGAGGTTAGTGTCCTTTATGCACTTCTCTGAACGGGTATGAACTCAGCAAGAATGGGGAGGCAGCTCCAAGTGAACTGGGATTCTCCCACAGCAGGAGCTAGCCCACTCTGTAAACCACAAGACAGACTCTGGGGAAGGCAAGTTCCCATCTGGCCCTTCCAAAGAATTGGGAAGGAAAGTGGGATTCAGGGTTTCTGCAGCAGCACTTGGTGGGTGGAAAGCTTTCAAGGCTCACCCTGCCTGTAGAAAGCCAAAGGTGCAGACTGTGTCCTTGTGGTACAGGCCTACCAACTGCACCAGACCAAGGACAAACTCGGCTTCCTTTCCTATGGGCCATCAAGACAAATGCTTTCATCTACAGCACCCCCCCCCTCCCCCCCCCATATCTGTGTCCAGACTTCTCCCTGGAAAAACATAAACCACTTCCCACAGGCAAGAGGTTATTTTAGCGTTAAAAAGTCACATCTGCCACACAGCTCCTAACAGGACTTGCATGACAAACACGTGAAGAGCAGAACATTCATTTCCACAGCTCATGTCAGAAATCCAACAGCTCAGAGCAAGGGGTTAACAGTTACAGGCAGCACAACACAATGTACTTCACAATCACATCTCAGAGTTAACTGGAAAACGTTTGCAAAATTAACCATGCAAGAAGTGAATGAATGGCAGCACCCGTTCCAGCCAAGCAATAGTTAGCTTTATTGAGTTTCATAACACTGCATCAAAACCAAGAGAAATTAGAATTCCGTTCTGCTTCTTAACATCAGTCATTTCTCAATGAAAATGTGATTATGTTTAATGATATTAAGAGAAAACCAAGGAACAGGAGCAAGAATAAATTTAGATAAGATGCAGACAGCATCCCCTTCATGGACTCCACCTGGCATCAGAGCCATGGAGCTCTCAGAAGTGATGTTAAATTTTCTCAGGTCAGTGTCAGGGATTGAATCCCAGGATGCAGCATCTGATGAATCAAATATACCACGGGTTGCTATGAACCGTGCTGTACTTTTGAAGTCACATTTGGATATCTTCAGTGGGACAGAAAAGGATTTATGAGGAAAGTTCAGGTTAATCAAACACATTTCCCCTCCAGCTGCCTCAGTAAAGCTTAGTACAAATGTTAAGTATAATTCATTTTCCCTACTAGTTCCACAGAAAAGATCAGCATGCAGGATCGGATACAGCATCTGTAACACCTCCTGCCCCCTGAAACATAGCTCTGGCCTCCCCTGCTTAGTTCTGTGCTTGCTTCATTACATGCGTATAAGATGAAAACATAGGAATAGCCACAACTAAAACTACAGGAGACAAGAATGCTCTGACACTGCTTGTAGACACTAGTGTGTGCAGCTGCTAACATACACCCTGAGTTAAGTACACACTGCCAAGCAACTGTTTTGAGGAAGCTTTTCAGCATTAACAGCTACATGTTTCTTCAGTAAATAAAGAATTACATTATAAAAAGCATCCCCTTCCTGCACGAGGAATGACCTAAGGTAGTGTGTGTAATTGTGTAATGGTGATAGCTGTCTGTTAGCAGCAGTACTGCTGTGGTACATTGGCTCAGAAGACAGGTGAATCACCTCTAACTCCTCACTAACTCTGTTTCAGAGCTATGGGCTTATGTTTCTGAATGGCACATAGTACCACCTAAAAAATGTGAGGAAGGCAAAAAGGTATTAGGCAAGCAATCATTCCTGAAATTTCAAGTGATCATTCATTTATTCCTTTGAGGCAGACTTGCACTCTCCTCCTCTCTCATTTCCAGAGACTTCCTAGTCTTCATAGACCTGGTGCCACCCAGTTAAGAAACTTCATAGCAACTTCAAACCCAAGGAAACATGCCTGGAAAAGAGAAAACACACAGAACACGTAAGTATTCTAAAAACCTGATCCAAACTGTTCTTCAAATGCAGCACTAAGCACACCTGATGGGGCTGATGTGGGAGGAGGAAGAGAACAAAAAAAGGTCTTGGACCAGAGGCAAGAATTCTATATTCCTCCACAAAAAGACACAACTACTCTGTTCAGTTCATTATTTACTGAAGGGGAAGCTGGTCTAAATTTAACTACGGATTTCTGTCTTCTACTGGATGTAGGGTCAGTAGAGAAAGACTAGCAGAGAAAGTCAACAAAAGGCTTTCACACAAAGCTTTGAAGAAAGGTTTATTTGGTGTTCCTCCTAGACTAAGGTACACTTTTAGAACCAAGATACCAACAGCTAAAAGCACCTGCAGAGACAAGAATCTCCCTGAAATGGTACAACACTGATCAGCCAGTTCTCTCCTCTGCAGACTGCAAATGTTCCCTGTGAGCAGCCATCCCCAAACCCCAGCTGGGATCACAATTTACTTACTGCATTAGCAGGAAATGCCCGTATCATTACAGCTGTGAAGCCCTTTGTCATGGGTTCAGCAGCAGCAGTCATTTTTCTCCTTCTTGGTAGCTGGTGCAGAGCTGTGTTTTTGATTTTGGGCCTGGGAGCAGCGCTGATAACACCAGTGTTTTGGTTATTGCTTAGTGATGTTTTGGTCTGACCAAGGACTTTCTGAGTCTCATGCTCTGCCAGGGAGGAGGGGGAGCCGGGAGGAAGCAGAGACAGGACACCTGACCCAAACTGACCAAAGAGGTTATTCTGTACCACAGCACGTCATGCCCAGGATGTAGAACAGAGAGCAGAGACCCAGAAGGGTGGGGGTGCACTGCAAGGTCAGGCTTGGTATTGGGTGGTGAGCAATTTGTGTTCTTTCCTTGTATTTGCCGTGTCATTATTATTATTGGTGGTAGCAATAGTGGTCTTGTGTTATACTTTAGTTACTGAACTGTTCTTATCTCAACCTGTGGGAGTTGCATTCTTTTGATTCTCCTCCCCATCCACCTGGGAGCGGGGGGAAGAAAGAGAGGGGAGTGAGTGAGAGAGCGAAACTGCGTGGCTGACTGGACTTAAACCATGACACCCTCATACAGAGATGCAACTCCTTCTTCTCTGATAAGTTCTCTCAGCACATCTCTAAAGCCATTTGGGTATTTTCCTGGAGGAGCTGAAAGGGATGCAAAACACATTAGTAGCTGTGTGGTAGTCACAAGCATATATTTAACAGCCCAGGATTTTCAACAGGTTCATACTGCTATGCCATCTACGTGACACCAGAATCCAAGCACTGCCTAAGCTATGTTGTGACAACATCTGCTCAGGAAAATTATCTCTCTCAGTCAAAAGCAAGCAAATAAAAAAGACATCTTACTATAGGCTCAGTAAAAAGAAGGGAGGTGCTCACCACCACCACAAAGAATCTACATCATCAAGTCCACCAAACCACCTAAAAAGCTAGGAACATACTTGCGTTCTTCACATACGTGTCTCAAGCTCAAGACACGCTCCTTCCCAGATGCGTGCTCAGACGGCATCTTCCATTGCTGCCCATCCCATTCCCAAAGCACCACACTGAGTGTGGCTGTGACAAGCTGACATAAAACTCACCAGTCTGGAAACGGGATTTCAGCACGTCTGGTGGAATGGCAACTGCCCAGTTGAAGATCCCAGCCAGGCCCCCAGCAAAGAGGATCCTTGCCGCACTGAGGTCATTCACACTGTGGTGGGATTGGGGGGGGAGGAAAGGGAAAAAGAAAACAAAAGCAGAGAAAGTTAAAAAAGAAGTAAATTCTCATCTGTTTTCACTAAGGTGACAAAGAGGCAGCCCAGCTGAGAGCCAGAAGGCAGCACAATGCTGCAGACACACACAGAGCACTGAGTCTGAGCAAGATTCCCAAGAATTAGAGCTTTGTGGGCAAATGTACTAACTCCACCCTACAGGTTCCTTCAGCAGCACACAACAGCTGCTCTGTGAAAAAAACTAAACAGAAGACCCAGCAACAAAAATCCCCAGCTCTGTGCACACATAAGGGTGAAAACGAAGACACCTGAGGTGTTGCTTACTTGGCTAATAAGAGCCAAGGCTCCAATCTGAGAGAACCTCAGAATCCACTTTTGGCTGTCAGTTAACCCCAGCCCAAACCAGCCCAACTCACAAGATGAGCAACCGTTTTATTTAATTTGTTTTGATGACACTGCTCTACATCTCTTTGTATCTGGGGAGATTTGCCAGCAGTGCCTGGGAAGTCCAGGAAATGATGACTGCGAGATCTCACTAACCTCTTTCCCTCAGGGGTCAGAATGTTCTTCAGCCACTCATACGTCATGAAGTACATTCCGCTGGCTGGGACATCTGGTGGGTAAACAGCAAAGACTACGAGTAGTGCAAAAGGAAGCCTAGAGGCAGAGCAGCCCCATGCCAGCTCAGCACCGCCACTGAGCACATCCTGATTCCTTTCTGAACCTCCTCTACAAACCAAATCTTCTGTTGCTCTGGACAGAGGAGCCTGAACTTTCCAATGGAGAGCAGGTGCTAAAGGCAAGCACAGGGCACCCTTTCGCAAGCACTTCTACAAGCAGCCTTTCAAGTCAGACTGTAACCTGCCTGCTGGCTGTTAAGCTAATGATGAGACAGCTGTAAGCTTTCTTAATTACTGCACAGCAGATCAGAGCAGTTCAGGAGCTTTAGGAGTTTTGCACATTATTTGTTCTAATAATTCTATTTCGGGGGTTTTTTTAAGGTACTCCCACAGCCCACTCTTAGCTCATGCCTGAACTGGAGAACCAGCCTGAGTTATGTTGCCAGAGTTACATTGGTACCTGCTACACTTCCATGAGAAGCAGAGGATAGATCAAATTCCTAAACTGGGATATCAAAGCACAGAAATTGGGAAATGTTGCCCCAGTAAAGGGAACAATCTAACACCTTTCAAAGACAAAAGTACCGAAACACATGAAGGATTCAATGTCTGGCACAATTACTTCTGTTGTTGTTGTGAGAGGGGTAGTGACATCCCGGTCCAAAATAACCCACACTCAACTGGGTAGAAAGCAGAAGTGCTGCATTCACCCCTTCAAAAGCAGCATGATACAGCAACAGACAGTCACAGGCCTTCTCCCAAGGAAGGGAAAAAAAAGGAATACACAAAGCCCACTTCTGTATTTGTCTTTGCTCTTTGTTCTCTCTGAAGTCTCTCCTGAAGTCTCTCATTTCTTTTGGCTTCTCAGGTCTTAATTACTTTCTACATCCCCCTGATCCTTGTCATCTAATCTCTTCCTCGCTCACTGAGGATCTCATGTTTATTTCTCAGTGCCTTTGAGGCATTGGAGTAGCTCTGCAGACTGCAAAAAAAGAAAGGAGGGTGACACAGCATCTTCAATTGTCTAAAGGGACAGTGAGATCTGTGATAATGTCAGGCTTCCTCCTGCTCAAATTAAGCTTTGAGTTTTCTAGCTGACCTTGGGATTAGTCAGGCCTAAAAAAGATGGAGGGAAACCTGAGGAACCTGTTCTATCTCCTTCCTTCCAAATCTTCCCTGCATTGGGAACCACTGCCACCCTGCCTGTCTCTAGATCTATAACCATGGTGCTAAGAGTTTGACCTTTATTTTTAAGCCTCATGTCCCAAGCACACTGTATCTTACTGTGTCAAGTCTGCACCCACAGCATAGCACAGCTGGGCACAACAACAGTTCCACCATCTATTTGTTCTTTCTCTCCCACTGCTCCGCTTGACAGGAGTTCCACATAAAGACTCGGAAACCTACACTGCCCTTCTCCAGCTTGCTTTTTAAAGCCTCCCTTTGGTATGATGCATATAAAACACAAGGAACTGAGGCAATTAGGCTGCTGGAAATAAGCCCACAGCCCATTTGTTTCCTTGTACTCTCCACTCTGTACTGTCCCCTTGGTCTTACCCTTCAGCCTTGTCTGCATGAGGACACTAAAACGGGGTGAGCAGTGCCCCAGCATCTCGGCACTGCTCCCTCTGAGCTACCTGAGCAGAGGAAGCTCACTCTGTCTCAGCAATGGTTACTGCTGCAGAGCCACATGCACTCACACCACCTCGGCAGGCAAGGCTCCAACAGAAACCACATCTCCCCACCCCACCACACATGGCTCAACACAGTGGACTCCTGATTCCTGACTGAGCTCCTATGTATTGCACAATAATAGAATATACTGTTGCCAAGCTACAGCTCTGTTCCTGTAGAGCTAGAAATCACAACTAGTTAACAGCACTTTATGGGTGGAGGGCTTTTTCATGCCTAAGTTAGCGTGTAGAAAACCACACAATGTTTTCTTAGCTTCCTACCTCTTTTCCAGAAGCTTAAACATGCCTGAGAGAAGGGCTGCTCATAAACATGTCCCTTCAGAAACTAGTAATAAAACATTTCTGTGGCTATTACTATATGCTGATGTAAGGACACAGCAAGAGTCACAGCTAACAGGGGAACCAGAACCAGTACTGTGAACACTATCAAGACTGCTGGCCATGAATTTATTTCTCCCATAGCTTCTGTTAGTAGCAAGACTGTTGGCAGGCAATCATTATATAGCTCATACCGTACCCATCTAAACCAAAATTGTTCCTTAATGGCTCTTTCTTATGTAGAAAGGGAACGGCACAGCACCTGCCCACATGCTGTCTGTTTTTAGCCTGTGCCATCAGTCCCACGCTTCCAGAAGCATTTAAACATGAGTGTTTTAATTTTTAGAACTATATTTATAACCTAGGAAAGGAGACAAATTTACATCACACTCAACATGCAACAACGCAGCAGCCTGGAAGAGCCTTGGAGTGCCTTTCCCAACTGTCTGATTAACTCAGAAACTCACGTCAAAACATCATCAGGTTTCCTCTGCTGGAGCCTTTTTCCCAAGCCAAATCCAAAGAAGCACACAGCAAACATGGGTGTCACTCCGATAATAGGAGCTGCCATTCCTCTGTATAAGCCTCGGACTCCCTGCAAGAAACAGTATCACAGGAATTAATTGGGTTTGCATAGACTTTCCACACATCAACTTACTGAGAGGAAAACAGCTACAATACAATGTCAGTCATAAAACCAAATTTATCACAGGAATAAAGGGGTCTGTTGTTCATTTGTAATGATGCATGTTTAGCTGAGGCACAGGGGTTGTTACAAGGGAAAGTTGTCCTTCCTGGAAAACACAGGCACCACTTATACCCTTCTGTTCCAGTACTGATCATCCTCTACTTATATCTCAAGTATGAGGAAATTAGGTTAAAAGCCAACAGAGCAGCAGTCCTAAGGATTATGTTGAAAGTCTTCTCTTATTCATAAGTGTGCTTTATTAATAAGTCATCAAATGCAGTAGTGTAAAATCCTGACACTGAGCCTGGGAACACTGCATTCATTCTTTAAATAAAGGAAGAGCCAGAGACCAACCTGAACAACTTCACTCCCCACACAAACTCAATTTGAAATGAGTTCAAGAACAAATTGGGGTTCTTTCCTTCCCCAAGTCAAAACCTTTGGGGCATACAAATTTACACTCCTGATGTTTCCCTTCAGCAGGCTACACACATGGAAAAATTCTCATGCAGACCCAGCAGCAGCAGTTATTTCATTTATCTTGCCTTTGAACTGAGCTTTTTCTAACAGAAAGGAGTTCTCTTTCTACATGAGGGCTAGATGCACAAATTATGTATTTGCTGGTCTGTCCACCCCTTTCTTTCCTCTCCCAAAATAGATTACTGTATCTTAGTATGTGTCTGTACTCTCATAGGCACAACTGACTGTAATGAAACTGGATCTGGCTGAGAAAGATCAGACACTTCTGCTCAACCTTCCCATGAGCTGTTCCCCGTTTCCATTTCCCCAGAGGGAAACAAAAGGCCTTGGCAGGGACCTTTAATAGTTTTCCTCAAAGAAACTGATGAGTATTGAGTAGGAGTCGAGAGGCAGCATTACTTTGAACTTCACATCACAAGGCTATTATTATGGTTCAGCTCTAACGTCCGTGCTTCAGCAGGGGTGTTAAAAAACGCAGGAGATTCAGGGCTAGAAAAGCATTTCAGTGCTTTGTGGAAGAGACTAGGGAAGCAAGATGTATTTTGGTTGCATAACAACCTGTTAATACCATCATGAAAGAAGAATTTGGATATGAGGCAGATCTTAGTTACCCAACAAGATCCAATGGTTAGAAATCAGACTTCAGACTAGTAAACCAACAGTGGGGCTTTACAGCCATTGTTTCCAAGTGGTAAATAGCTGCTGGGAAAACTTGTGAAGCAGAAAAATAGATTCTATGTCACTTACAAGACTTTAAACCAAGGCTGCCTGTCTTTCTAAAACCAAAATAGACTATGGTTCAGTCACATGATATGGCTGATTCAGGAGGGAAAACCACTGTCCACCTTCCAAAAACTGAATAAAACTGCTATAACTGTCCCTCTGTTACCAAGAAAACAAATAGAAAAAAAAATAAAACCGCCTATTAATGCTCCTCTGCCTCCCTGTAGATGGTATAACACATTATAGAAGAAAGCAAAAATACTACTTGTATCAACAAAGTTGATATCCTGCCTATATCAGCATTTCCACAGACAACTCCAAATACCAAAGATAGCAAGATTCCACTGACTACAACAACAAAGCTGGCAAACAACTGCCAACACTCACTCCAGCCTGTAACTTCAGGCATTAATATCATGCTATTTTGAACCAAAAGCATTTAACAAAATAGAGACATACACCTGGAGGTAATGTGGATGCCAAGTATTCCACAAAGTTTTGTAATTCACCTATAAACTTGGATTAGAACCAGTCCAACTGGTAACCCCAGGATGGTGCAGTCTCCAGGAGGGCAACATTCCCACATGATTCCATTCCTGCCACACATAGAAACAACTGATGTTTTTGGCAGGCGCTGCAGATGACATGCTAACACTGTACCTCTCCAACCAGAGTCTTTCTGAAGCAGTCAAAGGTCCCAGAATAGAGCGCAGGCTGACCAGGCTGTGGCTTCGGCTGGGTTTGCAGTCTGACCTAGTGAGATGGGATGTGAAAACAATATTTTATGAAATATCACTGTCTAAACTTCAATTCTGAGAATACCTCTATATGAAATATATCCCTGGAAGTGCTCAAGGCCAGGCTGGACGGAGCTTGGAGCAACCTGCTCTAGTGGAAGGTGTCCCTGCCTGAGGCACGGGGCTGGAACTCGATGAGCTTTAAGCTTCCAGCCAAAACCGTTCTATGATGTGATCATATGACTGCTACACAATAAGCTTTGTGAACAGACTTCATGACGTTGTTAGAGATTGACACCGCTTTCACCCTTTGCAGAAGAGACGAGATTGAATTTTAATGTATTTAATTATTAACACTCAATGAATTAATTGCTGAGATGACATCAGGATAACAACCCCACCTCAATACCTGAGAGCTAATGTCGTGTCACTGCTCCACTTCCTCACACCTTTGGTGCCCGGGTGCACCCTCCTTCCGCGCCCCATTTGTCACCATGTATCTGCCCTGCGTCCCCGTCCTGTGTCCCATGGGTCGCTTTCGACTCCTGTCTGTCCCAGGAGGCCGGGTACCCGCCGCCCCCCGGTGCTGACGGGATCAGCTCAACCTCCCGGCTCCTTCCGACGCCAAAAACACCGACGCTCTTTAACGTTTACCAGAAACCAGCGGCCAACGGGACCCGGCGGCCTCCGCACCGACAGAGGGCGCCCCGCCGCACGACCGGCACCGCGAGGTACACCGGGACCTTGAGACCGTCCCGCCTCCCCCGCGCGGTGCACACCGGGATGTGTAGTCCTCCCCCTACCGCCCGCAGGCGGCCGCGCTCTTCCCCGCGGGCTGCAGCGGACCGAACCGCGCCGCGCCCCGTCCCGTCGGCGCCCGCCGCCTCACCTTGATGGTGTCCAGCGGGTGCCCCACGAACACCAGGCAGACCCCCCCGAAGCCGCCCGCGAAGAAGTTCTTCACGGGGCTGACGGGCTGCGGCTGCTCCGCCATGGCGGCGGCGGGCGAGGAACGGGGCCGGGGCGCTGCGTCCCCTCCGGGCCGGGGCCGCCCCCTCCGCCCCCTCCGCCCCGCGACCTTTACCCCAGTGCCGGGCCGCGCGGCACGCCGGGATGCTGGGGGCGGTGAGCGCGGGGCAGGTCGGGAGCGCGGCGGCAGCGGCGGGGCCTTCCCGCATCGAGCGCTGCTGCCGGCGGAGGCCCCGCCCGGCCCCCGGCGGCTCCTGACGGTACCGAGGGGGCTCCCCGGGGCGCCCCCCCCCCCCGCCGCCGGCTCCGTCCCCGCCATCGCCTCCTCCCCCCCCCCGTTCCGGGTGCTCCGTTGCGCCCCGGGCTGGGGCCCCGCCCGGCGGAAGTGACGGCCCGCGGAGGCCGGTGGTTCCTGCGCGCAGGCGGCGGCGGCCCGGCAGGAGGAGCCCCGCGCCGCTCCCTGCCCGCCCCGCGGGCGCACGGCCGCGCTCTGCGGCGCCCGTAAGTGCGGGGGGCTCCGGTGGGGCCGTCTGTGTGCGGGGAGTGCCCGGGGGGCGCGGCCGCCGCGAGCCGGGCCCGGGTCCGTGCCTGCGCCTCTCGGCGGGTCCCGGGGCGGGGCGAGCCCGGCGGGAGGGACGCGGCGCCGCTTCCCCGGGGCTTGGGCTCGATTTAGTGCTGGGGTTGGGCTGCAGCGCGGGGAAGCCGGGCGGGGGCACGGGCTGTGCCGGGGCCCGCTGCTGCTGGCCCTTCCTCCGGAGCCCCCGGGTCTCCCGGGCTTCCCTTCTCCTGTTCTGGCTGCGCGGGACAAGTAGGGTTCAGTCGTGCACGCTTTAGAAAAGAAGCGGACCTGAGGTAATTGAAGTGGAGTGGGCGCCTTTCTGCGTGAGCTCAGAGCTGCTACAGAAGGAAGGCTTGCATAGGTACATGCGAACTAACTTCATGGGTTGGAAAGGATGGGAATGAAATGAGTCGTATGAGTCGAGAAGGACAAGGCAGGCACGGTAGTATGAACAGACAGGGCAGTGGGAGGAGAGTGTGCAGATTCATTAGTAGGGCTCTGTAGAGTCATCTGTGGTGGAGACCATGGGGTGTCGTTCTAGTTTCTCACTCTTGGGATGAAGAAATCCTGTCTAAAATCTCAGTGGAGGAGCTGCGAGGTGTATGTGCTGTGTGTGTGATAAAGAATTTGGGGATAATCCATGGATTATGCATTTGAGTGACCTAAGGGAAGGTGTGATTAACATTGATAGCCACTGTGGAGCTGGGTTGTAGATGGTTTCAGAGAATAGTGTTGGCCTGTTTACAGTTTACATGGATAAGTGGTTCAGGAGACAGACTTAAGTTATACTGTCTCTGTTTTGGAATTATCAATCAAGAGGTGAAAGAAGAAAAAGCCATCTCAGATGGCTGAGAAATACCGCAAGAAAAGAAGAGGTGCATCCTTCGAAAGACTTATGATAGAAATCACACAGAGGTAGAGACGCAGGGCAAGAAATAAGAAGAGAATGATGCGGTGGGGCAAGATATGAGGTAGTGAGATCAGAGAGAGACTGATGGTGTCATATTTGAAGCTGTTTTGTTTCAGAAGACCTTGTGGAGAAGATTTTTTGCGAAGCAGGAGTCAGCCAGAGGGCATCTCTGTTGGAGCTGGCAGGCGGCAGAGCGTAGGGGTGCGTGTGCAAGGAGACTGGAGAGAGCAAGGGGATTAAATTGTACCAGTGTTAGTGAAGATGAAGGAGTATCGTGGATGAAGGTGGTAAAGAAGGACCTCATCCTCCCTTGGGTAGGAAAGCAATCTAAATACAGTTTAAAATGTTATAATCTGATTTGGGGGATTATGGTAATTATTTAATCTAAATGCTCTCTGCTTCTTAGACCCTCTTTTTTGAGCTTAACATCTTTATTATCTTAAAAGCTAGTGCTATCAAGTATACCTGTGTCTTGCCTTATCTTCAGAGCTTGTGATTTGCTCGTGAATGAGGACACTGGGCTGAGTGTTAGGTGAGTTCTGTTCCTTGTTTTCCTAGTACCCTGCTATGCTTTGTCCGCTGAGATTGTGCCTTAGCTTTCCTCTCTCCACACGTCTTGTGTGACATTCCATTATGCTGGAAGTGAGCTCTTTCCTAGAGTGTTGTGACAGGAGTTGTGAAAGTCTGCAGACTGTTTTCTGCTTGATGTGGCCCATTTGCCTGTGCAGACAGTTCCTCTGTTCAAGTGTGTTAGTGGCACAGAGAAACATTTCTGTGCTCTTCTGAGCCTCCTCCCCAGTGGCTTGTACATAACTGCTGAAGTGCCAGGTGGGCCTGTTATTCTACTTAGATATCTAAAACCATCTCTGTGCTTGGATGGGGCTCAGCAGGTTTGAGAGAGCAAATGGACCCAGTGTTTGGTTTTTTTTTTTTCCCACCTCTAGGGTGTGGGAAGATCTGAGTGAGTTTGGGAAGTTTCCTGACTGGTGGAACTTGCCTGGGCTTTGTGATGCTCTGAGGTTGGCTGAACAAAGCTGTGGCACACTGGGCTATTGATGACTCTGTAGGAGTGTTGACAGTTATTCCTTTAACGTAAGGTTTAGCGGGTAAAGATCTATGAGTTTTTTATGCAGGAAGTCAATATTGATACAGATTAAGCCCAGAACTAAATCATTAAGCAGGGCAGAGGGAGGGACGATTTAGGTTTGCCTTGTGTCTGTCAAATCAGATTTCATGCCTGTCTCTTTCCAGTATGGAGAGGTGGTGCTTCTGCCCCTCTGAAGTTCAATGGGAAGCAGTGCTTTAAAATACTTGTGTGCTACTTATTTTGTGGATGGCTAAGGAATCAAGAGGCAAATGGAGGGAATGGATACCAGAATTCAGGGGATAATACAATTAGCTGCTAACCTTCATCTTCTCTCAGGGGAGGTTTGTATCTGCTGCCCCTCAAATTAATTGTACATCACGTCTCTTCCTGGTTATTCTGTGCTGCTTGGTCAGGTGGCTGGAAACAGAAAGCAGACAAGTTGAGGAAAAGTAATGAAATTTGTGGCTGTGATTTCCTGTGCTCTAAAGTCAGGATTCTCAAAGCTTGATCGTGGTTTCCCCAGCAGCTACAAATTGTGATACAGTGGGAATATATTTGAGTAACAGAGCTAACAACATAGTAATGCAAAAGGCAAATGTGTAAGAAATGCAATGCGTGCTGCTTGTGGAAAACAAAGCTATGTTTTTATGTATATAATTTTATATGTAAAATGCAGTTGCAGCCTTGTTTTAAGTCTTGTATTTAATATGTTCTTTCTTAAAACTTAATAATTTGGGTTTAAATGAAAATTTGTGACTACAGACGAGGCGGCACAATTCAAAGTTGATATGTGCTGTGCTGCTGAACCATTCATATGGTTTAGTTACACAGCAGAAGGTTTGTAGTTCAGTTGGCTGTTCTGAATCTTCTTGAATAGCAGCAGTCAACAGGAGCATAAATCTCTACACACAGAAGGTAAAAAGTATATATTGGATGGTAATAAAATGAGAGAATTAATCTTATCTGCCCCCTCAGATGTAAAGCCCAAACCACATCACATCCAGTAGAACCTACTTAAAGGGATTGATGAATTTCACCATTTCTTTTGAGATAGCACTGAAGAGTGTTAAATTGGGTGTATGTGAGAGATCTGTTTGCTTGTCTTAATTTCCGAAGTCCCACTCAATGCTTGTGGCTCTGAAGCAATGTGGACTTGTACAAGGTGTCACAGGTGGCCTTTCTGGCCCCTGTGGTCATAGTTAAGGGGTTTGTGTTTTTCCTATTGACGAAATGGATGTGATGCTTTTCTGCAGCACTTCAGGCTGTTGGTAAGAACTTAATGCCATAAACTTAGTTGTGTATCTCTGAAAAGATCTGTAGTGAAGGTTGTGCAGCTGCTTTCCAAATGTCAGAAGTCTCAGCGCTCACTCTGGGAACTAGGACGCAATGGAATAAACCAGTCTGAGGTTTTAGACCTTGCCTGTAAGAGCAGCTTTGGCTTTGCAGGTACAGGAGTCGCAGTGGATCCAAACCAGGGACCTGCACAGCAGAATTGTCTGTAGCTGGGCCGTTGGGGCGGTCCATTCCTGGCTGTTTGATCACCTGTACGATGCTGATGTGGCCTCTCTTACAATTCCTTAGGCAACAGAAAAAAACTGTTTTTCCCCCCTTAGGAGACAGAACTCAGATGAAATCAAAAGAAGGATAAAATTTGGAGGAGAAAAAGAAGCTGCAATTGCTTTTCTGGTCTGCAGTTTGACAGGGCAGTAAGATGTCCGTGGACATGAACAGCCAGGGCTCTGACAGCAATGAAGAGGATTATGACCCTAACTGCGAGGAGGAGGAAGAGGATGAGGATCCTGGGGATATTGAGGATTATTATGATGGGGTAGCTAACGACGTGGAGCAGCAGGGAGCAGATGCCTTTGATCCAGAGGAGTATCAGTTCACCTGCCTGACTTACAAGGAGTCGGAGAGCACTCTGAATGAACACATGGCCAGCTTGGCTGCCACGTTAAAGGTGAGGAAAGGTTTCTGACCCTAAAATAAGTCTGTGATTGAAAAGGCAGATGTGGAGTATAGACTTTGAAATAAAAACTGTGGTGATGTTGTTGTTAGGGGGGGTTGGAGGAACATTATTAAAGGCCCCTGGTTCGAAACTGACTCCCAGGTTTACAATTGTTGCATTCTGGTTCTGGGGCCTGAAAAATCTTCCTTACTGAATGTTGATTCTTACAGGTTGTGGTTTTTTTACAGAGCTGAGCTTCATAACCAAAATTCCTGAGTTACAACTCTTTGCATTAACACAGTGCGAAGAGGATA
This sequence comes from Ara ararauna, assembly GCA_028858755.1. NCBI lineage: Eukaryota > Metazoa > Chordata > Aves > Psittaciformes > Psittacidae > Ara > Ara ararauna. Next base: position 4,488,923 of record CM054385.1, read on the forward strand.
TATAGAAAAGAAACAAACCAAATCATAAATGGTGCAGACTGGTACAGCTGTGTGTGAGGAATCTGGCAGATAGGAAGACATGCTGGAACTCTGTAATTCTTGCAAAATCACCTTTCTTTGTTGGTTCTGGGAAAATAATCGTAGACTTTCAAAGACAGATCAGGTGTCATGCCAGTTATTAACCCTACCATTACAGTGACAGCAATTAAAGTACAATGCATTTGCCAGCTCTTGTAGTGACTAATTCATCACAGAAGAGTCACAGTGTGAGTCAGCTCCATGGTATTATGCTCAATAAGAATTTTACAAAGTTTTCTTTCACTTTGTGCAACCAATTTACTTTAGTACAGGGTAGGAATAAGAGGTTCCCCCTCTGCCTTGTCAGTGTGCTTCAGTCCCAGTGCCAGTCAGATGAAGGCAGAGGTCTTTTCTAAGGTCTAGATGTAGACACTGGGCTGAAATTACTGATGCACCTACTCTGTAACAGGCCTCCTACTGCTTGCTCTTTGGAACAGCCTTTAAAAACAGGATAGGTTATTGCAGCATATAAAAACCATGTTGGATAGGTTTTGTTTCCTATTTATTTGGTATGAATCAAACCTAATTTTAAACAATGAGAGGGATCTCTTGGTCCTTACTTGCACATCAGTGTCCTATAGAAGCAGTATAACAATAGGACTATGAAGCCTGTAAACAGCTGGCTCTGAAGAATACGCCTACTTTTTGCAGTCTCTCTGATTTTGCTGTGTGTGTGCTTGTTCCCAGCGTTCCCCATCTCAGGAAATTAAGTTTTACTCTTTCTTGACTGTCAAACTCGTGTTTTTATTTCTTCAGAATGTGCAGCTCAAGCTCTGAATGCCTGCTGTTCCCTCCAGATTGTCAGAAAAGGGAGGCAAAGGAAAGAACAAATGAGAATAGTTGCTCCAGCTGCCAGTTGCTCTTGGTTGTTAGCAATTAAGTAAAGATTTAGAACAGCTTTTCTGCTCCTTACTGTTTGCCTTCAAATGGAGCCCTCTTCAAAAAGGTGACCCCTGCCATATTGCTGTCTTGAATTAACAAAAGCAATCCTTTATTTAGTCTTTAAAATTAGGCTTCCAGAGCTAAAATAATTTTTCCAAGAATTCTGAAGACCTCATTGGGCTGCCCAGCTAATACCAACCTGCTAGCTCGACTCTCACCCCAAATATGATCCAAGCAGGGAACACTTAGAGTCCATTTATATGAAGAGTATGCTTACATCACGTGCTGCGTTTTGGTTTGTGCATGAGAAGGTAAAAATAGATTTGGGTAGAAACCTGAAAAACTGTGATCTTGTAAGCCACAAAGACCTTAGCTCTTGAAGTGCCACATTAACTCTCTGTTGGCTAGCAGCAGTGGTGCAAGAATTGTTCCTTTCTTGGAAATCTGCTGTGGATCTGCAGCATGTGCTTTTTTGTTTCCTGGCATACTTTCTCACAATACTTCAGTGACCCCGTTTCTTCCTTCCCCTCTCTTTCCCTGAGGAAACTTGTCATTTTGTTAGTTTTCTGAGACAAACTGGAGTGGAAGGAATTTGCACTGAATTAAGAAGCTTAGAGAAGAATGAAATTGAATAGAACATGTTAAGCTATTTGTTACCATTATTTTCCATTGGTTTAATGGATATGAGTAAACAGGGGCAGACTTTTGTAAGAACTGTGTTAACTTCTTCCCTCTAACTTGCTTGAGCTCTAAAAACTTCCTTTTGAAGACTACCTTTCATAATGTCTTGGGGATTTTGGATAGTGGTAATGGTTCTTTTGGAGCACACTCATTTGTTTTGTTGATTTAATCTCCTTTACCTTGTGATAGCTACTGGTTATGTCTGAGCATTAGCTGGGAATTAAGGCAGAGTGGTTGCTCCTCACAGAGAGATGAAGGTAAACTGAAGACTCTTCAGGGGGTACAGTGTTAAAGGCAATGCATGATACAGTATCTGAGCAGTTTGCTGTCACAAGAAATGAATAGACTAGTACAGTTTCCTAAAGCAAAGAAAAAAAATGAATGCAATAAATGGACTCAATGCCATGTTTGAATGTTCTTACACTCTGTATTGTCATTAGGTGAGTCACTTTCCAAAGGTTGAATTGGGGGTATTAAGCATGTTTTTTCTCTGTGATGTATTGTGTATACACTTTTAAGACCAGTAATGGGTATTTGGAGCTTTGTGTCTTCATACTTGCAATCTGTAGTGTTACAGCTAATAATAATCTAACTAAATAGTATTTCAGTTGCTGTGCTTATTAACCCTCAACATTTGGTTTTTAACCTCACCAACTGTTTCAGGCTGATTTTTGAATTCCTATGTTCTTAAAAGGTTGGAGGTGAAGAGTGATCCTCCTTGGAAACCCTCCTAGCTAACTTAATTCCCCATGAGTTACAGCTGACTTTGTTCTCACTCCTACTGAAGCTAAACAGATGAGTGAGCAAACCTTGTATTGGCTGGTGAACCTCAGGTCAGGTGTGAGGGCCCTGCATATGTTAAAAGTGTGAATGCAGTGCTTGCTTTTTATCTATGCCAGAGAGGCAAAAATTAGTGAAAAGCTGAAATCTGATAAAAGCATGAAACCCAGCATGTAGGTAGATGTATGTCCTTGCATCTTTTACTGTCATAGGAAACTTTTACCTTGAATTTTTCTGACTCCCTTTTTTTATCTGGTGAGGAATTAGAGCATAGAAAAGCAGTACAAACCAGGTAGTGGTAGATGGAATCAGCTTTGCTGTTGTGGCAGGTTTGCAACTACAGTAGTGGTTATCCCAGAACCATGCAGAAGCAAGAGGGGCTTTGCAAGTGGTACTCTGAAAGTTTCTCCTCATTTTGGTTTTAGTAAGAACTAAAGTCCTTGCTTTCCAAGAAAATAGGAGGAAATGTTTGCTTCTGGGTTAGTGCTGTTAATCTGGAGGCCTGTTTGTGGAGGGTTCAGTTAATACCCTGACTAAAATTAGGACAAGCTATCTCTGCTCCAGTGTGCCGGAAGAAAATCTCAAACTGATATCCAAAGCTGTGATTCTGTGACCAAAAGGCCTGTGAATTGAAACACATCACTTTTCATTCCTCAAAAGGCCACTTGACCAACAGTCAGCACTTGTTAAGGCTAATGCTGTTGAAAGCAGAATGGCACGTATTGCCTGCAGACTAGTAAAGGAATTGCAACAGTTCTTTTTCAGAAGTAGATATAACTTCCATTATCTTTCAAAAATAATGAATTAAAATAGCATAGCAGTAAGGTTGTTTTCAAGATAACTGTCAGTGGTCGTTGAGTGGATCCTGGTGTGGCAGTATCAGTCCATGCATACAAACAGTGTGATAGGCAGCAGTTGTGCAAAGTTGACCCTGTCACTGGCAAGGAATTAAGTGTGTGATGATGTCATAGTGGTTTTGTTTGTGAATGACACTTCCTGGCTCTGCTGAGGGTCTCCGTGCAAGTCTGGAATATTTGTGCTGTTCCCCATGACTGGCAGTAGCTGCTCTGACTCAGTGGTGACATGGATCTTTCTGGCTTTTAGCAATAGTTTTTTTTTAACTGGTGATATAAACCACTAGATAAAACAATTACAGTTTATGAATAAACCATCACTTGACTTTAGATCTTTTTAGAAGCTGATTGTCAGTCATGAAGCTAAGGTAACAGGTTCAAACTTAAACAGGGGAAGTTTAGATTGGATATGAGGAAGTTCTTTACTGTAAGGGTGGTGAGGCACTGGAATGGGTTGCCCAGGGAAGTTGTGAATGCTCCTTCGCTGGCGGTGTTCAAGGCCAGGTTGGACAGAGCCTTGGGTGACATGGTTTAGTGGGAGGTGTCCCTGCCCATGGCAGGGGGTTGGAACTGGATGATCTTAAGGTCCTTTCCAACCCTAACAATTCTGTGATTCTATGATATTTCTGCATGTACAAGAGAACAAGGAAAAGGCAGTTGTGTATTGCAAGCAAGCGATACTGATGTCGTCTTTCCGTGAAAACCAAAGGAACTGTAAAATGGAAGAACTTGGAATTTTCAGTTTGGTAAAGCAAGTAATGTGCAAATATTTACCAGACAGCAAAAAGTTTACTTCCTCTACTTCTTGAAATAACAGCTTGTGTTGTGAGGTATTTTTTTTTAGCCCTGTTCCTTGAATAAAACTTGGTAGATGCAAAAAGTAGTCGATGACATGACATAGTTCTGAATCTGTTAATCCATGTTATCACTATGGGTTTTTCAGAGATCAAACGGTTTTTCATGTTCTTGCTCACCTCATTGATGTCGCATCTTTTAATGTAACCAAATTAGTGTTTGCTCAGGAAAACACGTCCCGCTGCAGCTTCCCCACACTCCAGTTGTGCTGACACAGAACAGTGAGTTTTAGAGCTGCCTGGTGAATGCTGGCAGCGGTCCTTTTCAAATACCATGTTCAGCAGATCCAGAGTCATCTGCGTGGAGATTGGCAGCCTCTGTGAGCAGTTCTACCCGCAGGAGTTGGCACTCGCAGGATGCCCGTTCAGTGCGATCCCAAAAAGTCCGTAAAGATCCAGTTGTCAAGACACCAGCACGTGCCTCCCTGCATTGCTGTGCAGACCATGACCAGGCATGTGATGGGGGGTGCTTATCTGAACAGACCTGCTGTGTGGCCTGCTTGTTGTTTTTTTGGTGCCATAATGGCTTCATTAAACTTACATGCAACATAAAATGGAAGTCATAAAAGATGAGCCGTACCAGAGTTCCTCAAGTACAGGAGAGGTATGAAAGCCCCTTGAAATATTAACATGCATATATAAAAGAACAGGGTTTGAAACATTTATGTTCAAAGTTAATGTCCATAAGAGCCAACATTGGTAGATGTAAGTATATGTTAGTAAACAGTAAATACTTAAACATCATTTATAATAAATGGTAGAGCCTGATAGGCAATTTTGTCTTCTCCTCAGAACCCCTCTGGTGCTGTTTGGCAATGATAACATGCTATTTCCAAGTACCTGTAAACCCTAGATTAGTCCGGTTTCTATCTGTACCACGTTCTGTCTTTCGGTATCAAGCCAACATTATATGGGGCATCCAGGCTGAAGCTGGAACCCTTTGGAGCACACACATTTGAGCTGTACGTTTGTTCTTTACCCACTTTTTGTTCCTCAGCAGGAAGAACCTGGAAGTTCTGCTGTATAAAAACTGTGTTGTTGCCTACTGGATTCACAATCCCTGTGCTTAGTAGTGTGTTAAACATCAAGAGAGCATGAGTATGGCCGTAACTGTCATTAGTGTGTGCTTTGTTTTGATTCCTAAAGGTCTTTAGGAAGAAAAGATATAGAAGGTTTTCATAGACTTCTGGCCAGGAAGATAACAGCTGACTGGAGATCCCTGACCTTGTGCCAGCTTCATGAAATCTATGCTCCGTCCCTGGTGGTGTTCAAGGCCAGGTTGGACAGAGCCTTGGGTGACATGGTTTAGTGTGAGCTGTCCCTGCCTCATGGCAGAGGGTTGGAACTGGATGATCTTAAGGTCCTTTCCAACCCTAACTATTCTGTGATTCTAAGTGAGAGAAGTCAGTTTTGTTCCTTATTGCTGAAATTCCCAACTTGATTGGGAAAATGTGCCACAAATGTGGAGGGTGATTATAGCCCACACATGTCTTTGTGGTTCATGCCTTAAGTGTATCTTGCAGCCAGTGTGACTGCAGGGAGCAGAGCAAAGTCTGTTCACAGCTGTTGATGAGTACGATCTTGGTGGGAGGTAGAGGTGAGACACAAGTCATTAAATATGCCGAAACCATCTTTCAGTAACTGCTTCATGTTGCAAGCTTGCAGCTGGACAACAGGATCACAGGAGTGCCATGAAGCAGCTACAGCACATTGCCAAACCAGGGTGTTGTGCCTGTTAAGGGTTGCGCAGCGAGAGCGAGCTATGCTGTGTGCTATGAAACACTGGCTTACACAGTTGTTCCTCCTCCTCTTCTTTTTATAATAGAAGAAAAACACCCTGGAAGTTGGGATTGTCAAGGAAAGGACTGTGTTGTTTGGGAATACTCACTGCACACTTAGCTAAACCCTGTGCCCTGCTGTGTGCATGCACCAGTGCTTTCCAGTTTAAGTTGGCAGCCCTGTGTCCTGAGTGACTGGGAGTCACAGCTGTGTGGACTCGGGTTATTACCTCCCCTTTGCCTCCTCCCTGTGCATCCTCAGCATCCTCCTTCCTGTCAAGCAGAGGGAATTGTCCACTTCTGAGTTTTGCTGGGAAAACACCTAGGCAGGGGCTGAGCTGAGTGCCATAGGCTGTGGTGACAGCACATGGGGAGGGCAGTGTAATGAGCATGGGGCACAGATGCTCTGAAACACTATGTTAGGTTGGAAAGAATAGGTGCAGTGAGTACAGCTGGGGAGTCTCATGTCAATCTTTTATCTGTGTGCTGTCTTACAGCTTTCTTGCTGCATTTCTTTTGCTCTGAATCTTTCAAGGAAGGAATCTCATTGCTATTTTGTAATGCCTCTGGCATAGCATCTTGCTCAAGTCTTATTTTTTGTAATTTATCTCTGAATCTCCTCAGGATGGCCTAACAGCTTGAGAAATACGTATGCTGAGATTTCCTACCTGAGTCCTACTGATCCTGTTTGTTGGCAGCTGCAGCCGAAATTGTTGCTATCCTGTGTAGGAGAGTGGATGGATTAAAGCAATGTGTAAGTGTGGAGAAGGAGTTAGAATTTAACCCGAGATCCCCCTTCTTGAGTATGTGGCCAACTAGGTTATGCACTGGTGGTTTCACAAATCATGTATATAGCACCAGCAGTATTTGTCATTCCCAGTCTGCACTCCGCCTCCCTAATATGCTTCTAATCTTGTGAACTGACACCAGATCTCTGAATGCCAGAGGGTGAGTGATGGGGTACAGATTAAAACCCTATGGTGAAGCACAGCTCATGTAGTGCTGCATGTCATACCTTTTCTGTGGTATTGAGACTATAAATTCCAAATTGTATTTCTTTCTCTGCAGTCTGTAATCAGGAGGGGGCCTGAAATGTCAGACAAATTATAAGCAATACTGTGAGTGAAAAGGTGGAAGGCTCTTTCTGACAATTTTAAGCCTGATTCTGAATTGAATCTCTTTGAGAATCATGTGATGATTCTTGGTTTGGATTCCTGATACCTTATCTCTGTGAAAGTGAAGATTGAAACACACCTCTAAAAAATAGGCCATCCCTTGGAGAGGAGTGAAATGAAGTCATGAAATATGCATGCAACATATATATGCATGAGGGGGTTCTGTAGAATGTAAGCTCTACAAAAGACAGTGGGTTTTGAGCTTTTAGGAAACATTTCTGTCTGAATTAGCGACTGTCAGAGTGGCATGGTTGGAAAGGTGTTCAGCTGTAGAGGCACAAAGCTTCAGCTCTTCAAACAGCTTAGCTTATCTAAGGATGCAAGTTGAGGCTCAATTGTCTTAGAGCTCTCTAAACACAAAGTACCTGCAGAGCTTCTTTGATGCTTTGTTCTTGGTTTGGTATTTTTGTTCTTTTGATATTGTCTTGTCCTAAAGAGTGCCAGACTCTCTCACTCCAAAGTGTGAGAATTTTGCTTATCTTGGAGAGTAAAGAACCCAGGCGATAAATGATGATAGAAATAATAAGAAATAAATACTGTGCTCTCTTGCAGAGAGCCAATAGATGTGTTTAATGCAGTGGCATTTCTTCCTGTTCTACTTTCAGAAGCTAATTTTATCCAGCACTATGTAAATTTTTCAGACTCTTTTTTTACAACTCCTGTAGAGTGTTTCCCTTATGCAGCTTCCCCCTGGCACCCATCCTGTGTGCATAGGCACTGCTCCCCTTTTCGAGTGCAGTAATAAACATTAGCATTTGCTGCCCGTGTCTGGCAGTCAGCAGCCTCCTATCACTGGTGGGTCAGAGTTAAGCTGATGGAGGTTTGGAAGAGGCTTCTGAGGTGATCAGATTCCTGTTTTAAGGTGCAATTGGAAATGGCACGTTGGATGAGATGCTCTTTTTCTCAGCTTTGCTACCCCATTGTGAAGAAAGAAGCCTGGTCTTCAGCCTTCTTTCGGCTTCAAATTTTCCAGGTTCAGATTTAGACTGAGCTGATCTTTGATGTTAAACTTTTAAGCTGGTGGTGAAAAAATGGGGAAACGGAAAGGAGAGAAAAAGAAATCTTGTAACATATCTATACTGCTTTCAGCCTTCATCTTCTAAACTGTAACGAATTTAATCACAGCAAGAAGAGTTCTGGAGAAATCAAGTTATGTGAAGTACTGGCACAATTCATCAGTTGCAGACAAAAACTAACTTAGTCATGCAACATCTAGAATACGCCATTCCCTTCTGTGTCTTCTGTTTTACTGAAATGGCCTGCTGCCAGCAAGACCCCAAGTAGGCTATCTCTCCATCTTTTGGGGGGCTTAGTATCCTGAAACAAGAATCGGAGAGTTTAAAGAAAGCTGACCGTTATCAAAAACTTCTTTAATTTATTCAAGGTCCAGGTTGGATGGGGCTGGAGCAACCTACTGGACGGTGGCCATGCCCATGGCAGGGGGTTGGAACTTTAAGGTCCCTTCCAATCCAAACCATTCTATGATGCTATGATTTGTTTTGTGTCTGTGAGAAAGCTTTATTGTTCCTGGATAAGCTGGGGTTCTTGTGGCACCCGGTGCCTGGTAGGAGACTGAATCGTAGCTCTTTCTGACGTGTTTTATAGGTTTGAGATCTCTTACTGGGTGAAACTTTTGACTATCCAGGAAATGCTGTATTGGACAGCGTGTGTAGACAGCAACCAAGACATTTCTTAAGCGGAGAGGCTGCAGTGGGTGCTTATGGAGGAGGCATTGATGTCTTCTAACTGAATGGTTCAGCCAGTAGTATCTGCTTGCGCACTGCTTCTCCAGTACTGTAAGGTAATAAGTTATGTATATGTGGACCCAACTTATGACTGCAGTGGTATTTTTCGGCACACAGCAATTCCTTACATTATACCTGCTGACGTTATTCCTGTTGGAATAGCTGTTTGTGTCTGAATTACATGATGGTAATTTTTACCTATGAAAATTGAGCCAATGAAAACTTTTATACCATATGAAAAAAGGTATTATATGTGAATTAACAATTCAGAAAAATAACTTTCATATCTTTCACTTTACCTAGAATTCATGCCATATGAACACATATACTACATGTAGCATTCAGGATTCTCAGAGGACTTTGAATTCCGTCTGACTCTGTGTTCTGCTCTGTTTTGCATTCCTTCGTATCTGTTTGATAGCATTAGTTTTTAAGGAGTATATTGTTACACAGAAGGAAGCAAAGTATTTTTACAAATACTTTTCGTGTCTTTCATTAGAAGTCTGATTTAAAACGTTGTGTTAAATATTTTTGTAAGTGAAAGTACATACTCTGTATGTTTGGTTGTGCAGTATTTGGCAATTAAAATACCAATGTGAAAAACATTTTTGATTCTAGTCTTAACCTTAGAAGAACTTTGGCAGCTTCCTCTTTAGAAGAAATTTGAAAGAAGCCTTTTACTTTTATCAGACAGGGATATCATTGTCCACCCAGCAATCTTAGTTTGGTTTCTGTGACATGGAACTGTTGGAACAAGTCCAGAGGAGGGCCATGAGGATGATCAGGGGACTGGAGGACCTCCCATATGAAGATAGGCTGAGAAAGTTGGGGCTGTTCAGCCTGGAGAAGAGAAGGCTGCGTGGAGACCTCAGAGCAGCCTTCCAGTATCTGAAGGGGGCTATAGGGATACTGGAGAGGGACTCTTCATTTGGGACTGTAGTGATAGGACAAGGGGTAACGGGTTCAAACTTAAACAGGGGAAGTTTAGATTGGATATGAGGAAGAAGTTCTTTACTGTAAGGGTGGTGAGGCACTGGCATGGGTTGCCCAGGGAAGTTGTGAATGCTCCATCCCTGGCAGTGTTCAGGGCCAGGTTGGACAGAGGCTTGGGTGGCATGGTTTAGTGGGAGGTGTCCCTGCCCCTGGCAGGGGGGTTGGAGCTAGATGATCTTAAGGTCCTTTCCAACCCCAACTATTCTATGATTCTATGATTTACTAAACCATGAGTGTGGCAGTTTTCTCTGTTTCAGAGCTCTAGACACATGCTTTGAGTGTTTGATTTCCACGAATCTAATAGCCTGGGATTAATGATTTATTTATGGTTTTGCAGACGCATTCCTTAACCCAGCAGAGGGCTGTACAGGGTCAAAGAAAATGATTTGATGTGTTATTAGCTGAGCACAAAAGCAAAACCAGGGAAAAGGAACTTTGACATTCGGATCATCATCTTCAGCAGATGCCCGCTCTCAGGGAACCACGTCCCTCACCTACTAAAACTTCCCAGGAGCTGCACCAAAATTCTCATGGAGTTACTTTTACAGAATCGAAGGCTTTATTACCTAATAAACCCAAACCTCACCTCCCCAGTCTTCCAAGGTAAGAAAAATCTGCAGATCCCATGGTATGAAATTAATACTGGTAGCTTCATCGGGTGGATTTTGAAAGAGCGATACAAATCTGTTGGACAGGGCAGAACTCTTGCTCTAGGCCTGGTGACTGTACAATTAGCAATTACATGCTGAGCTGTAACTCCTAACAGGGAGGGTTTGGTGTTTGCAATAGTAAAAGCAATGTCAGCTGACTGCTGACAGTTCAGCAGTGGTTGGGCAATGCTGCTTTTCCAGGGGTACCAGACCTCCTGTCCTTCCTCTCAGTGGTTGTATTACGAGACTCGGGAAAATACCGGAGATCTGTTAATGTAAATTTCCTTCCATTGGTAGAAGTAAGCATTTAAGCTTGGAATTTTTAACTAGATTTAGGTCAATAGCACCTTTCCTGCTTGCCTTGCCTAGGCCTCCAGACTGTCCAGCACAGCACAGTGGAAATGCCCCTCGTGAGTCTCCTTCTGTTCACGCGTCCCCACACCCTCCCTTGCCTGCAGCTGAGCCAGTATCTCGGTTATCCAGTGATGAGGGAGAATGTGATGAAAAAGAAGAGCCTGTTGAAAAACTGGATATTCAAGTCATCATCCTCAACCAGCCACTGTATGTTCCCAGTAAAACTTAACCTTGGTCTCTCACTGGCTCTGAACTTGCAAACAAAATACTTGAGGGAGATTTGGGGGTTGCTTTGTGTTGGATATGTTTGGGTGTTTTCCCTGGATTTTAAGGAAATCATTTTGTTCCCTAGTAGGCAGTAAAGGTTTAGCTGAACTTGTAAAGTAAATGTGCTAAAGAAGTATGCTTGCAGGTCACTTCCTCAAAGTCCAAAAGAAATCAGAACACAAAACACTGAGGATCAAATTGGTAACTGCTTTAAAGGGCTGTGGGTTTTGAATAAAGACACGTAAACAGTGCCCTTTGGGTGAGATTCTATTATTGGACTTGCCCCCGCCTTCCCCCTCACCCCCCACCCCATTCATGCACACATTTTTTGCTTCAGATGCCATTCATCAGAGTAAATGTAGCAGTGATGTGTAGGTTTAATCATCAGATCTTGACAACAGCTTAGTCTAAACGCATAAGCTTTATTGCCTTGCCTGTATATCAAATTATATCCTTTGTAGAAAAATACAGACAATGAGCAGAGCTGATAGCTCCTCGGAAGTAGATCTTACATATATATATATATATATTTATATAAACAAACTAGTGTCCTTCCCTGTTCAATCAGAGGAATTGAATTTTGACCACTGCTTTTGGTCATACTTATGGGAGTATCAGAAGGGAAGAAAATGATAATAATAAAAATGGTGTTATGCCATAGAAATAAAAATTGTAATTTATATTTTTCAATCTTTTACTAAACATCTAAAACCATACTCATTTAGCAGGATTTATTTGTAAATAAACTGTTATTCAGTGAGTTGTTACTAAAAGTAGAAAATGCCAACAAAAAATCTTGTCTTTCCAGTTTTGCACATTTGGTAGTCAGCAAATTGGAAGAGGTTATTACGTGTTTGACAAGCAGTGGAGCCATATTCAGTGTGCACTTGACTTCATGTTGGAGAAGCATCTTAGTTCACAGATGTGGAAGTGAGTAGGAGTGAAAGACTCCTTATTCTTCCTGGTATTTGCAGAAAGATGTGAAACCTGTGGTTCTGGTTAAAGAACAGTAACCTTGTGTTCAGATTAATTGGATCTAAAGTTGATAGTCTGCTTTACATATTTTTGCAACAGTTAACTATCAGTTTAATACAATGTTAGTGGCATTAATCAGCCTCAAGATACACTTTAATGTAGCATTGTTAGGCTTGATATTATTCCAAAGAACAGTAGCTCTGTAGGTTTTCACTTGTTTTTCTGCTCGCCTGTAGGAAAATTCCTCCAGCATCCAGTAACGCAGCATCAGTTCGTTCACCTTATCGGACAAACTCAGCGCCTGCTTCGCAGAATGGTGTCAGTGCAGCAGGCTTCCTCTTACCACAGTTATGTCATCATCAGCATTGGTATCTCCTTCCTGTGTGGCTCTGAATAATAAATCAGTATCATCACATGGAACAACACTAAATGCCAATCCTGCAACTTTGGGTGCAGTGTGCCTGCAGTATGCAATCAAGACAGGTGTCTTCATCCCCTTCAACACCTACAGTGCTTTCCTCCTTACCTTCACCTATGCCCAGCAAACCTCAGAAAATGAAGTCCAGCAGATCTTTTAAACCTAAGGAATCTTCTGCTGGCAGTGGCAGCTGTAACAGCACCGGCAGTGTCAGTAGCAGCGGCGGCTCAGGAAAGAAGCCTAAAACAGTTCTGCACTGCTAGCACCTTCTCATTCCACAGAGTCCTTTAGGAAAAACTTTGTGGTTAACTCTGGAATCACTGGGACCTCCTGTCATCCATCAGCGACAGCTTGATCCCACAGTGCTGGCCTCAACTGTATGACTAGCAAAGCTAACTCTGTTAGCCTCAAATATGACCAATCAGGGAGGGGTGCTCTGACTGGAAGCCCCGAAGAATTGATAAAGAGAATGAGTGTGATGATGAACAGCAGCGACTCCACGCTCTCCCTAGGGCCATTTGTTCATCAATCCAGCGAGCTGACTGTAAATTCACATAGCAGTTTTTCACATTCGCATACTTCCCTTGACAAATCAATAGGAAAGAAAAGAAAGTGCTCACCTGGTTCAAGCAGCATAAACAGCAGCAGCAGCCAAGCAAATAAAGTTGCCAAATTCACATAGGTGAACAATGTTCATGCAAAACACACTGGTGCAATCCCAGGGACACAAGGACTGATGACCAGTTCTCTTTTTCATCAGGTATGAAGTTTTCTCTTGAAGTAAGCCAGGATGAGCATGCCTTTTCACTTGCTTTTATTACATGTGTTCTTTTAATTATTAGCAAGCCAAGTCCAGATCCTATTCAAGTAAAAGATAGTTCTCTTATTTGCCCACTACTCATTTAGAGTGGTTTTATAGTACATTTTTGTAAACACTCTCATAAAGTTTAGCTTTATTTCTTGTAAACTTAACCTTAAATTGTTCTTTAGATGTTGCCTCTGAATTGCTCTCGGGTGGAATTCAGTCCTCACATTTAAAAACCCAGTGATTTTAAAAGTGAATCTTGCCAGCCAGCCATGGAACTGAGCTGCGTGTCTTAGCTTGACTTCTTGTTTCTGTGTCAGTTATAAGCATTCTACAAAGTGGAAGGAACATAATGTTGCTAATAACAGAACTGTGATACAGTGATGAAATAAGCCTATTATCCCATGGTGTCATTGACTAACTTCTTAGTAATAACGAGATTAAATGTTATAAATCAGATAGAAACCTTTTTAGTCAATAAAGGAAATAGATTTACTATAAAGGAAGCAGATCTCCTGAATATATAAGATCCCATTTTAAAATTTAGTTTAGGGTTGGGTTGTTTTTGTTTTTGTTTTAGATAAGTTGCACTGGAAAAGTGATGTATTGGGAGAGAAAGTTCTTGTAAGTTAGGATGAGAGAGAATTTTAGAAACTGGTGTCTCAGACTTCTTAACAGGACTATTCAAATTGACTTGTAGGAGCACTTGGAGGGGTAAACATAATTTGATAGAGCTTGAGGAGAAGACAGAAGATGGAATTTTAGAACTAGACTCTGGTCGAAAAGGTATGAAATTTTTTGTTTCCCCTGGTGCTGATAACCTGATGTCTGCGTCCCTGCAGGACCCAGAGGAAGGTCAGGAGCTCAGGAAGAGCTGCTTCAGAATGGTTTCTTACTTTTCAGTTTCAGCCATAGATGAAGATTTTCACCATTATATTGTGTTCACTGTAACAAAAAAGAAGCATTCAGAGGCTGAATTTCTTTTTGGACTTACCTAGTAGTTTTTTTTTCAACTATGCAATATGAAGGAGAAATATAATTTGAGGTGAATTAAGGAAGAAAATCCAGTCTGAAATCTTTATAACTATGAAGAGCTTTAGCTTGAGAATTGTCAAGTCTCGGAGGAGCCAACCTCATGTTGTTACTTACAACATCTCGGAGGATACAACCTCATGTGTATCATGTTGTTCCTGCTGATTCTTCCCAAAATGCTATTGTTGTCCAGAAAATGCCTTTTAAGGGACCTGCTCTAACAGCTGCCTCTCTCATCCTTCTCTTTCTTTTGCTTGCTCCAAAGCCAAAGGCACGTCCCTGATAGCTGGATGCACCGTGGTGAGAAACGAACTGGACACTTTTCACTACAAGCAAAACCTCCATCTGGATTTCTGGACTCCAGGATGCCTTGAGTTTTCCCAGCTTCCCATGGTCCTCAGGTGTGGAAGTCTACTGGACTGTCATTTAAACAAGGAATTTCCCTGAAGCCATGTCTGTAGCAGTAAATAAACTAGAAATGGACACTAGATAAAGTTCCACCACGTAATTGCTCTTATCAGTGTTAACCGTGGTCTGGACTGTTTGCTACAAACCTGTGAGATTTTACTTACAGGAGTACATTATCTTGCCACTATTGGACGTAGATCGGCTGGGCAAAGGAATGTTTTCTGGGGGGAAATAAATGTTACTGTGGACTTATTTTTATACTGATGGTGTCTTCTGTAGGTGATAGCTAACCAGACAGACACCCTCAATGGAGAAAACCCTGTGACAAGGGGAAAAAATGTGTGAGGCACAGGGGAAAGAAGCTTTCAAGAAGGCTTTAGTGTTTTTATAGCAATATTCCTTTAATGGAATATAAAGATAGTATAATTCAAAAGCTACTCTGCTTTGCCCAGCCTTTTGCAAGTAATTTGGGATAGGAAGCTATCAGGAGTTTCAAAAAAGACGGCAACAAAACAAACCCAACAAAACCCAGAAAAGACTTGTTTGAAGCCATTGCTTAGAAAACAAGTATTAAAATGTTGTACTAGCATGATACAAACCTTATTTTCTGTTCTTCAGAATAAGAGTTGATTGCAGAAGAAAATAAATTAGGTTTGTATTTTAAAAGAATCCAAAACCATCCAACAGGCAAAGGCAAATAACCTCTAAAACTGTATGCCCAAAGAACATATTTATTGACCTATGCTGTATACCATAGGCCTTTGTTATTTAAAAGGAATAATAAGTATATTGGTTAAATGAGGCTGGATTTGCCTTCCAGCTGGTAAAAATAGCCCTTTTTAAAGTAAGTATTTTAAGTGTTTAAGTATTTTCTAAGAAAACCCATAAAAGCCAGTTTCTTTATGACTTGTTTGTACAACTATGTCTTTGACATGTTACGCTTCAAAACCACTACCCAGTTCTGGAACAAAGGCCAATTTGGCAGCAGAGCATCCCACACCTACCCAGGCTTTCTGAGTAAAGGGGCTTTACCCAGTTTTATATAGTCCAGTCAGTTCTGATGAATGATTTTTCTCTTGCTTCAAAACACCTCAAAAGTGAATTCCACTAAAGGGCTTATTTGATCTACTTGGATGTTTTTGCTAAGTTTTTGAACATCAGGTAAAGTCTCAAAACTGACCTAAACTTTCATTAAGGGGGCAAAGCAAAGGAAAGCAAATTCCTACCCAAGAAGATAGAGGGCTTTTTCCCTGCCTTGAAGGGGCACCAGCTATTGCTGAGAAGAGACAATCTGAGCCTGCCCAATTGTTTGCATAGCCCAGCCTTCTCCTCAGTTCTGGTGGCAAGTAGGAAGTACATCAGGGAATCCAAAGCCACTCAGAGTAGCAGTTGCATAGTTGTTTACCTAATGATGCTTTCAGTTTAACCTGAACTTGCTACGAAATCATTGTTATAGCAAAACAACAGGAAGCCTCTATGCAGACACTTTAGCTTTCAATTGATACAAAAGATCACATTTGAGAAAGCAATGTACTTACAGGCAATTATTATGCAAACAAATATAGACAACTTTTCAGGAACAAAAGGATTTGTATTTAATAGGATGCCCTGTTGAAAGGACTGTTACAACTGCAGTTGGGATAATGTGAAAGGAACCAAAATGATAATGCCACAAAGAGAAACTGGAGTGAAATCCACGCTCCGATGAAGCCCCTGGGGCAGAGCTTCCATGTCAGGATAGTGCCAGTCACAAGTGCAATTTGGCTCTGGATTGGCACAGAGGTAAAGGAAGCAGGAATTTGGCCATGGTTGAACATTGGCGAGTCTGTGATCCAGCTCTCCTCTGGTCTTTGAAGGTTCTGTTTATCTGAAAGCATAATGGCAAACTCATGCTCCTTCGGTAGCGTGCAGCCATGTTAACATGGGAATTCGCCTTCACTGCTTCTGCAGTGCCTGTGTGGCTGGAAGCCATTGAGAAGAACGAATTAGAACATCCTAAATCCTGTCTGCCCTTGAGCATAGACCTGCTTCAATATTATGTTTCCGATCTTGGTTACGAGCGGAACATTGTTCCTGAAGCTTTTTTTATGGTCGCATAGTTCTTACTATAACTAATTAAGGAAGCTTAACATTTTTTTTCCTTGCAAAATGGAATTTGCAGTGGCTGGGATGTATCTAGACAGATTTTGGTATTAATTTGAGAGAGTTTTTACAAATCTTTCCAACTTCGCGTTACGACTCCTGCAGTCTTCTTAACCTACAAAATTGCTGCAATGATGAACAAAGAATTATACAAGGAAAAAAAAGACAAAGCCCCCCATACTTTTGTGTCTTTATTTTGAAATTTTCTTGTTTTATTATAAATATTGAGGTATCTATTTCAGCAAAGACATATTTTGTTAATTGATTGTATATATTTAAATATGTATTTTTGCACAGGTCTTTTTTTCTTATACCCAGATTTGGTACAATTGAGATCATCTACTATTTATTCATTAATTAATTAATAAAAAAGAAAAAAATACAGGAAAAAAATAAGTGAGGCAAATACCTGGGTTTTTTTTGTCATTTGAAGTGGTTCGCTGCCAAGCCAATAGCTCCCAGGCCTCCTCTGCAACGTGAAGGGATGCCTCCGTGCTGTGAAAGCTGTGTCCCTCATCCCTGTCTTGAGAGCAGATCCATCCTTGTGGTTGGGTTCCGCCACAGGAACCCGGGCGCAGGGTCAGAGCCGACACGGTCAGTGCTGGCATTGCTTCTCAGTTGCCTGATTCCCAGGTGACTACGTTTAGTTTCTGAGTGACACACTGCTTCTCTCTTCCCTTGAGTGTCCGTGTGTGCGCCTCACGTGGTTTCCAACTAATAGAAAAACTGGAAGTGCCTGATTAAGACTAGTTTTAAGCTTGGACCGTTCATAGACAGCTTCTCCTTAAAACACTTGACTGTTCAGTTGAAACTTTGGAGCTTGCTTTTTCCACCTATATATAATACGTGTGTGTATATATGTACACACATACATATATATGTGTTTTCTGAAATGAATGAGATGACAAAGTGAATGATGCTGGTGACTTTTGTTAAAACCTTTTTTCCTTAGAATACCTTGTTTTGGAACAATCCCATTGATAACTTGTGTTTAATGTAATGCCAAGGGTTTGGAAAATGTGGTTTTAACCAGCTATTTCAGTCTCATTTTGGGAAAAGGGGGTATGGTATTCATAAATGAAATAATCTAAAAGATGTTCAAATAGTTGTTATCCAGGAAAACAAAACAAACCCCCAAGTACCTCTTAAAAGCATTCAGAAATAGATGTGATTTCCAGATGGCATTTCTAAGGCAGTTGTCTTCCTGTAAGAGTTCTCTTGCCAAGGAATCTCTCTTTGTCTTTTACTCATTCTATCCTGGAGGAGGGAATTGGGCTTAGAAAGACTCTTTTAAATGTTTCACTTTTCAGCAGGAAAGAATCATTTTTACCTTTTGTTCAAAGATATTTTATGTTTGAAAGATGATTTTAACATGAGCACTACATAATGTCAATGTGAATGTAGGCCTTGAAAGCATCTTCCTTGGTGTTGAGCCTGGTTCTAAAAGCAGTCTCCTGTGTAAAATGTGTGAATAGTTTCGTAATGTGTACACATAATCAAGAGCATCTGATCAGCTGAACCCTGTGTTGGCTGCTGTATAGTACATGAACAAATGTCATGGGATAGAAGAAATTACTTTGGATATTTAAAAGAAGAAAAGAAATATATAGTCTATCTGTTTTGTAACAAGTTTCTGTAAATAAAATAATTTGTACTATTTATAAGAAAAAGTTGTGCTTTGCTTCATGACAAAAAGATAAGTTTGTTGAACAAACGTTACTAAACAAGGCAATAAAATTAGGACTTTTCAATAAATGAGGTTGGTTGTATTGAATCATAGAATAGTCAGGGTTAGAAAGGACCTTAAGATCATCCAGTTCCAACCCCCCTGCCAGGGGCAGGGACACCTCCCGCTAAACCGTGCCACCCAAGGCTCTGTCCAACCGCCAGTGATGGAGCATTCACAACTTCCCTGGGCAACCCATTCCAGTGCCTCACCACCCTCACAGTAAAGAACTTCTTCCTCATATCCAATCTTAACTTCCCCTGTTTAAGTTTGAACCCATTACCCCTTGTACTATCACTACAGTCCCTAATGAAGTCTCTCCCCAGCATCCCTATAGCCCTCTTTCAGATACTGGAATGAATCTTTCCTGCCAGTTCTTGGCCCAAAAAGCTTTGCCAAGCAGCTCTTCCTGAGGCCTCCTTTGCGGGACAGAGGCTGACATCACCATAAAGCAAGGGGGGTCTTTGCTCTGGTAGGATTCATGTGCCTGTTCTGAACAGTGTTTTCACCCACCTGAGCAGAGAACACCAAACTCTGAAATGCTTGGCTCCCACAGGGGGACAGCGATGTCAGAATAAACCTTTGAAGTTGAAAGCTCTGCAAATACCTTGCAGCACACTGGGAATCTTCAGGAATACTTTAATTTTTGACACAAAGCAGACATTTGGGGTTTTTTGTTGGTTTGGTTTGTTGTTGTTATTGCTCTTAGCTACACTAAAAGAGCAGCAAGATTTCTCCTGAGTGACTGAAGCCTGCGTTAGCCTCGTTGTCTTGAGTTCTTAAGTGCAGTGGCATCAAACAGAACTAAGTCATAGACTTTCTTGGGGAAGAGAAAAGAAACCTCAAGCCAAGCCAGGTGGGGAACAGCTGCTGCTGTAGGCTCTGCCCCAGTCAGAGCCCATGTGTCATCAGGATGGCAGCAGCTTGAGAGCTTTATTCCTCAGCAGCTGTGGAGAAAGACATGTACCCCCCTACCCCATCAGCATCTCATCAGTTGAGTTGAACTGCAATGGGATCTTCTACTGTTCCTACCATCAATTTGGCATCTAACAGGGGAAGGAATTGCAAGTGTAATGCTTTGCTAATGTGCTGACTTTGTTTTCAACAGCTAGCAAGAGTGTAATCTTAAGGGAGAGGCTAATTCATGTAAAGGTGTTCTCAAAGCTACAGTCCTTACAGGTTTTGTGGTTATATTACAGCTTCAACACAGCCACTTGTATCCTTACTCCTTCTCCAATCCTCTCCTAACAGGACTTTGTCCTGCCAGGAGTGCACTATCTCAACTAAACTTTTTGGCTACTTTACTATTATACAGCTGATCTTTTTCACCTTGGATTAAAACACAGAAGTCTTTAAAAAGCAAGCACAGAACCACCACTGGTTCTCCCTGCTCACAGATCTTTGACCACTGTATTATACACAGTGAGGTCAAGAAACAAAGTGTATTACAGGAGATCACCAACTGCATCATACATTTAATAACTGAACCGGGATCCATACACCAAAACAGAACATTGTTTACAGAATGAAGTGGAAAGTAAAAACACTACCTCTCTTGCTAGTCATGCTTTTTTTTAACCTACAGTACAGCAAGTTATACAATATACTTGTAGGTTACTTCCAAAATGTTTTAAACATCTAAAGTTTGCATTCCCTTGCATTAAAAAATTACATATTAATTACTCTGGAAAGTTTCTGAACTCTGTTTAGCAGCAAATCTCCTTTCTTGATGATTTCTTGGTACTGCCAATTCTTGCTATCAGGCCTAGGAATTGTGAGGGAGAAAAAAAAGAGAAGTGAGAACATATTTGACACAAAACCACTTACATTTCTGTAATAAATGTCTAGAATTCAAACGTCTAGAATTCAACTGGGCTGTCAGGAACTGTCAGCATACCTGTTAGTTTCTACAATCTCATTGACTTTGTCTATTTTGCAGTGTAATCGCCCTGCTGCAATGAATCTTGAAAGCTCCCTAGGTAAAGAAAAGAAAAAGCAAGTTGGTTAAATGATGTTTCAGCAAGGACTTGCACACCCAGCAGCGCTGAACCTGCTGTTACAGAACAGCAGTGTCAACACACTGTGTTTCTGAAGCAACAGCCTATATATCTTCATAAGGTATCTTCTTCCTCCTCATCTTACTAAAGCTTGGACATTACATACAGGAATTCTAGTGATCTGAATACAAAACATCTTAGTACCTTCTTCTCAAGCCAAAGGGTCATAGTTGAGTGAGTGAAATTTATTACTTAGCTTATCATCAGCTACTCTTCAAATGCAAAGGTAGCAGCAGTGCAGTGTGCCTACTTGTAACTTATCCTGAGGTAAGTATCTTCAGTCCATTCAGTTAGCTCCTTAGGAAAGCCTCTGAACAATTCCCTACTTTGTAGTAGCTCCAAATATGCTGCTTGTTTTAACTGCTGTTTTGCTTAATCAGCTGGTGGTCTACAGCACATTACTGATAGTAGAAGAAAAAATTCCTGTGATCAACAGTAAGACAAGTTACAGCTAGTAATAAATTACTGGGAAGCATAAGGACTAGTACGACTTTAACACATTGACCTTTACATTGAAGGTATTTGCTTTCTCTTGAAACACCTATTAATTAATTTCTGAGTATTTCAAGCAGTATTCACATTTCTTTAACACTTTTCTATGAAACTTCTCTATGAAGGACTGATTCTAGTGAAGGCATTTGAATCAAAGTTTCCTGCACACAGAGTAAAAGTTAATTTTGCACTTCCCTTTAGTTCTCATCCTGATCTAAATCTGTTGGTTTTACACTAGAAAAGAATTGCAAGTTGAGACTGCAGAGTATGTTTGAAATGAAAAACATCAGATCTAGTCTATGTACTTGAAATCAAGTAGTAGATAAGGAGACATGTAGGGTATGTAAAATGCGTGGATCCCCAAAGTTATGAGTTAAGTTTTGGCATAGATTGCACTAAAATTATTTTCTTTACTGAAACATAAGGTTTGCTCAATTTTAGCCAAGCTCTTGCACAGAAACTTAACTTGGCATGGTTAGAATCAAAGCAGAACAAAGGTTTTATTCATAATCGGATCATTATAAATAATTCAAAGGTGTAAAATGAGATATTTATGAACTTAAAAAGCCAAATAACTTACTGATCTATGAATTCTACACTGACTCCAAATGCTTCTGCCATGTATCCTAATGTCAGTGACCGGTAGGACTCTAGGAGCTGGCTATAGGCATGAATTCTCATTTCCCGTACGTAGTATCGATAGTGAGGTGCAAAGAGCCAATCCTTTTTCATCTCTTGCTCTACAACAGCTGAAAAGAATGAGAAAAGGAGTCAGTAATCTCTAAAAAATAGAAAGTATCACTTATGTAGATAAACCACAAAACACCAGTTAATAAGTAACCAGTGTGGACATAACTATATTGTGTTCTTGGGTACTTCAGGTGTTCTACACCAAAGAGAAGTAAGTTTGTATAATCTGTATCAGTCCTAGAACCAGAAGCAGTGATAACATGCAGACAATGCTGTGGCCAAGCTAGTGAGACCCTCTGTCAGCATAGAGGAGACCACCTGGCTAAAGGCAAGTGCTGGGCCCTGCTGTTACGTGCTGGGAAACAAGCAGTACTGGGTATGTAACTACTTGAAGAAACACTGTTCCCCAAAGCTGCACAAGGAAATAAGATTCACTTTCTTGTACTATCTCTTAAATTAATTACAAGGATTTCCAGGCACTGAAGTAACTTTCATCCCACCAGTTTTAGTTCCCAGCTAGTGGTAATGCCAACAGTAGAAAAACGTTGCCCTTGGCTCTCAGTCTTCCGTAAAATGAAGGGTTCTTTTTTGCTCTTCCTAAATATCTTATTCTCTTGTCTTCAAAATCTTTTCACAAAGGAAAACGAGCAGTCTGAGAACTGGCAAGAATGAGAGCTTTCTGAAAAGCTCTCCTTCAGTGTCACCCTTTTACATACAAACCAGAGTCAAAAGCCAAAGGGAAGATCCATGAAAACCTTCTTCTGTGTAACATCGTTTACAGATTGAGATTTCAGGGGCTTTAGTCTACAAGTCCTAGAACTTCTTTCAAAGATAAAAACATTCAAAGCTTTCCCATCTGATCCTGCTCTTCGGGTCAGACAGTGTTGCACAGCAATTTTCAAAATGCTTTTACACCTAATCAGATGTGACCTTTCAGAAGGCTCACTGTACATGAAATTCTTCTTTGCTTGTCTGAGAAATCAAACAGCAGCAGATTTTAGGTCACTGTAAACTCTTTTCTTTCCTGTGTAAAATAGTTCTAGTTCTAGACTGCAGACACACAACTGAAAGTTGTGTCTGAACGTGAAACAAGGAACTGAAGCACCTGAACTAGTGTTGTAGGCCAAAACAGAGCCTTACCTAATGACTGGAAAAAGGCTGAATAGCGGCATTCATAGAGAGAGAAGAGATACTGCCGTACAGCTGGCAAACTGTGTAATGCTTCCAGAATCTCTGCTCCTTTAATAACCTGAAAGCAAACAAACATGTTTAAATGCCATCACTTTCAGCCTGGAGATAAACAGATAAACTGTGTTGTCAGCTGCTTTCCTTACCTTCTCCCTGAGGTCGGGCCTGTCTAATGCAATCATGCTGACATAGACAGTGTATGTCACAAATGTTTTGTAATCCATCAATTCATAGGATGTAAATGTTGAAACTGTGTCAAGGAAGAGCTCGGCTGCTTGTTTGAAATCTCGAATAGCTACACAGTAAAGGCCCTGGTACACTTTGAGACGGTTTCTCCTGTCCCAGTCTCCTCCTTCTTCTATTAGACTGAAAACAGAATAAAAAGCAATATTTACTTATGTAAATGCATTATGTAAAGTACAGTAAACCAACTGCTATCATGTGATTAGAGAAGGAATAACTTGTTTTCTGTCACAGCTTGCTGACACAGTCCAGGAGGCTTCGGGAGAGGGGTAGGAAAGTGGCTTCCTTGGGACAGGACAGATGCTTTTGCACAGTGTAAGCTTCAACTGAAAGGAAAAGTTTACAGCCCCCTAAGTTGTGACAACAGTCTTTTGAGATGTGCAGGTAAATACTGCTGTAAGCCTTGGCTGCGGCAATGTATTTCCCCTGCTTTTGTTGATCAAATCACAGCTGTCCAACTAGCAGCATAGAAAATATTTGAAAGTTAATATGATTTTAAGAACCATACTAAAACAAAACTGATGTAGCTGTGAGCAGTGGCACAGGCAAATTCTTGTTGCTGTGAGAAGACAACACAAAAAGCCATGGCCCAGGAAACATGGTAACTGGGAAGACCCCCTGTCCCCTCTGCCTTGGTGTCTCATGGCACCAGCAGAGACTGGCAACAACAGCTTGCTACAGGAACTGCTGAAATTCCAAACCTGGAAACACAGGGACACAGAAGCTAGCAGTGGAAATGCAGGAGGAACAATTGCATCGTGTTGACACTGGGCTCCTGCATCCAGACGCAAAGCTGGCACTTCACAGAGCCAGCTAGGGGGCACTGGCAGCAGCAATTGTACAAGCTAATCACACCCAAAACTGTCTTCTAAGAACAGAGAAGTGGGAGCAGGAGGTGAGCTACAAATTCAAATCAAATCAGTTGCTAGAAAACAGATGACACAAAATATTAATCTTTCTGTTCTCTTCCCTTTCATAAAAAAACTCCAGGTATAGGAAGCGTTCTGCTACAAGGTATCACTCACCCACCCCCTGCAACTGTCTCACAACCAGCCTTAGTCATTTATTGACAGCAAGGTGTTTATCTCCCATTGCTTTTGTTCCACTTCATCTCAAAGTGCTTTAGTGCACTCAAACGACTCAAGCGATACCTTTTTGCCTTCTCAATGTTGCGTGTGATGAGGTCATTATCCATGTAAAACAAGCCAATCCTTAGGAGATAGAACACGATGTCCAGACGATGCCCCAGTGCCACAGTTTTGTCGTAGGTCTTGCGGAAGGCAGTGAGAGCACCTTCCTAACAAGACAGCATTTTCTACTGTAAGAATGTTAAAAGCACCTAGAATATTCACAAAATGTCTGTTGTAAGTCCCCGTGTTGTCTTCTGCTGATAGTCCTGATGTTCTTAGTTACCCACAGAACTCTAATATTGAATAATCTTAAAGTTTAAGTCAGGTTAAAAGAGGTGATTCTAATATAACTTTTAAATCTCTATGAAAACCTACTCCGTACCTTGATTTCAAGTTTTACTGTGTAAACACCTTAGAAAAGCCTATAAGACCACAAGGAAAAAATAACATCTGCAAATGGAAAATGGTTTTCTTACAAGGGCTACTTAGTTTTTTTCCCTGAATTTCAGTAACACCCTCCCCTATTCCCACTGTTCCCACCATGTTTGAGCTGTGCCCTAGAGGAAACACACTGTAAGTCACTCAGTGCCCAACATGCCTAGCTAGAAGAATTACAATGCAGTGGTTTTCATATGAGTCCGTAAAGCCTTTGCATGCACCAACCTTGTCCCCAATCCTGCACAGGTACTCGGCTTTGGCCATCATTGCATCTCGGATCTCGCTTTCCCCCAAGATCTTTTCTGCATCTTCTAATTCGTTGTCCAGACGTTTCAACTCTTCCTCATTGGCTTTCCTCATTTTGTTCAGCAGCTGCGTGTCCATCTGCCACTCCAGAGACTTGCAGAGTGCTTCATAATACGGAGCCATGTCTGAAAGAAAAGCAGGAAGGCTTCTACTGCTGATTGCTGCAACAAGCGTGCTTCTAGAGCAGAGCTTTGGAGGACATTGGGACTGAACCTCAATGCCAGCTAACTCTTTTATGATCAGGTACATATTAAATCCAGATGTGGAAAAGCCAGCGTTTCTGCACTGTCACACTTCTTTTTGCTGACCCTTTTCTATCACTGCTCCTGTTTGCCCTTCATAACATCATAGAATAGTTTGGGTTGGAAGAGACCTTCAAAGCTCATCCAGTCCAACCCCCTGCAATGTGCAGGGACACCTTCAATTAGATCAGGTTGCTCAGAACCACATCCAGCCTGGCCATGAATCACGCATGGTGCATCCACCACCTCCCTGGGCAACCTGTGCCAGTGTTTCACCACCCTCATTGTAAAGAATTCCTTCCCTACATCCAGCCTCAACCTCCGCTCTTTTAGTTTAAACCCATCACCCCGTGTCCTACCACAACAGGCCCTGCGCGGTCTTTCCCCATCTTTCTCATAGGCCCCTTTTAAGCACTCTACTCTGAGATCAGTGCCGCACAGTACTCAACCCGTGCCTTTTACCCCCCCAGCACGGTACAACAGCGGTCACAGACGGGGACAGGGCACCCCCCCCGCCTACCCCGGGCGCTCAGACCGGCTCCTGCCCCACAGACAGACGCACGGGGGATGGAAGGGGCGCACAGGAGGTTAACGGCGCTCCCCTCACCCCCGCCCGCACTCACTGTGGAGCCGCACGGCCGCCATCAGCTCGTCGCGCGCGGCGGGGTCGGGCGCGCGGGGCCGGAGGCTGAGGAGGAAGCGGAGCTGTGCGATGCGGAGGTCCGGGTTCTTGGGCAGCCCTTCCTCCTCCAGGTTCTCCAGCGGCATGGCTGCGGGACGGGACCGGACCGGACCGAGCGCTCAGGGTCCAGACAGCCTCCGGGCGAGCGGCAGCGGCAGCGCGACCCACTGACTCAGCCTGGACGGACGGAAATCGGCGCGCGCTTCCGCCTTGCAGCGCCCCCTGGTGGCGCGGAGGCCGGGCTGGGAGGCGCGCGTGGGCGCGGAGGCGGCCGCGGGGGCGCGCGGGGAGCGCCAAACGGGGGGCGGCTGCGGGCGCTGAGTGTGAGCGGTGGAAGCGGTGGCGAACGGGCGGTGCGGGAGGCGCTGGGTCCCGTTTGCTGGTGGATGCTCTGCGCGCACGGTCCGGAGGTGAAGCCGAACGAGGGACCTCGGCTTCTGCTGGGGAGAACAGCGAAGCAGCAGGTCCGAGTCCTCGGAGTTGTAGGAAGGAGGGGGGGGTGTCACCCCAAAGCGTGCCTGTGGCTCAAAATGCAGAAAGCAAATAAAAGGGGCTTTAAAGCCCTCTGTTTTGGTTATATTTCGTCCAACTGGGACACCCCCCCCCATCGCACCCAATTCTGGCCCACATTCCCTTGTACTTTTCATCCAGCTTTTAACGTTTTTCCATCTTTCTATTAAATACCTTTATGTTTGTGTTTCCAGACCTCACACAACACATGCTGCTGGTACCGGCGTATGGAGCGTGTCCCTGGCCAGTGCCCAGCCAAGGCGGGTGGGTGGCAGTGGGGTCTGGTGGCCCCATGTGTCCCCCCAGCCCATCAGCCCCACTCTCCTGCACACTGGTTGTGCCTGATCTTACAGGTGGAATATCTGGGTGCAGCATGGATGCGTCTCCATGAATTTCCATGTGAGTCTTCCTGGGCAGTGCTGGGGGAGTGGGGCTCCTGCAGAGGGGAATTCTGGGTGCCCAGGGCTATCCTGTGGGATGCAGCATCCCACCCAGCCTGGTTGGACCACGTTTCCTTGCCCAACTGGGCTCCTGCAGACACTTTTTGGTTTTAAATGATGTCTATTGCTGGGTTTCGAAAGCAATGCTTTTTGCTAGTGCCTCTATTTTGGGGTTGTTATACTGGTCTGGGTCATGGGATAAACCACTCCCTTGACTGTTTTG
This sequence comes from Ara ararauna, assembly GCA_028858755.1. Lineage (NCBI taxonomy): Eukaryota > Metazoa > Chordata > Aves > Psittaciformes > Psittacidae > Ara > Ara ararauna. Next base: position 4,516,161 of record CM054385.1, read on the forward strand.
GCGTGGTGTATTCCTAAGATCGGCTTCTTTGCGTAGGGTGTGAATAATTTGGAAGTCCACTGGAAGGAACTGTTGTCTGCTGCATTTTTTATAAGTGCATGCCAATATCTGATATGTTGATTCTGATTTTTTCTTCATAGAATTATAGAACGGTTTGGGTTGGAAAGGACCTTAAGATCATCCAGTTCCAACCCCCCTGCCAGGGGCAGGGACACCTCCCACTAAACCATGCCACCCAAGGCTATGTCCGCCCTGGCCTTGAACACCGACAGCGATGGAGCATTCACAACTTCCCTGGGCAATCCAATCCAGTGCCTCACCACCCTTACAGTAAAGAATTTCTTCCTTATATCCAATCTAAACTTCCCCTGTTTAAGTTTAAATCCATCATCCCTTATCCTATTGCTACAGTCCCTAATGAAGAGTCCCCAGCATCCCTGTAGCCCCCCTTCAGGTACTGGAAGGCTGCTCTGAGGTCTCCACGCAGCCTTCTCTTCTCCAGGCTGAACAGCCCCCACTTTCTCATCCTGTCTTCATGCACTTAAGTCATTGGCTTGTACTTCTAATGTTTTAGAATAAAATACAGTAGAATCAGTGCTTTAAGTTGAGCAGCTCCTTTATTTCTTCAAAAAAGGGTTTTTTTTGGGTCTTCATTTCTTATTTGTTGAGTTGCAGTCACTTTTGCATTGATTGCATGATAAGGAATTGCTTTAATGTTTTCCAGAAAACTGCACAGAGATCTTCTGCATCATCATTTATGTTACTTGCCTGTTGGCCTTTGCATTTGCTCAGAGACCTATTGATTAGGGGGTTTATGACAGACACTTTCAGGCTTCTTGCATCTTTTCCTTTTGAACCTTGTCCCCAGCTCTATTTCTTGGGCAGTGTGCTCCAGAGCTGGGGTGTGCTGCTTGTTCTTTTACATTCGTAACTAACAGTCCAACAGCTCTGGCCATTCTCACCTTACATAGAAATACCCACATCTTGTCAGTGTCACTGTGTTCACTGCAATTCATTGTGGCAGTAAAAACCACAGTTTCATTATGTACTTTGGCAGAAAAAGTGGTTTATTCCCCCGTTTCTGGATTTGACACTATTTAATTGGCCGCAAACTAAGTTGCTCCGTGGGAGAAAAGAGAGCTGAGTTTTCATATTCCTAGGTTCAGTTCATGCTAAAAGGTTAGGGCTTGTTTTGTAGTGAAACACTAATTAATAAACCCCATCCATCACTTATTGTCTCTAAATATTGGCCCACATTTTCATATTTATGTATATATAAGCAATAACTGGGAGCAAGGGAGCTGCCTACACAGACATGATGTTCACTGCTAAACATGAAAGATGCAGAAAGAACATTTATAAATCAAGTATTTATATGAAGAAATAAGGCCTTGTGCTGAACATCATTCTCACGTGGTCTTACAGCATTCAAATGGTCCAAATCAGTGAATATTAATATTCATTGATTGTGAATATCTCCACAAAATGGACTTCAGATAGTTGTTTCCTTCCCTGCAAGATGCAGCAGGGCTGAGAGGAGCCTGGTGGTGGCCCCTGGTAACAATAAATGATGCTCTTCCTGGAAGAGAAACAGCATGGATATGCTGCAGGTTGTTTAAATGGCATAATGCACCCTGGTTATCCGGCTGAAAGCAGGAGCCAGCTCCTTATGCACCTCCTCAGGACTTCCCTATGGCTCTGCACCCACAAAGCACTAATCCTGTCTGCATTCCTGCTCACACCAACCCCAGCAGTAGTTTTGGTAGCATTCAGGGAGGTCACCTCTACCTGATGGTGGTTTTGGCACAGAAACTCTGTAGCTGGAAAGCACATTTTGCCATATCTCCTTCTGCCCCAGAGCAAGCTGGCTTTCCATGCCCCTGTGTGAGGTTCCTCCTTATCTCCTGACCAGCCCTTCTCCCATAGGGCAGTACCCAGGCCACCCCCTGTCCGGCGAGGCTGGTTGGGCGCAGCGTGTCCCGCAGCCGAGCTGCCACAAGGTGGCAGTGTTTCAGAGCGAGAGCGGCGCCGCGTCCCTCGTTCCGCGGGGTCGGTTTGATGGGTTTGTATTTCTTCTCCCTCAGCGCGCAAAGCGAAGCCCCGCTATTGCTGAGTGCTACCCGAAAGCTTTGCGGACCACCAGCCAGGGACCCTGCTGCCGCTGCTCCATCCACTCATACAGCCCCGCTGGGTACGGGGGCTCTTCTCTCCCGGCCCGCAAAGGGAAAAGCACACATAGAATCATCGATAGTTAGGGTTGCCCGCAGCAGGTGGCAGGAGTGTTCTGCTTCGCTCTCCAAGGAGATCTGGTGGCACTACCTGGTTTTCCAGGGCTTCAAAGGCATGGAGGACCCCGGCACTGGGAGCATCCTCTGCCGGCAGATGAGGATTCACCGCAAGGCCTGGGATTGGACCTGGGTATTGCTGAATGGCTTTAATTCCCATCACAGTAGGAGCCAAGTGTCCTGGGAGCTGGTTGGTATGTCCATGGAATCATGCAATGAATCATAGAGTGGCTGGGGCTGGAAGGGACCTTCAAGTCTATCCAGTTCCAACCCCTTGCCACGGGCAGGGACACCTTCCGCTAGAGCAGGCTGCTCCAACCCCTGTCCAACCTGGCCTTGAACACTGCCAGAGATGGGGCAGCCACAGCTTCTCTGGGCACCCTGTGCCAGCGCCTCAGCACCCTCACAGGGAAGAGCCTCTGCCTAAGAGCTCATCTCAATCTCCCCTCTGGCAGGTTAAAGCCATTCCCCTTGTCCAAAGCCCCTCTCCAGGTTTCTTATAGCCCCTTTAAGCGCTGGAAGCTGCTCTAAGGTCTCCCCAGATCTTTCACTTCTCCAGGCTGAAGAAGCCCATGCTGAATCGAAGAGCTCTTTGTGCACAGCCACCACACCATGAGCTGCAGCCTCACCTCAGTAACACCAATTACTCTTCCTTACCTCTCTGTAATCCTCAGACATCTTCAAGGCCAATGGCTTTGTTTCATTTTCAGGGCCATGAAACTTTGGAAAAGATGACACTTGAGTCAAGTTTGGCTTCATCCTTCAGTAGTGGAAGTGCTGACAGCAATACTCACAGCTGCACTGTATAAACCTACAGGTGTTTGGCTTTGATTACTTCCAGATAAGCTCCTAGAAGTTACCTGGGTTTGTAAGTAATTACTGTTGGCAAGATATGGCTCTTTTCTCTGGAAGTGTGGCTCTCAGGAATTACAGCCTGTGTTAGCAAGGACTGAAAGGCAGAAGCTCAAGCCCTCTGCCAGTGCAGATCCACTAATGTCTAATATAACATTAGACAACTTCTGTCACCAGTGTAAGGACAGTTAGAAAATGCCCTTAGAGTTGGATTTATGGACTTCTTCCCCTCCCTGATGCTGTTTTGTCACCCTTTTCATATTGCTAATTGCATCTGATCAGCCAGGTATCTGTTTCACAGCAATTCATGTTTCTTATTTGTTTATCTGCTTATTTTCAAATCAACAAATCTTTCCTCCTAGCACATCAGGATGCATTGAAGGACTTCTCGCATAGTCCCCAAATTAAGTCTTTTACAGCACTAAAGTCTGTTAATCAGGGTGTTCCAACAAACAGCCATGTTAAGGGGAGTTTATTACCCTGGAATGAAACCACATTGGTAATTAGAGATCTGAAAAGCTGTTCATATCTTAGAGCCATGAGAAATCAAACTGACAGGATAGGATGGGATGGGATGGAGGGGAGCCTCTTCCTTCTCCCTTTACCTGGGTGCAGCAGAGAGTGATGGCATGCTGCTTCCTGAGACTGCATCTTTTTGAGCAGCAGAGAACCCACTGTATTTGGTGCCAGGACAACACACAGGGGCAGCTCCTGGGTGAAATGGCTGTAATGAGGAGTAGGAGAGAGCACTGCTAGCACGGCAAAGTGAAAACTTGCATGGAGCCTATCCCATCATCAAGCCAAGAGACTCTGAAATGCTGTTTGTGGAGATGTGTAAATATATACACACACAAGTGATTAATGCTTGAAGCTTGTGTTTTAGGTGCTGTGTTCCATCTGCCTGTTTTTAATGCAGACTGGTGGATGGTCTGTACCAAGCGGTAACCTGTGAGGCTGAATTTCAAACTGAGGTCTATTTACTGCATCTTTTCCCCTAGTTATTGAGTTCCTTTCAGAACATTGGTACTCTAGACGAACTCGCTGATGTATCTGTTTCATGCACAGCAGCAGCACCCTTGGACATAACTGGTGTTTCCCATGACAAGCAGTGTCAGTATTTTCACAGACTGGTGCTGGATCCGGACCTTGCTTCGCTGCATGGAGCACTAATGTTGGTGCCCCATTCAGGCTGATGTGATGGTTTCTGGGGGGGTACCATCCACAGGGTAAAGACCGCTACTTTTTAAGGTATCCTATTGCATGTAGAAACCCACAAATCTTTATTAACGTCTGCCAGCTCCAGCTGTGTGTCTGTATCTGCCTTTATCTCTTAGGTAATTCATGCTGTACACTTTCACCACATGGTTGCTTTTATTGTATGTGGTTCCTTCGGCTGGGCACTTCTCTGTTGACTATGATTACTACCACATCAACTCAAAATGCTCCTGTGCTGTATAATTAACTTTATCTGCTTTGCTACAATGCCTCTCGCTGGTAATTACACACGCTTCAGCCCTTTCACTACATTTCTAAGACTTTAAGAAGTGCTGATTGCTCTTGCCCAGTCTCTGTCCAAACTGGAGGGGGTTTACATGCCTAAAATTACATTTTTTACCTTGTAACAGCCCTGCCGTAATCTGGATATTGATTATAGTACATATAATATCTTCAAGTAAACCATTTGTTTGGAATTCATTGGGGGTTACATGTGCTGGTAGCAAAAAGCTTATTTAACTCCTCAGGTTGTTGGCTGGTTGATGTGATAGTTGTTAGTTTACTGAGATGATTTGAAATGGAGAGCAAGGATTTGGAAATCTTTCAGTCCTCTGGGACTTACTCCATTTTCCTCCTTGTCAGCTCAGCCTTTCCAGCCTTCCCTGCAGTGCCTTTGTGACTTTTGTCCTTTGATGAGTTTTTTAAGCCTATGTTTCTAAGGCAATAGTCTCATACGGTTATGCTCTCTGCCCATCAATCTATATTTCTGTGCTTTAATGCATTTGGTCAATGTGAACGAGATTTGGTACCTGTTATTAGCTCTCAATAATGTCCAGTTCCTTGAAGTTATGTTTGAGGTAAGGCAAATCTAGACTGGGAAGGCTCAGCTGTTCTGGCTAACCCACACTGTCCTGCCCTCCATTTCCGTGCTAGCAATGCCTGTTGTTTAGTTGGTGTTCAGGGAGCATCAGAGGGTGCATGGAGGGACAGGATAGATACAGGAATGAGGCACATGGGAAGGAAGAGCCATAGTAGGGATGGGGTAGAGAGAACAGGTATGGGATGCATGAGAAAGCCGCCTTCATCCGTGACTGCTCACAGAGCAGCAGCTGCCACTGTAATTACAAACATTGATGTATTTTCCGCAGCTTCTTTTCAAACACAACCATGTTTCTTTATTTATTTTACACTCTTTGCAACAAGAAGTCATTTTCACATCAGGCAAAGAAAAGCGCTTGGCTCAGGACTGTTCTACTTCTACTGAGTTCTCGCAGCAAGCAAGGCACATGTTTACTCATCAAGGGAGGTTGTGTGTGATGCAAATAGCACTGCAAGGGTGTCGTGTTGTCTTTTAAAATAAACCCATTGGTGGAAAGGGTGCAGTCTGAACGTCCTGCTAAGTTCTAAAACATAGGGGGATTTAGTTCTGGCATCACTGCGTATGTTGCTGTACCTAAATAACATCTACCAAATGACCAGTGACTCGAATGTCAATTTAACTGAAGCAGAAGCTCTTGTTTCCTTCTCCTGAGTGCACTATGAGTCCCAGAGCGAGCGGGATTTGATGGTACATGCTCACAGCCCTGTGCTGTACTGCCCTGGTACCTATTGCTTTACTTTGGATGAAAATAGCTGGATTATTACTTTAGGGAGTTTTATGTCATGTTTAATAAGCATGCAGAACATTCAAACCATCTGGAACTGAGTGTCCATTTCTGTGTGCTCCTCAGCTGATGGAAGCTGCTTTGCCATTGCACAGAGGTGCCTGCATGACTTTGGGAAGCAGAGAACTCAGATGCCCAAGTACCTCCAGTATCTCTCTTCCTGTTATTGGAAGGACTAACCCTGCTTTCCCAGAATAGGAATATCCTTCAGTGAGCAGAGGTGAAGAAAACTCTCCAGATGATTTACATCATATCTTGAGACCAAACCTTCAAAGGTCAGAGAGAAGGGCCTTAAGCAAGGAAAGCATGGTTTAGCCCTCTCTAAATGCTAGTGTTATTAGCGGTATTACAGCAATGTGGGTAACTATTGGTTGTATATTTAATCTTCTTCAGCTGTGATTTGACATTATCAAGTAAAAAACACCTGTGCAATTAGTTCCTTTTTGTGTCCTATCTTGTAACTGCTCAGAAAGAAACCTGTGCCTCCATGGTGTTTCAGGAATATCTGGATAGTGCCCTGTAAAGCTCCAGCTGGCTGCAGCCTCCATCCTTAGCTGCTGTGGCAGATATTTGCCCGTCTCACAGGCTACGCTTGCAGCTGGGGTGCATTTACCTCTCTTTTTGCAGCTGATTAAAATTGGCTCTTAAATGGGGTTATTTACTCTCAATTTCCACTATCCTTTCACCTCTCCCTTGGCTTTCCCCACCTCATGTCTTGCTTTATGGACCTTTCTTTTTCCCCTGTTCCTTGCATTTAGTGGCAGCAATCACCTCCTCTGGTAAATGAGATAGTTCTGCCACTGTTGCCTCCTTTTGGGGTGTGGTTTGAGTTTCGATCATTACATTTTACGTGGTGTGGATATGATCAGCTTCTAAAATCCACTCCCCGCAACTCACATGAATGCAATGCAATGCTGGAACACCTCTAAGGTACTTGCCCTTGAGCCAACCTGCTTTTGTCTTGCTGCTGAGACACTGCTTGGCAGTTAATAGTGCACAGGCACCATTTGCTGTCACAGGATTATTTCCATTTATTCACTGCTTATTCGAATGTGGCATAAGAAATGGAGTGGGATTATCCTCTCCCCAGCCAGCAGTGTGTGCTAGTGAATGATATAACAGATATTCTGCTGCTTCTTCCATTTTCCAGCTTATATTTTTCCTTGCTACAACTTAATTCTTTCCTCTCTAAGTGCTTAAATTACCCATTAATGTTTTCCAAGTGTGACCTCCATGACAGTACCTCCACATCAGTGTTAACACTGAATCCTGCCCTGCTGCTCCCAGTGCTGTCCCATGCAGGTTGTCCCTGCTGCTCTGCTTTCTGGGCTGGCACCCCTTCTCCTTCCCCTGCACTTGCAGGTCACATGCGTCAGCCCACCGGCTGGAATAACCCTGGATGTGCCACCATCCATCTGGCACAGGGAGGTGTTCCTCACAGCAAAGAAAAGGCACTTTGTGAATCGTGGTTTGCTGCTCTCTTGAGCAGAGACAAAGGTTTCCCAGTTTGTGGCCATCAATACTTGCTGATAATTGCAGGGTACCTCCCAGTCGGTTCAAGGTTGCACCCGGCCTTCCCCCCATTGGGACTTTTTGCACACAGGCTGAGCTCCCTGTTTTGTGCACGTTCAGATTATTCCAGCTCTTTGGCATCCGTCCATTCTGCTGCTGGGTGGCTGGATCTCGCTCTCACTATATTCTGGTCATAATCATCCTTGGTCGTATGCCATTTAGATACTGGTCCAACTCATCAAACAACTTGCTCTCCTGCTCAAGGCCTTGGACTTTGGTCAAGTTAACCTCTCTGAAACCCCCTCATCTTCTGTTTGATGCAGGAAGTGTTCGTTTTGTGCTGGCTTCTTTTTTATCAATAGTGTGTATACATACATATACACTATATAGTTATATATAGAATCATAGAACAGTTAGGGTTGGAAAGGACCTATATATGCCCACCATACTATATATCTGTAATCACACACACAAGCATGAGTTTATCTATCTATACATACATTGGTATGTATATAATAAGGCTTGCAAGTGTCTTACTTGCATTCATTTTCCTCTCCAAGCTTTTTTTCTCCTGGATATTTTGCTGAGCCATAGTTTTCTGGTTTGCCGCATTTTGCCCTTTAAAATCTATTTTCCAAGAACATCTAAAATTACCATGCTGTTTATTCAATTGACTTTTGATGTCTAGAACCTTTGCAAAGGGACATTCCTGGAGCAGCTATCTTCAGCTACCTTTTTCATACCTACCTGTGGTTTGTGCTACTTTACTTGTAGTTTCCATGACAATTATCCCCAGAGTTAGAGGCAGCCTTGCTCTTTGTTGCTGGTTTACAAAGCTACCCTTGCTCTTGCTCATCTGAAAATCTGACTGCAGAAGTTTATATACAATTCAATTTCTTATTCTCATATCTTCTATATGTCTCACTAGCACTATACAGGTGCTGCAGGCTACCGTGATATATATTGCATTCTGCACAGTGACATGGGAATGATTTAGAGGACAGAGCCTTGAAAGAAGCAGCATGTTCCAGCTGGTGGAAGAGGACACCATCACCCACGGAAGGACTTGTACAAAGAATTAGCTTCACCTGGTGCAAAGTAACCCACTGCCCAGCAGGGATTCCCAACACGCAGTGGAATCAGGTCTGGTACCTGCAAGAACAAGAGGAGGGTGAAAAAACCACTATGTGTGGGGATGGTTTGCACTGATCCTGAGGCCTGACTGGCTCCTGACCCACTGTATCCCAGCACCAGCCTCTGCCCATCCACATCTTCCATCCTCTCTCCTGGACACATTGCTCTTACTGCAGCATTGACCAAACATGAAAAACGGCATTTTGAGCCATATATTGGCTATTTCAACATCTGTTAACATCTTTAGCATCTTCTTGGTGTTTTCCTGTTGCTTATCCCCCTTTTCCTGTTTTCTCCACCTCTACTGACTCACAGCCATTCCTGAAGTACCTGATGGCAATCGTTTGATACATTATCCTCATATATTTCCTAATTATTCTTATCTATTCAGTCTATAACTCTGAGCTTCTGTGTGATCTACTCTCAATCCTGCCATTTCCTTCTCATCTTTTCTGTGCATCATGTTTTCCTTTATTTGACCATTTCCTTCCATTTTTCCATGTGCTGCCTCCTTTCCTTCTTACCTACTCACGTCCTTCCCTCCCGCCACCCCCAGCTTCCTCTCCTGAATCCGCTTAAGCGTAATCTAAACCATATTGCGTGAAAATGGAAGCCCAGAGAAATATTTGCTCTGGCTCTTGCTAGCACTCTGCAATGCCAGTGAGCTCTGAGGCAGCGGATTCTCAGCCCTGCAGTAAAATGAGCCTTTCCCGTCAGTTGAAAATCTGAGTCTTTCTCAGCAAACTCCAGTCAAAATGATTGTCAGCTCCAAAAGTGCCTTTTGACTGAATTCAAAGAATGCATTCAGAGCAGATCTTTTAATTTTGACTGTGGTAAAACTAATTACAATTACCAGCCTGTTACTGAAACAGAGACCATTCAGAATGCCACAATATTTGAAGTTAGATTTTAAGGAACAAACATCCTAGATCAGAGTTAAAAAGGCTTCAAAGCGATCATCTTAAACAGTCTTAATTGCTTGCAAGATAAGTGGGAACAAAGAACTAGGGAAAAGAAAGAGCCTTGCAGATAATCCATATGGAGAATGTGATCTGCTATGACAAATGAGCTGGGATCCAGTACTGAATTGTCCCACCAACCTGCCTGCCCAAATGCCACCACCTACGAAACCACTGACTTGGCTTGTGATATGCAAGGGCGACCAAGAGGTCCTATTTCAGGAGGTTATGGGATCTGCTATCTACTGCTGGCAACCAAGAGGAGCTCTACAAAGCTCCTTAAGTTGTTTACTCACCCTTGTAGTAGCTCTTGCTCATCTCATTCATAGTCAGATGAAATGCAGGGTAGAGTGCAGCCACTCTGGGTGAATCGCTCTGCACTGTAGGAACAAATTATCCCAGTTCTGGGAAAACCTTTGGGAGATCGTCAGCAGTGTGTAGCCCTCTTTGGGTGGAGAGGGAGATCTTCGTGATACGTGAGATTGAGCTGCTCCGTGCAGCTTTTTCCAGTTAGCTCAAAACCTCCACTTATTTCCTGAATAAAAAGCATTCCAGAGGGATAAGTTATTTTTAGGTAAATGACTGATCAGAGCCTTGACTTGTTCCACTATCTGCTGGAGGTGATCTCCATGGGTGTGCTGTGCTAGTCCTATCCTTTCAGTATGTATTGCTCACCATCAGGTCCAGCCCAGCCACACTGGGGTTTGAGGTGACATTCCTTATCTGACGTGTCTCACCAGGACCTGGAAACACGTCGTTGTGGGTAGCTTCATCAGCGAGAGGTTAACCTCACTTTCCTGAGGGTTGCTAGTGTTTGGTGCTCTGTCTCCATGCTCTGCTCCCATTCCATGTATCCAATCCCAACACCTTGGGACAAAATTGGTAAGAGCTGCATTTCCATAACAGCATGTACTTAGGGCTGTACTCAGTGGCCCTTTGTGCTGAGAGGCCCATTTGGGTTCCTTTTCCTGGGTGGTGGGATGGGCTTGCTGTGGTGCAGCACAGATGTGGATTTGGGAGCAGTCATGGCTCGCTTCTCCTCGAGCTGTTGTGTTTATGGCCAGCTGTGGTTTTGGCAACACTGCTCCTGCTCCAGCTTCTCTCCGGACACGTGGTTCGGGTACAACAGTTCCCTGCGGCACAGGGGTCATTGCTGATGGCTTCCCCATGATCCCTTCCCAATGATGATGGGGCTGCTCGGCGGTCCCCTTCTGTCATGGAACGATATTTCATTCCAAGTTAGCACAATGAGAATGTGCTGGACACTGGAAAAAGATGTCTTGAGCACACAAAGCAGCTTACAAGCCTGAGAAGAGAGGAGGGAGCTTTTCATTTGGCAGCACGACGTGCATAGCAAGCTCTTGTTTTTAATAAGCTCACAAAGCTTTCTCGAAAGCCAGGGATTTTTTCTCCACCCTGAACACATGAGGTATTTTCATTTCATAATGAATGTGTGTTATGTCCAACTTCCAGAAAGCCTCTCACATGAAAATAACCCAGCAAAGGATTTTTCAGGCGCTGAAGTGAACTGTGTGGAAGTAATCATGGAACAAACTGCTGGGATGTTTGCTCTGCGCTCAGAGGTTGTGTGCCATCTTGTATTATCTGAAACAGCACCAGATAATAATCATACGTGCAGATCTCTCAGACTGGGGGAACAGGGAGAGGAGCCAATCCTTGTGTCTCCATAGAGCTGGAAGAAATCTCGGATATTTCTGTTTGTCTGCAGAACAGCTGGGGATTTCTCAGATATGAATCTAATTAAGCTTATTCCTCACCACAAACACTTCAAGTCCTATTTCTGAGATCTGAATGTCTTTCCAAAATGAAGCCATAAGAATATCGCTTTCATGCAGTGTGCTTTCTTTCTTTCTTTCTTTCTTTTTTTTTTTTTTTTTTTATTCTGGGCAAAATTAAATTACAGTTATAGGCTCAGAGCAGTATTTGCTGGAGTCAATAATATTGATTGATATTTGGCTATCAGCAGAATGTCATGCATTAATAATAGCTGAATTTAATCCACAAGCCCAAGAGGGCTCCTGGTGGGTATCGGAATCAGCCAGGCTGGGATGACATTTGACATGCCTGGTGCTCTCTGCCCGGTGATGTGTGTCCTCCCCACCGTGCGTACCAGAGCCTGTCCCTGCCTCCTGCCCTGCTGTGCGTTTGCAGGTGCTCAGGTTAGGGCCAAAACTGAAATATTTAGCTTTTTTCTTATTTTCTCTTCTCACCACATCCCAAGTTTTAAATTAGAGCAGTAATTTCCTTGGTAGACAAAAGGGCTTAATACAGCAAAGGGCGTTCTGCCTGGGATGTGGAGCTGTGCAAACCTGGCTCCAGCCTGCAACACATCCCTGCTCCCTCTGGCACTGGGCATCCTGAGCCGCCTCAGCTGTTTTCATGGCACACATCCTCTCCGCATGGCTCTGCCATCCCACAACCACTGAGACCCCAGCCCCACCACAGCTCTACAGCACGCTAACTTCATTTTGTAGCCGCTTTGTTTAAAATCCTGGGGTGTGAACCAACTTAGACCAGAAAGAACATTACTGCTTGCTTCATTCTGCTTGGTTTGTGGCACGAGATTGCCACCAACCTCTGCTGTGTGTGGAAGCCCTCTCTGGATTTCTTGCAGATTTGGAGGAATTTTTTCCTGCTGATATTCCAGGGAATAAATTAATCTGAGAGAAATCCCTGTATTGATGCACTAGTCTTCATCCATCTGCTTTTTTTCCTGCTTTCCTTAATTCCACTCTTAATCCAGTTGATGCCAAGCATAAGGCTTGCAGGAAGCTGGTCCTAGGCTTCAGATCCTGCTCTCTGATGCAGTAAAAATACAGGCATGGCAGGCATTGTCGGCAAAGCCACATACCCTAAGACTATCTAATACAACTGGGATTTTTGATCATATAAGATAAGCTTTTGATCACGTAAGCTCTTCCTTGGGTGTCTCATATGCAAAGTTTTTTGTGCTCCTCAGATAGCTTGACTTATATTCCTTTGCAAATACCAAGTACAGTAAAACCCAGTGAATCTTCCTGATGTGTTTTCACTCTTGTAAAAAACATGATGGGAAGTGGAAGATGCAATCATCTCCCTCCCTAGTGGCATCAGTAAGTATCACACATATCAGATTAAACCCTTGACATTTTTCCAACAGTGTGAAATTTGCTAGAAGATGTTGGAAAATGAGTTATAGATGTGAAAGCAAGGTTGGAATATGAATGCAAGCGCATTAACCCTAAAACTGGTGTAAATTTGCTTTCCCTGATATCCTGGTACACGGAGCTGGAGGAGATGGAGGGACTGATGAGGAAGAGCTCGCACCACGGTAACAGAGACTAGGAGTGAGCTGGATGTGAGCCATGAGATGGAAATGCCTTTTGGCTTTTGAATAGTGGTGGATGGCTAAATCCTGCCCTGTGATCCTCAGAGATGCAGCCCTGGGACAAGTGGGCACCTGAGTGGTTGCAGGTGTGTTTCTTCCCCAGGGTCAGGGTGCCAACCTCATCCCTGGCAGCAGGGACCCTGTGGAGAGCTGCCCAGCAGCTTATGCATGGAAAATACACTTTTCACTTAGCTGGGAAGACAAAATCCCTCGGGAGTTGCTACAACACCTGCAAAAGCCTGCAGGGAAGGTAAAGGTTGGGGATTTGAGGTGGTGGTGTGGGCAGCGCTGAGATTTTGACCTAGAAGGTAAGTTCAGGACTCTCATATGTCTTATAATGAAGTTGGGTTTATTTTTTTACTGCCAAAACTCTGCAGCAGGTTTTCAGCTGCTTTTCCCTCCAATATGCTTCAGTTGAAAGGTGCGCTAGGTTAACGGTGTCAGATTTTCCATGCTTGCATTTGGGGTCCTCCATGGATGCTAGCAGGGCATCAGTGAGCAGCAGTAGCAGTGCAAAAACTGAGAGAGAGAAGAAATATTGTGCGCTTTAAGGAACAGACTAATTTTAATCCAGAGGAATTGTTGTGGCAATTATGATACTCAAAGTGATTTCAATGCCTCTTACTAATTTCTTCTGCATTATTCTCTTGCTCCCTAGGAGATGACCAGACAGAACTTGATTACAACTGCTGCTTGTGAGTTTGGCGGTTCCTTAGGAGCTGTTAGTAGTGCAGCATTCATTGGAGTTGCCATGGAAATGCCAAGGATGATTGTGAGCCAGGTGAACTGCTCCTGCTCATCCCTCCTCAGGGACACAGCTGCACATTTGATACTGGGCTGGGAGAGAACACTAGCCTTAGACTAGGTGATAGTGCTGCTTGGAGAGATGGTGCTTGAAATCCAAGCATGGACCAGGTACTGGGTGGCTTGAAAGTGACCCATGCACCAAGGTGGCGAAGCTCTTGGGAGCAATAGAGATAAACCCAAGATTTACATCTGCAAATGAAGATTGGCTAACAGGATGAGTTTGCCATGCCAAGTCTGTCCCAGATATTCCAAGTCCAGCCTTTTGTGTATGCTCTCAGGTTCACAGAACGGCTTGAGTTGGAAGGGACTTTATAGCTCATCTAGTTCCAACCCCCTCCTGTGGGCACCTTCCACTAGATGAGGTTGCTGAAAGCCCCATCCAATGGGCAATGGCAAAGACAAGTTTGAAGTCTATTTTGCAAAGACTTTATTGCAGTAATACTTACTTACTGGATTGGCCTCACTGTCCTGGCCAAGAGCCTCTCTGAGGGAGCTGCCTCCATCACTGGGTGTTTATGCCCCTGTCAGAGGAGGAGGTTGCTCTTTCTGGGGTTGTGTTGCAGCACTGAGAGATCTGTTCTTTCAGGATTTGGCAAGCACGGTGTAACTTGAAGTACAGCATTAGCATAAATTAGCTGAGAACGCATTTATCTGTGGCAGAGTGAAGTTGCTGTTTGGCAGCAGGTGGCTTACTTTTATGCAACAGATCTTCTGTCTTCACTTAATAAACATCTATCAGATAAAAAGGTGATGCAGTTGACACACAGCTCATCTATTCTTAGGTTTGGCATTTGGGAATACAGTTTCACCGCTTGCATCTGACTGGAAGCATGCACCATTCCACAGGCGGTAAGCTTCTTCACTGTTAATAAACTCTGATTTAAATGCAAGATGAGCACGCATTCTTTCTGCACCAGCTTAAGGCTACAGCGTGTGCCTGTATGCTTAGATTTGCCCCAAAATCAGACTTCTTGCACCCATTGCTGCTCCAGGGTGTGCTCCACTCTCAGTGTCTGATTTCAGGAGACCCCATGGGATCACTATCTTCTTTATGGATAGAATTTCTTTTTATACAACCTACTTTATATATATGTTTTTATATATATATTATTTATATATGTTATTTATGTATATATGTCTCCTACTTTATAGATATCCTACTCTGACATCACGATTGTCTCCCTTGAAATATGAAGTTAGAGCAGTTCTTACAGATTTCAGTCGTCTGAGTGAAGGTCAAAAATCCTTCTTTTTTTGAGAACAGTAATGGAAAATATGTTACCAGATGTGGAAACAGGGTCTGAAAGCTGTGGATAAACGGGGCATAGCATCCAGTGAAGCGATAGGAGATCTAATTATGGGATTGAAGCTGAAATGGGCATGAAATAGGTAAAAACCTCACAGGAACTTGTATCTCCTTGTATTTTATTTTTTTTTTGCAAGAACTTGAAATACTGTTTCCTCTTCCCTCCTGATCCTTTTAGAAATCAGTACCCTTTCAGCTGAGAGATGATGACAGGGACCAAATGGCCTTGGCATTAAACAGCACATTTCAGTTGTCCAAGATGTGTTCATGTTCCCTCTTTGTATTCAGCACTGGGGGCTGAACTTAGAAATATAGGTGAAGTCAAGGGAAACAGTTGGGCTTTCTCCCCACTTTTTCAAGCTGGAGTTAGTAATCACCACTACCACTGGACTGAAGTCCAGTTGTGCTTTCTACCACCTACCTACTACACATGCTTAATTTAAGACAACATTCCGTAGTACCAAGATTCTTGCTTGTGCAAATGGCATTTGGTGGGATGGATGGGTCAGCCAGCCATAAACCTCAGTAATTCAGGCTTCCGAAAGCCTGAAATACAGGGACCCACAGTCTGAGGGAGGAAATCAAAGAATCAGGTTAGGGTTATGTTAAGCACATATCCCTACACCTCGTGCTGTGCTCTGGGATGAGGATAAGGAGTGTATGCTCTGCAGGAGAGCAGAGGGCTTGGGATGCTGCTGGACAGCATGCTGGCAATTCGTTTGCTCAGTTGTTTGCTCGGGAAGTAATGGTAATGCATCAGTGAGAGGAGAATATTAGTTTGCGGGTATGCCATCCACTCCCACTGCTCACGAAGCTCTTTATTTCCCAAGGCTCTGTGAATAAATGATGTGATATGAAAATGAAGGCAATGTGGTTATCGTGGCTATTAGCTAAGAGCACAAGAGGAGATTATTTAGATTTGGATATTCTGCCTGTAGTTTAAGGTAGTGGCTATTGGAGAAACCTCTGGAAGACTACATGTGCTGGTGGGGAGAGGGTATCATGCTGGTGCTGGGATGTGCTTATCTTTAGGAAGGAGCGTTGGGGAATCTTGCTTCACATTGGTGAAGCTTGATTACTGCCTTATCATTCAGAGCTTGAGGGATATATTCTTGCCATCATTACAATATGTTATTTCCTCACAGTTCCTCATATAGAGGATGAAGACTGTGATGCAGAACTCCATGTCTGTGTGTGCAGGAGAGCCTTGTGCCTCTGTAAGTGAAAATCCATCTGCTTTCCATGCTGGAGGCGGATTCTCAGTGCAGAGCAAAGGCTGCTTGCTTTGGCTCCTTTTGGAGGAGATCCCAAGCACATCCTAGTCCTCCCAGTACCTGGCCAGGAGCATGGATGTGTATTTTTGTTTGGTGGTTGTGCTAAAGCTTTTCAGACTTTAGCTACTTCAGTGATGAGAAAGGGGTGAGAGGGGATTTACTGGGAGGCCTTTTTGCCTTCTCTGGCAAGCAGAGAGTGACACCCCCTTGCAGGGACCAGGGAGGACATGGTGAGCTCTCCAGCAGGTTGTTAAGAAATCATTTTCATTAGGAACCAGCAATCCTGCTGGTGAGAAAGGTTGCTTCATGTGAGCAGATTTGGGCTCGCTAACCAGTGTTCGCTTCCAGCCAACCTAAGTCACACAGAGGATGCTCTGGGTGTCTTGCCTAAAGATGGGCCAAGTCCATACCAAGGGAAGAGCATTCCCGTGGGCAACAGCTCTTCTTATTTTTACCATAACCAAAACATCTGGAGTCCACATGCACAGGGACAATGGCACAGTTTTCTCTCAGGATATGGGACTTTTACCTCCTGGAGAGGACCCTGTGCTTAAGCACTTGGTGCTTACTGCATTCCTACAAATGTTTGATCTCAGAGCTTTGTTTGCTGCCTCCCAGCCTCAGCACAAGCTCCTTTTCAATCTTCTATTGTTTATGCCCATTCGTTAGCTTGTTTCATTCTTCATCCCAGTTTCCTCCTGTACATGAGATTGAATGCAATACTGCTCACTGACCATTTATGAAGAACTGAAATATTGCATTGAATTCCTTAATTTTAAAACTTCATCACTTGTGAAAGAAAATTTTTATTACATGTAGAAAATAAAAATTAAAACTTCATTGGAAGGAAAAATGGTTTTGAACAATTTTCATTTTACTTTTCATATCTTTAAATTGCCTCAGTATTCTAGTAGTAATTTTGGGTTGTTTTGACCTGAAAGCATCGAAGTACTTCTTTCCTGACAAGGCTGACAGATACTTTGACTGATGCTCATGAAAATCAGGTCTTTCAGCCTCAGAAATGTTACAACATCATTTGCATACAAACAGGGACCTAGACAAGCACTTGGAAATTTCTTGTACTTGCAAATCCTGACACTTGAGATGAATAAAAGGGATTTTACTCCCTGAACCCAGTGGATGCTCAGCAATAATGATGTTCTCATCAGCATTAGTTTGAAACTCCCAATTATGAGAGTGAGACTGGGAGACATTTGCCTTTCTTCCCCTTCAGACACGTTCTCCCGATGCTCTTCTGGCTGTTAACAAGCAAGGAGCATTAAAGGCAGAGAGCTCTGGGGCTGCACTAAAGCCTCCATGGGGAGTTTTGCTTGTTTGCTGCAGTTCTCTGTGCATCCAAAAGCTACTTCCTCTCTTTGTATCTTCTGTCATGAACAATTATGTTCATGAGTATGTAAAGACTTGTTTCCTCTGAACAAATCCCCCCACCATCACAACTGGGCTGGGTGGTGTGGCCAGGCAGACTTCCACCTGTTGCTGCAGGTTCACAAATCAACATCTGGAAGCCCACGTGTCAGGAGAGGAGGCTTACCCTTTCCCTTTCCCTTTCCCTTACCCTTACCCTTACCCTTACCCTTACCCTTACCCTTACCCTTACCCTTACCCTTACCCTTACCCATACCCTTACGCTTACTCTTACCCTTACTCTTACTCTTACTCTTACCCTTACTCTTAATCTTACTCTTACTCTTACCCTTTACCTTTCTTCTCCCTTTCTTCTTTCTCCTCCTTTCTCCTTTTCTTTTCCTCCTTTTCCTTTCCCTTTTCCATTCCCTTTTCCTCTTTGTGCTTCCCATTTTCCCTTTCCCTTTTTCCCCTTTTCATTGTTCCTTTCAGTTTCTTTTTCCCTTTCCCTTTTCTTTTTCATTTTCCTTTTCCTTTCCTTTTTTCTTTCCCATTTTCTTGTTTTCATTTTTTTTCCTTTTTTCCTTTTTCCCTTTTCCTTTTTTGTTTCCCTTTTTCTCTTTTCCCTTTTCCTTCCCCTTTTATTATTCTTTTCCCTTTTCTTTTCCTTTTTCTTTCTCTTTTCCCTTTAATGGAATCATAGAATAGTTAGGGTTGAAAAAGACCTTAAGATCATCTAGTTCCAACCCCCTGGCCATGAACAGGGGCACCTCCCACTAAACCATGCCGCCCAAGGCTATGTCCAACCTGGCCCTGAACACTGCCAGGGATGCAGCATTCACAACTTCCCTGGGCAACCCATTCCAGTGCCTCACCACCCTTACAGTAAAGAACTTCTTCCTCATATCCAATCTAAACTTCCCCTGTTTAAGTTTGAACCCGTTACCCCTCGTCCTATCATGAAGTCCCTCATGAAGAGTCCCTCCCCAGCATCCTTATAGGCTCCCTTCAGATACTGGAAGGCTGCTATGAGGTCTCCATGCAGCCTTCTCTTCTCCAGGCTGAACAGCCCCAACTTTCTCAGCCTATCTTTATACAGGAGGTCCTCCAGTCCCCTGATCATCCTCGTGGCCCTCCTCTACACTTGTTCCAACAGTTCCATGTCCTTTTTATGTTGAGGACACCAGAACTGCACACAATACTCCAAGGGAGGTCTCAGGAGAGCAGAGTAGAGGGGCAGGATCACCTCCCTCGACCTGCTGGTCACTCTCCTTTTAATGCAGACCAGGATACGGTTGGCTTTCTGGGCTGCAAGCACACACTGAAGCCACCTCATGTTCATTTTCTCATCGACCAACACCCCCAAGTCCTTCTCCACAGGGCTGCTCTGAATCTCTTATCTGCCCAACCTGTAGCTGTGCCTGGGATTGCTCCAACCCAGGTGTAGGACCTTGAACTTGTCATGGTTAATCTTCATCAGGTTGGCATCAGCCCACCTCACAAGCATGTCAAGGTCCCTCTGGATGGCATTCCTTCCCTCCAGCATATCAACCAAACCACACAGCTTGGTGTCATTGGCAAACTTGCTGAGGGCGCACTCAATCCCGCTGTCCACATCACCGACAAAGATGTTGAACAAGACCGGTCCCAGCACCTATCCCTGAGGGACGCCACTTGCTACTGGTCTCCAGCTGGACATTGAGCCATTGAGCACAACTCTTTGCGTGCGGCCATCCAGCCAGTTCTTTATCCACCGAGTGGTCCACCTATCAAATTGATGTCTCTCCAACTTAAGAGACAAGGATGTCATGTGGGACAATGTCAAACGCTTTGCACAAGTCCAGGTAGGTGACATCAACTGCTCTACCCCTGTCCATCAGTTCCGTAGCCCCATCATAGAATGCCACCAGATGGGTCAGGCAAGATTTCCCCTTAGTGAAGCCATGCTGGCTGTCACCAACCACCTTGTTGTTTCTCACGTGCCTCAGCATGCCTTCCAGGAGAATCTACTCCAAGATTTTGCCAGGCACAGAAGTGAGACTGACTGGTCTGTAGTCCCTGGGTCATCCATTTCTCCTTTCCCTTTCCCTTTTTCTCTTTCCATTTCTTCTTTCCCTTTCCTTTTTTCACTTTCTCTTTCCCTTTCCCTTTCCCTTTCCTTTTCCCTTTCCCTTTTTCTCTTTCCCTTTCTTCTTTCCCTTTCCTTTTTTCTCTTTCTCTTTCCCTTTCTTCTTTCCCTTTCTTCTTTCCCTTTCCTTTTTTCTCTTTCTCTTTCCCTTTCCCTTTCCCTTTCCTTTTCGCCTTCCCTTTTTCTCTTTCACTTTCCAATTTTCCTTTCCCTTTTCCTTTCTCTCTTCCCCTTTCCCCTTTCCCTTTCCCTTTCCTTTTTGCCTTCTCTTTTTCTCTTTCCCTTTCCCATTTTCCTTTCCCTTTTCCTTTCTCTCTTCCCCTTTCCCTTCCAGCCATGCCAGCACCACTGGAGGAGTTCCCTGATGCCCACTCCATGCACAGACACTGCCAAAATGGGGCCTGGCCTCCCCAGCACATATAAATTTACCACTTCACCCATGTTTTAGCCAAGAACATGGTTGTACTTTAACACCGGGGTGGTGCGTGAGCAGAGGAGCACGGCACTGCAGGGAGACACAGGGCACCACCAAAGTCTTGCATATTTTGGCCCAAACCATGACCCTTATGCAGCAGCTCTCCCTGGCTCCCTTCCCTCTCCTGTGCCCATGAGAACAGAGCTCAGCATGAGGCACAAATGCTGCACTCATTGTTTTTAAACTGCTTTTTACAAGAGTCTATGGATTTAGTAAAACTTCCTAAATATTCATGAGCTGCTCACCAGCCGCACGAGCTGATGAAGGATGGAGCTAGCTGGATGGGGTGGGATTTACTATTTTGAAGAGTCATCACATCACTTCTTCAGCAGCCCTAATCTGACCAGCTGTATTTACTGCTATGGGCCATGAGCTCCAGAGGCTACTGCCTCCAGCACTGACAACAGATTTCACTGCTTTGGCTTTTGGCAATGGGTTAACGTGAGACCTGACCCAGGCAGGTGGGTGGGAGGGAGGATGTAGGGGGGCTCATCTGGCAGCATCCAGCCCAGTATCTCCATCAGGCCCAACATATTAGTGATCTTTCCAACAGGCATGCTTGTGCATTGCGAATCAGCAGCGACGACAACAGAATTGCAGCATCCCCAGATGTTTTGTATATGTTTCAGTCTTCATTTATTTGTTTTCTGTGCTGAGTTACTTGGGATACTGAAATATGTAAATAATGAATATGTGATCAGCAGCAAGAATGGAGCTGTGCCCTTCCAAAAAGGCTAATTAAACTGAGTACCAAAATAAAACCTGCTTGAGTCTGCGCCAGCATCAGCCATAAAAGAGTGCTCATGAGCAAATAATTGACAATTAAAGCCTGACTTACAGAAAAGAACTAAAAAAAACCCTAATCATGTATACAGCTGATGCAAGTGCTTTCGAGCAGGGAGGATCTAAGCAAGGGTTGTGTTGATTGGAAATTAGCTATGGCTGGGATGGGGGCCTGAGTGTGCTTGCACTCACTTGCCAAAAACTGGCTCAAACCCTGAGTCAGAGCCACTGGTTTAAATTAGAACTCTTTTGGCACGTTTTTTCATCTGAGGTTTTTAAGCTTCTGGTTGGTAAAAACATCACTGTGGTGGTGGTTTGGAGATGGGGAAACAGGCAGGGAGTACAAGCAGTGCTGGCTGCTGAAGGGATGACTGTGACTGGAATGGAAGAGGATTTGATCAAAATCAGTGCTAATATATACATTGCCTAATATACACATAGCCAGGGGTAGGCTTGTCCCAGGGTGATGTTGATATGGGAGCTCAGTCTGGAGGACAGTGTGTTTGACTGTATGAATTATATGTGTGTGTGTGTATAAATACATATATACACACATATATATGTGTATGTATGTATATACAGTGATCTGATGTGCACTCTTCAGAGTTTAATGCTTTATTTAGACTGAATTAACTTGCTTCACAGGGCTTTGTTTATCCATTTTAATAAATCAGCGCTCTCAGCTAAATCTTGCCGTAAGGGTTGATCATAACCAGAGCCTCTAAAAGAGCAGCAGATATAAATATTTGCTTTTACAATGGGAAAAGTCTCCTGAGAATGCTTTAGCAAATGCTGCGTTTGCCTAAAACAGGGAAGCCGGTAATTTGCTGAGTTACTAATAAGAAGTTGAGAAGCAGAAAGGTGGAGCTGTAGATAAGGGGTCTTTGGTCACAGAGCTAAAGGGACAGTATGTCAACAGGTAGGTTAAGCCTGAAGGCTTCCTCTGCTCCTCCCTAGAGAGGATGAAGCTGATGCCATCGCATAGAGGGAGACACACAGCACAACATGAGTCCAGTGTCAATGGAGGGAGGCAGCAGACTCAAATAACTTAAACTTTCCCATTTTTTCCCTATTCAGAGGTCCAGACAGGCATTCTCGTCACTAAAAGTGACTGGAATAGTGTTTTTCTGTCTAACAAATGAAACGCCAGCATCTAGCAGTACCTGCCTGGTAATACAAACTTTCTTTCAGTATTGTAAAACATTGAAATGGCTGTGGAAAATGGAAAGGTTTTTCTTAGGGGAGACTCAGGCAGGTGCCAGTGGGACTCTCCAAAGGAAAACTACTTCTGTGGTGACTCCCACATTGGAGACTGAATTAAGATCCAGCCCTTACAAGAGGAAAAATATTATTAGGTACAGGTTATAAATGCACTAATATGTCACTTTTGGAAATAGGACCCAGCTCTCTAGAGATTTGTTTATGGCCCTTTATGTCCTTGGCTACCAACTCTCCTTTTGTACTCAAACAGGAGCTCAATTCCTGAATAGTTTCAAGGATCTAGGTTGAAACGTCTTGCATTAAAATAAACCCCTTTAAAATAAAGTCCTCTGAAATTGCTCTTAGCTAATGAGCTTTCCCCTGGCCATGGATGATGGTCATCTAATAGGTGGCAGATAATCCCCTGAAGAGTGAGGACAGCCCAGATTTCAAAAATAGCATAATTGTATGTAAATGCAAGGAACTGGGATCTCTTTTTAAGCCTGAAAGAGCAAAGTTCATCAGATAACACAGCAGCTCCCAGCCCAGGAGCCCAGATTAGCAGTGCTGGGTTCAGTGCTGCCAGCCCCATGATGCATGGGAAGGTCTTTTGGGGCTATTAAATTGTGATCTTAAATATATGTCTTTTTCTCAGCAGCCCTCAGCCATCATCTAACTGCTCTCATTAATTAAACCATCACTCAACACCGCTGTCTTTAAACTGTTCATAGGCCCTTCTTCATGAGCAATTGGGTATTTCAAAGGCATGGAGCACTCTGTGCTCCTGCACACCCCAGCAGTACAGGTTGCTCGCATCTTTGCTCGCTTCTGCGAGCTTGGCACAGGTTGTGTAGCCAGAGCCACTTGGGCTATTTGCAAGTATGGGATTATCTGCATATAACCATTGCAGATCAGGATGCTTCTGTTTATTTCTAACCTCATACTTCCCATCTCTGCGTCTTTCTGCAGAGGCTCTGCTCATCTGATTGTAATTTATCTGCACGGGTTTAAGGCTATGTGGCTTTTGGCTTCCCCAGATAACAAGTCTCAAGTGCTGGAAGCTTCTCTGCACAGATCCAGTGGCTTTTAGGCCAACACATTGGCCACACTGGGGTGTTTTGTTCCCTGCACAAAAGCCATGGTCAGCATTCCCAGGGTACTGCTGAAGCCAGCCCACCCCTGGAGGTCACACCGGGTGGGTCTTACCAAGGAGTTTCTAGGGGAAAAAAGGGAAAAAAAGGAAGATTTTTTAAATGGAAGACAATTATGGCAGCAACAGACCTCATCAACCTTTATTCTATTTCTTTTTAAGCAACACTGATAGTGCAACTCTGTGAATGCAGTTGTCTGGGGCCCCAGCAAAATGCTTCCCACTCTTCAGGTGGTGTCACCTTTACTCAGCGAGGTGAGTGGAAATGGCTGCACATGCCCCCAGCTCCCAGCTCCCATGGGGTGCTGGCACCACAGCATGCTCAGAGGGGTAAACCAGCAGGGCCAGATGGCGATGGAGTAAGATTTGACAGACGTGTAGCTCCATCCCTCAAGCTCAGTGTGTTTGTCAGGAATGGTTAATCATCCTCCAAATGGGCTAAGAAAAAAAGCTTTTTTTCCTTTCACCACATGTAAGGGACTTCTGGAGCCCATATGAAAAATAGAAACAAGTTTGGAAGCTGCATTTGCACTTTTAGTGTACCAACTCAGTGTTTGCCAGCACTGATTGTCTTGTAAAACATGATCTGAGTCCTTCCTATTGTGCTGTTGAAGAGCCTGGTGGAGGGGAGCATCACCCAAGATACTCTTATCTCCCCACTTTCTTGCCCATCTGTTCCAGCATTGCATTAAAGCTGGGTTGCATACCAGTGCTCTGCAGGGATGCAGAGACGCTCACTGGTGAGTACTGGGTTTTGAAGAGCCATTTCCAACATGCACAAGGGAACTGGGCCCTGGATTTTGGTACAGAATTACTCAGAGAAAGGTGCTGCAATTCTGCTGCAAGGAGTCTTTAAACTGTGTTAGTTACCCCACAGAGAGGCATGCAAGCAGCTGAAGGGGAAAGGCTGGGGATTATTTCTTTCCTATTTGCTGAGTGATCCAGGCTCCTGTTGTACAAAGAGCAGCTCAGCTGTACTAGGGCTGGTAGACAACACTCACTGTGCTTTTAATCACTGACAACGAATTAAATTGAACGTATTAAATGCCAATTATATAATAACCTGTAGTTATAGTGTCATACTTGCCGCCGAAAGCAATACCCCTACCCAACTTATCAGGTCTGTTTTGGAAAACAAGGAAAGATTTGTGATCTTCCTAAGGAAAAAGCTGTTATTTATAAATTACATGTGGAAGTCTCCCCCAGCTTAAGCCCGAGGCCTGGCACTGATTTTGGCTGAGCTGCGCTGATGTCTACCAGGTGAAAACTCTGCTTTTTTAACGACAAAAAATGGGTCTGGTTCACCAACCATGAGGAAGGAGATGTGTGGTGTGCAGGAGATGCTCCTCCGTCAGCTTTCCCTGCCCGCTGAAACCATGTCAGGATGGGACTGGGTTAGTTTGTGTGCTTTTATTGTAAGACCAGCTAAAGAAAAATCAAGTTTTCTAGTCAAAATTAACCAACTCTCCTTAAGAGCAAAAAACATACACATGAGACTTCCCTTTGGATTAATACTTCCATTTATTCCAACTGGAAAAAAAAAAACATTTTCTTTTTTAAATATACTTAAGTGTCATTTCCTTTTTTTTTTGCTTTTCTTCTTTAAAGGAATAATAATTATCACATTGTCCTTTACAAACAACAAAAGATTTCCTAGCGATAGTCCGTGGTATGGAGACACCCACCTTCAAGATATATTTCTGCATCTGCTGCTTTGAGTAGGCAATGGGGCATCCCTGTGTGTGCCCAGGGGTGCTGGTGCCATCCCTGCAGGGGAATCCTCATCCTGGGATGCAGGAGCACTCAGTGGAGGTGCAGGGGTACCCCGAGATGCTGGCAGTGCATGAGGAGAGGGTGATGTTGGCTCAAAGCCCAGCTTTATCTTAACACCCTCAAGCACTAACCCACATCTTTGGGTGCCAAGAGCCCCTTTTGCAAACCTGCTCCTTTCTGGGAAGCACCAGGACAACCTGGCATTGGTTTGCAATCCTGTTGGGATGCGCTGCGATGGCAGTACTCCGATGGTTTAAAGCATACAGAGAACAAACGCACATCCACCATAATACAATACAGCTGAGCCCTATATATAGAACATTCTGCCACAATGGGGCTGGCAGGGGCTGAGCCCCAACCCCAAACAGGGCAGGATCATGCCCATGGGGAGCGGTTTGCGGTTGTTCTCTTATGTGTTAGGCAGTAGGCAATATTGAGACTTCCACTTGGTAATGAACAGCAGTTAACATAACCCAGGAGACTAGAGCACCGTAAGACAAGTCTATATTCAAAACGTCATGCTCACATCACACAATTGCACCATTTACACTTTTATTTACTTCAAATAATAGTTCAACGTTTACTAACTTCAGCGTTCTCTACAGAGGTGTAAAATTCCTTCTCTGGCTTTGGTCATTTACAACGTTGCAGACATTTGGTAGTTCTGTTCTTTCCTATTTAATAATAATAATTAAAATAAAAAGAAGTCCCTTTTGCAGCTATCAGGGTTCCTGTATCTGACTGATGGAGTGTAACATGCAAATCACAGGTGTGAGCAGAATTCAAAATGCCACCGACGCCTCTACAAGACTTAATGAATCAGGAAACGTTCCCTTTATTGACCAGGATCAAAACAAACAGAAAAAAAGGGTTAAACCAAACCAAAACACCTCAAAACAAATGACAACTCAAACTCTGACTGATAGACTTGAGAAGTTTGATGACAGAATGGAAAAGAACTGTTTGGTCAGCTCTGGCTGAAAACAACTCTGAATGTGCATGCATTTTCCCAGTGACTCCTAAGATATAGAAATTCCTCTGATATTACAAAATACAAAAATATTTTCTCCAAACTCTCATTTACATTGCATTTACAACAATCATGGAAATAACTTAGGCTCCCACACCGTCCGAGTGACAAATCACCTACCAACATGGCTAATGGAAAACCAAAATCATGGTGGAAATCAAAAGCTACTGGCACACTGATGCTGAGAGTCAACAGTGGTAACCAACCAAAAACGTGTGGACAAACAGAACTCAAACGGGTGGCAGTATCTCGGAGAAAGAGGAAAAACTACTGGGTAAATATTATAGGCTAAAGTGAACTTTTCTGTGTTCTTTTATTTCTCCAAAGTAAGATGTGCAAAATATATTCACTGTGCCCAGGATTATGACTATTTCTAGAAGCCAGTCTACAACCTTCTTACAAATCCCTACTCTTTCAGGTCTTTTTTTTGTTACAATAAAAGCACTTACATGATCTAAGCCAGTGCAAGTTTGTGAGTTAATTTACATTCTCCCAGGGTGCCTGGCAAGGATGCCATTAGGATATGATACAGTTTTTGCTCTTCTGTCTTTTCCGGCTGTGTAACTGTCCCCTGCCACCCAGTGTGGAAGACTTGGGCACGCTGTATGAGCCATACTTGTGCAGGAGCTCCTCACTGGTCACATACCGGAGGCGAGTGGGTTGGGGAATTGGCTCCCCAAGGAAATAGCCCTCGTTGTCAGACTCCGAAGAGGAGGAGCAGGTCGAGCACCAGTCGTATTCGGCAAAGTAGGGACCCCACCTCTCACCCAAGTGGTTCTGCAAGGCGAGATCCGACACTGTCCGGGGACAGTGGCCATAGACATCCCTACGAGGACCCTGCTCCACCGTCTCTCTGCAGCTCCTCTGGTGCATGAACTGGTCGTAGTCTTCCCTGGCTCGAAGCGAGGGTCTCTCCTTCAGCTGGTAGCACTGCTCGCTGGCCAAGTGCAGAGCGTTATCCGAGCGGGAACGCCGTGACCGCCGGGGCCGGTGCGGGCGGTAATGCTGGTCATCATCATGCAGGTTAGTTCGGCGGCGCGTGCGCTCGCTCATGGGGGCATGCCTCAAACCTTCCTGTGCTCCCAGCTTGCCCCCAGGCACCCCACTGCCGTAGTCAAAGCTTTGGTGCATCCGCCCGTGCGCCACCCGCTCTCGGTACCCGAGGGGGCTGGCCAGGTTGTGCAGGTTGGGCTCCATGTCCTGGTACTGCGGCACCGAGAGCAGGCTGCGGACGGACTCGGCGCTGCGAAACTGTACGGAGGAGTTCAGGGTGCCCATGTTGCTCATCTTCTCCGAGACGTTCATGCCCGAGTCTTTGCTTAGGTCAGGCATTGAGAACCTGGAGAGGTGCTCCTGGCGCTTGGCTCCACCATCTGCTGAGAGGCCTTTGCAGGGAACAGGCAAAGGAAGGAAAAAAAAAGAGTTAAGAAGGAGATATTTCTATCAGTAGAGATGAGGGGAGAATGCTGGTTTTGGCCTAGTGCTTTTGCTTTAAATAATAACTTGATGGTTTAGATGCTGCCCTGAAGAGCCCTTTTAAGAGGATGATTTTAGTTTTTCCTAAAGAGCAGGCAGTTCCTCCTTTGGGGAAATCACACCAATTTAAGGCGTTTTGAGTTGGACTCTGAGCTGCTTTTCACGACTTCCCTTCCCCATATGTCTACACTGCCTGCGACTTGATAGGAATAACTAGCAATGCCACTGAAAAATTCTGTATCAGAGGTAATCTGAGGCCTCCTGCATGCTGACATAACTAGGGTGCCATGATCCAGCACCCACACCCTGTGCAACGATATGTTTTGGAGGACTGAATAACAACAGGAGCAGCTTAAAATGGGGCCACTAATTCAGGCTTGTTACTATGCTGCACAGATCCCATTGAATGCATTGCCCAGAGGAGCTGTGGCTGCCCCATCCCTGGCAGTGCTCAAGGCCAGGCTGGACAGGGCTTGGAGCAACTTGCTCTGGTGGAAGGTGTCCCTGCCTGTGGCAGGGGTTTGGAACTGGATGAGCTTTAAGGTCTCTACAACCCAAACCGTTCTGTGATTCTAAGACACCACTGGCTCTTTCCCATGTGCCAGCCATCTCTGAGCTCCTGCAAGATGCTTTCCTCCTGCTCAGAAAGCCTTAACCTGACAGCAGAGAAGTGCGGTGTCTGCTCAGCAACCTGCCCATCAATGAGAAACTCAACACACCCCATGCTGCCCTAGTCCTTGGCCCGTTTTAAGGGTGTTTCCTGCCTATTTTGTGACTATCCCCATGTTAGCTTGACAACTGGCAGCAGTCAGCGCTTGCACTGCAAGCTCAGGACACCACGTTTCGCAAGCTATTTCAAAAGAGATCCATTTCATCCCAAATCAAATGCAGAGTGTTTGCTTTGGCGCTCTTCTCCCCGTCCCTCTCCGACAGCCTCCCTACGCAGACCAAACACAGAGAGCTGTGCACCATCAGCAGGATTTTCCCCATGACGCACAGCTCTTATGCAATCACCAGGAATTTATGACTTTGTAAATTAATTAAATAAAACAACAAGCCAGCCCACAATTCAAGAATAAACTCCTTTTTTCCCCCCTTCACAAAAGCTGCTTACATTTCATCAAGAGCTCAGCTCCTTTGGCATTCGCTGCTCTTGCCAAACCTGAACACGAACAAGGGCTGCTGTCACTAACCCAACTCACGAGCTGCTTTAGGGTTTCTTTGGACTCAGCCTTAAAAAGATCAACAGATCCTGCAAGGACGGGCAAAACTTTTCCAAATCCTCCCCTCGGTGGCATCAGGGAGAGCTTTAGCACTTGAGCCCAAGCAGCTGCTGGGACTCACACAAGTTGGCTTTGCTTCCTGAGTCCCAGCTGCCATGGCCATTTCTCTCTGCTCCTCCGCTTTTCTGCTGCTAATGGGGATGTTTCTGGAGTTTATGGAAGGTAAAGCAAAGGTGACCCCTGAAAGATGCAGGAAAAGGAGGAGGCTGGGTTAGAAAAAAAACAAGAAAAAGACATGTTTTGCTTCGAAAAGGGCACACTTTCCAAGCCAGCTTGACACCTTTTATCTTTCCCTAAGCCACACTGATTTTGAGTGACCCAACCTGACCTGCCTACTGCTCTCTGGAAACAGTCCTGCACAGGTTCTGTGCAGGCTCCCCATCTCTGCATTCCCTGCTCCCATTATAGGAGTGAGTGATTCCTGGCACTCCTCCCTGCTGGACCCACAGTTTTCTGCCTCTGATCGCAGTGATGCTGTTCGTCACATCAGGCACTGCTTCCCATGTTCTTCCTGTGCCACCATGGAGGAACCCAGTAGCACCTCCAGGAGGGAAAAGCAACTCGGTAACATGCACAAAGACCTCCCAAAAAAGCTAGAATAACAGCGGGACTGATGGCGGAGCTAACCCGAATGTGAATCATGGCTGCTGACAGCCAAGTGTGGCCTTAATCGGATCCGTCAGTCAATAGCTGACGCCAAGGAAAATGAGCCCTCGGTGACATCTACGCAACCCTTCGTTAAGAAAACTGCAATAAGAATGAGCAAGGAGAGCACTGTGCAGGAATACAGCTCTAAACACCACAGGATGCTTCTGTGGGGTCAGCAGATGGATTTTGGCAGCATCATTTGAAAGGGACCAATCTCATCCTGCCTCACAGGGGCACAGGGTGAGCCGGTGCTTCACTGTAGTGCACAGCATCTGCATTGGATGGTACCCGCAGGTTTTGGCTCTCCCACCACGGCCATCTCTATCCAGCTACTGGAAAGGCAGAGCCAGGTCTTCCACAGGTTAAATTTACACAGGACGAGGATCTCCAGCCCCTTGCACACACTGTGAGTGCTTTTGTCTCTCTCCCTTCAAAGTGCTGGTCAGCACAAGGGGCAGCAATTTCATACGAGGAGCCTGTAATATATGTACAGCTCGTGCTTGGAGCGCAAGGTTTAATCAGTGATTATGAAGTCCAGGGGATGTTTCTGGCTGTTCAACCAGGCAGCCTAATTATAATTAAGCACACATATTTTAAGGTCTAGAATTGCTGGGAAAATGTTGATTATAAGAGGAATGGCAGCACAGAGCACACACAGCTCAGGGTGGGATGGAGCCTGTGCTCCTGAGGCTGCACCCAACACCCTCTTCACTTCTCAAGGATGCAACTTCTAATCCTTGTGAAACACAAGCCTTAACTTTACATTAACATCAGTGCAAGGGGTAAAGCATCACAACTGAGTGTTAGGCTCAGATTAATCTTTCAAAGCTCTCTAAATGATCCTGCCCATCCCTGCAGAGCCACAGAGCCTCAGCAAGGTATGGTGGGAGCAAGCCAGGAGCCCTCCAGTCTGACTGCAGTGAGTTCAGAGGACGGCAATAACCATTTGTCTAAAAAGTTTCATCTAGAAAATATAACGTAGGAATAAAGTTTGAAAGAGCAGGGGTTGTTTAGTCTAGAGAAGAGAAGGCTGAAGCGGATATAATAACAGCCTTCAACCGTGGAAAAAAATGCTTATAAAGAGGAGAGGAACACATTATTCTCCAGGTCTGCTGAACTCCTGCAAAGAAAATTTCAGCTTGGAAAACCATAAAACGTCCTGTGCAATCACAGTGGATGGCTGGGGCAGGCTCCAGCACCTGAAGGTCTCCTGGGCACCCAAAGGCAGCAGAGGCCTGGGAATGTGTAGGGTGGCTTCAGGTCTCCCTGGACAGGGTGAAGGTGGCACCGACCCTCCTCTCATGCAGTCACTTGCCATTTCAGAGCTGCACCAGTGCATTGAGGTCCAATCTTCCTGAATTACCAGTATTTATTTACAGCCGCTGCAGCTCCCTCTAAATGAAGGGTTTCATCTGGGAACACAGCTAATACCCCTAGCGAGCCCTAACCTGGAAGAAAGAGCATGTGAGGGAGCCACCATGCAGTGGTGACTATTTGCTAACAAGGAAACTTGAGAACCTTTTTCCCAAGGCCATCCAGGAGAGCAAGAGCCCTGATCTGGATGGTTCTTACCCCATCACCAAGCCCTTTCCATGGGTGCAAATCTTGGCGTGGTGTGCTGACCCCACCAGACCTCCCTTGTATAGAATGATGCTCTGAGTGCATCCACCAGCGGCTGCACCAGAGGCTCTTGCACTGGAAGAGGAGAGACGGCACCTGCAGCTCATCGGCTGGGAGCTTTCCCATGGCCAGACTGGAGCCAGCACCATGGCGCATGTGGACACAGTGGGTTATTTTGCTGCTGTTCTCCACTGCGTGGGGCTGCCAGGCTCAATATTTCACTCTGGAGCCATGGAAACACATGCCTTTTGGATGAATACAAGCCAAAGCTGTAGCTCGTCTGCAGGCATTCGATATAAAACTGGTGCAGAACCAGGAACGCAAACTAGGTTTCTGCTTAACGTTAAGGTTTGATAAGAACACGCTATATGATCCCCTCTGAAGTCTTTCCCCACCCCTATTAGAACTATGTTTATCCCATCAACATTGCCAAGGGAAATAACAAACAAATAAGGCACAGAGATATTCCTCATAAGCATCACCTCTACAACTTTGCCACAACAAAGCACTCGAAGGCGCTGAAATCTCAACTGGGTGCTTTGCTAAACCGGGGCTGCAAGTTGCAGTAATTATCAATTATTACACCACTTGTCAAATGACAGCAGAGGGGCCGCAGGGAGCACATACGGTGGGTGGGAGGCTGGGAATGAAGCCCTCTGTGAGGGGAAGCAGCTTCCAGCCCTCATTACATTCAACTCCCAGCAAAGCTCCGCTAACACAGGGTGAGGCTGTGCTGCAGCCAGACATCCACTGCACAGATAGCATCGTCTGCTTCACCCTGCCTGGGGAATGCAAAATACCCTGACTTACGATATTGCAAATAAACCAGGCTATGCTGACTCTTGCTTTTTGCCTTTACATTTATCATCATGTACACATACACCTATGCATCACAGTCCTCAGCACCTGAGCTCCAGATGAGTGCCTGCCTGCACCAAAACACTGCACCCAACCCAGTGTTTAAATGCAGCTATAAAGATGCAAGAGGGGACAGGATGGGATCTCTCTTGTCCAGCCACCCATGTCAGAGCCTTCTCTCTTTCATAGCACCAGGGCAGGCACATTCTCACCACCCTTGAAACAGGGTTTATTTCAAGTTCAACCCCAAGAACTAAAAAGGAATTGAAGGAGAAACAGCCTGCCCAGGGCTTTGTTTATAGCACAGCCTTGTCTCACTTCTGAGTGACCTCGGGGTACGCAGAAATAAAGCAGAACCCTTATGTAACTGGAAATGAAGGAAACTAAACAATTCTGGGGAAAGCAGTTGTGGTGCTGAGAGCCTCTATAGTGTGCCTCCATGTGCGTCCATGTGCAAATGGGGTGAAGGCATGCTTACGGCTGGCTCCCACAGTAAGCATGCCAAATCTCCCACTGCTGAGTGGCAAAAGGCGGGTGAGGGGCAGAAGAAACATTGCTGGCAGCTTTATAATGTTTTGGCATTGGTCATTTGGGATGGAAGACCTCTGTCTTCATGTCTGGTTTCAAAATGACTCAGCTTGGATTAGGGAACGTTATACCTGGGACTCAAAATCACAAGAAATCCCTTCAGGGATCCCATCTCCTGACTTGGAAGCAGTTTTATGCTGCCCATGTCTAGAGAAAAGAGGATGGCAGGAGTGTGCTGGATTGCTGGGAGCCTCCTTTTTCTCAGAAAAAGTCAGGAACAGCCAATGTGTCATTTTCTGGCTTGCATAACTTGGCTGAAGTGCCTGGGGCAGCTCCCCTCTCTAGCCCAGGGGGAATAGCAGCACTGGTGGGATGCAGTGCCATGAGGACACAGGGACGGGGATCAGCCACTGGATCCCCCACCTTGAGCCACTTACTACCATCCCTGAGGGTGTCCCAAACCTTCAGTGCAGGAGAGGCTGTGCCATTGTTTCGTCAGGAAACATAACCCTGGCCCTGAGAAATGGGACTTTTTCTTCCTCTCACCTCAAACCTTTCAGGTCTTCCTCAAGCAAGAGGAAGAGGGGACTGGAGCCAGATGATGCTCTCAGGTCACTCTGCAATTCAGAGTATGGGGATCAGCACTAACTTGTGCATATAGATAGGGTTTTTTTCTCCCTGCTTTCTGGGTATATCCCAGTGGCTGTCTAGCCCTGGAAAAACAAGCTGCTTGGGGCCTTTGGGCATCTCAGAACACAGGTGACGGGAGAAACATGCACCACACATGTAAAATCACATTCCACCCTGTAATGGCACCAGTTTAACATCTTCTTTTTCTCTGGATTATGCCTGCAACAGATGAGACTGTTACCCTCACCCAGACTCATTTTCCCCAGGGAATGCTCAAAATCTACTTCTCCTTTTGCATACAACAGTGTCACTGCTGAATGTGACTTCTCCCTCCAAAGTACTCCTGCCCTCTCTGCAAGCTGCACACAGAGACTGTTTCCAGAGAATAACATTTAGCATTACCGGGCTATTTGACCAGCTGGGATTTTGTGGAATTGACTGCCTGGAATCAGCAGAGATCAGGTCTGGGTTTCTAATTCAGCTGCTAAGCACATAAAGCACCTGCAAAACCCTTTTAGAGGGCAGCGCAAGCACAAGCGGAGCAAGGCAGAGCACAAGCACTTGGGAGCAGGGCTGTGATGAACTGAGTATCTTTTGGGAAGTGATTAACCTCTGGTAGGGTCCTCCTTATGAGAAAAGCTTCCTGGACAAACTCCATCTCAGCATCGTCCTGATTGCTTCATGAAGGGAACTATGGGGTAAACATTGCTACAGCATCCACTGTTTTGTATTGTTGCTAATGCCATAAAAAAAAGCCCCAAAGCAGCCAAAGGAAATACAATATAAAAGGAAATATAAAATCAGGAAAAATGAGCTCTCTCTTGGAGAATGTGCTGGGAAATAGTTTTTGCTCTTTGCCTCTCCAGCTAATGGCCATGCTGGGCAGGAGGACAACCCAGTCTCCAAGAAGCTGTAGCAGATCAGTCTGTCACAACCTTCAGCTATGACAGAAAAGG
Organism: Ara ararauna; assembly: GCA_028858755.1. Classification (NCBI taxonomy): domain Eukaryota; kingdom Metazoa; phylum Chordata; class Aves; order Psittaciformes; family Psittacidae; genus Ara; species Ara ararauna. Next base: position 4,550,460 of record CM054385.1, read on the forward strand.
GACTTTGAAACAGAAACATGGAAGGAAAGGAGAGATGCCCTCCACTAGGAGGAAACTGCCCTTTTTCAGTGGACGTGTTTAAAACACATCAGCATTTGTGGCAATTACACAAGCAAAACCTAGAGGATGGTAGAGATGCTCCCATCTAACTTGAACCCTGAAACAGAGCACAAGGAGGGTCAAAGCTACCCCTGCAACTCCAGCAGAGCACAGTCCAGTGCTTTAAGGGCAATATCCAGGATTAACACGGTGTCACACAGCTTTACTAATCCACAAGGAACTGGCTTTCAAGTGATCAAGTAGAGCCTGGTTGATAAAGGGAAAACCTGGGGTCTTGCAGGACACTTGGGATCACAAAGATCTTGACCTATCCAATGGGTGACCCCGAGACTATCACTGAATGCATTATAAATATTATAGGGACAACATCTGTTTGTAGGAGGCAGCCTTCTGGAGAGGGACACAGGAACTGATGCTGCACACCCTGTGAGTTATCTGCTCCTACTGATATCTCTGGCTAGTTAGTTGTAATAGAAACATCACAGCAACATTTGCTGCCAGGTAGGGCCCAGCTTTTAACATGTGCTTTGCAGCTCAGGGACTGTTTGCCCATCAGCTCCCTATAAAGAAAAAAGGAGTTTCAGTGATGCCATAAAATGTTAGATGGATGCAGTGTTACTTCACTTTATAAGGTGGAGCAGCTGTAACGGAGGCATCAGCAGCTCAAAGGGACCTTGTGTAGAGTTTAGGGGGGGAGCTTCATGGGGTGCTTGCTGGACTGCTTGCTCAGTGGCAGTGGGCATGGAAAAAGCACTGAGGTGCTGCACCCTGACATCCCAACCCTCAAAACACTGCCATTTAAATGGGATGATAATTGTGTCCTCCATAATTGCACACACAGCCCTGGTGGAGCTGCCTGGTAGTGCCCAGTGTCCCCCAGCTTGAGCTGAGCCAGGTTCCAGAGGAAGGCAAGTTATTAGAATCCTACACATCAATAAAAATGTTATCACCTCACTCTGTAGAGGAACTGCTTCAATTCACTGCAAGCCCCATCATGCTGAGCCTCTGCTCCAGAAAGCAGGAAAGAAGCCAGTTGTTACAGCAGGCACTGCCTGTAAGGAAAGTCATGCTTTGGGAACGTATAGGACAGGTCCCTTTGGAAGGTTTCCTCCCAGCATTTTAAAAAGGGGTTTCTAAAATGAAAGACAATGATTTTCATTCTAATACCAAGGCTTTGCCACGTTTCGCGTCTCTTGACCTGTATCCTCAAAAACTTGTTAACACTTCACCTCCAAAGCATGCAACAACCCCTCCAATACTCAGGGATTGCTCATCTGAACTTGGTGTTGTTCAAGACTCTTTGTACTGATGGGGTTTACACAATAGGAGTTTTCAGGAACACAAGCAGCTTTGGAAATGCGGAGCTTTGTTAATGGAAACCTTGTTTTGGAGAGCAATTCCCAACTCCCTCACCATTTCACAACTCTTTTTCCTCTGTGTCTATCTGAGGCTGTTTGAGCAAAACCCTCTCCAGCTCATTAGCTTCTCCTCTTCCCCTCCACTGCTTTGCACTTGCCAGTTAGTGAGATCCTGGCTGAACACAGCAATCATTTCACATCTTGGCACAGGGCTGGCAACTTCCCTAAACAAACACACCAAGGAGCAGGGTGAGGAGGAAGCACGGGTGTAGCACAGCAAACCTGTCTGTCCAGGCAGGGCAGAGCACAGAGCTCGGATTCAGCTCTCTGGGGACCCGCTGCCAGCATTTCCATCTCTCTTTCCCAGGAAGTTTTCTCCTGAGGGACATGGAAGCAAGCGACAGCTATGCCAGATGAGCTCAGCCATCTGATAATGCAAACTACCTGCATGAAGGATGGAGCTTGCAGGGGACTGAGATTCCCCAGTGCTGAGCCGTGGACCAGAGCTCGCTGCAGACACGTCCGTGCATGCACAGCCAGCCCCACAGCCGCAGAATGAAACCCAAACATGTTTGGGGTGAGAGGACTGAGAAATATTACCCTGGGATGTGCTCATGAGAAATGGGTTCAGCCTGACGGGACAAGCATCTCACCTCGCTTTCCCCTGCAGTTTCTATCCAGGGACTGGGGAAGAGGAGAAACAGAGCTATGCGTACGGGGGGAGGAATTTCTTTTAACTAGTCATATGCTCGGGACTGTGCAACATGCAAAAGGGGCTTATCTGAAAGCACTTTAAAATAGTTTTAGCCTGCAAGGGCAGCTGACAGCAGTCCTTCAAAGTGCTGAAGGCTGGAATCTGCCTCCGCGTTAGCAGCTGGCCTTGATTTCCCCTCCCTCTTCATAAAAGGAAGGATTAAAGAGCTTGAAAACATTTGCTTTGAGCTAACATGGAAAAGCCAGCAGTCCATAAAGCCCTGCATTTGCTAAACCAGCAAGCAAAGCAAGAGGGGGGGTACCAGGCACTGAGCAGCAGTCCCCAAGCTGCTGGTCACCCCTGTAATGGGAAGACACCAGCCGTGACACTGACCCCATCACATGCAGGAGATCTGGGATGGTCGCAGGGTGGTACCCTGGGAGCAGCGGTGATGTACCTGTTGCATTGGAGAGTGCAAGGGACTCCATGGAGCCACGGGGAGTCTGCTCGGTGGGCGTCAGGTCCTCTGTGAACTTGAGGGCATTGATGGGGTGCCGGGTGCGGCACTGAGGCGTCGGCATCTCACCTTCCTCTTCTTCTTCGTACTTAGGGACTTTGAGGCTTCCTCGGGTCTCAGGGAAGCTCTGGTTGGACATGTCGCTGTAGCTCTCCTGTGACCGAAGCCTCCCCGGGTAGTACTCCTCTCTGCAGTCCTGGATGAAGCTGCCACTGTGGCTCTTCATGGCCAGTGAGGAGCTCCTCTTTTGGTTGCTGAAATGTTTCGCCCATAAATCCTGCTGCGAGCCTGGGACCTGGCTGGGGCTGTAGGAGGTCCTTATGTTGCACTGGCTGAGAAGCTGCAAAGGGCTTTGAGACTGACTTTGCTCCATTTTGCTCCCGTAGTGATAGAGCTCGTCCCTGCTCCTCCACAGGTGCTCCCTGTTGAGGCTCGGTGTCTGGCTGGCCAGGCTCAGCAAATCCATCTGCAGAGACAGCGGGTCCACGTCGGTGGAGAGGCGGTTGGAGGTGACCTGCAGCTGGTTGCATGGGCTGCGCGCTCCCTCCTCACCTTTCCCCTTGTTCTTGCCGATCTTGGCACTGCGGCGGGACTCCTTGGCTCGCGCGCTCTGGAAAGCTGAGTCGGAGGAGTCGGAGCCATTGGGGTCATCGCCGACACTGCAGGCCCTGGAGCAGAAGATCTGCCCCTGCTTGGGCAAGAAGGGCCGTCCCAGCAGTGACTTCTTGCACTGCGCGCAGCAGAAGCAGGTCTCAGTGGCATGCCAGTGCTGGCCGTCGTATGTCATCTGGCCCTGGTCGATACCTTGAAGGGGAAGAGACACAGCATTAGAGTCGGCCCATGTACATCACCTCACACTGCACTTAACGTGCATCCCTATAATACAGGCTGGGAGAGCTGTTTCTGTTCAGCCTGGAGAACAGAAGGCTCTGGGAGACCTTAGAGCACCTCCAGTGCATAAAGGGGCTGACAGGAAACCTGGAGAGGGGTTTTTGACAAGTGCCTGTAGGGACAGGACGAGGAGAGATTTAGATTAGATATTGGGAAGCAATTCATCACTATGAGGGTGCTGAGGCACAGGCACAGGCTGCCAAAGAAGCTGCAGCTGCCGCATTCCTGACAGTGCTCAAGGACAGGTTGGATGGGGCTTGGAGCAATCTGCTCTAGTCGAAGGTGTCCCTGTCCATGGCAGGGGATATGGCACTATATGACCTTTAGGTCCCTTCCAACCCAAACCATTCCATGATTCCATGATCAACTACAAGCAACATGCAGCCTGGCTCACTATTGAAAGCCTTCAGCAGGGTTTCTCTGATGTGTGAAGTTAAGCCCATTTCTAATTCCTTGCAGGCTGCAGGCCTTTGCTTGGGAGTTACTCAACACTGGGAAAGGCAGCAGAACTGAGCCTCAAGCTATTTCGTATTAAATTGGGATATTTCCGTTCATAAAGCAAAGGAATGCAAGAAGTTCTCCATAAAGTCCTTGAAGTCAAAGCAATAATATGCTGCCTATTTAAAAAAAACAACAAAAAGCCTCCAACTGAACTGTAATGAGGAATTCCTGCTGCCCTGGTTAAGTATGCAACAAAGTAGATAACATCCCCATCCCTCGCTCCTACCACGACACCATCCTAACTTTATTTTGCTTACTGGGGCCCCTTCTCTAAAAGGGAAAAGAAAGACCCAGCCCCAGTGATTTGAGTGCACACCCCTGCCTTTTCCCCCTTGGCTTAACTAAAGGAACTGATGCAGCAAGCTCGTCCCCCACCAGCCAAACCCTGGGGAGCACATGCCTGCTGCACGCACATCGTTCTTGGTCAGAGCTGTGAGCAAAAGCTCCTGAGGTTTCAATTATAACGTTCACTCACTGGTTTAAACTGCTGTTCCTGGCAACAGCCCCGGTTACCTGAGAAACTGCCTTGCACAGGGTGGGCTGGCTGGCACGGTGGGGTGCTGCACCACACGTGTGCACAGCATGGGCTCGCACAGTTCACAAATGAACAGTACATTAACGGCCCATTTTATTCCAAACTAGGTTTGGTTTGGTACAATTGGGTTTTTTCTTTCCCTTATAAAGAATGAAATGCTTTTATACAGACTGGAGTGCTACACTTGAGGATGGTGGGTGGGCTTTTATCAGCTCCTTTTCCAATGCGCCCAAGCCTTCTTGCAGAGGAAGGACCTTACATCCTCAGCTACCCAACCCCAAGCCTTACAAGTCTTATCTCTGATTTATGTAGCTCTTAATCACAACGCTCAGTGACTACTACAAGCAATTTGCAGGAAGATGGCTGCAGTCCTTCCTTTGCTAGAAATGAGCAGATATACAGCAAAACAAGCATTTCGCCCCCAAAACCTAAGAATCAGCAGGCTCCAGCCAGCTGGATGGAGGGGAGAATAGCAGACGGGGGAAGCAGGAGAGAAGGGAGCATGTGAGAAGCATTAACAGCTGCTTCCTCACCGCTCCGCAGCTGAGCTTTGGGGAAGGATGTGCTGCAGGTCACAGCAAACATGTCCTCCAACTGCCTTGCTGAGCACTGAGTTCCCCCCACTATGCCATCTGGCTGCTGCACTGGAGCAAAATGGTTGTTTCGGGCTTTTTTCTTTCCCTGCAGCCTATGAAATACTTGAACATGTGAGCTCATCTCTATGGACAAAGAGCGAGCTGCCCATGCACTCGCGAGCAAATGCTCAGCCAAGTGGCAAACAGGGCTGGGGATAGCAGCAAGGCAGCTTCCCAGTCTGCCCAGCTTACCACCCCCAACTGCTGGGGTTCAGCTAGCCCCCAGAATAAAGCATATTTCAAATCACTGTTTTAGAAACCAAAACTGACTCTGGTGTGTTATTTCTTTCTGTGTGAGAACAACTATTTTTGGATTGACTAGAAAAGGCTAACAGAAACAATAACGATGCCTAGTGAACAAGCATCCTTCCCGTCAGTAGCTCGTTAATTCATGCGATCCCTTGGCAAGCTTGGCTGGGAAATATCTGTGAGTCGAAGAGCCAGGCTGTTTACAGAAAAATGGGATTTCAAGGAAGAGAAGCATGCATTATATTAGGCCAGAGAAAGCTTTCAGTGGCTGAAATAGCTCCTGAGGTTACCCTCTGATAAAGAAACAAGAAGGGATAAGCAGTGGTTTAACCAAACAGATTATTGTGCTAACTCCCTGGTGGCATGCAGTCCTGCCTGCAGCCCCAGGTTGCTGTCAAGACTTACCGCAACAGCTCTTCTTGCTAGAAACCACATCGCAGGCTGCAGGACAGTGGCACTTACCGATGTGCTGGGCACAGGTATCGCAGTACTCGGCGTAAAGGGACTCGAAGCAGCTGCAGCAGTAGGGCCTGCCATCCTTCATGATGTACCTCTGGCCCCCCAGCACTGTCTCGCATTCAAAGCAGCAGAAGTGCTTCATGTGCCAGTGCCGCCCTTCGGCCTCGGTGCATTCATCAGCAAAAATGATCTGGCGAGGGAAACACAAATATGGAGCAGAGTTGGTCAGAAATGGGATCTGGGATGTGGGCAGCAACCTTCCTGCCTCCTGCCTGTGCACAGCAGATGTGCCCCTTTGCTCAAACAGCCTCCCAGATTTATAGCTAACCACCTCATGATGCATGGGAAACTCCTGTTCTTGCAGGGGCACCCATCACTTCTTCAGGAAATCCATTAAAATGCAAATACCTCAGGACCATGTTAGCGCATGGACTATGAAGTGTTAAGGCAGAGCTCACAGTAATGTGCTCCTAAGCACATCCATCAGCAGGAGGGGTCGATCAGGGTAATAAACATGCTTATATACAACCGATCGATCTGGTAGGCTTTTGAAGAACAGAGCAGCCACTTACTAAAACACATTTACCCGTCTCTGAAACAGGGACCCGAGTACAAATGATGAGCAAACCCACAAGAAGTGGCAGCTTTCTGGAGGGGCGAGAAGACACAGCTACAAAGCTCCTCACTGTTGTCTCTTCCCCAGCCTGTGTGCTTACAAAGATGATCACAGCCATTATACAAGCGGGAAAACTGAGGCACAGAGCGCTGCTAAGGGTGGGCTGGTGAAGCAGCCATCTCAGATGTTTTCAGCAGATGCTTTCTTGCTGTCTCTGCTTTACATCCCCACTCCCAAAGCCAAGCCAGGGGAGTAAGCAGTGGCCCAGCTCTGCTCCCTGGCTCTCTGTCCCAGCACAGGTCACTACAAAAGCTTTTCCTCTGCAGTTCCTCTTAGTCCTGAGTTATTCTTTCTCACAACTAGCATCGAGTGTTGCAGGGGAAGAAATGTGTGTTAAAAAAGGAACTGAATGGAAGACTTATATGAGAATTTGCAGGGATAAAAAATACATGAAAAAAAAAATTACCCAGCCTAAGTCACAAAGAACTAGGGTTAGGAATTGTTTTTTTACTGGTAATGCTACAAATTTAATTGGATACATACGTCAATGCTCTTTATATTTGAAGTGCCTACAGCCTTGGATATTTACTATTACATGCTTGCATAGATGGGGATGTGGTATTTTATAGTACATATGGTTTTCCACACTATGGCTTTCATAACTTTAAAAGCCAGAACAATTTCCTTCACCAGCTTTTTAAACAGAGATTGACACTTGAGAAACGCTTAGAGGCGACTCCGTACAGTTCTCTCTATTCATTTTGTATTCCACTTGTTCAGCTTCCTTTAGCCCATTAATCACCTCTCCCAAAGCCTACTTCAGCTCAGTGCTCCCTCAGTCACTACCACCTTGTAGGAAACACAGCACGCATCCCACCAGAAGCTTCCTCTGGGAAAACAGAGGAGAGGGAGGACCACCACACACAGCTGGCTAGAATCAGCAGCACGAAGGCTCTGCTGTTACTGGAAGTACTCACGGCATGTGGCAGAAGCCAGGGTGAGCTGGCTCTTACCTCATCGCATGCCGCACAGCGGGGCTTGAGGCACTCGGCGTGGTGCCTGCCACAGTAGATCTTCCCATCTTGGTAGAAGTAGATCAGGTCGACCAGCAGCTCATTGCAGACGCTGCAGATGAAGCAGGGAGGGTGCCAGCAAACGCCATGTCCCGCTCGAGAGGCGAAGACGGCCATATCCCCTCCATTGATCTGGCCACCACACTGTCAGAAAACCACAGAATCATGGAATGGTTTCAGTTGGAAGGGACCTAATGGTCATATAATGCCATATCCTTGCCATGGGCAGGGACACCTTCCATTTGAGCAGGTTGCTCCAAGCCCATCCAACCTGGCCTTGAACATCACCAGGGATGGGGCAGCCACAGCTTCTCTGTGCCAGCGCCACACCACCCTCACAGGGAAAAACATCTGCCCATTGTCTAACCTAAATCCACCCTCTTTCAGTTTAAAGCCATTCCCCTCGTCCTGTCCCTTGCCAAAAACCCCTCTCCAGGTTTCTTGTCAGCCCCTTTAGGCACTAGAATCTGCTCTAAGGTCTCTCCTGAGCCTTCTCCAGGCTGAATCAGCCCACCTCTCTCAGCCTGTCTCCACAGCAGAGCTGCTCCAACTCTCACAGCATCTTTGTGGCCTCTTCTGGACTCGCCCTAACAGGTCCATATCCTTCATATGTTGGGGGCCCCAGAGCCGGATGCAGTACTCCAGGTGGGGTCTCAAAAACCTAGTGTTTACAAAGGAGCAGTTGAGCCCACTGTCGCCCATCACCAGCAAGCTGCTTTCACAACCACAGCAGCAGAAAGTGCTAATTCACAGCTCCTTTCTGGTATCTCTCAATCTCTTTCCATCCCCATTTTGTGGCCAAGATATAAACAGCTACCCCCCTGCACAAGGCCAGGAGCTGAAAGGACTGCTCCACGTGAAATATTGTGGGTTCTCTTGGCATGCACCCCAATGGACCCCAGTGCTCATAGCTGGTGAGGGGCACGGGCTGGGTGCTACTCCTGAGAGCTTCACCTAAGTGGTGATACAAAAGCTGCCCCACTTGCACCAGTTCATTAGTTACTACCCACCTGCTCACAGATGGCTCCCGTCATGGTCACAGGGAACGGCCGGACATTGCCCCTCCCTAAATTTTCCCTCTTCCTTTGGTTACTGAAGAGTTTGAGCTCCCTCTTCTCCTCCTCATCCAGTGAATTGCAATAGCGGACCTAAAAAACACCAGTAATGCTCAGTGTTACGGGTGTCCCTGGCCAGCGACCCACAGTTCCAGGGGCTCTGCAAACCCCTGCATGGGGGTTACAGAAACAAACTCTGCCCTTGGCTTGGGGGAGGCTGAAGAAACTCAGCTATCTGGGCTTCAGTCATTGCAGGGTTTGGTAAAACATATCAAGAGACAGAGGTGAGAAGAGAGAGCAGAAGGAAGCTTGCTCTTCAGGTGCTCAGTTTGTAGGAAAGTTGGGTCCTCAGCATCCCACCCAGACCAGCATTCTGACGGATGGCTTCCATGCTTTCTCCACCAGTCTCCTTATAGAAAAGGTCTTACAGCTTTAAAATACTGAATTAGCGTTTTAAGAGCACAGGCCCTTTTCCCACTGCAAATGACGGAGCTATTTAGGAACTCCAGCTATTCTTCCAGCATAGGGTAAAGTCTGCACATTTGCCAAACCTCTACATTGGAAGGTAACAAGGAAATAAGTAAAATAAAAGAATACAAACAATGAACAATGCAACGTCTCCAAAGCTTATAGAACTCTGATGCTTTCCTGACTATTTTAATTCTGCTTAGCTCTTGGCTGGTTGCATCTCAACAGAGAATCACACAATGGTTTGGGTTGGAAGGGACCTTAATATCATCCAGTTCCAAACCCCGTGCCACGGGCAGGGACGCCTCACACTACACCATGGCAGTGTGAGACAGAGCTCAAGGCTCTGTCCAACCTGGCCTTGAACACTGTCAGGGATGGAGTGTTTACCACTTCTTTGGGCAACCTGTTCCAGTGCCTCACCACCCTCACAGTAACGAACTTCTTCCTTATACCCAACCTGAACTTCCCCTGTTTAAGTTTGAACCCATCACCCCTTGTCCTGTCACAACTTGAATTTTCAACGGAGCAAAACTGAGCATGAGGGGAAACTGGAAGCAAACTGCTGATGTGCACTGAACACGTGGAGACTCGTGCCTCCAATGAGTCTCTGCTGCAGTAGCAGCCTTCATGTGTATCTGCTCTTACAATTTTTGCCTGTTGGAGGCTGCGGGTTCTCAGTAGCTGCCAAGGAAGGTGGGCAGGCACATTGGGGCCCGAGGGTGTGCAGGAAGAAGCCCCTGCCCAGTGCCTGGAGCTCCCCTGGTGCTGGCAGTGCCGCGCTGTGCCCATGGCACCCAGCCACGCACAGGCAAACTCGTTAAAATCTGACCTACATCAAACAAGTTACCTCACGTACTTTTCAGAGTGGTTTCTTCAGAAAGCAGCATGAAAATAGTTTTTTTCTGTTGTTTACACAGGGAAATTTCATGGGCTACCAGAGGCCAATGATATCACTGGTGAGAGCGGGATGTCAAAGACTGGACCCTTTCTGCTGCCTCACATCTTTCTTTTGAGATGCGTGAAAGGTTTTTTACTCTGACTGGTTTTGGCTCAACACCCAGCTTGCCAGGCTCTCCCAGCTCACAAGGCTCAGCCCAAGTGAAACCCCTCCTCAGCAAATATACTCCAATTCCCAAGGTGAATCGGAAGCAGCATTTGGGAAAAAGGCTTTGGCAACTTTGGATCTGGCTCTAGCTGATCTCAACAGCATTTCAAGCCACTCACGACACAGCTCTGGCCTCCGCAGGCTGAGAAAATGCTTTCAATTCAGAGAACTGAAGAAAGATGATTTAAAAAAAGCTAACTTTGGAAACAAACAACTCCTTCCTGACCTCCAACACCATTGAAGCAGGGAGTAAACACAGCACTTACATAGCAACATGACTGAACTCCAAGTAAATAAACCCAAAAAGCAGAAAGGGCTGAGAAGGGACCAGCCACGAGTACTACAACCAACCCCAGGAGGTGCCTGCCTACCTGCAGCCCTGAGGGATGTCCGACGACCCTTTTTTAGCTACTAACCTCATTGTCGTGCGAGGACCCTTTTTTACGTACTAACCTCATTGTCGTGCGGTGGCAGCTGATGCAAGAGCTGCTTTATGCGGGACTTTTCTCCTGGGCTGTTGACGTAGGGCACCTTGTCCTCAGGCAGGCAGCTGTAGTACTGGTGCACCTAGGGAGCAAGAGAAAGGACTGCAGTGGGGCTCCCTAGCCAAGCCTGTGCCCAGCCACCAGCCAGCCCCCAAGCCAGCAGACACCAGGTCTTCCCCATGATTTCAAGCAGGGAAAACACATCCATGCTCTGCTTTGGTTCTATTGCCTTTTCCCCATGGAGAAAAGAGGCAGCAGAGCTTGTTACCGTTTGCTCGGTCAGCCTCCATAGCGTTAGCATGTTTCGCCGACTGCGGGGATGTGTCAGCACCTGCCTCGGCAGGGGAGGTTAAAAAGGCTGCTCCCCGGCAGCCTCCGTGTTGCTGGCTATCTCAGCCTCCACCTCCATCAAAACCCTCCGGGCTTTCTTCTGCAGCAATTTGTGAAAATAACCAGCAGATAAAATCTGTTGGGAGGCTTCGGGCTTTTTTCTCTTTCGTCTCGAAGGGTGTAATTAAAACCTGCTATTATAAAGGCAGCGTGGTGTGGCACAGCGCTAGAGGAGCCTGGTGGCAGCCCGGACAGGAAGCACACCCTGAACTCCAGCGCGTTCTCTCCTCTGACTGCCACACCTGGGATGTGCACCCAAGGGCCGGGCCAGGCACCAGGATGGGACTCACTGGCCAAGGATCAGCTCTGAAATGGCAATGGTGATGTTGATGGCTTGGGAAGAACCAGGAGAAGGTAAGGGTAAGGGAAAGCTTGGCTGGGATCAGGAGCCTTTGCAGACCTGGATGCCTCTGGATGCTCAGGCACGAGCAGAGGGCTGGATGACTTCCTTAAATCTGCACTTGGCTAAAGAGATGTAAACTGTTTTCCTGGTGCATACAGCTTTCTGCCTTTGCTGTGGTGGGATTAACCCCCAGAGATGCTCCCTTGGCTCTGAGACACTGCAGCAATTCATCTCAGAGCAGCTGCACTGCCTGCAGCTTTTGCAGGGCTTCTCCCGAATGATGTTTTGCAGTGGCTTCTGATCAGCTTTTCCTCCCCCTGTGTAAACAGCAGCACTTGGGCTGGCTTTCCCTAGAGAAGCTCTCTCTGTCCACACAACCCTGGCGGCATCTGCAGGATGACAAGCCACCGTGGGTGCCTGTGATTGAAGGGGATATGGGGACACAGAGGCAGGGCTGGCAGGCAGGGGAGCTCACCCATGGGCTCGCAGGCTGCTATAACATTCAACAGGACACTATTTTTCATTCTGGAATAAATATCCAGACCTGGCATTATTCAGGAATAGTTTCTCTGCATTCAGCTCACTCCCTGGTCTCATTCAGAGCTGTTCCACTGCTTTGCAGTTGCTTTTCTCAATTCCAAGTTCCCCCAAACCAACTCTTAACGCTCACCTTTCCCCATCATTAGGTTTTGCAGAAAGGGTCATTTTTAGCATATTTCTGCCCATAACTCTGCGGGGTTGATGACAAAGGAACTGCTCATGTCACGAAGCTGAGGAACACGCTGAACATACACCACTTCAAACCCCTAAGTTTATTTTGCTAAGGCATAGCAGAAACAGACCCACCAGCTATGGAAACTGCCAAAGAAAGGCTGCTAAGTATTTTGTTATGTTAAAAAGAAAACAAACTACGTACATTAGAATACTTACTTTGCATTTATAGAGCATCCTTCATCCAAGGACATCAAAGCACAATAAATACACTTAAATTCTTATGACACGCTACATGAGGTAGTAAATATAGATGCTGGAAAGGACTATTTGCAGCATAATGGTGTTAAATCAGCTCCATGAGTTCACACAGCTAGTCTATAACAGAGCTTGAAGCTGATAGTCTCTTGGTGATGCCCCGGCTGCAGTACCTCTTACCACGCTGCCATGTTGAGCCTTCCCAGCTGGTATGGGCACCTCCTGACTTCTCTTGCCAAATTCCTCCCAGGCTGCTGGCCTTCCCCTGCACTCAGGTTGGTTAGTTTGTGTTTTTATTCCTTTCAATGGTGTTTTTTTGCCCACTGAGTCCTTGAAGTCAGCAGAGACCAGAAATGACTTTTCTTTGTTTTGAAGAGCTGCCAAATTCCATCATGCTGCTCTGGTCCCTAAAGCAATGAGCTACAAGACACTCAACCCTGGGCGAAAAGCAGAGATGTGAGTTCTCCCCCGGAGCCTGACGCAGCGGGATATATGTGCCTAGCTCTGCTCTCCTGCTTCCACTGGGAAGTTTTCCATTTAGTCTCAGCAGGTCTGCAGGAACTGGCTCCCATCACACCAGCAACATAGCTCAGCAGGGATTGGCAATTCGGTTTGAAAAGCAAAACAAAATAAATATTACAGGCTTCAACCTGTGTTCTGTTGCCTGAAATAACCTGAAAGGGTTTGCTTTGGATTTGCATCAGCCAAAGGGAACTTCTGCAGGGTTGCTCATGGAAGGGACGGATCGGAGGCTGCTGCCAGTCCTCGACCAGCATCCACAGGACAGCTCAGGGGAGGAAAAAACCCTTTTGTCATGCCTCTCAATGGCTTCGTCTGCTGTTGCCTTTACATGCACCATCCTACCTGGGGACAAACCTGAACCAGGAGGATGCACAGATCCTTGCACCAGGTGAATCACTCCTGTCCCAAGAGGTCCAGCTAGAGTGCAGACAAAGGGCAGAAGGACACCACTTCCCTGGGCTGACATTAACCCAGACTTGTGCAAATACACTCTCTCATCCATCACCTATTCCTAATGCAATGCACCCAAGTCCGTGGATGGGAGAGCCAAGCCTTTGAGAGATGGGGTCACAGGCTGCCAGAGTCCCTTGCCTCTGTGCTCAGCCAGCCGCTGACAGCATTCCCGACTCCATGGGTAAGCGGCTTGCGGTTGGGTTGGCACAGCCCAGTTGGGATGCTCAAGAACTAGTTAACATAAAGAAGAAAAAGGGGGGATTCTCAGATCAGTCTGGCTTTTCAGGGAAAAGGCCTACAGAAAATTTTAACTTGCTGAAAAACTAAAACTGCTCAGTCTGCACTTTGCTTTTGTACAAAAGGTCACTGTTTTCTGCTAAAACAGCTCCTCCTCCATCCAGCTCTGGTCCAGAGCACGCACAAGCCTTTGTAACTAGCGAGGCATGCAGGGCCAAAGGGCCTGATCCAGACCCCCCAAGCACCCGCAGATGGCTCCTCACTGACTTACAGGCTATGCAACATGAGCTGCACGCAGATAAGGATAACAGTGTGGGGCAATGACCCAGGATGGATAACATTTCCTTTCTAAATTGTGCAGTATCTTTAACTGTTTTATTATTAAATAGTTCTGCCTTAGACCACAGCAGCTCCACATCCTGCTGCTTCCTCTCACATCTGCTCCGCCCATGCTTATCCTAACAAGCATCATTAACACACAGGAGACACTTGTGAGGCCAGGCTTTCATCCTCAACTTCCCCGCACTGCCCCTCTTCTGTCTGACCTCTGCTAACATCTGGATGGGAGAAACCCTGGAGGAATCTGGAAAACATCAGGCTGAGTTAAAATAAGGCTTCAAACAATGTCATGAGGCCCCAGATGGCACAGGGATGGGCTGGCTGTGGGTGCTGTGGATGGCCAGGCAAGCCCCATCCTGCCTTGGGGAGATCTCCCAGGCACTCGAACGGGCTCTGTACCACGAGAACCAGTACAGCAGATATTCATCTTCCCAGGGTGTTATTCTCACCTTCAAAAGGAAAGTGTCCAAACACCAAGTTTTGCTAACAAAAACCAATACACATTTTGGAAATTAACAGCTGCTTGGAGCTAAAAGGGGAGGGCAGAGGGAGGGGAAAGACAGAAATTAAAGAAAGAAAGAAACCAGGAGAAAGGAAAGAACATAATGTAAAACGAGGGAAGGAAAAAGCCTTTAAAGTGGAGCCAACTTTATTCAAAGGCACTGTGGAAAGTAATTACATTAAGTTTACAAATGCCTTTGTGTTCTGCAGTCTTCCTAGGTTTGGGGTGTGTTTCCAGTTTAACTTTGACAGTTTACAAACCTACCCCTGCTCCATAAAGGCAGGACTGCAGCTTCTCCTGGAAGCCCCACGGGTGACAGAGGCAAAACCCACCTGAGCATATTTGTGAGCGAAGTCTTACACCTTCTCCCAGAAGGAAAAGTCTGCAACCAACCTGTGCATTTAAGCCATTGATGAAGGATCTCTTTGATCAATGAATTAAAGGAGATGGAGGAAATAAGTTTCTCATGCCACGAATTACTGTTGGGAAGTAGCATTTGGTTGTACTTGCCCCAAGTACAACACTCTGACCGAAAGCACCCACCAAACCGGGCTGTTTGGGATGACTGTACCACTGGGATGGACTACAGAGGAGCTTGCGGTGTCCTGTCGTGGCTCAGCTGATGGGTGCCGACTTGCTCAGCTGTAACATCTCTGGCACATCCAGCTGGGCAATCCTGCCTGGCTTTCATGAAAACAAACTGCAAAACCAGCTGTAAAATGCTCACTGAGAGCAGTATGTGCTGGCCTGTGTGCAGCAGAGTGCCTGAACACGGGTGTCCCCAAAAAGTGGACCATGGCGGGTCAGCCACTGCTTAGGCACAGCAAACTATCAAACCCAGTGGAGCTGGTTCATAACCCACGCATGCCACGCAGTCCAGGACAGCTTTGCTTCCCCCGTGACCATGTCCAGCAGCCCATTCCATCCCACCCAGGGATGTACCACAGTGGCGAAGCACCATGAGCTTGTGTTTACTCATGGCTCCGTCCCTGTCTCGCTGCTTGTGAGCGCCCATGAGCTTTGGCTGCAGGAGGAGGAAGGCGGCCAGTGGCTTGACAAGCCTGCACTGGCCCAGGAGAGCAGGGCTGCTCCTGCTCAGTGTTGGCTTTTGAATGACACATCAGGCATTAAATGATCTTTTACACCAAGTGCTTAGAATTGACAGAGAAACAGTGTATTTGGTATTTCTCTCATTCCTGCTGGCCTCCCTTGGAAAAGTAGAGAGGAAAATACCTGAACAAGCCACATGCAAATAACCCTCTCAATGCTGCAAGTGGTTGTACACGTAGGCTCATACATGAGCTTCACAGATGATAGCACGTGCAAAACTGGAAAATGGGTTCAGTGTGCTTTGGCCCGAGTCTGGCAAGTCCTCCTGTCTGTGGCTATTGGCATACAAAGCACTTACTTATTTCTTGAAGCAAAACAATCCTTGCAGCAAGGCCAGATGCTCTGAAACAGAGAGGAGAATGGGAACTACTGGCTGGGGTTACTAAGCGCAGGGTCACAGCCAGGCATGCATCCCAGGAGGGAAACGGGGTCCCCTTGAGACCCCACAGTCCTGGTTGGGAGCAGACTCTTATCACCCCCAGATCCATGAACATTCCCATGTGCCAGCATGCAGCAGTGGGAGGTGGCTGTACCCCCAGCGCCAGGAGGTCCAGTGCCCCACAATACTGGGTTTGTTCTTGGAAACCCACTCCTGAGTTGCAGGGACAAAGGAAAAACCATTTCCCTAAGTGCTATTTGTTCTGGCATGCTCTGCAGCTCTCCTCGCACTTCTCTCCCATGGCTAACGGCAGCCGAGTTGTTTGAGCGTTGCTGCTCACCAGTTGACATCCACTCGTGCCAAGTCTTTGGAGCAGATCTTGGTCTGTAAGATATCCCACAGAAACACTGCTTCCTGCTGGCATCAAAGAGCAGTATTTGAATGAAGGCCGTATATCCACAAGTTTGAGACTTGTCAAAGCGCATACCATCATTTTTCTTTTTCAGGCAGAAACTGAATTTGGATTAAAGGGAGCCAGAAACAAGTGTCTTCAAAAGCACCTGAGAGTGGCCTTTGTGCTGTGAGGTACTGACCGACAGTCGCACCCATCATGGTCCCCTGGAGCACGAGCAATTATAATGATCATCTGCTGCATTGACCAGAGCTGACAATTCCCCTGCGTTTGCCACTTAAACTGTTCTTGTGCTGGTAAGGCCAGGGGTAGCATCCTAGAATAACAGCACAACAAGGAAAAGCTGTAATTGTACACTGGAATAAAGCTCCAGGACAAGTTCACTGCATCACAGAATGGTTTGGGTTGTAATAGGCCTTAAAGCTCATCCAGTTCCAACTCCCTGTCATGAGCAGGGACACCTCCCACTAGCTCAGGTTGCTCCAAGCCCCGTCCAACCTGGCCTTGAATGTTTATATTGTTTAGTCCAGGGTTTATCCGTTTTATTTTCCACTCCCTGCTCATTCCCTGCCTCTTACCTCTGCTGACCACCACATAGCTACTTCAGAACTGAACAAACCACGTTGAATGAGTGGCTTTGTTTCCATGCCCCACCAATTGACGCCGATTCCCTCTCCAATAATAAGACTGTTCAAGGATTAAATAATTTTTACCTTGGCTCATCACGACTGGGAAAACACCCAGGATACAGACACACAGCAAAATGGTTTTGCCATGGGGGTTATTTTGCAGCATGGGATGCACTCACACCTCCTCCATCCACTCTGCTCCAGGGCAGAGAAAATAGCTACAAGATCTCCTAACCCACCCTGGCTGCCCCCAGGTCAGGCAGCACTGGGACTGCACACTGAAAAAGCATTTCATGTGCGGGATTGCTGCTCCATCCAGCTGGGAAGCATTCCACACAGTCCTATGCCTGGAGGCTGGATTAGAAAGCTCCAGCCTTGAAATAAGAGTCGCTAACTGCTGGGCTATTTAGACACTGAAAGAGTTCACCGAGGAGGTGATGGACTCACTGCTACCTCGAAGTGAAATTGGAAAGCTTTGAAAAATGTGCTGAAATGCAGGGTTTGGGTAAAATACCACAGTGTGCATGTGTGCAAGGGGGCAGACTCAGAGGCAGCAGCAGCTTCTGGCACCGGTGTACATGAGTTACAGCTCCTTTTCAGTTCCCTCAGCTTTGCACCCACTGTGCTCTCCAAATCAGGATCTAGCAAGGAAGCTCTTCATGAGGCCATAAATTAGTTTATCTGCTTCCCATTTACTATGCAGGCTTGGAGCACAGGGTTGCTGTGGTCTATCTTGTTACTTCCTGGCTTTAATCTCTGGAGGAGTGAAACAGTTTGTTGAAATTAAAGGTCTCAAGAAAGGACGAGAAGGTAAAATGCACTTGACCGTGACACCTAGGCATAAGTGAGGCGCACATCCCACAGAGATGACTGGCCCAGATAATGTATCTTCTACCACTCCAAGGTGGTGAAAATGGGTATCTTTAGGTAAGGTGCAAATGCATGTTCCGTGCAGGTTCATCTCCG
The DNA here is from genome assembly GCA_028858755.1 of Ara ararauna. NCBI lineage: Eukaryota > Metazoa > Chordata > Aves > Psittaciformes > Psittacidae > Ara > Ara ararauna. The sequence continues at coordinate 4,568,415 of CM054385.1, forward strand.
CTCTCCTTTCCCCACTTCGTGACCTGAACAGCAACTGATGAAGCCGGGAGGTTTTATAACTCAAGCCCTGGCTAAAGGTCGTGCAAAAGATCCAGGACAGGAATGAACATATATGTTAGACCCTGAATAAATTCCCTATGGCAGCTATGAGCTTCATACCATACTGCAAAGCTCTTGAGGTCCAAGCTCTAATGTTTGCCTTAGAGAAAAATAGTCCCTGAACCTTCATGCTACTAATTTTAGCTCAGATGAGACTTTTAGAACTTTTTAAGGGACTTGATCAGAGCAACTGTGCTGACAGCCTGAGTGAATTAAGTTCTTACAGCACACATAAGGGTCTTGAATGTTGGCAGGCTGGAACTATACAGAAAGCCACACCGCAGCTGAAGCTGAGCCCCGTCTTTTGTTTCATTAGAAATCTGTGTCTATAACCAGCTGCTCCTATTATTGAGACACAATAAAGACAGAAATCCTCAAAAATCCCTTGTATTCTGAAATTCAAGCTGGCATGTTCTAACCTCTTTGGATTTCTCCAAGCCACAGGCCCCAGGATTCCAAGGCTATGCATTCACATGCATTTACATATGCCTTGCCTAAAAATGTGAAAAATACATCTTAAAAGTACTTATTTTTAAGCATCTGCACTCAAACTTATGTCAGTGGAAGGAGGATCAGCTGTCAGATTGCCAGCCCCAGCAGACAAACTGGCTCCTGAAGCTGCTTTCCCCCGTCTTTCCAGCCAGGTCTGGGGTTTTGCCTTGCTAAGGATACGTTTCTCCTGGTGTCTGCCCAGTGCAAGACTTTCACACTTATTTCTTCATCCGGCCATCAAATGGCAGGCAGGAAAAAAGGGCATTTGTCAAAGCCTACGTCCTGAATGTCTGCTTCACCTCCCATCCAGCCATCTCTCCCATTCCCATCTGCATCCGTATCTTCCAGAAGAGAAGTCCCTCTTCCACATGAGACAACTTCTCATTGAGGTCCAATCCAAGTGGGATTAGAGCCCACAGGAGCCTCTTGGCCATCCCATGTAGCGACTGCTATTTCAAGAAACCACATTTTTCAATCACGTTGTAATTTATGGAGCTCAGTGTCGGGTTTTTACCCGTTGCTCTCCCTGTTGGCAGGGTTGCTGCTGAGCCTTACACCTCTGACGGCTTGAAACCTCTTCCAATTTCCTGCCTGAATGCATTTGGAGCCAGTTTATATCTATGTTCTTGTGCCAAAGTTGAAGCTTGAATAACTGCTCTTCCTCCTCTAATGCACAGGGATTGATCATAACCCTTTGATTTGCTAGGCTGAACAAACCAAGCTCTTCTAGGCTCCTCAATGAAACAACATTTCCAGCCTCCTTCCAGTTTATACCCCTCTTTCTTGAGCAGAGATGTCATAAATTTGAGCCACTTTTCCAGACGAATTTTTACCATACCTCATGCAGTGATATTACATTTTTTATATTACAGTCTTTATCCCTGTGTTAAAAAGATATTTAGAAATACATAATATTTATGGTTGTTGTGTAAGGCATTTTGTAGTCCTGCACACTGATGAGCTATAAGGGATAACTTCTGGCTCGGCTCTTCAATGCAGCATCTATGAACACTGGACCAATGCTTTGTTTTCTCTTCAGCAGTGGACATTAAGTAACCAACATGATTTTCAAAGAATTGACATGTACCACAGACCAGATGATGCCTGAATTAGCCGCCAGGAATCCACTGAGACCTTGTAGGTTTGAGTTGATTCCCTTTTCGATTATACTTAATAATTTAAGCTCTGGATTGAAGGGACTCTCCAAATTCTGAAATGATCTATCGACACTGCCAAAAACCGGTGTCATGTTTGCTGGCCAACTTCTCCCCCTGATACTCTGTAAATTGCTGTGTTGAGTGAGACATGAACACTGTCTCCCAAGAATAGCGAGGTAGGAATGCTGTCGTCCAAGCATAATAAGAAAACTGCATTAGTCTTTCCGGGGACCACTTACCTCCCCAGCTCATATGCTGTGCAGAGATTTTAATAAACTAGAATATTGCAGAAAAAAGTTGTTTCATTTCATCTGTTTCATGTCAAAGAAACAAGACAGCAAAACAGCGGAAGGCGGAGAAAAAAATCACTGCCTGCAAATCTGTATTTCCAGCCCAGGCTGACAGCAGTGTCCTCAGCCAGAGCGGAGCCCACCAGCTGCTCCATAGCAGACATCAGCCTTTCAGAGGCTCCACATCCTATATGCACACCAGGCTCATCCACTAGAAAACCCCTCATCTACCTGGAGCCTTGCTCCAGTACGTCACTGTAGAAGTACCTCGTACCCCTGCGGAAGGCAAAGGGCATCCTCCTACATCCCAAGGCACCTCCCAGCTGTGCAGTGACACCCCATGGTAACTCCCATAGAAATTCATGGTGTTATTCTTCACCTGGGGGCACCCCCCAGCCCTGCATCATGGCTCTTTCACAGCCCAGAGAAGTCACACCTCACTTTTGTCTCCTTAGTGGCTCATCTAATGTGTGAAAGGTCCCAAAAAGGCTGCTGAATGAGCTATGCTTGAAGGATCTCTGTGCCTGTCTTGGGCTCTGCTTAGGGCTGCTCTTCATCTCCATGGTGATTAGAAACAGCTCTGAAGTGGCAAATCTGCTAAAAGGCTCAGCAACCCAGACAGAGGAGTGTAATTAGAAAGCGGGTGACTGAGGAGCATGGTGACCTCTGCAAGGAACAGATGCTGGAAGAACCTAAAAATACATAACCTGAGTAATGCATGAGACATGAGTACCGACTGCTGGAGCTAATGGACTTTTATTTGCTCCTGAGCATCCCAAACTCTCTCACAGCATGCTATTTCTTAAAAAGCAGCAGAGGGATCAAAGAAGCATTCATGTCTTCTGGAATATGTCATCGTCATGCTAGAAGTGGGTTTAAATTGCTGTCCATGCCATGCTGGACTGAACAGCAACCATGTCTACCTGGTCAGGTGCCACCTGGCACTGAATACCAGTATGTCCACCCAATGCTACAGAGACATAGGCCAGCTTGGGCTCCAGAAGCCACCAAAATGCCTGGACAGAAGGTGATGCTGAGAGCAGGTGGCACCAGCAAGGGTATGGTCCTCCAACTGGACTCCTGAAACCCAACTGGTTCATGTCCCCACAGCATGAAGGACCAGCAGAGATACTTCAGCACCATCTGCATCTCTCCATACACCGTGTCTTGTACCTCCTGAGAGGTACAAAGGGAGCCTCTGACATAAGGAATGTGACAGAAAACAAGGCTGCTGCCTGATTTGCATGGTTGGATGGCACCAAATGAAACACACAGTGCTGTGCAGTTTCAAACAAACACTGAGCAAGGCTTGTAAAGACAAGCAGAGAAAAACCAAACCACCAAACAACTGGATTTTCTCTAATCAGACCGATAGTATTTACAGCCGACGGATGGTGCCAAAATATTTCAGGAAATGCCTAAGCCCTTCTGAATAAAAGCTCAGGAAAACACAATATTTAAGGACAGCAACTACAACAGTAAGAACGAAAGCTTTCCACCCTCTCCCAGCCTCCTTACACAGTTTAAAATGATTGCCATAGCAATTATCAAGACTAAGCTCATTTTGCAATCTCCTCTGCAAATTAAGTTCTGAGTTGAACATATAAAAGATCAGCATAAAAAGCAAGTGAATCATGTAAACTGCAAAGAACAGAAATCAGTGTGCACTCCGCTCTGCACAGACAGCATGCTGAGGTCTAATCCATCCTGCTCAATTCCTGTTCTGAGAGACCTGACCAATTTGAGCAATTCCTTCCAGTAAGGCACAAACACCATGCTTGAAAAAGCCAGTCCCAAAGATTTTGGCTTGTTTTTCAGTGTCTTTTACCAGCATTGACTGTCTGCCCTGCACTGACTGCAGAGAGGAGTGGTCAGGAGGGCAGAACACAAGCACCGAGTCCCTGGGGAGCACTGGAGTCCCACCACATTTTTCTCCAATGAAGCAGTAGTAGGTACATCTGTACCCATTCCCTTGCACAACCACAACAAAAGCCACCCTGGAATTATTTTGTCTCCCCACTCTCAATTACCAATTACATCTACAGATGCAGAAAACCACAAGTCCTGCACGGATCGCATCTCTATTTTGTTCCATTTGTTCATTCAGACCAAACCTGTCTCTGTGAGTCTCTATAGTGCACCCAGAAACAGACAGATGCAACAAGCATTTGCTCCCCTAGAGAAAAATCAGGGCATCTATTTCCAAAAAGCATATTAAACCAGTTTATTTCTGGTTGTTACAACTGGGTGCTGTCAGCTTTACCTGCTCTGGCTTCAGGCCGGGGGGGACCCACGCATACTCTTCCAAGGCACAGCCCGAGTCATCATCAGAAGTCGAGTTCCTCTGGAAGTCAAACATGAGCTTCGTGACGGTCTTCTCCATCTCCAGAGGCATAACTGTTACAACGTGCTCTTCCTGGGAGCACTTACAGTGAAGGCAAATCTTCCTGCAAGGTGAGGAGAGAGGAAAAATAGGAGGTGCCCCAGTGAGTTGCGCTTGAAATGAGACCGCAAAGCAATTCCTGCTTTAGTAGCCAGCAGCTGGCTTGCAGATCCTAAACTCAACCCTTTTTTATGCTCAGGCATTTTCTAATGCAGGACTTGTCTCTCTTACAAGGGGGAAATAAAAGTCCATATTTGTTGTAACAACACTTGGCAATCAAGCTGAGTCAGGCTGCCCAATGTTTAGGGATATGTTATCGCTTTTCCCTTCATTGCACCATGAGGAGCCTTTCCAGGGGCCAGTATGGGCAAGGGGCACATGCCCTCCTGGTGCAGATCACCATGCCAGCCAGTAATTGCTGAGCAGTTACCAAATTTAGGACAGCTGAGCATTTCTCTAATACAGAAAATGGTGGTTTGACTGGGAAGCCGTGAATGGTAAGTCCCTTTAGCATGCTGATAGCATAAATTTGCTTATTAAAGTAGCATAAAAATTGATTATAGTCTGAACATATAAAGCTAAATTAAATTAAGGGAGGCTACAAAATCCACAGTCACACTACAGCAACATCCTAACAGCCTAGCTCAGCAGCACACCAGCTTGCATGCTGCCTGAGAGCTGGATGGGGAGGGGGAAAGCACAAGAAGAACTGAAAGAACAGCCCACAGGTTACAATTTAATAGCCATTAACCTCATTCACAGCAAATATCACTTTTAAGCACTTCTTTTAAGGGTTTGCTCTTGCAGCTGATGGTCCACGGGGGTTTTCTTCATGGGCTTGAACCTGAGCATTTATCTGCAGGGCTGCTAGGACATTGCACCTTCCTTCTCAGCAAAGGACTAACCTGGTTGAAAACATCACCCAGCCCCACAAAAGAGAGGTTAAAGAGAACAGGGATAAATCGGCTTCTATTATAAAAATGCAATGCTCTCCCACAATATGGGTCAATGGTATCTATTTTAAAGTAACCACACAGGATTCTGAATCAATTTGTGCTAATGAAACACCACCGACTTACGAGGAACGAGATATGTTTCACTTGGGTAGCAGAAAAAAGACGTCTCAGAAATAAAAAGGTACCACACAAAAATCAAGTGAAAAATTACCATTGCCACTGCAGATATAAGGTAAAGTGAATAAATTCATAAGGAAGCAACAGTTAAACAACCAGGGGTTGTGATTTTCAAATACCTTCCCTTCTTTTCACCACTGCATCCAAGCCAGCTAAGCATACCAGTGTTCAGACCCAGATTCGAGTCTAACTTTCCATTTGGCCACTGCAGCACAAAAAATGCACTCTAGCAAAAGTCAAGAGGCTCCGTTAAGTCAAGCCAGCGAGATTTGCCAGATTTTCCCATTTCCTGCCTTTCATCAGATATAAACTGCACCGTGACCCCCACGCACCCCTTGCGTCTGGTTTGTGTCCAATCGGAGAGTCTCAGCATCGCCTCTGGCTGTTACCTTAAGAAATAACCAAGGCACCATTTCATGTGAATACTTTAATTAATCAGCTACTGTGCAAGGGCTCTCTGCCTCACCAAAGCTGCTCGCTCCTTTGCTGTTTCCATCTCATTTAGCAATACAATGCGAAGCAGGCTCAATATGCAACAAGATGCTAAGAATAATTAATAGCTCCAGAGCTCCAGGTTCATTGGAGATAGCTACTCTAAGAAGGTTTAGGACTTCTTAGTTAAATTTTAGTTTTCAGGATATCAATCACAAGCTTCAAAGAGAAACAAACCCAACAATCAATGCCTGGATAGCCAGGAGCACGAGCACGGTGATGGGGAAAAAGCCAGACAACACGTTTCTCCCTCCTTCCTGCTCCAGACACATCCCCTCCAGCAGATGGAAGATGGCAGGAGAGCACTGGAGGTCTTAGCTTTTAATAAATGACATAAATCAACTATCTCAAGGACTTTAAACAATGGTGTTAAATAAAAAGACTTAACAGGTGAGGTGTATGATCAATCAGAACCTACACAACCACCATCCGACAGCTCACACCACATACAGCCAGGAGTGCAAGGACTGGGTCAGGAAGCTGATTTACTCCTGCCCCATCCAGGCAAGTGGGTACCACCAGCGGATAGCTTCTCCTCATCAGAAGAACAAAGGATGAAAAGGACACAGGCAGCCTGTCTAGTCATCAGCGATGTCCCCATGCAGGGCCACAGGCTCTGTAAAAACTCTGCACCATTAAACATCGAGCATCTCCAGGCATGGGGTTTCGCCACCTCCCTGGGCAAACTGTACAAACTTCAAGATCTTGCCCGTGAGACATTCAGTTCTCTTCCTTTCCCCTCATTAAATGCATAAGATTAACAGCTTTAATTACAACTATTTTCTTTACATTAGGATATATAATTTCATGGGAACAATACTCAGTGTCCTAAGAGTGTCTTTCCACTTCTATCATATGGTTTCCATGACTTCTTCACATAGGTCTCACTTCCTCAACTTTATTTTACCATCTTCCACCTCGCTATAATTAAAAATAATTCCCTGCAGTAAGAAGTTAATATAAAATTGTACATTTCAAATGTGAGATGAAATTGAAAAAGCAGCATCCCCCCCCAATGCACTCAGAGCAGAGGGGGAAGAAGTGAGATGATGCACATGCCAGTCCTTGGCCGTGCACACAGATGCTGCAGGGACTGTGTGCTGTGGGTGCTGGTGCTACGATGGAGAGCTGGTGGGTGTTGGAGAGGAAACGGGGCCATGGCCAGCAGTACATCCGGCTGCTCCTGCCAGCAATGGCTTGTTACTTATTCGCTTGTTACTTGTGGAAGAGCGTTGGAGCCTGGAGACGCTCTGTGTGCTGCATTCCTTACCATATAAAGGGAGCCACAGCCCAGGTGGAGTGGCATGTCCTGCAAAAGGAAACCTGCTAGCTTGGCTCTGGACAGACACAGCCTCACCTAACCACCACCAAAGCTTCATCAACAATGACTTCACCTGCCAGTGGGGCCAAGGAGCCCCACACAACTTGAAAAGAGTGTGGGCAGTTTTGTTGTTTGGGTTTTTTAAGCAAGGAGAAACCAACACAAACCACTCTCTGGAAATTCCGTCTTCATTCTTGAGCCTTTCTCTCATTGCAGAGAATCCTAGCGTGGTTTGGGTTGGGAGGGACCTTAAAGCTCATCCAGTTCCAACCACCTGCCATGGGCAGGAACACCTTCCACCAGACCAGGTTGCTCCAAGCCCCGTCCAGCCTGGCCTTGAACACTGCCAGGGATGGGGCAGCCACAGCTTCTCTGGGCACCCTGTGCCAGCGCCTCAGCACCCTCACAGGGAAGAGCCTCTGCCTAAGAGCTCATCTCAATCTCCCCTCTGGCTGGTTAAAGCTATTCCCCCTTGTCTTGTCCCTACAGGCCCTTGTCCAAAGCCCAGATCTCTTGTAGCCCCTTTAGGCATTGGGAGCTGCTCTAAAATCTCACCAGAGCCTTCTCTTCTCCAGGCTGAACAACCTCAACTCTTTCAGCCCATCTCCAGAGCAGAGCTGCTCCAGCCCTTGGAGCATCTTTGTGGACTCCTCTGGACTTGCTCCAACAGGTCCATGTCCTTCTTATGTTGAAGAAGGGTCTGCAAGCTCATCTCAGGCAGAAGTACTTCCCCTGGTGATTAAGAGAGGTCTCCAGCATTGGGGAGGACACAAAGCTGGAGATACTTCGGTGCTGTTGCTAAAAGCAACATCCTAGAGCATCACTTGAGGAGCTGAGGGCTGTTGAAGAGAAACCCATTGATTTTGCATTTCCCAACGAAGCAATGATTGCTGCCAGCACAACCACCTTCAGGCATGCAGGGTAAAAAAAAGCTGTGGAGAAGCTTGTGGAAAGAAGCGAGGGAACCAGCCATGAGCCATGCTGCTACAGGAGGCACAGGATGGGGAGCACCTCGGAGTACTGCACGGAGCTGCCCTGCAGCGGGGCCAGGACGGTGGAAAGCACATGAGGAGAACAAGAACATTTCCTGGTGTCAAATTTAGCTGGAAAGGAGCCTGCCTTGAATTGACTTCACATGGTACAAAGCAGCAACTGGCTCAGAAACAGATTGAAAAGTTTGTTCTCCTCAAGGCCAGCGCCTCGTGTGAGGAAGTTACAAGATGGATGTATTTTACTTCGCAACGGCTGCTTTTGCGTGGTGCTCTTGGCACCTCTCCTTAGGGGAGGCTCTAATCCCTGTCTCCAGTTATATCCCCACCCATCCACTGGTGCAGGGGGATGGTGCAAACTGGATACAATACCCCACACATCATCTATGGATGAAAACCAGCACACGAGGGGAATCGGAAGCAAACAGGGCCCCATACAGCAAGTGGAGAACCTGGCTTCAGAGACTCTCTTGTTTAGGATGCAGAAGCACGCTTCCAGCCCAGCTCCAACTACATACAGCTCAACACAAGCCCAATTGACCTGTGAGGTCTCTGGGATGAGGCAGTCTCTTGTTGTATGCCACAGTTACTGAAGCACAGCCTCTGCCATCTCTGGAGCCTCCCACAGCCCTTTCATCATTGCAGTGGCACCAACAATACGTCAAACCACGCAGAAAACGTGAGTGCTGTGCAAGAGGCTCTGGAGAGAGCTGTGAGCATGCCCCCAGCTTTCTGAAGAGAGCTGAGGCCTCCCTGCTGTGAGAATAAACAGGAAAAGCACAAGCAGAGCTAAAAAAAGAAGGAAGAAGGACCAGGGCAGCCTGAAGCCAAGGCAAAGTGCATCCTTGCAAACGTTCTGTAGCTCCAGCAAAGGAGCATCTCCTAGCAAACAGCCTGCATGTGTTGGGGTCTGGTTCGCACAGGCAGGACCAGACTCACTTGGGGCCAAGAGGGCAGCAGAATCCTGCCTGCAGGAAGAGCTCCTGGCCATAGAGCTCTTCCAGCCATAGATGCTGGCTCGGCTGGGTGGGCATGCAAGAGGTACTGCAGCAAACATCATCAAAGCCAACCCTGCTCAGGCTGGGTGCCACAGCTATGTTAAACAAGGGCAGCAGAAGAGCTCATCACCTCTTGGCAACAGCAAGATTGAAAGCAGAGTTTGAAACACCAGCAGAAATGTTAAAATTCCTCTCAGACAAAGAAGGAACTCAGCAAACAGCCCTTATCATGCCCCCCCCCCCCCCCCCCCCCAAGGGCTGCTTATCTCTGCTTCTCAGTTGTTTCTTCTGGGATGGGAATAAATGGGCTTTATCAGGGAGTAGCTCCATCCCCAGACAATGCGAGGAGGAGCACGAACGCTTGGGCCCATGACGGGGCAAGCGATGCCTCTGCAGAGTCTGTAGTAAAGGATTTGCATGTATTTGTGCACATGTTAACATGCAAGATTTGGAATCCCTCAAAAAAGCAATTGTTTGCTCAGCTCAGATGGGGTACATAACTCAAAGGGGCAATTCCCTTCCTGCTTGGCTTAAGACGTACAGAGCAGCCTGATTTTTTTCCATCATTCTGACTGCAGTGAGGCTTTTGCGTCACTCACCAGCCAGTAAATCACAAGATGTCTCAGAAACAGGAGATGCTGAGGATTTGGGGCAGCTCATGTGACCCCTGAGTTTCTTAACAAGGGCGTCTTATTATCCCTGCCTGTTATCTCCTCCCCTCATTTGAGAGCTAATGAGGCATCTTTCCACCCTAAGTGAGCTCCAGCTATGCAGAACCATTTCTCCACACCCCACAGGCATGGCAAACATTTATCTAACTGAAAAATTAACACAGTCCTTCACTGCCATAGGGAGAACACAGCAGTATGGGCACCACTCTCCTATTTCACAAATGGGAAGCTGAGGTTTGGGGGTACCCACAGGCAGTACCCAACCATGGCTTCCCCTGAGCATCAACATCATCAGAGGAGCCCCAAGCTTTTGTGCTCAAAACAGGCAGTGGGAGCTGAAGCTCTTCCTCCTCATCCAACTTCTCTAACATTGTATTTTGAACCAAAAGCTCCTAGTAGCCCCAGGCAGCCACGAGTAGTATGAATAGCTACTCATCTCTGGAAAGGTGTGCAACAGGCAGGGAAACACAGAAAGGATGGAAGAGTTGCAAATCAGACTCTCATCCACCTTTCCTGTCCATCTTCTCTGTCCACTTGATTTGTTTGAGACACATCAGATTTCCAGTGCTGCTTTGTTTTAAGTCCCCTCTGACCTCCACAGTACCAACAACAGCAATTGAGAATGCATCCAGGGTGGCACTGAAGTTTTTATTACAAACCCCATTTCCACTCCCGGAAAAATCCTCCTCTCTGTGTGAAGTTGTCCATGCTCAGCCTCAGGTTGAAGTCTAATTTTAGTTTTAAGACTCTTTAAAAATCCTTTAGCATTCCAAAAGTTATTCTTGCTTAATTAAGAAAGGGAAAAATAGAACTATCTACAGTATTGCCAGTTGTAGCCACGTATGAGCAAAAGCTGTCTCCAAGTTGGTCTGCCTTCATTGTGAATCAGGACCATCGACTCAACAAGCAGATGGAACATCTGCCTGTGGGTCCCCACTGCCCTGTCCCCAAGCCCCTGCTTCTCTGTGGCATGGCTCTGGGCAGCCTCCAGGCTGCTTCCAGTTTTGTTGTCTGGGGTTTTAGGCATGACATTGCAGACAATAATCATCAGCACACAAGGCTGTGCTCCTCCCAGATGAGACCAAGAAATTGGGAGAAAACACAATGCAACGTACAGACCCACAAATCCTTCATCTAGGCTGTCTTGGTGCCCTCTTGGGCAAACAAGGAACCAGGACCATAGCTCAAAACCATGGCCAGACCTTTCAACAACACCCCAACATGAATTCAACCCCAACCAACATTTCCAACCTGTGGTTAAATCACACTGTGGGAGCTGGGGAGCGTCACAAGTCATTCTGAGGAGCACCCCAGGGCTCTGAAGTGAACAGAGGTCCCTGCTTGGGCTCCAGTTTCTCCTCGTGAGCTGGTAAGAGTCCAAGGATGCTTAAACACCCTCCTGACCAGAACCGTGTTGCTAGGCTGCTCCTGTGAGCTGCAACCCATGACACGAACCGTGAAAACTGTGACGTATAAAGATGAGATGGTTAAATTAAAGGATATTAATAACTCATCAGATCTCAAAAGAACTCTGTATTTGGAGTTGTCAAGGTATTTTGCAGATCAAGCAAGGGGAATAAAGAGGAAAAACAAGGTGCTGTGAGCCCCAGCCTGTTTCCCATCCATGCTACCAGGAGAAAACATGTCCAAAAGGCTGCTCTGTCACATCTGAGATGATGGAGGCAGCCTGCCAGCTCACAGGTTTACCACTCATCTCAACATATTTATGTTAGGTTGCTGTGGTTGGTCCCCCCGCACCTCAAAGGTCTCTTAGCACACAGAAACAATAACAAACATGTATTTTATCCTGGTCATGGAGAAGAAATCAAACCCCTTGTTTTCAGGCTGAAGAGAACAACAGGATCAATAACAGCAATAATAATCCCAAAGCTGGTGGGCAAACAGTGCTGAAGCCAACCTCACGATTTTGGAAGGCAGGGAGAGCTATAGGATAGGCAGGCACAGGAGCTGTAGACACCAGAAAGGGGTTTGATGTTCCCCATAACAGGACAAATCCAACCCCATAGCCCTGGGAGCCCAGCAAGCAGGGATGGAGCAGGACACTCATCAAATCCTCCCTTTGGCCTGAGTTCAGCAGCACTCCCCTCTGTGAGCAAAGCTCCGGTCCTACCCTGTGGGTTACATGGTCAGATGCTATTTATACTATTTGGTGGCTTCTCAGCTAACAAGATACAGAGCTGCATCACAGTGTGGTTTCCTTCTGCTGCTTAAATGAAGGAACTTAATCATCTCCACCAAGCCTGTGGTTCTAGCAAGATTTAGGCCCTCCTTCTGGATCCCAAACCAGCTCTTCATGAAGAAGCCTGTCCCTCTTCAACATGTGCATCCTCACTGTCCTCTCAAGTTTGCAGAGCCCTAGTCTCTTCAAGGCAGCATTTATCTTCCTGCCTCTCTCTTTCCCCACGTTGTGCCAGGCTTGCAGTCCATCTCACCGATCTCAGCCTAAGCTAAGCAGGTTTCCAGTGATCTGCCCTGGGGCTGTAAGTTCTATTTTGAGGGACTCCACCAGTTCCCATTTGCAGCATGACAAGCAGAAACCATGGGAAGCAGTAAACAAGCTGCAATTCGAGCACCTCCCAGGCCACACATCCTAAAGGAAAATGCCTGGCTGATAGGCAAAATGCTCAGAAGCAGGATGAGCAGGACTGAAAATTGAAATTATTTCAAAACTTAAGGCTTAGACGCATCCCCTGAGACAGGCAATACCAACTCGCTTGTGAAAGCAATCACTTTCAGCCTCATCTGTGTACGTGCTGGCTTAGCCTGAGCAAGTCTGCCAGCAGCAAGTGCGCAAGGCTCGGTCATTTTGTTAAGCCGAATGTGTCTGGTAGAACACACGCAATGGGAGAAGATTAAAATACGCAGCAAAATATAATCTTGTTAGCGGCAGAGAGTTTTACTTTACAAATCTTTATTGCAGGCTCTAGCTGGCACCCTTATAAACACAACACAGTGATGCGAGACATGTAAGTGCTCCCTCAGTAGGAGAAATAATTGCTGAATAAAAATAAGTGAGATAAGTTACAAGGTAAGAGAGGTAAAACTAAAAGGATGACACTGCATCTGGTGTGAGTAATTATTTTGGCATCACTCTATCCGGCACTAATCCTCAACGGCTTGAAAAGATTCAATCAGTGTTTAGCACTGCCACAGAATCAGGGCTACAAAACAAAGAGTAACTGGATTAAAATCTTGCTATGGTCACAGGTCACGTCTGTGTCACATCTGCTTAAAATGTTCCTTCAAGGAACAAGAGAAAAAGGAAATCTGACTTGGAAGGATTGGGTTAAAAAACATTCCCCCAGGTTGCAGTCCAAGGTTGGTTTATAGCGAGGCATTCTGGCATGAAAAAAGGACGCAGAAAGATTACTACTTCAAACCTCTCTACCCTCAGAAAGGCAAAACCACCACAATAAACATCTGAACAGTAATGTCCTCAACCACAACAGCAGCCTGCACACAGGCTGCTCAGAAAATGCGCAGAGAACCCCGGCTTCCAGAAGCTGCATTTACCAGAGCAAAGAAATTAACACTGAGAGATGAGGATTTTTGATAATACTTATTCCTATTTGGAGCCAGCTGAGCCTTCCTGATTATCTCTTAAATGAAAAATCCATTACGGTGGCATCAGTGTTTCTCCCCGACTTCCTGCAGCTGCAGAAATGCAATTTAACAATTAACCTTTTCCAGTTGTAAACAACAAGAACAGCAAAGGCTGCGGGAAAAAAAGCGCAGCCCCCTCGGAGCTCACCACCAACAGCACACTGAGCAAAGTCTGCACGCAGCTACGTGCATTCACAGAACGCTCCTTATTCCACCTCCTCTTTCCTACTTTCTATCCCTCCTGAAAATCCACGACAACTTTGAAGTTGCTGCCAAAAGGCACTTTCTTACCTGTTCGCACTGACGGCAACAGCACAAGAGGAGAGAATTCAACGGGTTGCTCAGCTGTCCTAGTTGTACCAGTCACCATTCGCCTGGTGGGCAGCTCCTGGACCAGCCCAAGCACGGCAGTGCCATAAAGCATCCCACCACCCCGACACACACTGCCTGCCACCAGACAGGCTTTTGTCAGAGCCCTTCAGACCGCGGCGTGTCCCCGAAGAAAACCTGCCACGGAATAACGAACCATTCCTGCCCCGCGTCCTGAGCTCTCGCTTCAATTGCCCTGCTCTGAAACGCGGCTCCGGAGGGTACCCTCCGTCTCTGCTCTCAATCCAACTGAATTCAGCAGCTCCCCCTTCCAGCCCGCCTCTTGCTAAATGACCCTTCGAGGTGGCAAGAGAATGTCCGATCTGCTCTCCCAGCACAAAGCATTAACGAGGACAGATGCAGCCCATGGAGAATAATTGCCGGCGTGGGAGCGGCGCGGGGCTCCGCTGTTGCATTGCTCTCCTCTCCTGCATGCTAATGAGCAATGATGTCAGCAAGCCAAAGTCACCGCATCCGGACCACGCCACGGCCCGGCCACCCTCCCATTTATTTACAGCTGTTCTTCAGCATCAGTAAATCCTGTAGGCTGCTCAGGGAAAGGGAGAGGAATGACAGCACCCCCACCACCCCCCTCCCCCCCCCATCCTTCTTGCTGGCTTGCATGTTTTCCAAGAGTTGGCTCTGCACCAGCGGCCCCAAAAATGAATGGTGTGAAGACACTAATTATCCTCCCCCAAACTATCATCTTTATTTGATGCTGACCGAATCTCAACTTGCTGTCAAACTTTAGGCACCATTTCTTAGGTATGCAGGCTATTAAAGCAATCATCACTGAGCAACGTATCATTTTTCTCTTGGCTTTCAATGCCCTCTTAATTATTTGCTGTAGTCGTTTGCTATTGATTCCCCACTGGTTTTTAGACGCAGCATGTTTGTGCACCAGCAGGGCTAAATATTCTGGGAAATATAAGTTATTAGCATGGCATTTTGGTTACCACGTATGTTAACACATTTTCTTCCATATGACCCCGAGACATGCAAGATTTGCACCTTTTATGTGTATCTCAGGTACTGTGAGCCACAGGAATACACCACCCCAACAGGGATGATGAAGACTCCTTCCCCCATGCTTCCCTCCCCTCGGAAAAGAAAAGGCAGAGAGGGAGCCACGCTGCCAAATCTCTTCTGCTGCTCTTAAAGCCCGTTGCTTGGGAATTAGGTGGTCACAAATGAATCTCTAATTCAAGTCAACTGGAGGAGAGTGCACTTCTTAGCTTCTGCATTTGCAAAAAGTGAGTGAAGTTATAAAACTTAGTTTCTGTGGACTCAGAAACATACAGAAAGTAAATAAAACTTGCCCAACATGTAGTGCTTTTCTAGCATGTGCCTGACTTTTGGGGTCTGGCTCCAGATTTTGGAGCCCTGGATATTTGGCAATGTTAACTGTGTTTACAGAACACAGAAGGATGTAGAAACTACAGCTGTGAGTCTTCCTGCAGTCTAAAATGCCTTAAATTATTATTATTACAGCTCATAAATTAGGTTTCATTATATGGAATTACATTTAAAATCTCAAGGTCAGACCTTCCTTTCATGGAGGACAGTGCAGCATCACCTCCACTTCTACTGGGGATGGCTGAAATGCAAAGGAGAGTCCTTCCAACTACACAGAGCAGCAGAACTTGCAGGAAAAAACTCCCTTGAGCCTTCAGCTTATTAAAGTGGTGCATTTTGCCCCTTCCAGCTTGCACTGGGGTTGTGCATAGGCTGCCAGCTGCCTCTCTATGGTTAGCATGCCAAGGCCACAAGATGATGCATTTTTCCTCTTAATTTCAGAGCATATTAATTACAATACAAAGGAAATGAGACAAAACTGACTTGGGCAAAAGCAAATAAAGAAGCCTGCTTATAAAATGGTAATGCTGAGCAGAAGTGCTGTGGAGCAGAAATTACCCATGTTTACTGTAACAATCTTCCCCGCAAACCTACTGCTAAAAGCACACAGCAGTGACTCAGGGCTACAACTGGCACAAAGAATACATGTCCCTCCACACAGCAAGTCCTGTAGGTGCTAATTTTCAACAAGTAAAATGCCTGACTTCATCTGCATTAACTTCCAAGGAGCAAAGGACCTTTAGCTATAAGGGGTCTTTTAATGTTCCAGGTGCCACTTGAGCAGGACCAACCAGCCCGCTCCGTGCTCAGAGGGAAGGTTGACAGGGCTGTTTCGGCCAAGTGGATCACCCAAGAAAGGATCACACCAGAAACTGCAAACTTTTAAGTATAGTTGATCCACAAAGACAAAATGGGAGTTACAATCATGAGCTGATGTAATCTTACAGTCTCACTAAGACCAACACTTATAACATCTCAGCTATGAGCAGAAGAGTTTTATATCTCCAAACAGCATGTATAATCGTCATAACTCCTGGCAGTCTTCTTGTTCAAATACTTGCAAAGCTAAACAGCCACTAAATTCAACAAACTGGCTCTTCCGAGATGAGAAATCAGATTAGAAGCTGCCCCATTTGGACACACAGCTGTCTTAGGAAAGTGGAAATAAGCCTTCCTGCTATGAAAGCTGCTGGTTCATTGGCGATTGCTCCATATTACCGTTACCTCCTGCAAGGCTTGTGAAAAGGTCATGGATTGGAATAACTCCAGAAGGCACACAAGATTTCTTGATGGATTCTGCACGTTATGCAGGTGAAATGGGTGTCTCATTAAGCAGCAAGAAAAATACCAAACCAGTGGAGGACATTATCAAAGGTCACATGGAGGACTTGCACCATTATGAGGATGGACACTAACAACTGCCAGCAACAAAGCAAATGACCAGAAGTAAAACCTTAGCTACTGAAATAAAGGTCAAGACCAGCAAGCCTCTGCTTGGGTGCAAAGGTAAGAGATGGATAACTCTGCTTGTAAAGGTAGCCACATCCTTCTGCCCTTTGCCGCCAATTTTAAAGACAAAGATCCAAACCTAACCAACTTCAAACTTCCTGCCATTTGCATAAACTCATCCCTTTGGCTAATTAAACAAATCACAAATTTAACTATTTTAACAAAAAAAAGGCCCGTGTTTCATAAACACTGTATTTTATCACCTTGGGATATCGATCGTCCATCAATCAATCGAGCTCCATGTGACACTGTTGACTCTCCCAATGACAATGAGCTACATGGCATGGCCACGTGCAGTGACAGCAGACTAGTACCCTCAAGGTCACGGGGCTACTAACCTGATGAATGTCAGATCAAGTTGCCTTTCTGAATTATTTAGTGAGCATTCTCTGCTGCAGCATGCCATGGGACTGCACAACACCGCTACCTTGGGAAGTCACAGAGGCTCCACCCTCAGCTGCCCTGAAATACTGCCTGTGGGGCATGAAGGCTGTCCCCTGTGCTGCATGCAACAGGATCAGTGGGATGGCAGGTCTCCCACCAGCACTGAGCCCGTTCTGGCTCACAGTGACAGGCACAATAACAGATTGCTTTCCCATCGTTCTTTCTACCCACAGAAATGCAGAATTGGATACTCACAGTGCTTTTTTTCCCCTCCATTCCCACGCTTGTCCCTGTAATTTGCAGAGAAACCTCTGCTCGCAGAGCCAGCGCTCCCGCCTGGGTGCCAGGATGGGTCATGCCCAGCATGGTCCCAGTCAGAGCTGTGCTTCCATGGCCATGGGGAAGGCTTAAGCAGGAGGACAAGAGGCTGGAGAGGGTACAGCTTAGTAAACATTGGAGGTGAAAGGCAGAGGTATTGCAAAAAGCTGTTAGCAGTGAGCAGAGAAGGGAGGCAGGGTCCAGCCCACTCCTGACAAAATGCCTGGCTCTTTGGAAGGCACATAGGGATGTGCCCAAGCTATGGGGAAAGATCCTTGGAGAACTAAAGCAATGAAATACAGGTTAGGACTTTCAATGAGGTTGAGCTCTCTTTTTAATTCTTGTAATGTTTTTAAGCAGGTCAGCAGATCCTCCCCATACCTCTCAATGCCAGAAGCAGGGATGTCTTACCTCAAAGAAAAAAGGGATGGAGGGAGGGGCAGAGAGACCATCAGCTCATTAATCCCCAAACCTTGGCCTCCTCCACCTTTCCTTACGGCTGCTATTTGTGGCTGCTGCCCGAGACAGACCCTCTCCTACTGTCACCATCACTGCACTCCTTTTCATCAGAGCCATGGGTAAGGATCTGTGCTGGCAGTCTGTAAGGAGGAATTTAGTTTCTAAACCACCATGGAGCCCAGCAGCAGCTGGCACAGAAGGAGAGGTACAGCCCAATCTGTGGCTGATTTTAGAGACTATTTTCTGTATTTCCTAAGGATTCACCCAGAGACAGGGCTGACCCTTTCAGCATCCTCTGGTGCATGGGCAGAGCAGGGTGACAAGCCTGTGCCCTCCGTGTCCTCTGGCAGCACCAAACCACCCAAAGGCAAGGGTGATGCTGCAGCACACTGCGCTGTTGCTCATGAGCGTCACTGCCCAGCACCCCCAATGACAAGGCACCCCAAAATGACCATCACCTACTGACTGTCCCCACCCCACCACGCACTCCCAGATCACAGACAGGCACTGCACACTCCTATGCAACATGTGGAGCATGCCATGGATGGCATTTCAATCCATCACTGTATCTCTGTCTATTTTTTTTTAATCAACTTAATGCAAGAAGCTTTGGAGAGCTTAACAATAAGAAGGCTTTCCATAGCCTCTGGCTTTAACTCAGCAATACCATGTTTTCTACTTTTGTATGCTGAAATCAAATTTGTAACTGAATGTGAACAACAATCTGGATGCTTGTGTGGTTTTTTCCCCTTTGCCAGCCCTGATCGTATTCTCATCTGAACAGTTTTTAATCGTGTCCTTTAATGATGTCTACAAAAGCCTCATTAAAGCACGATATTGTAATTTAAGCTAAATAAACTCAACACAGTTATATATTTTTAATGACATATTTTTCTTGGGGCCTTTCCATGAACAATAAAGCGTTCACTGAAAATATGCTGTGAAGGAAGCGCATAAATCTTCAGCTTATCTGGTGGTATGTTCTCCAAAGATCTAAACCTCTGATCAGCAACAAATTAACTTTCCATTTACACAAAATAGAAGATGTATTTTCAGGATAACCAACTAACCCTGCAAGTCTGCATTAACATGTGCCTTGGCAGCAGCTCAGGACTCCCTCACTGCCGCCCTTCTTGCTGCCTGACTCTGTCAGTTGCTGTCACGTTAGATGGTTTTTATTCTATCTTTTGGATTCAAACCTGCCTAAGAGCGTTTTGAGTCACTGGTTATGCCCTGTGTATTTCTTGCCTTTGCTTACCGAGCTCCCCTCTGCTTTAGCTATGCACAACCTGGTCCTTCACCCAAAAGCTGTGCATCCCCCCCCCCAGGACTGGGATATGATGCTTAACCATCTCTGTGCTCAGAGGTGTGTCTCAAGTTCTGGCCAAGCAACACAAGTCTGATTTTTACCTCCCTAAACCAGACTGCTTATTGGGTCATGAACAGAAAGGGGCTTTCATGGTCCCTTCGAGTCTGGAATTACCCAGTGTATTTGCAAACACAGGGAGATTTGCCATGGTTAGGAAGGCACCTGGCTCCTCACCTCCTAACTGCTCAGTGGGAAGAAAGGTGACAAAATAGGTGTTTATGTCATAATTGAGAGCATGAAGTAGACCTGGATGATATAAAACCAGCCAGGGCAAGCAGATGGACTGGAACGTGTTATTTTGGTCCACCCCAAGCTCCATCCATTACAAGACTTCTACAATCCTGCTAACCTCAATCTTAAATACATTTTAAACCCTCAACAATAAAATGATGAAAAGTGGCATCTTGATTTAAACCTGAATGTTGCCCAGCTTACGACCATGGCTCTGTAGCCTGCCTGGAGCACACAGAGTAGGTCAACGTGTCTTGGGCTCTGTAGAGGTTTACAGCCTGGCTGCCCCCACCGCCTGAAGCTGGATGGAGCTCCAGCATCCCCGAGACAGGCTGGCACTGCACACAAATGGCAAGAGATGTTTGCTATTCTCCCCTTTGTTTTAATTAGTAATAACAATTTGTTATCATGGCTTGACATTTGTTCATACTTAGGAATAAATTGCTTCCTTGAATGATATGCTGAGATTACCATGGGCTTTCTGTGTTTGTGTTGGTTTTAGTAGCTCATAACAAACCATGAAATTCATTACTCTTGCCACAAGCACCCAAGAGATGTGCCAACCAGGGTGTGATTTATACACAGCTCTACTCGTGGAAATTAAAAGGTTTTAATGCTGCCTGAAAGAAGTCAAGAGTTTGAAATTTTATACAAATAAATTACCAAAAAACCCTCATAATAATCCCGGATGTGAGCTACTGCATTGCTTTATCTGCCTAAGGATAAATATTAAAGTCAGGGTAAAATTAGCTTACTAAATATTAATTAAGTGTCTAATTTGAACAGCCCTTTAAGAGATAAACCTTCTGGCCTGCAAATTACTTCACTCTCAGCTTTTTTTCTTAACTGCTTGGAACCTACATATAAAAGAAGATATTTAACAGCAAAACTTCTCTGCTACATTATAATGGGCAAAACATTCCTACTGAAATAAACCATTGGAAAACAGTCCTGTGCTTCAGCATCCTTAATGAGAAAAGGCTGTCAGTCATACCCCAGCCCCATTTCTCCATGCTGTGTCAAGCCTTGTACATCAAACTCAATACACAAATCGCCAGCCCCATCAAGATCTTTAGAGCTGCTCAGCCCGTCAGGGAAAGGTCAGCACATCACTGGCTGATGGCTGCCCGCTTCCAAACGCAGCATCAATCACAGCTCTCATCAAAGGCAGCCACAGCAGTGAGAATGTAGCTGGAAACCTGCATCCCTTCTTTGTATAACCTGCCATCCTCTAAACCTGCTCCCCAGGTTGTAAAACATGGCTATGCTTTTATCTTATCATGATCTATACAGAAAGGCAACTAAACCGTCTGCTAGAGGAACAGGGGGGGATCAGGACCCACGGGGAGGAATTAAGACTCTATCAGGATAGGGTGAATCAGAAGCATGGTCCCTGACTCCAGCACTGGTTCCTACTACGCCGGGTCCCAACCAGTTCCCACTTTCCCTGACGGGTCCCATGCAGGCGGCATCACAGGAGCATCCCTCTATGCCACACAAGCCCCAGCATCTAGAAACAACCTCTAGTGAAGGGTCAAAGCCGCCCTACAAGGAGATGCTGACTGCTGCCATCACAGCCATGCCGAGGCATGGCTCACAGATGTCCCCAGCCAGGGGACTTTAGGAGTGCCCCACACTCACGGGGACATCAGCGTCGCTGTGCCAGGCTGCTGCTTCCCTCCAGGCATGCTGCCCCTCTCCAGGCATGCTGCCCCTAGCTTGTTTGAGCCCATGAGGGCATCCTGCCCACAGCTGAAGTACCATGAGGGGTGGAGAAACCTGATCGCTCACCACTAATTGGGAGGACACCAGCACTAGGGAATGCTATTGCTCCTGTCAGCCATTGCTCGTTAAACACGCTGAAAAGCACAGGCCATTTCTTCCCCTTTTTTCCCCTACAATGCTGTGCTGCACGCAGCATTTTCTTCAAAGGGCGAAGCAAACATGTTTGCTAAACATGAGCAAGCTAAACACATCAGCCTTCTAGAAGCAATTACTGCTGCTAGAGATGTAGCGAGTCCCATTGTTTCGTAGTTCAGAAAGCATTTTGCTGGCTGCTTTGGAATGAGGCTGTTCCCTAAAGCAATTGTGACAAGGAATAGCCCCTCCCCAGTGAAGTAAAAACCAGGTGGGCATCCAAGAGAGTGGAGCTTTCTTTTTGCTGAGCATTTAACTCACACTGTATCCTTGCAATAAAAGAACAGCAATTTGGGGGTCAGGCTCCCATGGCAGAGAGGTGAGGACATTTCTGGACAACAGTGGATTGGATTAGAGCTGGAAACTTTCCTGCAGCATAGCCAGACTGGAGGGGATTGCTCTGACTGGTATTTAGACTGGTTGTACTGGTACAGGGCAAAAAAAACCAAAACATGGAGGAAAAAGACCATGTGTGCTGGACATCATCTTCTTCCTTCCATCCCAAACAGGTTGGGATGCTCCAGACCAGGGTAGCTCACCTGGCTGAGAACACTGTAAATGTGGAGTTGGGGCAACATCTCACCTTTCAATGGCCTTATTTCAGGGCAAACAGCTCAATCCCCCAAATTCCTTCTCTGTGCAAACTGTAATCATTCCCTTTTATCAGTGCAGGGTAGCAGAGGGGGGAGGGTAGTTGGGCTCCCTGTGGTACCAAGCACTTCAAGCATGTCTGTCAAAAAGATGGGCAACCATGGATGACCACAGAGACAGCTGGGTGAAGGAGAAGGGAAGCTCACAATACTGGTGAGACTATTATAATTAGTGTAATAAGCAGCAATCACAGCTCAGCAGCTGCCTTCCAGCCCTGAGCGGCTGCTATGTGCATAAACCCATGGCCAAGAAGGATTTTGACACTTGCTGTAACATCTCTGCTTTGAAAGACGTTTTGACTTGGTGAAGTTTCCATTCCATGTAAGAAGCAGAGGAAACCACTTCACTGCATTCCCAGCCTCTCCACCTTCACCTGAGCAAGCAGCACGCTGTGCTAATGGAAGGGACATGAAACTGGGTTTAGTTTTGGTGTCAACTATGATTTCTCACATGGCTTTGAACAAAACCTTGTCACCTCCATGTTGAGGCAAACCTACCATACTCAACTTTCTGAAGTCCCTGGAGTCTCAGAGATGAGCTCTTCTACAGGAAATGGCAAAACATGACAAAAATAATTTACATTGGGCATATATATCCATCCTCCTTGGGTGGGCTCATGTCCAACATCCTTCTCCAAAGCATCCCTAAGATACACTCCTTTGAAACACACCTGTCCCCATCCCCGCCGGATTTGCAGACAGTTGGCACTGAGTATGTAGTACCGAAGAGTTGCTCTGCAGCTCACCAAAAGCCGAAGCAGCCGTGGTTTAACAAATGAGATGTCTCGATCGGAGAATATTTGAAAGGATTGGAAAGCAGATACCGTATACTGGAGTGCAATGATTATTTGTACTACCAAGAGTTAATTGGTTTGGAAACATTTAAAATGGTGGAGAAATTACAGGGGAGGATGCTCATTTGAAATCAGTTGGGAATTTAGGGGAAAA
Organism: Ara ararauna; assembly: GCA_028858755.1. NCBI lineage: Eukaryota > Metazoa > Chordata > Aves > Psittaciformes > Psittacidae > Ara > Ara ararauna. The sequence goes on from CM054385.1 coordinate 4,591,574, forward strand.
TGCTGCTTGCTGGAAGCTCACCAGCACAAGAACCAGGCACCAGGCATCCCTAACCACTAGATGTAGGGGTTGGATCATCGTCCACAGCCAACACGGGTTGCAAAGTTGCTTATGTGACAGGCTACGGGTCCTAAGCTGCAAAATATGCCGTGGCGTAAATCCAGACTAATTCTGACTCATTCCTGGTGCTCGTGCTCAAGGAGGGATTGCTCTTCTCACTTCCTTCCTACTACCCCCTGTTCTAACAGAGGTGGTCAAGGAAAGCAGTCTGATGCTCAGAGTATCTGGATATTTTGGCAGTAGTGAAGGATTCAGCTCCCACTGTTTTTTAGTGGGTGTTAGAAAGCATTTACTGGGAAGATGTTTGGAGGTGTGAGCTCAAAGCTCTTCATGCAAGGGACAGTTTCCTACAGTGCTTAAGAAATTGAGAACATGGAGACAACAAGTAACATGCTTGGAAAGCAAGAAATGTTTACACTGAGGAGATTTAACCCCTTGTGAAAGAACGAAGACCCAGCCAGGCTGGCAGGGGAGCTCAGGAGTAACTGCAAACAGGCAATGACCAGGATGTCAACAAACACTGCACCAACTGGTTAAATACCACAGCATGTGATGCCAGAACAAAGATTTCTTTAACTTCCTAGTGCAAAGAAACATATTTGTACGTCCTTGACAAACAGCCTGTCAAAGCAACAGAGGAGCGTGAGCCGTTTGCTGTGACACTGACCATCCCCAGCTCCTGGTTGGGACACAGCTCATGAGAGAGCTTGAGAAGAGAAGGCTCTGGGGAGACCTTAGAGCAGCTTCCAGTACCTAAAGGGGCTGACAAGAAAGCTGGAGAGGGGCTTTTTACAAGGGCCTGTAGGGACAGAACAAGGGGAATGGCTTTAACCTGACAGAAGGGAGATTTAGATCAGATATAAGTAAGGTCTGTGAGAGTGCTGAGGCACTGGCACAGGGTGCCCAGAGAAGCTGTGGCTGCCCCATCGCTGACAGTGTTCAAGGCCAGGTTGGATGGGGCTTGGAGCAACCTGATCTAGTGGAAGGTGTTGCTGCCCATGGCAGGGGGCTGGAACTGGATGATCTTTAAGGGCCCTTCCAACCCAAACCATTCTATGACAAATGGATTGCAGAGACATCTGCAGTGAGTCTGTTCGTTAATTAGTCAAGATTAGGTTTTATTTTACCCGAGAGGCATTCAGGTTAAGGAGGCAATTCTCTTATAGCTGTGTAAGTCCCTTCTACACTTGTTAAGAAGTAGGACAAAACTGTCTCCCAGCGACAGTAACACCAAGTTGAACTTTCTCTCACCTGGAGGCGCCTGAGGGTGCAGCCTGAACTGAGCATGTCACTTGCTGTGGCTAATGCCATGGGACAGGACCAGCATCACAGACCTTGGACCCCAAATCTATCAGACCTGTGTCACCAGTACAGCCTGTGGCACGAGCCTGGGGCTGGTGTCAGGCTCAGCATCCTGATCTAAAACAAGGTGTCCTAAAATGTGACATAAGACCCTGTCTCATCTCAAAGAAATATTTAACTCATCTGTCTGCTACTGCTTTGATCTTCCACTTACGCTGTGGGAAGTTTAACATCCTTTGTCATGATCCTGTACCTGAGGATGCAATGGCCAGTAAAATAAACCTATTGCAACCATTCAAATAGTTGCACTTAAACATAAGAAACACTTTAGATTTACAGCACCAGAGTAATTTGATGACTTGTGTCGGTAATGAAACAAGCATTAATAGCATTTTATCAGCAGTTTTAATCTTCCTGGCATCATTTCATGCCCACAGACAACTTCACTCCATAACTTGATACCTGCAGTGTATGCTGGACAAGACCCCCCGCCACAGCCAATTTCCAGTGCCCTGAGAACTCAATCTCTGCTAATCCCAGCCCTTTACAGCAACTCAGCAATCTAAAAAGGAGACACATGAAGTCACTTAGGCTTCTCTCTCTAATTGTCTGCCTGGAACCAGGGGTTCGGTGTTAGTCACTTGCACTCACCTAAAGACATGAAAGAAAAACCAGATCTAAAATATTTACTGTGAGCATTTTCACTGAGTGAAACTATTGAAATCCTGCTTACTACTGCAGCTCCAAATGCAGTGCTAGCTGTGAGAACACATCGGGGCAACAAAGCAAGTGTTCATGCCCTTCCTCTGCAGCAGCGCTTTCCAGGACTAGGGCTGTGTAACAGACTCCAGCTCTCCTGACACCTTTCTTGCACTGCCCAGTCCACCACACAGTAAAAATGTTAATGAATGCCATCTTATAAATATTTAATGCACATTTTCCTGCGAGCCCTGCTGTGATTAAATAGCCACTTCCTTCCCCAGGCCCATCTTTCATTTTTATCTTTGCACAAAATACCAAGAGTTGGAACTATACCCATGCGACCGAGCTGCTGGAAACACCACTGCCTAAACCAACAGCAAGAGGGCAAAATCCAAACGCAAACTTCCAAGGAATGTAAGGAGAAATCTAACCCAGTCAGAGCAAATATTTAATCTCAGGTACCTCCTCCCAGGATTTGCAGAGAAAGAAAAGCAGAGGGGACCAGCCAGCAATATACTTTCTTTTTGAACGCAGTTATTAGCCTGGGTTTATTGTCTTATTCCATTGCATTTGGAGGTACTGGCCACAGCAGGGGCGCACTGCACACACCACTGTGACACAGGCATCCCTGGACTCTGCTCCTACACCAACCCCTGACCTGCAACTCTCCCATCTGAAACTTGGACGATGCCCATGATTGTCTGAGGTTACAGAAGCAATCCAGGACAGACATGGAAGAGAACATGGATCACCCAAAGGTGTCACCGTTGCTGCTCTGGTATTGCTACATCTGTGATGCTCACCTGTGGTGTCCAAAGCACAGCTGACCACAACATCTGCCTCGCATTCACGACATCATGGTAATAATGATATAGAAACACTCGGATATTGTTTTCTAAGCCATCAAATTTGATGTATTCCAGCCTTTCCCACCAACCTTCATCTCAGAAGCTGTTTTGCAAACCAAACCAAGCCAAAAGCTGCAACTCTCCTTGGGATCACCCAAGCCCACAAAAGTATTGCCAAGTGTCCAGCACTAGCCAACACAGGCAGCACTGGTTACAGGGTCTGTGCATGCTGCCAAACATGACACATAAGATTGAGTGCTGCCATCCAAGCACATCCCAGCTGGATCAAGTGCGGTGCTGGAGACATGTTTGTGTGGCTCCCCACAGCTCTGCATCATGGGGTGATGCTCTGGTTTTTACACGGGCCATGGGAAAAGTTTCATATGAGAGAGGAAAGCTGTACCGTCCAAATTCATGCCAAACTGCTAAAAATATAAAAGACTCAAAGGAATAAGGCTTGCATGTGTCAGAACTTTTGGTAATTCCTCCCAAATACATAATTTTTTGGCACAGATACTAAAATGTAACTGGAGGGCAAGCATTTAGTTCTATTTTAGCTGGGAGAGTCCCAACTTCTGTCTCTGCAATTTATATATGGAAGCAGGCTCATCACGCAATACGTGTTTCAGCGAGTTCTGCATCAGGGAAGGGTGTGAAACTAAGGCTAACAAGGGGAAAATCATTAAGAATAATAAACAGTACAAAAGCATGAACAAATAGGCTTGTCTGAAGCACAGGCTGCTGTTACGTGTGTCACAAGGAGCCTCCAAAGTCAAAAATCTGAGTCTTTCTACTCTGAGATATGGGAGAGAAAGCAACAAATGGTGGTGTGTGGGCAAATACTGGTGAAGAACTGGTGCCAACTGGTGAGGCTGCTTCTGTACTGCTGTGCAGAGACACTGTTGCAGTGCTGTACACTAATGCATGTGAAATTTAAAGGCCACTTGAGATTAAAAGCTGCGTTTTATCCTCTAGAACTGGCTTTGAAATACCACTCCACCCCCAGCCCAGTTTAACACACACAAACAGCACATTCAGAAGGTTCTGGGGACCCCTTAGAGCAGCTTCCAAGAAATCTGGAGAGGGGCTTTTTATAAGGGCCTGTAGTGACAGAACAAGGGGAATGGCTTTAACCTGCCAGAGGGGAGATTTAGATCAGGTATAAGGAAGTTCTTCCCTGTGAGGGTGCTGAGGCGCTGGCACAGGGTGCCCAGAGAAGCTGTGGCTGCCCCATCCCTGGCAGTGTTCAAGGCCAGGTTGGACAGGGCTTGGAGCAGCCTGGTCTAGTGGAAGGTGTCCCTACCCGTGGCAGGGGTTGGAGCTGGATGAGCCTTAAGGTCCTTTCCAACACAAACCAGTCTGTGATTCTATATTTTGTCTGCATAACACTGACGCCAGGAATAAACGTACAACTACACTGTCTCATTTAAAATCCACTGCAGCCAGGAGAGCCAGCCCATGGAAAGCAACAACACCCAACTTGGCATCACATCTGCAAAGACTGCCACATTTCCCTGGCCAATCTGAAATGGCTGGTTGGATTTATAGGTCAGCACATCCACATATAAAGTAATGGCGCCAGTTTGCTCAGCCTCTGGAAGCAGCTCACTTCCAGGTCCCCCAAGGCATCTGTGCTGGCGAAGGACCTGCAGCGGCCAGCAGGATGCTGCAGTCTCCTGGCATGGTCCTTGGTCACCACACCAACACCGTGACTATCTCACAGACCCCTGATGTGGCACCATCAGGGAAGCAGCTCATCTAAGCTCCCTTACTGATCTAAGGTGACAGCTGTCTTCTGGAGAGGAAAAAAATCATTTAAAAGTGAAAAAAAGGAGCTTTTTCTTCCCCCCCCCCCCCCCCCCACCCCCCCAGGCCCTGGGTGCACAAATTCACTCATTTAAGGTGTAAGTAGATCAAGTAGCTAATTAAGGAAATAACCGATAACTTAATCAAGATCATTAGAGGAACCAGCATGTTGCTGCCATTATTTAAATGGTAGCAGAGCAAAAAACATGCTCGTGCAACCTGAGCCTTCAAGACCTCTGGGCAGCCCAGTCTTTGCAGGGGGAAAGCTCTCATGGCACCCCATCCCGTGTGCCAAAGCCACTGAGGAATATACTCAGATCTGGCAATTTCCCACAGACAGATCATTTAATCATTCCCCAGCTGCTGCCACCACAAAAATCCCAAGGGAATGGTTCTCACGTTGAGAAGAATTCACTGTGAGAAGCACCATAGGGTTCTGCTTCAGGACACAGCCCCTGCTGGGTTTTGGTGCAGGGCTAGAACAACCCCTTTGCAGAAATGAAGTCAAATACATTGGGACCATATGTGTTTTGCTTTTGGCATCTTGTGTTGACTTTCCTCCTGGGATTGCCTCTGTGATTTCCCTACCCACCCCCACAAAAGGGGGCTTGAATCCCAGCGCCACATCGCTCTTTCTAATTACTCCACCGGTTGCACTGATAAAACATCTGCTGGAAGAGAGAAGGGCTCCTAAAGCACACAAATGCTGTTAAACACCCCCGCTCCATAAACAGCCCCAGGACCTCTGACAGGCACAGGCATCCTCTGCCTTCTCCAGTAGGAATGAATCCTTGTTTCCAACCAAGCCCATAATTTTGTCACTAACACAGCCTCCTATCTGCTTAATTTCTAACGTATCCAAAAGCAATTGGATTCATCAAGTTTGATTCAGTACTTAAAAGTCTTTGTTTCACTTAAAAGAAGCCTTTGTTTTGCCTCAAAGAAAACCGGACATTTTCTCCTGAACTCAAGTTAACAAAGACAAAACCAATCCAACATCCAAAGTTAATGCAGGATAAAGGGTTATTTTTAAACACAGGTGCCAAAGGTCCAAAATTCACGTTTTGTCATTCCACATAAATCCCTGCAACAGCTGAGAAGACACAGTTTGGGAGATCAGGGCTGAAGATTATCTCCAGCCTCCTGCAGAGTTTTACTCTCCAGGGGGTTTCAGAGTGAAAAAAGCAGGAACAGCTCAAGGACTGGTGAGAAAAGTCATGTTTGCATCAAGGAAAAGTCTTACTGTGTCCATAGGGTCAGATATTAGGAGGGGATAAGGCAATTCCCAGCACTAGGGGTGGCCCCTGCGCTCTGCCTGCAGTGAGAACCAGCGCTTGCAAAGGCAGGCAGGAATCAGAGCCGGAAAGGAAACTCGTTTCCCAACGCAAACATTTGTACAGCATTAAAGCAGCTTATACTTTCATACGCTATAAATCGGGAACCACTAAGTAAGCGACCACTTACCCAGGCTAAACAGGCACACTGGAGAACCCTCATGGAGCGGGCAAGGGCAGAGGGGCAGGGTGGGGAGCGCCGAGGAGAGCGCCTTTGGTGCCGTGTCCCGTGGTGCACCCTCCGGCAGCGGTGCCCGTGCCGGATCGCTACCTGCACCCCGCCAGTGCAGCCGTCATATGGGAAGGGAAGGAAGGCTCCGGCTGCTGCCCAGCTGCCGAGTGACGCCCACCACAGTTATAGCTTATTGGTGAAAGGCGTAAGCCCTAATCCAATCCTGTCCCTTTACCCAAATTAAGCTCTGCATGGAGTCAACATCCCTTCCAGTTTTGACTAGCAGAATGAAAGCAGAGTTACCTTGTCAATAGACAAATCACACAGAGAGAAGCAACAAAAAACATCCCCCCACGCTCAATAAGCTTCACCTCTTTCTCCCAAGAGTTTCTTATACGACCCATTTTGAGGGGACCACAGCCTTGTGAGTGCAGCAAAGAAAACCAGCAACTCCCAGTACGTACCGCTGAATCCAAAGTCAGCAAGGTTAAATATCAACAGGCCAATAACCCCAGTGTTCATCAGAATGCCTAACAGTACACTGACACATCTGGGTCAGGACTGCATCACATACAGAGGTTTACAGAACCAGTTAGCACATGGTTCCTAAACTTGTACTGAATTTCACAAAGCATTTTTACTGAATCATAAAGCGCTGCTGGAAAACAGCCTGCCCAGCTGACACATATGGTTTTCCTTGCTTTTTTCCCCCAGCCTGGTGCAGACATTAGCTATAGAGACACATCTTTCCCTGCTGCACTCAGATGTAGATGCTTGACCGCAGCACTCACTTTTGACACTGAGGATTCACTGGGGGCTATTGACAGCAGCTTGGGAAGCACAGAGCTACACCACAGACAGCTCCCTACTGCAGACCCAGAGACCCTGCCTTCATCTGCAAACAACAGGGATAAAAGCCTCTGATGCAACTCCGCATTTCTGCACTCAGTTACAGATGTGCAACCCTGGAGCACCTCCAGAACCTGGGTCTGGGTGAGCTTTGAATGCACACATACAGCTAGCAGTATGTGATCCAGCTGTCCCGGTGGACAGGCAGCAGGATCCAGATGTGGGGAAGCTGCTCCATCCAGCCTTTGCAAAGGCCAGCGATTCAATGAGGTCTATTCACACAGGAGTGAGCAGGGCTTCCACAAATGCAGAAAAAGAGTTTCTGAGGGGTATTCCCATTGTAAGCCAAATAAGCCCCTTCACATTTCAACCCCCCAGTGTTGCAAGCTTTAAATACAGAAATAATCAAAACATACATTAAAAGAAGAATTTATTCTGAGCTTGGCAGTGTTCATCTAAGAACCTTCCAACTCACGAGCGGGGCTGGAAGAGCGCAGGCAGCCTCAGGGATGGCTGAGCTTGGCTCTCCTAGAACAAAAGCAGCTTATAAACCAGGTTTGCCATGTGAGAAACTAAAGACCGAAGCCCACACAGCAAACAGACAGACTACAGAGGAAATTGGAGTCTAATTTACATGGAGAACGATTACTTACTGCAACCAATTAGTGTCAAGCTGACTGACAGGCTACCCAAAATATGCTCTCCCCACCCTCCCCTGCAAGTCTGAGCTTTTGTCACTGCTGTCTTCTCCCTGGGTTGTTTGGTAGGTGAGCAGTAGCACCTCACCACTAGACACTGGATGGCAAATGGAGACCTTTTAAGCTTCCCCATAACAATCATGTAGTCAGAGCAAACCACATGCCACCCAGAGCAAGCCTCAGCCAAGCAACAGCAGAGAGCAGTGCCATGTACTTGTTTTCCTGGTTTGAATCCTTAAATGACATCCTGAGGGTCCCAACAAGAAATTAATCACTTATGAGAGGTGCTTCCTTTTGCTGGACAGATATTCTGCATGGAGGCTTTCACCCTTTGGTTTACAATCATGTAGGAGACCTGCAGGTAAGGGTTTGTGTCCGCATAGCAATAGCATTTGCAATGTGCTCAGGCGGCAGGTTTTGGGTCCCAGTCCATGCTGCTGATCTGTGACACTGAAGGGAAGTACCACCCCGCAGCATCACTGCTGCCAGATAAGATGTCCAGCTCCAGGCACCTGCTCAGCTGCTCACAAAATAAGTCCTTTCTTTACACACCAGTCCCCCTCCTCTGGCTGAGCTGTTCCCCACAGTGGGACCATCACTGCTCAATGGGGAAATGGGGAATCCAGAGGGATTCTCACTGCTAGAGGGAGCTGACACGGACAGACAAACTCCCCATTGTCTGGCACTGCACAGGAGTGCCCATGGTACCAGTGCCTGTGTTGGGGAAGAATACCGCCTTCACTGAGGGCTTTCTTCTCCAGATGCCCTGGAAAAGGATGACTTCATCATGTTTTCCAAAGTACAAGCTGGTTGCTAATTCTGCAGAAAACCTTCATATCAGATCAGTCCCAAATCTGGTAAATAGACTTCAAAAACATGGAACTGACCAAATGCCACTTCCTTTTATTGCTGAAGAAGAAATGACTCATTCTATAATTGCACTCCTCTTCCCACCAAAACGCTTCTTATTAACAGGATTGTTCAACAGTTGCAGTCCTTCCCTTCAAACTCTGCACTGCACATGCATTTTGAATGCAGAAACAGCATTTCAGTGCAACTTGCTGTGTTGTTCTTCATAAACTCCTAAGGACAGTCTCTCTGAGCAGCCTCTCTGACTGCTCTTCAGAGAGCTCTTGTGTATACGTGTACAGGCATGCAGGGACTACATTTGGGATATTTAAGACCACGCAATCATCCCTTCCTTTTGAGAAGCACCAGTATAAAGCATACTTAAGGACTTTATGGGTCTTCTGTGTGGATGAGATAAGCTATTCATTTAATCTCTGCAGGCTACATGGATATATGGCATTTTAAAGGAAACTTATCCTAAAAAGAAAACCCAGAGGAAATGCTTTGTGAAGTATCTAGTAGCTGTTTGGTAGCATCTGGAGGCAAGACAGGTCCTCAGTTGGTGTAAAGCATCAGCAGGGATCCTTTAATTTCGATTCGTTTCAAGTCAATGGCGCTAAACCAATGTACAGGAGCACCACAGGAGCACCATCAAGACGGGTAACATATGACCATCTCACATGGGTTTTCTTTGGGTACAGCCAGCATGAAGGCTGCAAATCCTGGTCTCCCTCTTCTCCCTCCTGGTTAAATTAAAAGCCTCCATTGATTACCAAGTGGATGCAATGAACCTGCACAAGTGCTCATGCTCCTCAGAATTAGGCTGTTAATCTGGTGTTTATATTCCTGGAGTTTATCTCCTCCACACCTCCCTTCTTCCCTGGGAACTGACTCTCTGCCACTTTATCTGCAGCTCTAAGGACAACACACACTGCTTCCTTTTTAAACTCCACTCCAGTGCTATGCCCTGAACCAGCTCTGTGGAGAGGGAGCCTCCACCAGCTGCAATTCCCATTAATTCCCCTTATGATTAACAGGTCAGCTCATGCCACCCTGATGACAGTGGGCTTCGGAAGTGCAACTCTATCCATATTATCTATGCATAAAAGATAATCATTACAGGAGCAAATGCATCACTGAGACTTTTATCAGCTGCGTGCTTGCTGCTCACTTCTGTGCCGCTAATGACTATACAGAGAGCTTCAGCCTTATCGCCCTGCGGTGTCTCCAGGCAGAATAACCTCTCCTCTGCGGTGATGTTGATTATAAAGGCAATCACTCCTGGAGGGGGGTAGAGGCAGGCAGGAGCATGGGGAAATTAAGAGGAACCTTCTTCTGAGTGCATCCCATTAGGGCTGGTGGCAATTCCGCTTGCTGATCAAGTAGGTGGGCTTCCCAGAGCCCCCTCTGGAATTAGGGAGGGAAGGTGAGAAGAAGGAAAAAGGAGAAAAAACAAAGAAAAAGCAAAATAACCCTCAATAACAGCAGCAGACATCACCCTGCCTGGGAGCAGGGCACAGAAGGGCAGCCTCCTCCCTGCAGGCATCGCGGTGCTGGTGGTCACTCAGGGGAGACCCACAGAGATAAAAGGCAGTAAGGCCAGTTGTAAAGTACTTGTAAAACAGCTAATGGTCTCAGGTCCTTTTAAACCATCATGAGCACTGCTAAATCACTTCTTTTATTTGCTTTCTGGCCAGATTTGCTTAGATTTGAGCTCACCATGTTTATGCTGATACTCTGCGCATCCTAATGCACAGGTCAAAGCTGGTTGTGGACCCACGAGCCAACCCACACCACAGCCATCACTGCCATGTCTGCAGACAATCCTTCCCCTCACCTTTCCAGTTTTTCCTCCAGTTGCACGGGAAGAAAAGAAGAAACCAACTTGATGACATCTTCCTTTCAATATGCACTAACTGGAGCTGTTGTAATAATAAAAACCAGAAGGAAAGGCAAGATCTCCAGTTGCAAGCACTGTGCAGCCCTGCAGTCCTGACCCTCAAACTCCTGACAAGGTGACACATTATTAAGAAATACCCATATTAATCCAAACTATACAGTGCTACATTCAGGCAATTAAACCACTGGAGCGCCTGAGCGCTCCTGGAGACCTTTGTACCCTCCTTTCCTATAATCTTTTAAAATGCCCTCTTAGGGAAAGGAATGGCTTCTGCAGAGAGGAACCGCTCAGCTCCTTCCAGCCTTGCTGTGTGTGTGTATAAAATGTTCTTGGCTGCTTTCAAACACTGCACATTAATCTGCGCAACGGAGCCTTGTTTCCTTCAGCGTTCAGATGATTTCTCTTAGAAAGAGAAGACAGAGCTGTTCCACTTGGCATCACATCAGTTCCCTGCCCCCTTCCAAGCCTTTATTTCTTGGTTTTCTTCAGCATTGCCAGAGTAGCTCACAAGCCATTACCCCAGGCACATGTGAACCCGGAGAAGAATATATTGCTGTAGGAGTACACAGATCTATGAGACAGCCAGGATGCTCAGAAACGGAGCAGGAGGATTATGGTTTTAATGCATCAACTTATGAAAAATACCACCACTCCCTTCCTGCAGCTTAGGACACATCAGTTAGTTCTCCCTCAGCCATTTCTTTGCCTGAATCTGTAGTGACAGGAACTGTTCCTTGAATTAAAGGCTGCTGGAAATGAAACCCAAGAGAGGTCCCACCTCGACAAGCCCTGTGCACCAATAAATCAGAGCATCCCCACCACTCAAAGGACTCTCTGGTACAAAGCCAGGCATCTTTATTAACACCACTCTCTGAGCTAGGATTTTTGTGCCTGTCTGCCCAACATTTACACATGTAAGGATCCCCATTGCGCAGGCTGCTGCCAGCCAGGCAACTCACTGGCTGCTTTGCTGCAGCAGCTGGAGCATGCTCTAAACTACCCACGTGCCACTGAGACCCAGATGGGTGGATCATGATGTCTCTTCAAGTCTTCATTAAACATTAAAATGGTCTGTAGTTGCAGTCAACAGGCTTCCCACAGCTGAAACTTCAGCTGCAGCTTTGCCTGCTGAGAAGTGTAATCTCAGCTGTACTGCAGGCAGAGGGGAGATGCTCATTGCTGGACCATGTGGTCCCTTGCCACGAGTTATGGTGAACATTTCCCCTCTTCACCCCACTATCATCACCTTAGGCATTGCGGTCCACAGAAATGACCACAGTGAGCCTGAGGAATGCAGCAGGAGCAGAGCAGAGAGGGACCTCAGATCCCCACCATGCCTTACCCGGCAACTGCTTAATCACACCCAGGCTCACCATGGAAGGGATGAGCACCTCTCTTTGCTGTGCATGGGCTTCTCAGGAGGGTGGATGGAAGGGAAGGATAAAAGCTGTATGTGGATCATCATACAATAATAGAATTATGGAATGGTTTAGGTTGGAAGGTACCTTAAAGCTCATCCAGTCCCAACCCCCTGCCACAGGCACGGACACCTTCCACTAGAGCAGGCTGCTCCATGCGCTGTCCAGCCTGGCCTTGAACACTGCCAGGGATGGGGCAGCCATAGCTTCTCTGGGCACCCTGTGCCAGCGCCTCTCCACTCTCCACCCGCTTTAGTTTAAAGCCATTTCTCCTTGTTCTTTCACAGTACGCCCTTGTAAAAAGTCCCTCTTCCTGTATGAGCAGCCCAAACCCTGTCATCCCCTGGCAGCTCAAGCGATCTCAGGCTTCTGCAGCACATCTGGCATTTTGAAAGCTGCAATAGAACACTGTGCACTTTCCCTTACTTCCAAGCATCCCCAAATCCCCAGCTCCTGGCACTTCTTCAACACTGAAACCCCATAAACCAAAAAAATCCATATGGCAGTGCCCCCACAGACCAGCAGCCATAATCTTGGTGCATCAGACCTGCACAATAAGCGAGTCTATTTTACCAGGGCAGGGGTTTTCTACAACTGAAATGGAAACAATTGTGAAGATGAACAGTGCCTGTGGTAGTTTTTTTGCTGCACTTGATTAAATACAGGACACACCAAATCCATTTTTCCCTCCTTGAACGACAAACTCCACAGTCTGAAATTAAACCCAGCAGGGTCTGTAAGATCCTGTATAGATTTCAGGAGATAGCACGACTTTTTGGGAAGCCTGCCTGCTATGTATACACACTTTGCAAAATCACTCAAGTACCTCTGGCACCCAATATAAACACAAGGAAAGCTAAAAATCATGTAGTGTTTTTATCTCAACACAGCCCACACCACAGAGCAAGCCATGATTTGCCATCTCATGATAAACCAGCTCCTTGCTTTTGATCATTCTAGTGTGTAACCACGGATGTGAATGTACAATAGCATCATAAGAAGAAAATGGGAGGAAAAAGCCCAATCAAAGCAGCACACCAACCTGAACCAGGCACTTCCCAACCAAAGGGCATTTGTAGATACCAGAATTACCATTTCTCTTCAAGACAACTGATCCTTTTCATGAAAATATACGAAGCCCTAGAGAAATTCTGGTTGATCGCTATTAAATGAACAGGCCTCGTGCTTTTTTTTCCTCCCAGGAAAATGACTGAAGCTTGGCTTTAGCATAATCCTGAAGATTATTTACATCTTCTGCAGTTTTTTCCACTGCTGCTGAATAATCAGGGATCCTTAGAAAACCACTGCCGGTGAAACATAAACCCTTCTTTCCCCCCCTTCTTTTCCTCTCTCTTTTACTTGTTTTTATATGTTCTTCCTTGCACAGGAGCAGTAAAAAGGCTAAAACTACTTGAGGCAAGCAGGCACAAGAGAAACCCCTGGGAGCAGTGGAGAAGAGGCAGCATTCCCACCACCACAGCACTGCCCCCTCAGCAGCAGAAAGAGAAATGTTTAAAAGAGGAAAGAATTGTGGCTCCTCAGAAGGCAACGGGAAGAGAAGCCACCTCTCCTCTTTGTAGGTAAGGGGTCCAAAAGCCTGCAGGTTCCTTGAGTAATGGGATGCTTTGGGAAAGGAAACTTACAGGGATGCTTCAAGATGAGCACTTTGGTTTCTGCTTCAGCATCCTTATCGTTTCCAGTTACACCGACTCCCTTCCTCTTTTGCTCTCTCCACTAAAACAGCTGTACACAGGGAATGAGAACAATTACTCTTAAACATGCAATTGTCATGGCAGTGAGGTTGTTATGCTCCTTAACATGCTTTTTAAAAGTAAAATGACATCCAGGTATACAGATCTCCTAGCTGCACTGTGCGCAGGGAATGTCTTCATGCAAGCTCTCTAACAGCCTGGTTTGGTTTCGCTGTTTCAAAGCAAACCTGGCCCCATCAGCACAACAGCAAGAGCTTGGCTGATGTGCAGGGTCCCAGATTTCAGCTCCTCTTAGGTCAAAGTGAGGTGAAGAGGCCTGATGCTCTGCAAGGCCAGACACTGTATTAGAGCCAAGGGTTGTCTCTGAATGCGCATGGGCACAGGCAGGCTGAAGGGACCAATGCTTCACAGACAAGTGCCATGAGAGGTCAGGACCATGGTGTTATCCTGCTTTGTGTGACATGTTCCCTGTCACTGCCATGGGGACAGACATCGCCAAGGTCTAGTTTGGGAGGGATCCCATCTGGTGAGCAGGACTGGTTTGAATTACACACCAGCTTGTGCTGCAGAAGGCTCATTTGCAGTAATTAGAAGCATCATGTGAGCACACGGGAGGACTTCAAAGAACATCGGTAGCCTTGACGGTCTCTTTTTTAGTGGTCAAGAAGCAAAAACTCCCTTGTGCCCTTGAGCATCTCTTAATAAACAAAAATTATACAGAATTCTTGTGTTTTTTGGCAGGAACCAGACAGGTCACTGCAAAACCCACCCCAGGGAGAGTTAAAGGTCATATTTTTTACATAAAATATACCTTTTAACACACAATTCACATGCACGCATGTCCCCCACCCAGAGGCACAGCCATATGCGCTGCTTCGCTTCCGCCAGCCTTCCAAACTGAATACAAACAAGGGTTCATGTATACTGAAATCTGTAGGAAGCTTAACATTTACTTGGCTTTTGTGTAAACACTTACATGAATTACACAAGTTTCAGCCAAGAGGCTCGGCACCCTGCCGTGCAGAGCCATATAATTTATTACAATTAAAAGCAGAGAGCGAGGCAATCAGGCTCACCCGACACTGTGCTGGTATGGATTTATTCTTCCAAATAGTCTCCAATTTGCCTTTGCAGCAGCTCAGCCTCTCCAGGAGAAATCCTGCTGGCATTAGCCCCACAGTGCATGGGGATGCTGCTGACCTGCCGCCAGCACTGCTAAGAAACCTGCGTCCAGCTATGGTACCCCCAACATAAGAAGGATGTAGAGCTGTTGGAGCGAGTCCAGAGGAGGTCATGGAGATGCTGCGAGGGCTGGAGCAGCTCTGCTCTGGAGCCAGGCTGAGAGCTGGGCTGGGGCAGCCTGGAGAAGAGAAGGCTCCTGAAGGGGAGATCTTAGAGCAGCTCAAGAGGCTACAAAAAGCCTGGAGGGGGCCTTTGGACAAGGGCCTGTAGGGACAGGACAAGGGGAATGGCTTTAACCTGACAGAGGGGAGGCTGAGATGAGCTCTTAGGCAGAAGCTCTTCCCTGTGAGGGTGCTGAGGCGCTGGCACAGGGTGCCCAGAGAAGCTGTGGCTGCCCCATTCCTGACAGTGTTCAAGGCCAGGTTGGACACAGGGGCTTGGAGCAACCTGCTCTAGTGGAAAGTGTCCCTGCCGGTGGCAGGGGATTGGAACTGGATGAGCTTTCAGGTCCCTTCCAACCCAAACCATTCCAGGATTCTACATATCATCATCACCACCAAAAGAACCCCCTGATAGTACATGCATCACCACAAACTACAAGACAGGGTCTATTTCCCAAGTCTCTGCCTTCCTTACTCAGTATTCATAATATGCTAAGCTATTAAAACTATCCTGCAGACAGTGCTGCAGCTTACAGTGCTGCAGACAAGTAGTGTTATCAGTTGGTATTTCTTCTTTTGTTATTACAGTGAATCTTCCTACATCTATGAAAATAATCCAATTATTGCTTACCACTGTTCAGGTCACTGTTGCTTTGAACAGAGATTTGGGTAATACTCTGATTACTCTTAAGCAAATATTGCTGGGACTCAGGCAGACATTTCAGAGGGATTGAAAATCCATTTTTCTGGAAACTACAGATGGAAAAATATTCACGCTCTGGAGGATATAAACAACAAAAAGAAGGTACCATTTCTCTGCCATATTAGAAAAATATTGGTTCATCTGAAATCAATAGCATAGATATATATATTCTGCTATTAAAACCATATACAATTTCTCCTATCATGTAACCTCCAAAATACGGCAACCATCAAATCTTTATTAAATGTTCCCATAAAGGCTCCAAAAGGTATTGAACTACTCCAGCGCAC
Organism: Ara ararauna; assembly: GCA_028858755.1. Taxonomy (NCBI): domain Eukaryota; kingdom Metazoa; phylum Chordata; class Aves; order Psittaciformes; family Psittacidae; genus Ara; species Ara ararauna. The sequence continues at coordinate 4,607,560 of CM054385.1, forward strand.
TGTATGGGAAACAGCAGAAGGCTTGTATCACTTGTGGGAATAGAATTGCTCCCAGAGAAAAGCAGATATCAAAGATCAATATGTAATAAGGAAAAGGAAGTTAACATCCCTTCCAGCAGCCTCAGAGATAATTTTTTCTGCATTGAGCCACAAGATAACAGCAAAATCACACAAAATACAGATGATGCCAAGAAAAGGTGTCTATTATATTTCTTTTGGTGCAATTAATCACTGCTTCTTTATTGTCAGACCATCTTTGGTAATAGCAAAAAAAGGGGGGGGGGGGAATACTCAAACCTTTTTATTTTTCCCTTAAAATGGAATTAATCACATTGTCATTGGAAGATGGTTTCTCTGACATCACTTCTCTTGTACTGGCCAAGTGATATAAAAACAAAGCACTGCTAGGGCTTGCTGTCCTTCTGCTGAGCAGAGAGATGCTCAGAATTAACCCCTCAGTGTCCTGCCAGCTGGGAACAGACACCCAAACTGGTGTCTCTGGACCAGGGGAAAGATGACAAACTCTAACAGCTCTGGGATCAGCCAGGGCTGCCTGACCCATGGATGGCTTCTCATCCTCTTCCTCTTCCACTCTTCCCTGCAACCACATCACTTGCTGGAGAGTTTCCTCCCAGCACCCCATAATATATCTTTACCCCACGGCTGGGATTGGTACCAGATCTGAATCCCCCTCAGCCTTGGTGGGTTGGCCACCGCGACACCCCTATGCCCTTTACAGAGCTGTATCTTTATTTTGCCCCCACACTCTTTCAGGCTGATGAGGTTTCCAGCACTGTAGATGGATAACACCAGGGTGGAAGTCACGGTGTTGAGCGACTCAGCCCTGCCATGGAGCAGACGTAGCGTTTGACATGCCTCCAGGGACAGCAATGGGTGAGTAGGCACAGCGCTGCAGTCTCTCTCCTAGGAAACCTGCTCCGCCTGCCTCAGACACACCAAAATCTCAAAGGGAAAGGACAGAGTGGAAATCACATCAAGAAAACCTATTTAAAGCAATACCCTGATATCAAACAGCAAAGGCAAAACGTGAGCGTGCCTCAGCCCTCCCGATAACTCTATTGACTCTAGTGAGCTGCCTGCCAGTGCAGGGCATGTTGCAGGGCTGGGGGGATGCCCAACATCAGCAGCATGGCAGTGCCATCACGAAGCCTAACCCTGCCTTTGCCTCCTGCCTTCCTACCTCAGACCCAGAAGGTTTGGAGAGGAGGGGATCACTGCTGGGGCAGCCTCTGCCTAGAAAGTGTGCCCAAGGGATGAGGAACGCCCAGGGGATGAGTGAGAGGCCACAAGGCTTGTTCCCCACTGACAGCCAACAAGCACCATGGGATGCCCATACACCTCCCAGCACTGGCCTCACACCTCTGCCCCTGGTCAGGAGGCAGAAAATGGCTTCAGGCACATTTGGCAGCGGGGAGGTGATGCTCTTACCCATTAAGGTGTTATCTATTTTGAACAGTTCCAGTGCCTTTCTCCTGTTTGTTTCTTAATGCTTTACTCATTAATGCCCACAACCTACTCTGCAGCACAGACACCTGCATGCTTTTAATTGCTCCTAGATTGCCTTGATTAGATGGGTTTTAGGGACCTTTAGCTTTTCTCTCAAGAGGTATCCAAGAGGAGAACACAAGCTAACAGTGCCAATACAGACTACTGTGATTGATTCCTTCTGGTATGTACACAACAGCCAGGGCTTAGGCTCTGCTCAGACCCTCCCTGGGCATCTGCAGCGCTAGGAAATCAGACAGCAAAGGGTACAAAATACTGTCTAACAGCAACTACACTTCCACTGGGCTAGAGATTCAGGCCCTGTGCGCCAATTCCTATAAAAACATAAGTTGACAACTAATTCTCTCTGTTCTAAGTAATAAATGTATTTGCAGGGTTTTTGCAGCACAAGACCTGTTTTTATAGAGAAAAAGCAGCAACCTGATAAACTGATAAATTGAAAACTAAATATCCAACACAAATTGTATTAGTGCCTTAGGAAGAGCGTTGGCCATTTTACAGACACTAGATTGTCAGGTTAAATAGCAGGGAACATGGGAAGAAAAATACACACAGTTTGTGCTCCCTGTTAATGGTACTAAAACCCAGCACACAGGAAAGCCCGTGGGACAGGGTTTTTAAAACCATTCTATGAGCTGCAGAATAACCTCCTGGTTAAAAGTGCATTAAGGTAATTATAAGTTATCCTGGCTGCCTTGCTGGGGCCAGCACAGGAACTCAAGACCCACTGCTGTGGGATGCAGGATGCAGGCACTACAGGGGGCACAGCAAACCAAAACGCCTGGGTGGCTCCTTGCAGCATTCCCCTTCCAAAACAGTGAGACAGGCTAAACAAGTGATGGATAGGTCTGAGATAAATGAACAGATGCACCATCCAAGGAGAGACAGGGCAAAATGCAGAGCCAGGTAGCAAGCAGTGCCCAGGATTATGCTGGCACAGCACAGCTTTGATGCTGGCAGGGTTTTCAAGGAAACAAACAAACAAACAAAAAACCCCCACCCAAACTCAGCTGGCAGACCCCTTTCTAGAGAGGTCTGCACAGATTCTGTAGGAATATCAGAAGTATAGCTCTGTTTAACACTGTCAGTATGCAAACAGCACCTGATAATGCTGACTGGGTACAACACCTCCCACCAAATAAACTTTAGAATCAAGAGGACTAAGAGAAGATCATTATACTTGCATCTGCACTGCTGCTTTTAACCAGGACTGCTTGAATGAAAGGAGCCTGAAGCATGAAGAGAAAATAGTACAGGTGGATTTAATGCAGAAACCCAAGACAGCTCATTAGCATGGGAAGCAAGCATTGTCAAAAACTCACATCTGCACCAAAGCACCAACCTGGTGTAATTAAGCCCAGCTATTTAACAGAGAATGAATGAGACTTCATCACATGGTGGCAAGATGCAGCCTGATGCAAACCCTGTTCTGCAGGTACCACAGGGGGGACGCAGCCCAGGGTTGTGCTATGACACCATGTAGACCTTACGCAGCCTGAAACAGCCAAACACCACATAGGTTGTTTTCTCATAAATCTAGTCAAATAACCAGTTGCATAGAGCAAATGCATGTTGAAGTAATGCCACTCACACTACTGAGGTTCTCTTCAGGGATGGGTACGTCATGAATCACTGCTGAAGCCAACATTAAAACGATATTGATGTTAAGAATCCCAGGCGCCCCATTTGGTGCTCATATAACATATGGTGCATGTGAGTTTTATGGCTTTTGTATTCATCTGCCCAGAATGCCATTACTTTGCAAAGATTTCATAAAATATTAAAATTAACTAAGATAATTTATTTCACAGCTCTAGGCAAAGGCCCTGGAAATGATGAGAACCTCCCCATTAAATTCATGCAGGTCTGCGACTCGCAGCCCTAATATCTTGCATCTGTTTGCCATGTGAAAGATGCGATGTCTTTCAACTCTGTTACTCAATGGATCGCTCTGAATTTACTTATTAAGGTTTCTACAATCTATTATCACTGCAGGAAACAGAGAGGGAGGGATGATAGACTTAAGCACATTTATCAAACCATGCGAAATCCAGAGAGACACTCAAAACAAATCTTTACAGCCACTGCAGGAAAATGCCGGGCATCTTTATTGACAGCCCAACTGTGAATTGCACAGTTGGCTTTTAAGAACCCAACAGAAGGCTATGACATATAAGGACAGTATAGTAAAAGACTTAATTTTCATGCCTTATGATAAATATAGCATTGCTAGAAGCATTTCAAAAGGACTCTGCTCACTGTATGCAAAACTGTATTTGAGGTATCAGCAGGTGGCTGAAACACTCGTGCACCAACACACAAACCCAAGCAATAATGGATGGTGTTAGAAAGCAGCCAGGGCCAAGATATTCCCTGCTATAATGATTACTGTAGAAGAGAGTGATTTCTGCAATATATATCAGGAAGATTCAAAGCGAACAGCCACTGGGAACTTTGAACAACCACAGAATTCAATAGCAAACCTCTGATGAATGGTTAACACCTTGCAGATCTCTTTTCAAGAGCAAAGAATAGTATAAAACTAGTAGCCTGTTGCAAAACTATGTGTGCATCAGATATAAAGTCAGTATTTCAACCAACTGATCAGAATGGTCTGGGTTGGAAGGGACCTTAAAGCTCATCCAGTTCCAATCCCCTGCCACCGGCAGGGACACTTTCCACTAGACCAGGTTGCTCCAAGCCCCTGTGTCCAACCTGGCCTTGAACACTGTCAGGAATGGGGCAGCCACAGCTTCTCTGGGCACCCTGTGCCAGTGCCTCAGCACCCTCACAGGGAAGAGCTTCTGCCTAAGAGCTCATCTCAATCTCCCCTCTGGCAGGTTAAAGCCATTCCCCTTGTCCTGTCCCTACAGGCCCTTGTCCAAAGGCCCCCTCCAGGCTTTTTGTAGCCTCTTTAGGCACTCGAGCTGCTCTAAGATCTCCCCTTCAGGAACCTTCTCTTCTTCAGACTGATCCAGCCCAGCTCTCTCAGCCTGGCTCCAGCGCAGAGCTGCTCCAGCCCTCGCAGCATCTCCATGACCTCCTCTGGACTCACTCCAATAGCTCCAAGTCCCTCTTGTGTTGGCATTCCCATGGACTGTGGATGCAGGACTCCAGGTAGGGTCTCATGAGATCAGAATAGCACAAAAAGAGGGTTCATGCAAGGTGCCCCAGTCCAGCCTTCTGCCCCAAGGGGTAAGTGCATTGAACTGTGCACATAACTGCACACATGTCGGACCTTGGCTACATCCATGCACGCAGGAAGAGACAGCATAAGAAATGAACTGCATCATCACATAGTCATGCACTTGGGTTGTGCTGGTGTCTGAAAAAGCAGTTAGTAGTTCCTGTACCTTAAACACAGCACACACAAACTTCTGCAACATTCATTATTCCCTTATTTTAATCTAAATTCTCCATGCTTCACAACCAAACAAATCATTCTATTGAACACAAAGTGAAGGGAATGGGTGGGGATGCATCTGCCTAAATGAGCATGCAATTGGTAGTTACTAAGCATACAATTATGAAAACTTGAGGCTGTATTTACAGAGATGTTTCCCATTAAAAAACATCTTGGTAATACCAAATACTCTTGGACCACTTCTCCACAATGTAAAAAATCATGTGCAAAAGTGCTTTCTACTTCCAAGTTGCCATAAACATGAACAGCAGAAAAACGATATTATGAAAAAGGAATTTCAAAGTTCATGTTATTGCCCCAAACAGCTGCACTGCAGCCAAATACACAAACAGTACCATTCACAGAGCAGCCATCCTTTGCCCAACAGCAGCCCACAGTAAAAATCACAAATGATAAGGACAATGATGATGATAAATGAAGTTGGACCAACAATGCTGCATTCTGAATTACACTTTGATTCCATTATTTCCAGCTCCCACAGCACATATGCTAAATATATTGAGAACGTGTCATGGTGACATGTGGATTTGTGCATTGATTTCAAAGGTATGTGGAATCACATAAACAGAGTGTGTGCTCGCTCCAGTGAAGACACTCTTTTATTCTTCATATGCATTTACTGGTGGAAATAGGCTCATCAGCATTGCTGCTTGGTTCATCCATAATTAACATCTGGATGCCAAAAGAGAATAAAAGCTGACACAAGGACTGAGTCTTCCAAACCTGAGAGCTCTCTGGATCCTTGAAAACTAAACACTGAATTAAATAAGGTACCTCTTGACCTGAAAATGAAAATGTTCATCTCCAGTTTAAACATATGGTAAATTGCATAGATGCGCTGGTCCAGAGAGTTGACCCAACATCTCAGCTGATGAGGGATGATCTAGCAGATGGAGTGACCACACAGCATTGCAGAAACAAGAAGAGATTTTGCTTTAACACTCTTTTCCTGGAACTAATCAAGTGGAAATGGTCCTATTAGCTTAAGGGGGGCTTGAGAATAACAGATAGATTTCATGCACCATCAAAACATGACAAGGATGCAGATGGCCACTGCGGCTCAGGTTCCCTTGCTCCCACTGGTGCTCCCACATGGGATGCTCTTTGGAGAAACAACCATCCCAAGGGATAAATTAAGCCCCTGTTCATCACACTCCAGCCTGGGGCCCTGCTCTCTCACCAGTGCTCAGCTGGCTGGGGTACAAAATGTTAACCAGAACCAAAGAATCCTGAATTGGCTTCACAATTTTGTTTCTAGAAACCTCAGACCAGCTTTGTCCTTCCTCATTAGACAGTCCCATGCTGCTTGTATATGGTTTCATTGAGTCTTCTTGCTTTTACAGGTCCATCAGACATAAGCAGGAAATGGACAGACACACCTGGGAAAAGTCATTAAAATACTTGTAAAGTTCCCTTAAACAGTCATTGCTATGCTTTACTGGAGGATATCACATGCTCTCTGCATGCTGTGTTTTCTGACAAAGGATACAATCCTGGCTCTTCCATGCTTTAACCTACAGAAAACTGACCTGGATCACCACACTACTTGTTCTGAGAAATAAGGAGGCACTTCTCCAGGGCACTACCTTCTCCTCAGTTCAGTTCCTCTGGGAAGCCCCTTGGCAGGGCTGGCTTGTCCCCAGACACAAGCAAAACACCACTGGCCATCCTTTCCAGAGGCTTTCTTCAAGCCTTCAAGCACCCAAGGTCTAGCCACTGTGATTTATTCCAGACAGGGCTCCCTCTTCACAGCACTGCTTGCTCACTGCACCCCACCAGAAGTGTATCATACCACTATGACTATGCTTATGATGCTCCAAAATTATAGTTTATTTCACAGTTCCTGGCTAGTGTTTAAAGGTTTACCGACCTAACATCAAAGCCTCAGACATCACCTTCGCAGTGCGACGGCTCTCTCACCCATGCAATGCACCAGTGAGGTGTGATTATCCACTGATGTAACCAACACACGAGCAAATGTGATCCCTGCTAACACCTTCAGGAGATGCGAGGTTGAAGCTGGAGGACAGTTTGCTTTCGAGTAGCTGTTGGAGAAACTGTTGCTTCTACGACAAGCAACAAGGGACGGACTCTATCCACCACAAACACACTTTTCATTTGCAAACTAAACTAATGCCACAGCAGAATCTGTTTTCACCAATGCTTCTTAAAACCAAGACAGGAAAAGCATTTCAGCTTTTATCTTCTCTGCACGACACAGAAAGTCAACACAGGTCTTTGAGATACATTTTCTCCCCCTCCAAAAAGCCATAGTACTCTTGGCAACTTACACTTCAATTAATAAGTCTACTACCCTGTAAGTAAACCAAATCATCACCTATCAAAATCCAGTTACCCACAAGGCGGGTTTCAGCAAATGAGGAAAAGAAAGCCTCACCTGCTGAGAGCAGAAGGATGCTCCATCTTTACCTTCTGTGCTCTGGATATTTGACATCACAATCACAATGCAGCAAATCAATACACATATGATATACATACTACATATTTTATACATTTTTATACATACATATATATATATGCTCTAGGTCTCCAAAGGTACAGGACTATAGACCTCATTGACAGCAAAGCTTATGCATGCTATTTTCCATGTAATTCATGCTTCCAATCTGCCTAGCATAACTGTCTCGGGTGATTTAAATAAGAACTGAAAATCTTCCCAGAAGACTGAAGCAGCGCCATCGACATGGTAAATACCTCAGGCTCCATGGAAGTCTGTTAATGTTAATACAGGGAATCTGATGCAAATGAAAAAGGAAAAAAATACTCATTACAGAGTTTCTTGTAATGACAGCGCTCAAACAGAACCACAACAGTCTGCTTTTGATTAGGGCAAGCCATTTAGTGCTGCTGCTATTATTTGTTGTTTCTATGGCTCCTCGGGCACACATCACTCTTCCCAGACAAACACGGAGAAAGGCTCAAACACTTTTTCACTGCAGTAACAAATCCTGCTGGATCTCAGCAAGGTCGAGCCCATGCACCCCTCTACTCTCCTCCCAGCTCCAATACACTTTACATATGGGTTTCTCGTTTCCTTTTTGGAGTAGGAGTGGGGCTCCCTCACACTTTCATCCACACTGGGAACTTCCCATGTTCTCCTATCTGATTCTGGCGGAAAATGTTCCCATTTTTATTACACTGGGAAAAGTCATTCCCACCTTAAGGAGAATAGCTGGGGGCTCATTTAAATCAGTGTAGTGCCACAGATGCCAAGAGAGGGCCCAGATGAGCATCTCATATTAAGCACATGATCCCCATCCAGCTGCCTCTAAAGTATATCTACACAGACAGCACACAGCTAACTTACAGGCTGGCGAAGCTGTCTTCATCCATCCCAGAAGGATGCTGCTCTTCAGACTTCTCAACCTGAAGCTTATTTTGACTTTTTCTAGAGACAAAAACCCCAACAAAACAAAAAACTCCAGCAATCTGTCAGGTCAGAGGGTTACAAAATAGAAGTCCAACTTTAATTAGCTGATGGTGGTTAATGGCCCCATAAGCATGTTCCATGCCCAGATTTGCGACTTCAGTTCCTTGGTACGCTCTTTTGTTTGGTTGCAGGAGATGACACCAACCACACAAAAGCATCTGCACAGCTACAGGGTCAGTTTGTGCAGTATTAACGAAGCAATATAGATGGTAAGAAATATATCCAGTGCCTGGATATACTGTATGCTCGGGGGAACTGGACTCATTAAACACCAAAATAGTGATCTATTGTGTAGGATGCATGTCCGAAAGAATGGTTTCCAGATGGGACCACACCACTCATAAAAAGAGATTGCAAAAAGCTCTCTTTGTAAATAAAATAGAATAAAAAGACTAGCATGTATACATATAATATACCTATAGTACAAGTACACATATGTATTTCTTACATTTTTCCAAGCAGACTTTACACAGCTGGCTAGTGTTTAATTTGTGCCTCTTTTGTACCTAGATTCCTTTTTTGACCATAAAGTATTTTATTGACCCAGAACACGGCTTTCTACCTTAGAAGAGGATTTAAATGACAATTACCACACCTTACTTTTGCTCTACTGAATTCTTCTCCCAGCTCCGCATGGCTGGGACAGACTGTGAGGCTGGAGTTCATACAGCAAGGAAAACAAATGTCAAGTTGCTTTAATTTTTACAGTACTTCCATGCGCAGTACACAAACCCCTATTCAGAGTAAACAAACCCATTGCAGAGCTGGGGAGCGATAATCAGAGTACACACATCTCAATAAATAGGTCAAAATCAAATTGTCAGACTTGGCTCTTTCCTTTGCTATTCGAAAGGGACCAAACAAACACTTGGAATTAATAAAAAAATCATTTAGAAAGGCCATAGTAACAAGGCCAGTAACAAATCATGTTAGTAAAGCATCACAGTACAAACTGGCACTAGTGTGTTGTAGGAACAGATCTTAGGAGAAAAATGCTGTTCTCCACCCTAACGTTACTAGACACTTGTTTAGTTGCCATTAACATGTTGTTCCCAAAATCGTTGAAATATTTCCTGCTTGTCACTGATTTACTATTCACCATGGGTTGAAATTTTCACCAGAAACCCCCATATAACAGGTCACCCGGTCCCTCAACCTCCCATCCCTGGACGCTGGACCAAATGCAGACAGTAACCAGGACACCAAACAGCCTGAACACTATTTTACTTACTATTACTACTCCAGGGTTTGATTGCTACTCCATTTCTCACATCTGTTTGCCAAACACAGCTATTTGCTTATCCATTTCAATAAAACATTATTTTCCTCTTTGATATAAACAGTTTATCACTGGAGAGCTACTCTACACCCAACGAGGGCTGTAAGCAATATTCCACCCTCTTACTTATGTAAATACTGTTTATTAACAGGCAAGCACAAAGTGCAGTGCCTGAATGGAGGCCTGTGAAACTTTGCACACACGTTTTGGCAGAAATGCTGAGAAATGTGGGAAGGTTTGATGGGGTATAAATCAGAGGGAACCCCAGCCTGCTACCAGGATGCTGCTGGAGTTCTAAGCATCTTGTTGCACCAGTCAAGGCTCACCATGCACCACGAGCCATCCAAAAATGCAAAGTCATCTTCTGTAAGTTCCAAACATGTCTAAAAAGGCCCATTTTCCTGACTGGAAATGTCAGATTGCAGTTAAGTTGGAACAGCCTTCTGCTTTGTGTCGCCCTTTCATTCCAGAGTCAAAAAGAGCCTTATAAGAGGAGGGAAGTGGAATTACAGCTTGAAAATATTATGGCAACCCATTTGTAGCACGGATCAGCTGCTGAGATGATGATAAAAAATATTCCCAGTAAAACGGTATTCCCTGAATGACTGACTGGGCAACTGATATGAGTTTGGTACCAAACAACAACAACAACAAAAATCCATAGGAAAAATTATTCCAAATCCTGCCTAATCCCTATTTACTTCACTAACGACTCAACAATTTCACTATTCATCTGTGTTACTACTTGTGCGTACCAAATATTTCAACAAAGAGCTTTTTTCTTCCCTCCTCCCATTTATTTCTTCCTATTTAGAGATTTCAGGCTCTCAGGCTTTACCTTTGAACATCAGCTCCACTCTGCTGCTTTTCATTTTCTACACAAGCAGACTGGCAGGCGATGGAAATACGGTAACCTCTCCTCTACCTGCCCCGGGGCAGAGCCCAAAGTAAGGTGCAGCTCCCTGGATAAACACCCTGTGAGTCACTTCACTGGATGCAAGCTAATTAATTGGCTGTATCTGTTCCTCTGTACTGCATTTATTCAATGCAGGTTCCCCAGAAAAGCTGGCTGCCTCGCAGTTACAACATTCAGATGTTATAAGTTCACAAGCCAGAATCAGTAAACATGATGCAATTATTAGAATAAGTTGATGTGGAAAATCAACTTTAAAGGGTCCTCAAGAGAAAAGGCACTTCTAGATAAAATGCCTCATAAAATGCACGTAACAGCATCCTGGCTGCAGCACAGAAAACAACCTGGGATCACATTTTATTTCACACTGGGTGAATTACGCCCTGAGACATCTCCTCCTTGCCTTACCCATCACATGCATGTACTGGAGGTTCAGAGCTCTGGATTCGCTGTCACTTCCCAAGCTGCTTTGACTAGACCAGATCACCCGTGAGCATGCAGCCATTAGGAAGATGGACGGGATGAGTCTTCTCCTCTTGTGCTTCTTATAGCTTCCTAGGATTTCTTTTTGATTTTACTGCATGGTAATTCTCCTAAAATCCTATGATAAACACCCTAAATCCAGCTGCCAGGACCCCAGCATTTGTTACCTTGCCATTTACCCTAAGGAAGGTGTGAAGCTGCTTTATCCCACTGGAGTCACAGACAGATGAGTTTCTAGTTGCAGAACCATTCCCAGGTTCTTTGTTTCTACTTGCAAACCAATTTCCACGTGGGAGACAAGAAAGCCTTTGCACAAACCCTGCGCTTTCACACGGTCAGCACGCGGCTCCCCTGGCAGCTCACAAAACCACTGACCATCAGGTTTACTGCAGGAAGGGACAAGAGAGGACAGGTCTGTTCAACAGTGGATTCTTCAACTTTCAGAAGTCTTAAGAAATCTGAGCTGTAAATCTAATCTCAGCAGAAGGCTCCCGTGAATTGCAGCCTCCCACTCAGAGTCTGAGGTCACCAAGATGTGGTTTTGGTTGCAAGACCATCACTTCAGGATGTTCTGCCCATCATCTCCAACAGAAGAGAGCGCATCTACACCATAGGCGAAGCCCAGTTGCAAAGCTTGCACCACACAAACATATGTCAACAGTGGTATCTCTGTGCTTAAGACCTTGTAATCCTCTTTAGGAGAGAACAAGTTACCACAGGATCATTTAGGTTGGAAAAGACCTTTAAGGTCATTGAGTCCAACTGTAAACCTAACACTGCCAAGCTCACCACTAAACCATGTCTTTACATGCCATATCTACACGTCTTTGAAATAACTCCAGGGATGGTGACTCCACTGCTTCCCTGGGCAGCCTGTTCCAGTGCTTGATAGCCCTTTCAGTGAAGAAGTCATCCCTAATATCCAATCTAAACCTCCCCCGGCACAAGTTGAGGCCATTTCCTCTTGTCCTATTGCTTCTTACTTAGGAGAAGAGATCAACCCCCATCTGGCTGCACCATCCTTTCAGGTAGTTGTAGAGCGTGATAAGGTCTTCCTGAGACTCCTTTTCTTCAGGCTAAACACCTCAGCCCCTGGTCAGACTTGTGCTCCAGACTCTTCCCCAGCATAAACCCAAAAAGCAAAAGCAGTTAGGAGTGCTCCTCCCTTTCACTTCTTCCAGCATCTTCTAAGAGGGTCCTGCAAGCACCATGAGGAGCTTTACTTGCTGGAGCTACTATTACAGCCTCCTTGCCCACAGATCACCCCCAGAAAGAGCTGGTAGAGTGCTGATACCATGATTATCTGAGCACTGGCACAGCCACGTAGGTCGGGATGGAGTGTGACTCCAGGGAGGGTCCTGAGGAAAGTGCTGCAGCTGAGCACATGGTTGGCGGTTTCTTGATGGAGAATCACCCTTGTGTCCCCTCCCTGGGCTCCTCAACTCCCAGCACTCCCCTCCTCCTTGTGCTGAGGAGCCACAAGCTCTTTAGGATCAGGACTGGGGACATCTCCTGGCTCCAAGCAATGAAACAAGTTGGCTGAGCATTTGGGGAGGGAGCTAACCTGGCGCTCATGCCAACATGTGCCAGATGCCATGGCAACTGCTGTGCTGAGCTAATTACATCCAGCCACAATGCTTAATAACTAGGCATTACACTGCCTTATTAGAAAGCCTTTGCCTGGCTCCATCCCTGATACCTGCGCTGCCTGCAAAGGGAAGGGACTGCTGCAGCCATCACTCTATGGGGTCTTTCCCACACCCTCCTGCCAGCTAAAAGGGCTTTTTCAGTGACAGGCAGCCCACGAAAGTGATGGAGCCAGGCCTGGCAAACTCTGACACAAGAAAAAGAAGAGATGGGTGAGCTGGAGGGGTGATGCTGTTCCTTGCATCCAGCACAGCCCCTCTGCTTTGACAGCAAAGCACCAGCTCCCACCACCAGTGTCCACACAGGACCTGCTCGGCCAGCACCAGTGATGCAGGTCTCTGTGTGTGGTCCCTGTTTATGCACCATCTGTCTTGAGTTTAGCACAACAACGCTGCAGCCCCACCAATTAAAACAGGCTGACGAAGTTAAACCCTGAATAAATGCAAAGTTAAGTAAATGATCAGCAGTGAAGATAAACAGCACAGGGATGGGAGCCAGAGGGGCCATGGCACGAGGACAGTCACCCCAGTCTAACCCCAGGTAGAGTCAGTCCCTTTCCTGGCCCTTAGATTGGTGACAGTGACACCAGGGCACCACTCACTGTCTAATCCAGACATAGCTGTTAATCAACAGCTGCATTGCACCTCACTACACCAGTATCACAACAGGGAGAGAGCAGCAGAACATTACAGGTGAAAATGCAATTTACTGCAGATCCTTGAGTTAGGGGGAAAGCATTGTCAAAATGCAAACCCATGTTTATTCAAGGGTAGAAAGGCTGAAGCACCAGATACAAGGGATAACCCGTGCACATTCTCCTCTCCTTACCACTTGCCAAAAAAGCCAGCAGCAACGCAAGGCAATTTAGAAACAACAGAAGCAGGCATGGGCACACCATGGAAGTGCAGCCCTGGCATTCACTGTGTTTGAAGAAGAGACCAGATCGATACAATATGAAACAATGCCCTCAAAACGTAAATAGTGAGTGGATCATCTGTATCGGATTGGGAGATGAACTTCCCAGCATTCATCATCAAACTGGTGTTACCATTTGATGTGGTTTCCAGAAACCCTTCATGAAACCCAATGTGCAGCTGTCCCATTATTTTCTCCTGCTTAAAAATATGTGTATTTGTGTATATATGTCCAGAAACAACAGTTTCATCCACAGCTCTCTGAAGTCTTGAACAGACAAGTAAGAGGATATGAAAATGAATAGAGGGTGGTTCAGGCTTATGAAACCAGAGATAGAGTGCATAAAGCAGCAATCACAAAGCGCTGGGCACCAGGCTGACCTGCCAGCACCCCATTATCACCCAATTCCTTCAAATTAAGTGTTATCTGAAAAACAAACTGCCATGTACAGAAGAGCACACTGCAGCCCCTATACCAGAGAGGCTTAAGGCTGCTGGCTCCCTGGATAATGCTCCATGTGAGCATCAAGAAGACTTTGGTACACTGCAGGTGCTTTAGGCACGCAAGGATGAACAGGCACAGGCACACAATGGTAAACATATACATCAAGACCCTGAGCCACTCAGTGCTTGGAAACCTGTCTGTGTTAACAGGAATGATGTCCATGAAGAACAAAGAGTGGTGAAACAGCATCAGGAAACACCTAATCCGCCAGAGTACCATGGGACCTATTTCCAGCTGATCTAATTGAAGCAAGCAGAAGATGAACCTGACAGTCTTTACTCAAGCGAGGCTCCTCCAGGAGCCAGCAAGACATCCTTGTGCTGCAAAGCCAGGATGGCGGTGAACACTGAGCCAGCCCTTCTCATGCCCTCAGGCATTACAGCAGATTGGGGATGTCTGAGTGAGGAGGAACTGAATCTGGTTTGGAGTTTGTTTGCAGAGCATGAAAACTCAGTTAGCTCTCATCTTTCCTGCCCGGTCATTACTGCTCCACCACCCGCTGCCAGGTCCAGACACATGAAGCTCCTGTGGTCCCCACCATCCCCACCACAAGGCTGTGTATGTGTGGATAGGAACACTTTCCTTGGCTGTCTCCACCAGTACCAGCTCCCGATGCACTGCCAGTGGAGAAAAGCCTAAAGCACCCAGCCTGCCCATCATTCTCACCATTCCAACGCTGGGCCATGTCACACTGGAGAACAGGGTCGGATGCTCCCAGTGCCTTCATCCAGCCCTGGCTGCATGACACACCTAGCTCTGCCTTGCTCTCTCATAACCACATCTATCAAGGATTTTAGGAGATGCAGGAGCTCTACACAGATACTCTCAGAGGAGCAGCCCCATACCATGCTCCCAGTGCACCAGCTCATGCCGTGGTCCATCTATGCCACAGGCAGGACAGGACATGCACCCTTGCAGCAGCACAGCCCACTGACCCTACTGGAGATGTTCCACTGGCACCAGTGGGAATGGGACCACATCCTAACACAGGGGATGCAGGTGGGAGCTGCTCAGTGGGGATGGTTTAGATAAACATCATATAGAATAGCAGAATCCTGATTCCTCTGCAGAAATGCATCTGCTTGTATTTACCACCCACATACTATTTTATTAAGATATAATCTCAAACAAGAATTGTTGCCATTGCTAAAGTTTATTTAAACATATGGCTCTAACTGTGCCTAAGAAAAACATGTAAAATAAATTTCCATGTGCTATTCTTGCCTATTGGCTTTTATATTTTTTTTAATGCACAATATATATTTACACATTCCAAATGTGAGGCGGGGTACATGTAAGTTAAAAAGTTATATCAGTCACATGGTGACTGTTAAGTGTAAAAAGCACTGTGGTTCCTTTGTGCCAGTCCACAACCACGAGTGCTGTTTTAATTTTCAATAGGCAAAAGGTAATTTGTGGTTTCATAAATTCTGTTCAAGACATTGTAATTCCTACCTGGTTACAGCTGTCAGACATGGATATGCTATCCCCTGGTGATGGAGTTTTAAAACCAGAGATGGATGTAAAAATACTGAGGTATTTAAAAGGCAAGAACATTCTTTCAATCCACAAAGAGTCCAGCTGAAGTCCTGGCAGGGGTTAGCTGCTTCTGCTACAGTTCAACAAGGTACCTAAATGCACACCTAACATCAAGCACAGGAGTACTCTGCTGCCTTTGATGAACCACTCGTGCACACATCTTTAAGCACATGATTTGCACCATGATCACGGCTGTCAGGACACCATCAACTGGAAACCATCTGCAGAACGAGCATCCCCAGGGCGTCCAGCTCCCTCATCCCATTGGCACACACACAGGGTGTGGGTACTCATCCTGCTCCTACAAATGGGAACACCATTTGCTTCCCAAATTATTCCCCCAGGCCTTAGATGAGTGGCTGATGGCACTGATCACGCCTGCAAAAGTGAAATGCAGTAACACATCAGAATGATAACCCTTGGACTGGCACAGACAGAGCAGCATTCCCACATGGAAGGAGCCCCTCTGCGCAGGTTGCTCAGAACTGCTTATTCCAATGGAGGAGCATCCCGATGAGGGACTGGTGTGTCCCACCCAGCCAGAAGGATGCTTATGCCTCAGCGGGATGCAGCCTATGGAAAGACACCACTGAACAGCCCAGGCTTTCCCTGGGCTGGACTGCTGTGATCCTCCAACCCTTCACAGTTTGGTTTCTCATCCATACAATGGAAACACTGACCCAAACAAGGGCGGCAATCATAGAATCATTAAGGTTGGAAAAGACCCTTAAGGTCATGAAGTCTAACCATAAACCCAATAAGTCTTGCTCCTTCCATGAAGCCATACAACAAGAACATGCAAGCCATTCCCAGGTGGAAAATTAACTCCCAACTCATGAGCAAGCACACCCAGAGCTGTAAAAAGCTCATGTCACAAACATGGATGAAGTTACACCAAAACACCCCTTCAACAGTCCCTGCTTTTCATGCTTAGAGGGACACAGCCCTAAATGTATTTATCCTCATGTGAAAGAGGAACCTAACTGGATATATTCTAAAGTATCAGCTTTGTTTCTTCACCAATAAAGCAGAAAGCCACTCTCCCACATGTTTATTTGAAATAGGGATTTAGCAAGTATCAAATGCTCTCCTCTTAGCCACAGTTCCAGACCAGGATTTAAGTATCTCTGTTACAAGACAAATTTGAGTTTTAAACCACAGTAAGCACATTCTAAAAATGGAACAAAATAATCAATTCCATGTGCAAATCTCTGTCCCCCTCGCTGGTAACCCTCCTGACCCAAATACAACCGATGCTCTGACCTGCATGGGATGGTTCCCTTGCCTTCCTTAAAGAAAAAGAAACCAGAAAGCCAAGGCAGAAAATACTCCCAAATATTTGCAGTTTTCAGCTGATTTCCCTCAAAGGACAGAATGAGGAGGATGAACCCTGAGACCACTTGCAAAGGCCACTTTGCAAAGACACAGCAGTCCTTATACAGTATTTATATATCTACCCGCATCCTGTTTTGATGTAAACTGTAACCCTGCTTCACCACTGTCTGCTAAAGGAGCGGATTCCAGCAGATCTGGCAGAGCACTTAAGACACCGCTTAACTTCCAGCCTAGCGGTTGCTCAATGGGGCTATTCATGGGCCTTGCATAGACTTTAGTCCTTCCCCCACCAAGCGGTGCTGAGCTCTTTTCCTGGCTGCAATCTGGAGTTCCCAGCAGGAGATATTTTCACCTCTGCCCTCTGGCTTTATCTCCTCTCTTCATGCTTCACGTGATGCAAGAGCAGGGGGAAAAAAAAACGAAATCATACAGAATGCAATGACTTTCATTTGTTTTCGGTGGTGTTGGCCTGAAGGCAGCACAAGTAATGGGTAGCAAAGAGTGGTATTGCTGATCCCAGCCTGGCTCACCATTACAGACACAGTAGTACTAGCATTCTGTTTATTCCTGGGACACCATTTATGGAGAAGACACTCAAGATTAACCTTACGTCAGGTATGGGGTTATCATTTTATGATATGTCTTTTTTATTCCTATTTTTTAGAGAAAAAAAAGAAGTATATCTTTCCACATCCGGTGGATCAAACTCCTTATAATTAGGGCTGCTGGTTTCCATGGTAACAAGGATCCAACTCTGTTTTATATGAAATAAGAAAGAAAGAATAGCTCCACTCCAGCTGTTGGTGTGGTCTGGGCACTGCAAGCCAGAGACAGGATGGTGCTGATCGTGCTGCAGATGTGGTGGAGCTTGGGGCAGATCCACTTTGCTCCCAGTGCCATTGCACCAAAGGAGGGATGCACATTGAAATACTTCATCTCCATCTGGACAAAGCGACGGATGTGGGCAAAAGGCAGATGGGAGCTTCTCCAGTCTCCCCACTGGAACCTGTGTCCCCCTGTCCTGGGACACTCCACCACCACCACCATCACTCTTTCTGCAAGAGCAGCATTACCCACACCCTTTCCCAAGGGTTACAGCCTCCTCTGTGATGACTTCACCTCTAATAACAACTTCCAGGGCCCCATGGGCTCCAGAGGAAAATATACTCGAGTTATTTTTTCCCTTTTACAGAGCTCTTATTTTAAGCATTTGCTGTGGGTGTAAAAGAGAAAAAAAAGACACACCTATGGTAGCTAGAATAAAGCGCTGTGGGTATGATGTGATTCTGGCAAGCACTAAAGGGAATCACAGGAGTATCTGTGCTGACTTTCTAAAGCAGCAATTTGCCTGGGCCAGGCTTCTGTAACAGATGTTGCTGCTTATATAGATGTTTTTGTGTTGCTTTTTCAAATACATGAGAAGACAAACAAACACCAGCAATATAGTAATCCCCATCATCACGCCAGCACTGCTCTGCATGTACAGGTCTGTAACACGGAAGATGAACACAGGCAAAAAAACCAAATGCACAATGAATGCCTGCTGGTGCGGAGAGGCAGCGCTCAGCAGCATCACTGCCCATCTGCCAGGATGCAGGTCCTCACAGACCACAGTTTGGGGAAAAGAAGGAGGATTTTACCAAAAGTGGGTGATAAGAGGCCATGCAGACAGTTTTGGTGACACACCACGTGCGGTCTGCCACGAACTCCACATGCAACAGGAAATCAATGCTGGCATCAACTGTCTCTGTCAGCCTGTAGCTGATAACAACGTTGCCCGAGCCCGATTTGATTTCACGAGTCAATACTGAATGCTTAAGGAGGGAGCTGGCTGGAAAAGGCTTTGTGTGCAGATTTCCATGGGGAAAAATGGGCATTTTCCATTATAATTTCAACATTGACGTTTTGAACAAACAAACCCTTTTCTTCTGCCCTCTTTTCTCGGAGACACTGACATGAACACGAGATGCAGAGCTCAAGGTTTCCCTGGGTGAGCATGTGGGAAAGCAGCATCTCCTGCAGAGCTGCTCTGTGTCCCCAGGAACACAGTCCCTTGCAGAGAAACCGAGAAGAATAAAAATAGAAGCTAATTGCACACTTACAAACCAAGACCTGGGCACCCGGAAAGCCGAGAAGACCAAAAGCCCACAGGTCACTTCTAGAAATGTGGACCTGGATATTTTCTAGGTGGCTTTTCCCTCTCCTCCTGCATCTGGCAACCCAGGTTGATGCCTGTCTACATAGCAGCTCAAGGGACACTGGCCGATGGGATGGCCCCTCTCACCCACAGCTAGACTTTGTGCACCCCACATAACCTGGAGGAAGCTCCTGGCCTCCATTCGTCACCAAAGTTTTGGAGGTCATTTCCAATCAAAGCACCACAGACTCATGCAGCCCTCCTTATATTGTGCTCCAGGGCCAGAGTTGTTCATACTGTCAAAAAGGCTGGTTACATCCACAAATTATCCATGCTAACAACTGTCTCAGGAAAGAAACAAAAATGTTGGAAACAGAGGTGTTCACTTCTGCTGAAGAATGCCTGTGATTTTTAAATGCTTTCCAAGAAAACGTTTTTCACTTTACCTTCAACCAAGAAGTCTTTTCTTTATCCATAAGGAATCTGAATTACAGATAAACTCAAGAGAGAACCAGTCTGGCTGCACCAAATCTGCTATTGTTACTATACTATAAACCAAAAGCGAAACAGACAGGACTTGGTTGAGCTTCCATGTGCTGCTTTGAGGAGAACCCTTGGCCATCATTGCGGCCCCAGTGCTGGCACACACTCCTCAGTTTCCCAACCTGCAGGCTGAGGATGGTGTGATCTTGCTCGAGGAAGCTAACCTGGTTCAGAGCAATCCAAGGTGGTCTCTCACGCAGGGGCACCGAACTGCTACAAATGATGCTGCAGATGCAGAAAGATGCCTGAAGACACCAAATACCTAGAAATCACACTTGGTTTATAAAGTGTATAAACACTTTGGGTGTGAAGGAACCTCAGAGAGACATTCACGCTATTCCCGTCTTCCCAGCACTACTGCAAACTGTCCTGTTTACCTGACTCACCTCCTCCTCTCCACTCTGTGCTGTGTTGCAAGAACCACAGCACCTCATAAACCACCAAATTACTGTCTGCTTGTCTGTTTTTTTTAGTAGAAAGAATAGAAACGCTACATTTGAGGAGCCATCCCTTTTGCTTCCAGACACTCATCAGACCTGTTTTTTCCCCCCAAGAGCTTTAGCAGATTACGAGCACCAAGGAAGCTTTACCAAGGAAGTTTTTCAACCTAAGTCTAACATTAAATACAGCTCAAGGTCACGGGACACTCAAACCCATCAGGGACATAACGCAGCATGAGGCGTTTGTTAAATTCACTTTGGAAACGCACGGAGGTGCTCACAGAGGTGTCCAACCTGATCAAAGCGACTTGTATTTTTCATGGGCGAGCAATTCGCTTTCCCAGGAAAGAGACAAATTCAATTTTTAATCTGATCTCCAACAAACCAATATTTTCTTGTTGCTATGACACTTGAAAGGAAAACCTCTTGCCTTGGTGACAGCCAGCTAATGGCACTGCCGCACGTCCCCCAGCAGCAGTAGCTCGGGGAGGGAACGCAGCCACGTGCATCATTTTTGGCTCATGGTGTCTTTTGATTTGGTGGGGACTTTTAAAAGGACATGCTGAAGCCAAGGACTAGAAAGCCTCTTTGGAGAGGCTGAGGGAAAAACATGGGAGCCTCATAATGCCTATGGGACCAGGGACCCACCAAAGCCCTGCAGATCCATACAGGGACCCCCTGGGTTTCACGTCAAGCCCTGGGGACCAGCTGCCCTGCACCATAACCCGAACTGCACCTCTAATCCAAGATGCATTAACGCTCGAAGGGGAGAAAAAGACATCTGCTGACCATCAGTAGATGTGGCAAGAATCCAACAACAATAAGAGAAAGGGCTTAAATACATAACCACTTCTTTTCCTTACACCCCTCCTCCATGGCTACCAGCCTCACAGTGCTGAAGAAGTGCCCTGATGAATAAATATCTCCTTTCCCTTAGCAACAGTTAGCAACAGAGTCAAGTATTTTTTTCCTCCTTGCTCAAAAGAAACACATCCCAAGCTAACACAGACGATTTAAACGGCAATAAATATAGGACGTGGGTGTAATCAAAAATCGCTGAAACGCAAATCGCACTTTTTAGCCTGGGTTATTTTAAAGCACGAGCAGGGCTGCCAATGATCTGTAGAAAGAGGGCTAGTGGGAAAAGGAGAAATGCAGGAAGATTCTGGAGGAGGACAGAGAGATACTGCCCATTCCTCCTGAGCAAAGCACAGGAATAGCGATGATACCCCAATGTTTGCCTTCAGCCTTTGGTACACCTTGAGTTTCTGCAGCAGATTGCCCTGTCTGCAGACTGTAAAGGTCACATCTAGTGAAAAATCTGTTAAATGCATAACCCCAGTGCACAGCAAACGTATTCTTTTCACGGCTCTATTCCTTTAACAGTTCATTTAAGACGTCTGCCTTGCTTTTTTCCATTTGGTGTTGGGAAAATGTTTTCTTTCACCTGGCATAGAGCCCGATTCAACAGAAAGAGAAAGATCTCCCCATTTCCATGGGGCCCTGCGGTATAAGACACAGGACTAATTCTACCCTTAAGCTGGGCACTTTTCGGCTCTGTTACTGGGTATTTCGTCTACTTCCCTTCTGCCAAAGCTCTTTTCCTCCACTTCCATTTAGAGAATGAGTTGATCTTTTGCTGGTTCACTGATGGTATGGCTGATGGTGATCCCCCACCACCACCTCTGCTTCTTCAAGCATTGTCACCATCACCACCAGCCCTGGTGCCCATGCAAGCCCTCTCCCTGCAGCCCTTCCCCATCCCACCTCTCCAAGCCTCGGCCCCAAAGAACACAAATCTCTGCTGCCACCATCCCAGCAAAGCACTGTGAGATGCGAGTCTAGCTGGGCTTTTTGGTGATACCTCACTGCTCTTCCTCCACCAAAAGAAATATTCCCAATGTCAACGAATCATAGAATGGTTTGGGTTGGAAGGGACCTTAAAGCTCAAACAGTTCCAATCCCCTGCCATGGGCAGGGACACCTTCCACTAGGGCAGGTTGCTCCAAGCCCTGTCCAACCTGGCCTTGAACACTGCCAGGCATGGGGCAGTCACAATTTCCATACCAATCACAATGCCTTAAACAAGCAAGACCACAGAAGGCAGCCTGGTTTCTACCCAAACCCAAACAAAGCCTAATATCACCAACTGCAAAACAAAACCATGGTGCGGTTCTGCTGATAATGCGTTGCTAAAGGGCATACAGAGGGCTCGGTGGCTCCAGGGGGAAAACCAGCTCTTCAGAATGCCTAGCTCCCAGGGATACAGTGACAACAGCAGGGAGATGGGGATGGAGCCAGGCAGCTCCAACATGCCCAGATTTTATTTCTCTGGAGACCCTGAGAACTAACAGCATTTAGTTCCTGCTGTCTGAGGCTTTCAGGATAAAAGACTGTTTCACTTTTATTCATTTAATTTTTGAAACTGAAGCTGGAGCAGGCAGAAGGCAGCTCCACAACAGAGGAAGCCCAACTCCCCGCTGACACTGTGTAACACTTCGTCCCCTTCTTCACCCTGTTCTCTTCCAATAATGGAAACCTATCAGGTACTTTTCTCTAAATAGCTTCCAAGAAGGAGAAGTCCTCTACTTGATGATGAACCTAGGGCTGATTGCCATCTCTTCCACCATCAGGACAAGACCTCACACTGTAATGCGTGTCACAAGACCATGCTGCATGGATTTGTAGCTAAAATGACTCGGTAGAATGATGCCAGCTGTGCCAGCTGAGAATTGGGCTGCTTCATGTTTATCTCTAACATGTAGATATTTAAATCCCTAAGCCTGAAATAAAATAATTTAGAAGCTCCAGCTATAAAAGATCTGCTCCCAAATCCTCATCGCTTTTCAATCCTAGTCTCCAACACATTATATTCTTTCTGCATTTAATGTGCCCTTAAGGTGGGGATTAGGTAGGCATTTGATTATGTCTTTTATGTTTATAGCAATTCATTTCCAAACCCTTACAAACTTTAATTAAATGCTACATTTTCAGTGCCTCATCCTGAATTGAGAGAGAAAAATCTGTCCTCAAACAAAATTTACATTTCTAAAGCGCTTTTTTTTCTGTGCAAGCACCTTGGGGCTACTGTATAAAATCATTCTGAGCTGCCTTAAGATGTATCAGCGCAGACATCAAAGCAGCTCTAATACCGAGCCTCATGCAGCCCTGCAGACAGCTGAGATCACTACATTTGCAAGCAAGAAATAAAACAGCTCCTGCCAAAGCCAACCATTGATCCCTTCTAAAAGTGGCCACGGAGAAAGTGAGAGCGGCAGCTGAGCTCCAAGGTGAAGGCTGGTTTCTACTGCTGGAAGAAAGCTCATAGGAATGGCCCCAGTAGCCACAAGCATGGCACTTCATCCAGCCCCACAGCATCACTATTCATGAGAGCAGACACCGTCACATTCCCATGTAGCCAAGGGGATGCTGAGCATCACCAAGTGAGGAGTGGAGCTCAGCACATTCAGCTTCCCAGAGCTGGCAATGATCAAGCCATCTCCAAAGGTAATCCCCCCTTAACCATAAAGATTTCCAGTGACTGGGAAATGTAATGCCATTGCTTTAAAACCTGGACCCTTCTCTTAGAGTTGGTAGCAGTCAGGGTCACCCCATCCCTGGCTCAGCGAAAGGCCACTCACCAACATGCATCCTTTCTGTGGTCATTTTGCAGAGGGGACAGTACAAAATTTGTCTCTCTTCAGTATTCAGGAGCTGAGAGACCGGATTTAGAGCCAATTGTTAATTACAGGCAGAAAATCAGGAATTTGACCCATTTTTGAAGTCTGGGTGCAGCAGAAACCATCCTCAGGAACTGCCACTCAAAAAAAGACACGGATTTCATAAGATTAGCTGAGCTCTGCAGCTTTGCCCTTTGGGGCCAAGATAGAAGAATGATATAAAATTTTTATCAGCGAAGAAATTCAAGCCTAGCTTGAAAACCACCACATCTCTGCAGTACATCAGAACAAATCCAAACTGCACAAGGAGAATACTAAAGAGATTTAGTTCAAAATCTCGCAGGTTAGGTAGCATCAAGGTCAAAGCTGCAGATACTCCTGTGCACAGATACACGAAATGTTGAATCAGTAGCAAGATACCTGTTTTCTGCTTTCCTGCAACTCCCTACCTGTGCATTCAACGATATAAAGGGGTTCAGCATAAAACCAACTCAAGCTTGCAGGGCACCCAAGCTCATGTGCCCACTTAAACAAGCCCTTTAAACACCTTGGGAGGTGGGATTTAAATCATTGATCAGCCTTGTGCTTGCCCTCTGTGCTTGGCTGAAATTTCACTCGTGGGGTTACCATGGTTAGAAACACCGCGTGTGCATGCACCGTGCTGCTACTGCAAACTCATCCATCGCTCACATTCAAATGGCTTAACTTTTCCTGGATCACACAAAGGCATTTCCCAGTGAGAACCATAGTCGAGCCAAATTTTGCCCTTCTAGCTGTAGTTGTTGCCATCACAGAGCATTAAGATGTAAAGCTGTATTTTTACCTTGCCTTAAACACCCTGCACAAAGGCCAGATGGCTTTTATTAGATGGCTGTCATCACAGGGCTGAGCATTGCTTTCCAGGTCCCTGGGAAATTCATGGCATGTCTCCCAGTAACTTCCCCAGGGCCAGGATTTCACCCCAAAGTTGGAAGAGCTCAGGCCAAAAAGAAAGTTTAGATAGTCACTGTGCGTGCTTGCAGCAAGTGGCTGGAGCAGAAACCCACTGTTTAACAGCGCCAGCAGCCCTGCAAAGTTTTACAAGACACAACCCTCGCGTTAGAGGATCCATTTTCTTTCTTTATAAAGTATACTGGGCCTTTCCACAAGCTCCTTTTATTGGTCCATTTGGCTACTTGCTCCTTTTATGAACTACTTAAGTTCCTGGATCATCTGGAAAAGCCCACGAGGATGTGAACCACGATGTGCTAGCCATTGGTAACAACCTTCTGTGCTACCACAGCTTGGGCACCCTGCATGACAGCATGGAAGAGAAAAGCCAGCAGGCAGTGCAGCTGGATTTCATCACCTGAGAGGAAGCACACAGCACCTTTTTAACCTGCTTACTGCCTACAAGGCTTTGGAGGTGCAAAGTTGATAGAAATATCCCAAACCCAGGTGCCTTTCACCTCAGCCCAAAATCCACTTGGCTGCAAACAAGCAGTTAAGACTGCAAAATATTTTTACCAGCCTCCTATATCTCTTCCATGGGGGTCCTTTAACAGCTACAGTTAAAGAACAATCTTGCATGGAGGTCCACATGCTAACATAACAACATATTTTAACTGTGTATTTAAGTAGTTTCATTTCTATTGACATTGGCTAAGGTGAGTCCTAAGGCTCGCCAATCTCTTGCACAAGGCTGGGCTGCCCGCAAGTGTAGCCTTTTGAGTTTCATGTTGCCAAATCTCTTGTAATGAAGACAAGCTCCTGCAAAACATCTCATAACCATTATTTCCCAAGGAGATGGGTGCCTGAGGCACTTGGTGCGCCAAGTCCAGTGCTTTGTGGCATGGTCAGTGCTGAAAAAAAGGCCAATAAAGCCTTACAAGAGAAGAAAAGCCAAGCAGCAGGAGCAGAAACGTGCCTGGCTCCTGCCTGAAAACCTGGAGCCAGGGGGGCAGAACTAGGATCCTGCAGTGGTATCTCACTTTCAGTCCCAGTCCCAGAGCTGCAAGAGTTCACCCCCAGTAGCATCTCCCCAGTACCTCCCAGCCCAACAGCCCAGGCAGGAGCATTTGGAAGTGGCAGGACCAGGCTGCTCTTATAGCTCCAAAACATGCCATGAGGAATCACTGTAATGGGACAAATCCTTCTCAGACCCCAGCTCCAGAAAAGCAATTATCCAAGCACATCAAGACAACAGCATTTCTATCCCAGTGAGGTGCTTAGCAGCACACAGGCCAGCCTCTACCCTTGAAATTACTCATGTATTTTATGTCTTAGCTGTCCCAAGCTCTTGTGAAATAACAAGGCAAGGGTGAACACTGCTTGCCACAATCCCGTGTAACAAGGAGCTCTGCTGCCCTCCCAAATAGCAGGGCCTACTTAAGAAAAAGCCTTACTACTGTAATCTTGGATTACTCCCTACCACCCAAATCCATTTCATTTTAATTAGTGCCCATTATTATAAAGCCCCTCCAACATTTCCATATTTCTCTGATCATTACAGTCCACAAATACTCAGCAGCAAAATCCACCCAGCTGTGTATTTTGCATAAACTGGTTATCTTGAACCACATGCCCTCTCACTCTTCTTACCAGCCCCATATTTTATACAGCAGTGTTGACGCTTCCAGCCTCTTGCAGAACACTGCTTTGAGAGATTTAGATTAAGCCAAGCAGCTCAATGGGGGAGACAAGAGGAAATCCGAATTCCTCCTGAATTAATGACTGAAGTATGAAAATTCAGCATGGTACCTTATGGTTTCACCAGGAAAACAGAACAAAATCCAGCTGCCCTAAGTCTTTTAACAGCATCACAGTGAAGCCAAAAGCTGAACGCTTGAAAAAAACAAAAGGTGCACTGAGAGTTCAATGAGAAACACATCTTGGTAGTGTCTGTGCAATTATCTACAGGAGGGGAGAAAGAAAGAAAAAGTAAGTCTATTTCTATTAGAAAACTCTTATTACACAAGAAGAGGCTCCAGCTGTTATGACTGGCTTTGGACAATTAAGGACATCTCTGTACCTACAGGAATGGGGTACCTCATTAGCAAACAAGTGATTCCAACTAATGATGCTCTTGGCAGCACACAGCCCTGTTTCCTTGCCCCTGGGGCCAGGGCTGCTTCCTGCTTCATCCACCAAACTCAGTGTTTTAGGTGTCCTTAAACAGCAGATAACTTCTAAAGGGAGGGTAAGAACCATCCCCCAGACTTTCACAAGAACCCTGCAATTCCACCAGATTGGTTCTGCCAGGAACCAGACCACAGCTCTTCAAACTCCAGCACAGAATCCCCCAGCCCCCAGATGTGCTGCTGCTTTTCTAGGAGGAACAACTCATAATTTCACACCCCCCCCCAATTTTATCCATCTTTCAAGATATTTCCTTGACTTGGGATAGTTCCCAATGTCATAAGATGTCTCCAGACTCTGTCTTTGCAAGGAAGATGAAGCCTGCAACCATTCACTAGCTGGGGCCTCTTCGTTTTTCCCCTCTCAGCATGCCTCAATCCCCTCTGAAGCTTAACGTAACACCAGGCTGAGCATTAATCAACACAACATGCGCTCCATCCAACTTCAGCAACCACTACAAATATTATATTTTATATTATGTGCTGGGATTATTTTTATATATATGCTACCCTGTGTCTTTTTATAGACACACTCACACATATATAAGCAAATATACACACAGAGTATTTTATTTCTTCAAAATTAAAGCGCAGTGATTTTTTTCTTCCCTTCAGCCTCAAGCAGCAGTGATGCCGAGTGCCCTCTGCTGTACACAGAGACAAATGCTTCTTTATTTAGAAGAAAGCAATAAAAATTAAATAATTTTTTATTTAATACTTCTAACTTTACTTCAGACAAAATATTTATTCAACTTCTATTTGATCACTTGGAGCACAGTGCGCAGGACTAATGCCACTAGATTTCTCCTGTCAGACTGAAAGATTCCTATCTCCTACAGGCTGCGTCAGCAGAAAGTAAATAGTCTGGGCTGGAACTGCACAGGGCACAGTGTGAAAATGTTTTATTTATACGTTTGAAAATAGCAAAGGGAAATCAGAACAAACAATATAGCTTTATTATGCAGGCATTTATCAGATAGCCTTCACACTTCAGCACATCGCTCCTCTATTAGAGGTACAAGCTGAAACTATCACGTGGCAACATGAAATCATTTTTCTTTTGTAAAGCAGCATTGTTCCTGCTACTGGAAGGAAAGATAATATTAAAACATATTCAAATGTATGTATTTGAAACTGCTACATCTTGTAATAAATTATGCACTCAATATTGAAAATCCAAGCTACGCTGCACAATCCCGACTTCAGAATATTAACTTTTATTGTCTTCTCACATCCCAGCTCTTTTCAAATCTGACATTTAAAGGGGCTGCATTTCCAGCACATGATCTTTATGGCACCAAACGCAGATTTAATATGGCATGGGCACAGCTCCATCACGAGTGTTCCCATTTATTTGGGAGGCAAGAAGAAGAAGGGAATCAGCCTTGTCCCTACCCCACTGCCACTTCTTCAAATGCTGCATCATCTTAAGCAAAAGCCTGGCCTCTGTAGGGTTGTGGGTTTGCAAAATCAGGGATCAAATCATCTGCAAAGAGCCAGGGCAGGTTCCAAGACAACAAACCCATCAGAGTCCCTGCAAAGAGGTCCACATCCATCCAAGGCAGATGGGTCAAAGACCATCCAGGTCTTCCCCCAAGGACCAATCCCTGACATGACAAGTTGGGAAGGATGAAGCAGCACCATGCAGTATGCAAACATCCAAGTCCCAGTTATTGGCATCACGATGTATTCCCCCCCTCTGCTTCATGCTCTTGCAGAAGGAGATGTCTTTTTTTAACTCGTCTCTGTGCAACACCTTGGCTCTGCAAGCAGGGCCCATCTGCTCTGCAAAGCTGTGGGCATCTCCACGCTGCCCTGGGAGAGGGGCCTTGGGGCCAGAGCACCTGCGGGTGGAGTCTCCAGTGATGCCTAAGCCCCTGGGTGCTTCCACACAGCCACCCTGCCCTGTTGGTGGATGAGCTGGTTGCCAACCAGCACAGTCACACCAGCACAACTGGTTCCACATCCCTTCCAGTGACTCACTGCAAAACCTCTCCATTTCCAGCATTTGTATTCACTTCACAGCTTGGAACTCCTAGAGGAGGCAATACCCAGGAAAACAAGCATCCTCTTATGCCCTCCTGTAAATATGCCCACATGAAGCTGACCAAAAATATCACACTATTTTTCTAAATGAAATCTTTTACCAGCACTTTTTCCTCAACAAAATGTTGGTATTTTTTTATAACTTTTCATCTTGCTCTTCTCAGGGATTCTTGTCCTAGATTCCCCATCTTGGTTGAAGGCCAAGCATCACGAGCTGAGCCAGAGGGAATACAAAAGCATCTTTTTAAGACGCTATAGAAAGGAGGAAGAATTGGACCCTGGGAGCCAATTCACTTTCATGCCTCGGGTATTTAAGGATCAAACATGCATTTGTGAGCTGACACAAGGTAAAAAGGTAGTTTTGAGACTTTAAGGTGTCTAAAGAAGCCTCTGAAAGCATCCTTTTACCAACCAGAGTGCAAGAGAAACCCAGGAGCAGCGATGCATGCTGGAGCACGGCCGCTGAGCCCCTGGGGACAGCCTGTGATGGGAATAGCCGGGCTCACCCACCACTCCTGGTGTCACCATGGCATGGAGCACTTGTCACCACTGCTCACTGGCAAAGCAAACAGCTAAAGGCAAGGAAACAGGAACCACCCAGGACACACTGGGGAGGTTTCCTATGGTTACTGCTGCCATAGAAATACATTTTTGTTAGCTTGATCTAAATAATATCTGGCTCCTTGGCTGCAGTAGGCTTCCTGCAAGCTTGGGCTGGGTCCTTAGACCTGCACCCTGCTATCAGGGTGCGACTGTATCAAGCACCAGCTGCCCATAAGAATCTCAAACTCAAACTGGGGGTTTCCTCCCAGCTCTCCCAGCCCATGGCTTGGCTTCAAGGAGAAGAGGAGGAGGAAAGAAAGTGGGAAGAAGGGGGAGGAAAATAGACACCATTTACTAATTGCTCACAGATGTGGCCGAGCAGCTCCCATTTCAGCTGCCAGCAGCTCCTGCTCTTCCCGACGGGCTTTGGAGCAAGAGAAACCCCTCACAGGGAGACAGACTCTCCTCCATCCATCCATCCACAGGCTCTGCACAGGGATTTCAATAATTATATTTATATACTCCCCTTATCAGAGAGAGCAGCCATCATGTCTGTTATCATCACGGCAGCAGCATCTGCACGACAGCAATTGATAGGGGATGAAATATCTGTTGCGATAGCTGAATACAAAGTGCCTCCCTCTGAGGTAAGAATAATAATTGTAATACTTAGCTCAGCAAGTGTTAGGCTCTAACATCAGGGCCCTGTGGGGAGCAAAGAGCCACAGGCAGGAAAAAATGGCCCCTCCAGCAGCAGAGAGGAGCACCCCAAGTTTTATATTCACCTCTTGGCCCCAGCACTGGTGAACCTCAGAAAGGCTCTGCACTGATGCCTGTGAGGACACAACAGCCCACCAGAAGTCTCTTTACAGCCATGCTCAGGAGGCTTGCCTTGAAATTAGTTTTCCTCCCATCAGACAATTCATAGAATCATAGAATAGTTAGGGTTGGAAAGGACCTTAAGATCATCCAGTTCCAACCCCCCTGCCAGGGGCAGGGACACCTCCCAATAAACCATGCCACCCAAGGCTCTGTCCAATCTGGCGTTGAACACTGCCAGCGATGGAGCATTCACAACTTCCCTGGGCAGCCCATTCCAGTGCCTCACCACCCTTACAGTAAAGAATTTCTTCCTCATATCCAATCTAAACTTCCCCTGTTTAAGTTTGAACCCGTTACCCCTTGTCCTATCACTACAGTCCCTAATGAATAGTCCATCCCCAGCATCCTTATAGCCCCCCTTCAGATACTGCAAGGCTGCTATGAGGCCTCCACACAGCCTTCTCTTCGCCAGGCTGAACAGCCACAACTTTCTCAGCCTATCTTCATTCTGCTAATGTTACAAATTCTTCAGACATTAGATAGTGACCTCAGAGATGCTGCGTGCACAGGGAAGAGTCCCCAGCCCGGCTTGGCTGGGAGATTATTCATCAGAGGGGAAAAAAAAAGGGCAAATATCCAAATAAACATCATGAATTGCAAAACCATCTGTCAAAGGCTGATACTATTGGCCAAACTTAAGCTTGGTGATAGACTTACAAGCCATACAATGAAAACGCAATTGATTATTTGAAGAGTGACTCACTGGTGCAATAAGGATGGATTACGGGGCAGGGTGGGGAAGGAGTGGGGAGAATGTCTTTGGAAAATAAAAGGCTGCGGATTGACTTTTTAAAGACAAACAGAATGGGAACAAAACCAAAGAAACACTCTTGAAAGCACTGAAGAGACCTCTACAGTGGAGAGCAACAAAGAGGAGAGCACTCGGGGGTCCTCCAGCTGAGGACTGGGGATACCACCCTTTATCCACCCAGTTTGGCTTTCTTTCCAAATTGGAGGCCAGGAGCTTTTTCTTTCATGCCATACAGTGCTCGTGACAAAGGCCTGTTGCAAATCCTCTACTAAAGGAGTAGGAGTTTTCCCTCTCCATTGAACACATACTGCATGCCCTGGTTGGTGAGATGCATCCTGCAGGGAGAGCAGACTGTGCATTCCTGTGGAGCCAGCAAGAGGGACCAAGAGGGATGAGGCTTGTGGCAGGGCAGCAAAACTCAATAAGCAGATGGGGATGCCAAAGGCAAGGAAGACAGCTCAGCCTAGTGTGCCATGGGACCAATGAGATCCTTCATCTCCAACCTCCTCCAGCCTCCTCTCATCAGAGGCTTCAAAAACTGATTACTCTGGGCTCAGGGTGATGCATAAGAAGCTCAGGACTTTACACATCCAGCAGCACTGAGCTGTTAAATCAGTTCACCACATCCTACTAAATCACACGCTATGCAGCACCCAAATCCATAACCACAGCCTCCAGCACCAGTGGGTACCACTGCAAGCCAATTCACCTGCTTCTGAGCTTTGCAGGTATGTCGTGGGGAATTCCATCCCAAAAGTCTCTGTGAAGAAGCTGTACTTTGCCAGTGTCCAGCAGCAATGCTCCATGGCTGAGGCACTGGGAAAGCACTTACCAGCTACCATTCTCCTTTCAGAATGGCAAACCCCACTTGCCCACACCAGGTAACATTTTACTCTTTGCATACCAAGAAACAGCTGTAGTCATTGTCCCAAAAAAATTAGTGCAAAAACACCCCACAAACTTTTAAAAAGATTCATTTAGTTATAAAATGGTAAATTTTCGGTATTTGTCTGCTCTGCCCCATCCCTCATCAGTGTCATTCACATCACTCCAGAAACAGAATGAACCCCCAAAACCTACAACAGCTTATTAGTGGCTTTTCACCCCATTCACAAAACTAGAATTGTACAAAGCTGCTTCAAAACAGACAGAAAACCTACCCACACTGCTCTTCCTCCAGGGAAAGTCTGCTTTTCCCGCTTCTGCCAGCGATGAAGCAGGGCACAGCCCAGCAGCAGAGCAACCTCGCTTAAAGCAGCTGCAGACTAGGGCTCTGTGTTCAGCTGAAATTTAATCAAGAAGCGTCTCCAACTCCTTTGAGTTCTTGCAATACAATCCCGAGTGGCTTGTAAAGGACTTCAAACAGGCTCTGCGGGCTTGCCCGGAAACAAGTACGTACCTCACCTGCTCTTTCGTACATTGCATACAAAAAATTAAAGAATTCATTTTAGGCTTTTTGCCAGAGACAGCACTGCCTCCAATATTGTAATGCTCTGTAAATGTGCATATTGTGTCTCCCAGCCAACACAAACAGGATACCTTATCAGTCTCGGCTGTTCTAAGTGCTGTTTCAGCAGCAGGGCATGAAGGCGTGGAAGGGACAGGCCAAAAAATGGGTTGGGAGTTCCTTAAATTCAACTGTGTGCTTGACATTTATTAAAACATAAATTGTCCCTGGGCAGGACAAAGCTGATCTTGACACTACAATCACCCAAACTCCCATCCTGATGGCCTGGCTGCCCCTCGGCAGAGATGCTGTGGGAATGTTGACAGCAGCATAAGCCATCACCAGTTACCTTGCTTCTTCCTTATTGCCACAAGGGTTGGAAATGCAAAGAAAAAGTAGACCCTGATTTTTTAAACACTTAATACAAGTGCTTAATCATGCAGGAGTGAGTAAACAGGTCAGCTGAAGCCACTGATGCCAAGCAAAGTCCATGCCCTGCATCCTCTCAAGCTGAGATTCAGCAGCCACGGATACCAAACTCCCCTGTGCACTGAGGCTGGAGGACACTGACTTTGTCAATGAGTAACCTGAGAGAATGACTTCTCTTTTCTGAGCTGCTTATGACAAACAAAACCTAAACCCAAGCTAACAACACCAACCCTTTTGTGAAAGGCTTGAAAAATCAGCAGACAAGACCGGCATCCCCTACAGATGGTGAAAGTATCCTTGGATACGGGCGACTCCTTACCACCCCTGAGGACAGGCAGAGGTCCCCTGGGGACAGCAGCCTGCTATTGTCAGGGATTCTCCTCTGGAGCAGACCACACCAGCTGAATTTTACCTATTTCAGCAGTTTCCCCGCTGCAAAATGAAGAACTAGCTAAAACCCACCAGGCCTGGCACAGTTCTCTGCAATAGCGATGCAACCATGAATCCATTCAAGGTAAGGTATAGCTATTCTCACATCTCCAAAGCCTTCCAAATAAACACGCATGGTAGTGTGGAATATCTGAATCTTAAAGGAGACAGAGGCACAAAGCATGTTATTCATGAAAGGGAAAAACTGGGAGCGTGCGTGTGAAAGATACATAACCTACAAAATACGCTGAAAACATATGGAAGCAATAATCTGTACTTTTTTTTTTTCTTTTTTTTGAAAGTAGAAACATATGCGTCAGAATTCAGGGTTACTTGTTCACGTGCTGTGTTACAAATATAATTGTTTCTGCTCTTTGGTTAAGGCACTGTGCATCAAACCAGAGACTCATGTGCCTGGGATGTGCACTGAGCCTCCTGGAATGTCCCTGCGCTGGCAGGGCCAGAGCCAGGTAATGCAGATCCAGGCTGCAAACACAGGGAGAGTTTCTCATTGCTCACCACACAAGCAGATATATCCAGAGCAATGGGCACAGGACAAACATGAAAAGAAAACAAACATCCACTGCCACTAGCAACTCCCCACCTACAGTCAACAAGGCAAAGAAGTAATGCAACTTACCCGTCATCACCCAGCAACCCCAAACATCTCTGGGTTCTGGCAACCACCTAATTTACCAAGTCACCGTCTCATGACACACATCTCTTTTCTTGTCCGTCAGATGAGCCTTGCCCATAGGTTTTTGTGGTCAATCACAAGCCTTTGGGTGACGTTTTACCATCCGGGTTCCCCAGATGGTCTCTCCCAAAAAGCTTGTCTTTGCTAATGGTCCAAGATCCAACAATGATGAATGAGATCAAACTTCTGCAGCACTGTCCACAGTACATTACAGTGGGATGCTGAGTTATGGGAACATATAAATGCTCAAAACAATTGTAGGCACCAAAACTTCACCTGTTAATATGGAGCATTAAGTCAACAGTCACATAAATTTGCCTTGGAAGGTAAGGGCCATGCACTAAGTGCTGTATAAACACACATCACTGATATTAGGACCATGATGTGTGACAGCAATGCATGAAGAGAAGCAGACCCCTTCCCACCAAAACATGATTAGGAAGGGACAGATTACATGGCATACGCAAGAAAAAAAGAGAGACCCAAAGAAGAGATGTAAAACATCTCACACTGAAACTAAAACTCTAGTAAACCAGTCTTTATGTCATGTTTATTACTGTTATTTAAATGCTTCTGCAAACCAGAAGAATAACTATGGCAACAAAGACTTCTCCAAAGGTTTTCAGACGCTATTTTTAAAGTTATCTTATCTGCTACAGCATCTGAATGCCTTCCCTCTGAAATCAGCCGCACGCCACTGCCTCTGCAGGCTTTGCAAACCAGGTGGTACATCCTCCTTCCTCAAGCCAGAGCGCAAATACCATCTTGAGATCTAGGTCTCCTCCATCTACAGTTTTAGCTGGTGCTTTTGGATAGAGAACAGGAACAGCGAGGTCTGTTGAATTGCAAGAGTATCGTTCCTTTTTGCAAGGCTTTCTCAAAGAGCAAATAAGCCATGCCTCTGTATGTTAAACACATGCCAATCTCCCAACACGAAGGATCCGCTATTTTAAATACAGTACTAAGGCTGTAATTTTGCTTCGCCCAGAGTAAATCCAAAATTAGTTCTTCACAGGAGGCTTAACAGCAGCAAAAGCCACTCACTCCCTTCCTGGAGCTGCCAACCATTTGTCACCTTTAAAGCTTGGGTATTCACACTAATTGCACCAAGACTAGGTTATAAATTCCCACCCTCCTCCCGGACCACCTCCCTGGAAGGCTTTTCTCCGCAAGACATTATGCAAAAGACACTCTTAATGGCTATTCATTCACCAAACTCCAGTGACAGCTTTATTTAATGCCAAAGCTGGTTAACAAGCTGAATGGCACACAGTTTAATGTAATGCAGATCTGATTAGAAAACAGCAACTGGGCTCCTAAGGAGCTGGAAGATTTTTATTGAATTTGATTTCACTTTTTCCACACAAAAGCCACCTTTCAAGTATTGACCTATTATTAATGAGGCTTTGGTTATGTACACCCAGTTTCCATCCTTCACACCGCAGCCCACACAGATGAACTTTGCAGTCCTTATGTACTTCACTAACAACCTACCATAAAATAAAGGGATAAGATTAGAGGAAGGAGTCACTTTACTGCTCAGGCCATGAGAAATTGGGGGTTATACTGGTTATAGTTCAATAGCCGTGTCCTCGCAGACTATACACCCAAGGATGGTGGAATTCAATCTTCATTCTTTTCACTCATTTTCACACATGCACAAGCCATTTACCTTCTCCTCTTTGGGGCTAAACAATTTAAAACTGAAAACTGAATTTCTGCCTTACTACAAGAGGCAGGGGTCTGGGGCACACAGGAGGTATGAGAGCTCCAGCTTAACTGTGTCTGTAACATGGGGTGTTTCCAACTCCTTGCTTCCACCAAAATAGTATTAAATATGCCAACACTATTACAGGATAATTCATTCAAATTTGAGATTATAATTTCAGAGCATAATTAAGAAGATTCAAAAAACAAACTCTAAAACCAGGGACATTTTTTAGTTACTTAGCAATACGCTGTCATCATCTTTTTGCACATCATCTACAGCACAGACAGCAGTTTGATTCTGAAAAGAAAACAGTTCTGCAGAACACAATTCATTTTTGAGTGGTTTCCCTGGCTCAGGAAGCATCTATGTGCTTCCAGGAATGATCAATTCAACCAATGCTTAAAGTCAGCTCTCAAATCTGAGAAAAGTGGCTTTTAAGGGAACGTACAGGCACAGAAACCTTTGGTGTCTAGCAAAGCCATTTGCCTGCTTGACAGAGTAGCTGCACAGCCCACATCTAAAATCACAGGTAGTTAGAAAATGCACAGTCTTGCAGAATTATGTACATGACAGTGCTATATCAGCAATGGTTTCCGTGCCTGCGAGCTTATAAATCCTTTTCCTTCTCCCTAAAGCATATCACCAGTTTCCATCTTTGAAGCAGAAAGTTCCCATGTACATTTATCAGCAAAACTCTACTATTAAAGGATTATAAAAAGGCTTACAGACCCCTAATGGTTAATTGATCAGGGTTTGCCTCCTTAATCTGTGAATCTCTTCATAAACCCTTGCTTTCTTTCAAGCCCATTCTGCATGTTAAGGTGGTGGTGAGCATCCCTAGCAAAAGCTGGTTATACCACAGAGGGCACAGCCTCCCGAGTATGTTTTCAACCTTCAAAACTCCTATTAATAATTGCCCTTCTTATATGTCCCTGGCTTTAATAGACCAGTAGTTAGTAAAAAATGAATGTGCTTCCTCTCATTTGTGTTCTGGCAGGTAGGTTGTCTTTATTTAATTGTCTAATTATTCTTATATCAAGGCAATTAAAAGTGTGCATGCAGGAGAGCTCCCAGCCTGCCCAGTCCCCAGTGTAAGGTAACTTGGTGTAAGGTCTAACTTGGCTCAGTGGGGTGCAAACCTGGAGCACACGAGCTGCAGTGCCTCTGGGTTCTGACTCCCACTGGTACCTAATGGGCTCCCACCCTTCTCCTGCTCCAGGGCAGGTAGCCCTTCCTTCCTCAGAGAAGGCTGCTGGCAGATTCCATGAAGTTTTATCCAAAACCAAGGCGGGTTTCTGAGGGTCAGCGGTCCCTCACAGATGGGTAGCCAGGAGACAGCTACGAGTGGTCCTGACAGGCTGGAGCATCCTGCTCCACCTCCTCCTGCACCTAGGGCTTTGCAGGATGTGGCACAGTGTGCCAGTGCAGAGGGCACAACCTGGGAAGAGCCAGGACACCACTCTCACCTGAACCTTCCCAAGTACCTCGGTGCCTTTTCTGCTGAGCCACTTGGCCTTTGATGGGATGCAACCAAAATTCACTTAATCCATCAAAAGCCACAGGACAGTTGTACCCTCTGATACAGTGAAACACAAACCACAGCATCTCGTAAGCAGAGGAGAAAGTTTTGGTGACCATGGATTTTCTTATCCTATATTTGAAAGATCTCCTTGACACTTTTAAGCATTATAAAGCTGCTCTGCAACAACTCCAGGTAACCTGGGACAGTTCAGGAAACCATTTATAAGCCCTGGAAAGAAGACAACTCAAGGGTGACCTTGAAAATCTATTAACACACTTGTGGCAGACTTGCCCTTGGGAGGGTGTCAGGAGACCACAGCTCCCACAGCCCAGGATGAAAGGGACACATTTACACCTTCATCTTCTGAAGGTCTTCATTGGCACACAATGAACCTGGATGCGCCACTAGCACCTGCAGGGCTGGGGACCACAGTGAAGCCTCACATGCCACCA
This sequence comes from Ara ararauna, assembly GCA_028858755.1. NCBI lineage: Eukaryota > Metazoa > Chordata > Aves > Psittaciformes > Psittacidae > Ara > Ara ararauna. The sequence continues at coordinate 4,645,402 of CM054385.1, forward strand.
CACATCCCTCAGGGCAGACCTCAGCCCACAGACCCTGTCCTACCACCCCTCAGAGTAAATGCATCAGGAAATGATGATTTGCAAGGCTGAAGCTTAAGGTACAACTGAAAGGGAATAAATCAATCCCCATCCTCGCCTTGAACCCACTTTTTAATCTGCTAGGATGCAGCTCTGAGAGTAGGGCAGAAGCCTGGACGAGCACCAAGCATGTCAGATGCTGGAGAAAAGGGTAAACCCTATAAAATCAGGTTAAAGGGTGACCAAGGGCTCCATGGCCTACTAAGTCTGTGCATCAACTCCCAGAGCCCACAGCCCAGATTTAACATCGCCCTGTCCCAGATTGCCCACACGCAGAAACTCATTTCTGGCAGCACAACGCATGGAGGAGAGAAGTGGCAGATCTAGTATTAGGTCAGGGCACTGCTGGGCTTGTAAAGAGACACAACAGAAACAGACAAGAATACTTGTTCATCCTACACACCCCTCGTCCATTTCAATAGCTGCATCTCTGCTTGGCATTACAGAGGGGATAAATCCCACCATGGGGGGAGACGGGAGTTCCACGCAGTGATTTGGTGCAAACCATACAGAACCCTTTCAGCCCAAATCCCCCCTTCCCACCCCACCCTGCACAGGTTGTCCCCACCAGGTGATGGTGGTTTTGGCCCCCAGCATAACCCGGGGCAGCAGGATGAGCCCCTGACCGCAGCGGGGAGCAGACGGGCTGCAAAGTGGTAATTAGCAAACCAGTTATCCCAGTCCCGGTCCGGATCCTGCTGCGCCCCGCAACAGCGGCAGGCAAGGGCAGACCTGCGTGCTGCATGGCAGGGCTGGCAAACCCACCCATCCAGAGCATCGGCCAGCGTGGGGAACACGTTTAAGATTAACACGAGTGCTCCTCAAAGAGCCACATTCACACCTCAGATGCGCACAGAGTTGGGAGCGACAAATCCCTGAGAAGGGAGAGGCGGAGCGAGATCCATCGGGATCCCGCTGCCCTCTGGGGGAACGGGGCGAGGGGACACGGGAGTCTCTCCGCGCCTTACCTCCACTTGTGCAGGGCGAAGCCGGGACACTGGTCCCCGCAGGTGCTGCAGGGCTGGCCCCGCTCTGGCTTCCCCGACGCCGTCAGCTGCAATAGACCGAGAAAGTCAGCCCCGGCCCCTCCGCTGCGGGACGGGGGGTGCGTGCGGGACAAGGGACACGCGCCCGGAAGAAAGGAGGGACCGATGGGGAAAATGGGTGGGAGAAGGGGCAGGGGAGGGAGGGAGGAGGACGCACCCGGAGGAAGGGGGCACTGGAGGGCGGCGAGGAGGGGGACCCACATGCACCGCACCGGGGGCGCAGCCCGAGCAGGCGTCGGGGCAGATCCACAGGTTGGAGCGGAGCAGGGAGGGGGATGCAGGGAGAACCCCGCTTCCGGTACTCACCGACCGGCTGGAGAGCCGCTTGCGGGAGCCGCGGCCGAACATGGCACCGCCGCGCTCCGCGGAGCCGAGCGCAGCCCAGCCCGAGTGCACGGCACCGGCCACCCCGTCCCGTCCCTCCGCCGGCAGCGCTCCCGCCCCTTCACCCCGCCCCTCGGCACGGCAGGCACCGCCCCGGGAGGGCTCGGCCGCTCCCCTACCCCAGGCCGATGGTTCCAGCGTCCTGCAGGAGCTGTCATCATTCCGCTCCAGTGTTAACGGCTCTCCGGTGTCCCGCCGCGCTCCGGAGCGCAGCGTTCGGGCAGCTCGTTACTCTCCGGAGCACGGGTGTTAATCAAACAGGGATGAAGGGCGCACGGAGGGGTTCTGCAGCTCTGAAGTTACTGCTCTGAGCACGTCAGAGGGGCTTCTTTTGCTGTGGGCAAAGGCAGGGAGCAAACAGCCCGGGTTCCTGCTGGGGTTTTGTTCCCTTGCTCATGGAAAACAGTTCTAGTCCGCAAACATGATTAGGATGCAGGAGAAACACTGTCGTGTGAAATGTGTTTGCAGCCTGGGATGTTGGACCAGGGCACAAAACACCTGTAAGAGCCCCAGAGCTCCTTCCTGAGCTACACGTGAGGCCATTGGACAACCACGACACCGCACATCAGCATGCTCTTGTTAGGTCTACAATGTGCTGCAAAGGGATGCCTACAGGCAACAACCAGCCCATACCCCTGGGGATTTGCAATCAAACAGCACATCTGGCACAAGGCAGAGCAGAAGGAAACAGGGAGAGAACGGGGAGCAGCAAACATGCTTCACACAGCACAGGGGGCCTCAGGAACTTGTCCCCAGTGGGGATGGAGAAGCTTTGCCATTAGTATTTCACAGCTTCACTCCCTGGTTGTGGTTGTTCGCAGACCCTGCTTCTCCCTCCCCTCCTTGCCTGCCTCTTTGTTCCTTTGCCTTGCTACCTCACAGCTGGTTAAATACATAATGCTTTGATTTTTCTCTCTCCCTCCCTCCCCCCCATTTTCCATTTCTTCGATTTTTCACTTGTATGTTCCTCCCTTGGAGACAAAAATGAGCCTGGGAGCTGCGTGGTTTGAAGAGTCTCAGGCAAAAAGTTTCAGGGAGATTTTCAGCCTTTACTCCCATAAATGCTGGGGGGAAAAGGGAAAAACCAAAGAATTTTATCATGGAGAAAATGTTCTTTTTCCCAGGCTTTCTTCATGTCATTTGGAAAATATTGACATCCATCCTGGCTCTGTTTTTCTGTCATTGCTATTTGCACCCTTCCAAAACCCTCCAGCTTCCCTCCATTGCTCCCACCTGCTAAATTTCCTCATCATTTTCCTTCTCGGTTTCTCTCCCAGTTCTCAGCATTTACAGTGATGCATGAATATGCTATAAGCTCTCGAGGGAGGAGGCAATCTCTTAAATACACGCACATTTCATCACATAGTGGGCAACTGGTTGCAGATTTGACCTCATATTAAAATATCTCTACCTATAAGCTGTATCTAATGTCAGATCCAGTAGTATCAGGCTGATGAGTTACTGTTAACTCCACTGAAGGTCAATGGGATTTCAGGGAACAAGCATCATGCAAGAAAGAGCCTGAAAACCTGCAGCATTTTGGGTGTCTTGCATAAGATTCGGAATATTTAAGACTCCAATTTAAACTGCCAAAATAAAAGCACTATTGGATACAGGACTTATAACAAGATTCAACGTGCTGTGGGAAATGCTTTAAAGGTGACCCGCAAATCCTTTTTAATTGCTTTGCTGTTGCAAGAGATGCTGTGTGCCCTCAATAACAGGGCTGGTGAGGACATCTGCTATGAGTTTAAAACAGCAAAAGTAAGTCAAAGTCGGAGGGTAAATTCCTTGGAGGTGTGGCTGCACTGAATCACTGCTCCAGTCTTCTGATGAAGAGGCAGATCCTAAATTGCTTCTTAAAACAAGGCAGGTTGGTCCCCTCCCTCCATCCTTAGCTCTCCATGGAACTTTCCTGCTACCCTGCATGGCTTGTATCCTCCAGTATTACTTCAGCAGATACTGCAGGCTCTGGTGGGCACCTCAATATGCAGGCAAGAGGCAGGGAAGGCTCTGAGCATCACAGCTTGCACCAATGTGTTACTGGGAAGTGTTCCTGCCCATGGCAGGGAGTTGGAACTGGATGAGCTTTAAGGTCCCTTCCAACCCAAACCATTCTATGATTCTGTGAAAGAAGAGGGGAGATAAGAGCTCAACCTGGGAGTGCAGAAGATGCAGATAAGGGGAGTGCTCGCTGCTCCCATCCTGGTATGTCTGGGAGGGGTCTGGGGAAATCATGTACCACCCAGAGCCATAAAATATTCATACACCATAGACTCCAATGGAATCAGGTCCTTAGTGACTTCTAGGATTCTAAATGTCTCACGGAAACAGCAGTTTCCCTCTGGCCCAAGATATCCAGGACAAATGAAGGGCTACTAAGGAGGTCTTGGTCCACATTTTAGGGGTGCTCAGATGCTGCATTTACATAAGGAAACAGCCAGGCCAGAACATCATCTCAGGGATGTATTTGGGAAAGGGCGGGGAAACATTATCTCACTGGCCTGAACACTCTTCTTCTCTTTCCTCCCCCAGAAAAGCTGCCAAGAGTAAAGATCTCTCAGGAAATAAACTCCCACTCCCTTGTTCTCACCATGTTCAAAGGGGATGATGCACACATCCTGGCATGTCCCCCTGGGCAGGGGACAGCAACGCAGCTCCAGCCCTACTTGTGCCACCACAAAAGGTCCTTTCAAAAGGGGTTCTTGAAGGTTTGCTTTTAGAAACACGTAGATCTTGCTCTTAAAAGAGACAGACTCAGCTTGGAGGTAGGGGGTGTCATATACTGCTGTCAAATAGGCTCAGAAACAGACACACATGGATAATATATGCCAGACACTTTGTCTGACAAATTATTGTCTCTGCTGTCACTTAAATTGTTCCGTACATCATCTTCCCCTCCCATTTCTCTTTCAACCAAACCTGCCTAGAGGTGACACTTTCCCCAGCCCTTCCCATGACTAAACCCATCTAAACCCCAGTCTGCTCCATTCACGCACTGTGAGATGGGCCCCCTTCCTTTTTGAAGTTATGGATGAGTGAGAGGAGGGAAATGACAGAGATGCTCTTCTTTTCCGGCTCACCACTGTAGCTGGTACTGCAGAAATAATTATGATTAAAAGCAAAGAGCTCAAGAAAAGGTAAAATGAAGCTCCTGCGTTAGCTTTCCGTCATGGTCAGCTGTGCAGGAGCTGACATGGGCTCAAGCCTTCCTGATCAGATAAATACATTTCTTCAAGCAAATTCAGCCTCTGGCAGCAGAAGGTGAAAAGAACAAACCCATGTTGCTGCAGAGCTGTTCTGCTTGCCTGGTCTCAGTGTTTGTCCCCAGTCTCGCAGCTCTGATGAGTCTCTTTTGTAGTGTGCCTCACTGCTGTACGTGGAGGAAAGGAGATGCTATTAGGACAGTGCTCTCCCAGTGACCTCCATCCCCTTTGAGACATCGTCTTGAGCAATAGGAGCACTAAGTCACTTGTGTCCAAGCCCAGTGGGCAGTTCTTACTACCCAGGAAGAGGAGCTGCATGTCCACAGTAGTAGCTGCAACCAGGGGTTGGGAAATACAGGGACAACTCATCCCACCAAAGAGTATGGAATCTGCCTGCAGCTCTGGCCCAGCACTTCTGGAAGAGAGTTAGCTGGCAGACACAACACTTTCATGTATGGAGCCAGGAAAATTTGCTAGTCTTTCCAGGAAAGTGCCCCCAGCTCTTCTATCCTGCAGTCTGTGCTTCATGTTAAGAAATCACCTCCAAAATACCCACAGAGTGCTCTTTGCGTCTGCTCTGATACCCCTGTGCCTCCTACAGCCTAGCTCTGACTGTCAGCACTGGGACAGCAATACCATCAACAGAAAACCCCGGATTAAGACAGAAAACAGCTCCTATTTTGTCTGCTGAACCCATACATTGCTCCCCTCCTCGATTGCAAGGTGAATCTGACTGTTCCTTGTGGTTTCTCCTGCTAGCAGCCTGCACAGTTGAATTACAACTCAACATGAAGCCTGTCGCCATCCAGTACCCTGAAGGTAATAAATGTCTGACTGTTATTAGGCAATTACTGTCTGAAGCCCTTCAACAACAAAAGGAGAGCTTAAAGATGCCTCTAAGTGCCACAGCTGATGAAGGGGCATACTAGGGACCAGGCATCTATTTTACTTCATAGCTCTTCCACCAAGCCTCCTTCTTTGTGCCCCATGAGGGTCTTTTAGGAGGGAAACAATTCACTTTTTCTGCTCATTCCATCTTTGAGATTTGTAGTTACTGCAGGCAGAAAAGGCTGTGCCTAAACCCCCGTTGGAGGTGGGGATATGGAATTTCAGTCTGTGCTGTGCATAACAGGAACCCAGGCCGGCATGAATCATGCTATGTTACTTTGGTTTTAAATGTTTTTTGCACTGCGTAGGCTTTTCTAGGGCATATTCCATCAGGCACATACCGGTCAAATTCCCTTTGAACATTTATTGCACTGTTAGCTTGTAATACACACACTTCAGATGTCAGAAACAGTCACAAAGTGGGCTTAGCAATTTAACAAAACCCTTCCATCATTTTTGCAGATCACCATACATTTTCCAAGTGCTCTTTATCACAGCCATTTGACTACTATTTTTTTTGCTGTATTTGTCAGTTCTGAGGTATTTTGATTAAAGCCCTACTGAGTAATTTCACATTTTTTCCTTCATCAATACACTGATTTGTAAATATCCCAGGAAATTCTTTTTTGTCCTCCCACCCAGGAATGCAAATTGCCATTATGTACTCCCCAAGGTATCTCCAAACAACCCTTCTCCTTTTAACCTTAGGATTTTATTGTGTTAGTTGCTAGGTAACTGAGTAAGATTTATAGCCATCTATTGTTAATTTTGAAGGCGGGCTTCAATTTCCTTGTTAATAGCATTTGGGAGTTGGAGTCCACACCAATATAAACTTGCAGCCCAGTCCCACTCCATGCACTTGTTATGGAATGTGGAGCCAAGGGGATACATGAAGCTTATCCGTCCAAAAAAGGGCTCTGCCCCTCACAAACTCGGTGCTGGAGAGACCCCCAGTGAAGTGTTGGTGCTGGGGCATAGGCTATGCCATGTACCAAGTGCATCCCGTCTGCTGCCCTGCTCCCATCCCTCCCACTTTTCCAGCCCCTTCCTCATCCTCACTGTAACTCCCCAAAATGACAGTGCTGCAGCTTTCTCCACAGCTGGGTTTCTTTGCTGTCAAGCTCCAGAGCCCTCAAGCACAACTCTACCTCACCTCCCTCTGAGAGGTGGGTGGTAGATAGCCCCCGTTCATGTGGTTCCTTAATGCTTCTCAATTTGAGGCTAAGCAAAGCAATCAGCTGGAGCTCTGCCAATTTGCACGAAACCTCCTTGCGCTATAGCAACAAGTAATTTTCTGCTATCCCCAGCCCTCACTCCCCTGTGCTCTGTGGTTCAGCAGGATTATTCACTTTACAATGTAAATTCACACTCCTTCCATGATACCTCTACTTTTCAGGACCATTCCTGAAGATGAAAAAAACCAAACCTATTTAGGGGAACTCACAGAGAGGCAAGTGCCAGGAGCCAAGGCAGGAGGTGAGCTGCTGGGAGCAAAGCCATCCTGCCCTTTGCTTGCTGGAAGCATCACAGGTGCTGTTCGGTCCTTCACATTAATCATGTATTTGCCATCCCACAGGTGGAAAGATCCTTTTATTAATTTTGGTTTAAAACTGCTTTATTGTCTTTTCTCATGGAGGGAGAAGAGCCTTTTTCTTAGTGTTTAATAAGCTTGAAACCTGCAGATAAATAGGGGAGTGAGATACCTGACAAAACCAGACTGACAGTGGTTATGGCACTCAGATCAGGCAGAACTTAGGTAGCTATGGAAAAGAAAATTCAGAATACTGTGCCTGAGGTCTCCAAGATGCTATAAATAGTTTCTCTTTTGGCCATCAATGTTGTCAGGTTTTATATTTGTGCTACTTTTACCTGCTGGAGATACCATTTGGCCAAGGCAAACAGCCCAGGCTCTACCTTCTGGCTAAAGCTTTCAATACTCCCAAGTCAAATGCTTCTGTACATTTAGGATCTTGAAGTGCCCAGGCCATTAGGAATGATCAAATGGGAAAAACTAATGAAATCTGAAAGCAAGTCATACCTGGAAAGCCTCACACACCACCTGCACAATGTGGAGGAAGGCTGATGAAGGGGAGGATATTATGAGATTATCTCAGGCACCTGAATAAGGCAGCTTCTCCCAGAGCGGGCATGCAGCATTCCACGGTTATTTCAGGTGAGCTACACACCAGTGCAAGGCACACCCACTGTGTTTCACATACAGAGCACAATGAAGCTGTGGATGTTCAAGAGCCAGTGGCAGGACTTGAAGACACCCCACTTTGTGTATTTCACTCAGCAGAATCCAGGAATAACTCCAAAAAAGGACATAATCTCTCCATTTGCCCCACCTGGATAGGGACAGCAGCTCAAGATAGAGGCAGCAGAGCAATCTATTGCCCTTGTCTGAGGTTTCCTTAGATTATCTGCCGCTGATCCTGGTGGATTGTTCCCCAAGACATTTGAACAGACCTGATATGCTCAGGTATCCCCCGGGAAGAGAGAAGTGAAGGAGAAAGGAAGACAGACAAGTCTTTCAGCAGCTGAGCTCCAGCACAGATGAGGAGAAAGGCCACTGGCTTGTGCTCTGACGAGGCAAGGCTCAGACTCATCACGTTATTCCCTGCATGAAGCAAACCTCCGTGGCTGAACAACACCTCCTTTCATCAGCTTGGCCCGTGCCATATGTGGTTTATTATTTCAGAGCTCAGTTATTTGCCGGTTCAGCTAAGTGTGGGTATGTTTTATCTGTAGCTGTCTTCTCTCAAGCAAGGCTTGGTTGCCACTGGTGGATACGTGTTTCTTCTAGCTAAGCTGCGGTAAGGCCCCAGCCTCAGGGGCAAGTGCAGTGGTGTGCTCCCAGCACTACAAATCTGGCCCCTGCTCCAAAGGACTGTTCAAACCTCAGACCTGAAGTTAAAACAATTTCATCCAGGGAACACAAGCCATGCGTGAGGCCAGAGCTCCAGCCCCTGGCAGCATCTGGTACCTGCTCTCATTCTTTGCTGCAGGCAGCTTCACTCACTCCTGCTGGGGCGGGGGGGATTATAGAGGCATGGGAGCAAATAAGCCCCCACTTGTTTTTGCCAGCGGCTAACCTGGACACGTTTGTTCTTGCCACTCATTTTCCAGGGAGCCACCCCTGGTACCTTGAGCAATTAAAGCATTTCACAGCAAATACTCCTTTCTGCGTGGAGGTGGATGAAGGCAGGCGGCGAGCAGTGAATAGCTTCAAAGTGGAAGGTCACCAAGGTGGCCAGGATGGATTAGTAAAGGACAACACAGAAAAGACCTGATTAATTTAATTGCTCATCTGAAGCATGGCTGCAGATTAAAGAAGGATGAAGAAATTCTAAGCAAATAAATGGAGCCGAGTAATAATATTAAAGGAGAAAATGCATAAAGCCCTGCCTCCCCTTGCACCCTCAGCCCTGCATACAAAGGGCTTTGTATTCAGAGATTACTCCAGAATTTTGGCACTTCTCACACTGTCTTCTCAGAGATGGAGACACTGACTACTGACAAATGCGTAAGTAACTGCAGCTTGATATCACTGCTGATGGCTTAGATTGAGCAGGAGCATTAAATCCAAGCATGCACCTAAGCCTGTGTGGAGATGCAATGTGGAAACCATTTGGGCTCTTCTGCTCCCAGCAGAATTGAGGTTTTCCTGGTGGAAATGGATTGATGTGCGTGGCCTCAGCCTCTGCATTTCATATCCAGCTGCTGTCTCGAAGACCCTGAATTAGCTTCATAATGGAGAAATGTATTTCTACCTTCCCTTGGCTTAAAATGGTACCTGTACGAACAGTCAACAGATCATGTCTCCAAACACTTTGGAAGTAATAGTTATAGCTAGAGTAGGCAGAACTCATTTAACAGAAAATTTCACAGGTTTGTGTGTTGGTCTTTTTTAATTGGAACAAGCAAATAAAAAACTCCATGAAATAAAGTACAAAAAGCATATGGATTAGGTCAAAACACTATTCTCTTCTCATTTTGCTTTTTCAAAATCTGTGCCTTGTGTTTGGTAATATAAAATAGCTGAGAAATCAAACCAACTTTGAAGTGGAAACTCAGGCTTTTCCATGAAGGCCAAAAATAACTTCTCAACATTCTTCATCTCGCTATTGGAAAGAGAGGTCAGAAACTTGTCAACTAAACCTCCTTCTGGAAAGCTACAACACTAATTGCCTGGATTACTCCAGCACAGGCAAAAATACTTGGAAATTAGTGGAAATCAGCGTGAGACTGACAAGCACCAGTTTTGGCCACTGGCTCCTTCCTCCTGCATGATGCAAGCTGGAGAGCTGCTGCCAGGAATTTGTTCCTCAAAGGGGACTCATCCCCTCCCACTAAATGACCACAAGCTAAGGTTAGCGGCTGCTGGATGAACTCCAGGGTATTTCTTAAAAAGACTTGATTTGAAGAGTTCTTCATTTGAAGAGTTCAAGTGATGGGAGAACTTACCACATGGATTGAGTTGCTTTGGCTGGTAATGACTCCTGAGTTGTGTGGAATTTCTGCCTCACCTCAATGCTGTTCCCCCAGCAGAAATGCTTTCTCCAAGTTAGCCCTCAATCATCTATTTGGGAAGAGGAGTTGTGTTGGAAAGACTCACTAGCCCAGGTCTGGAAGTGCCTCAATGGAAAATTGTCTTTCAAGCCCAGCCTGCCCTCTTCGATCTCTTCTGCCTCTCCCCATGTTTCAAAGCATGGCTATGCAGGTGAAGAAGGTTTTCTGCCTACTGTCCTGATATAAGACTAGCTCCTTGTGTTTCCAACAGCCTTCAACAAAATGCATTTTATTTTTCCATAGAGGAAATAATGCCCATTGTTAAGGCAGAAGAGAACATTGAAGAGATGAAGCAATCACCTCAGTCTCTGGACCAATTAGTCCTGCTAGGCTGTGCTATGAGGCTGAAGAAAAGCACTGTAATTTTCATAGAATAACTGGATCAAAGCATCAAAAGTTAATACTTATTTTAATAAATGACCCTTTCATTACACAGTGCTGGAAGGTTAAGTATGATTCAGACTCCCTGTTGGCTTAATTCCACAGCAGCCCACATTTTAAATCTTTATAATCATTTGTTAAGGATAAATGATAGAAAAGAAAGACACCTTTAAGATGTTTAAACTAAGAAATCAAGCTTTTCAAATACCACCTGTTCTGTTTTCTGCATCGGACTGTTTCAGACAGCACGAGAAAGGTATCCTCTCTCCTTTTGGATTGAAAACATGGAAGATGAAAAAGGCTGGATCTGCCAGCCATAAGAGATCTGCTGCCTTTTCTGAGGCAAAGCATGAGGAACATACAAGGGAGGACAGAAAAATGCAGCTTCTTCACTCTTACCTGCTGCCTCTGGGGCAGAAGCAATGTTAAGACTTTGCTGAGTTTGTCACTTGGGCGCCCTCCACTTTTGGTCCCCACATTTGCTTTCTCTCAACCCAAATTTCTTCTACCTGAATTTTCTTGTAGATTTGACACTATTTATTTTTTTTTTTCAAACTTAGAAAAGTTGATTATTTTTGCAGATTTCTTTAAATAGCACTGCCAGCAGTGTGGGCCAGGTCCAGCATCCCAGCTCATCCTTCAAAAACATCTGGCTCCCTTATTGTCCCATGGAAAGGGATGTCCCTGGCGCATGGATGGCAGCACCAGCCAGTCACCAGCTGCACGGGGCACCTCTGAGATATGCTTATGTATGTTTTGTACCTCAGATCACTCCTCTTGTAGAAGAAACTGGGAAGCATCAGTCTATCCAACTGGCAGGACACAAGTGGATGGCTGAGGCCATTCTCCAAGATGGTCCCTGGTCCACAGACCCCATTGTGGGTTTGGGGTATGTCTTCATATGGGACGATGAAACAAGGAACCCAAAGCTTAGAAATAAACACCAGCACAGAAAGGAATGTTTACCATTCAATGTATTATTCCCTTGTGTACAAAGTATTTTGCCTGTATAATAGCACACATGTATTGAAATATGATGGCAAATGCAGAAAGACCATACAGACATGTCTTATGGGTCTTTTCATTTCTTTTTGAGTATAAGCAGAAAGAAAAGAAACACTGTACAGGAAAGTGCTTGCCAAAAATACCTCAGTTTGTAGAAAAATAATGACATTGATATAAAACCCCCAGAGTTGTTTCTTGAATAAGAAATGCCTAATATCCTCAAAGTCTGTTCCTATTTAATGAAGCCCTTTAATGAACCACAGGATCAGTGCTCTATCATTTTTTTTCCCTTGTAGTTTATTTAATATTCTTTTAGGTTTCACTTGCTCTGTTAATAGCTGCTATGAAACTATATGGTAGAAATGAATGTGTACAGGTCAAAACAATATCTTTTTTATAAATAGCCATTCACTTCATTAGAGAAAATATAAACCTGTACTTTCTAAGCACCACTGTTTCTTTCTAAAGTTCACAGTGCAATTTTCCCTTTTCCCCTACAGAAGTTATACATAAGTAATTATCATTTAAAAACAAGTCACTTTTCTATTACTACTCCTTTCCCCTTTCCCTTTTTGCCTCTTTCTCGTTCCCTTTTCCCCTTTCCTTTCATCAGTTCTATAGCTGCTGGACTGTAACACAGCCTTACTCGCCTGCGAGATGTCTCCCAGCTGAAATGGATGTGTCGATCCCCGACTGTCAGGCTGTCTGACAGGTTTCACTCTGAAGGCTGAACACAGCCCAAGGCACATGAGGTATGAATTCAGGGATCAGATCGTTTATCCCTATTTATCCAACTGTTTTGTAACAGACTGATTACACATCCTTTGGGGAGCTCTGCGAAAGACGCACACAAGATCCTGAGGTTGCATTTGTTAACTGTTTGCATCCAAAATTGAAAGAGTTATCTGAAGCAGCAGATAAGCATCTTCAGTTTTCCAAACTGCTGGCAATTTTGTGCTGAAAAGCTTCCTTTCCTTGTACTTTGTGCTCCTGTCTGCCCCAATAGAGAAGGCGAACGGGCAGCATCTTCCTATCACTAAGTAAAATTGTGGAGAAAGAGATAAGGGACATAGTCATAGACTACAAAAATAATCTGGTCACATCACCCCCGTTCAATGTGCTATGAAGCTCTGCACAAAGGCGGCGTGCCTTCAGCAGTGGGCTATGTACAGGCAGGAACCATTGCACAGCCGCATTTGGTGCCTATGGGAGATGGCTCCTCAATTTATATTTTTTTATATATATATATATATATATATATAAAATATATATATATATATAAGCCAGTACTGAAGGTCTGGTTGTACATAGGGTGGCAAATAGGCAAGGAGCACAGATGCCTTACCAGGAAGATCCGAAGCAATACATAAGTAGGCGTAAAGCAGCTTGTTTTTGAAGGGGGGGGCAGAGTTGTCTGTAAGTACAGAGTGATCTTGTTGAAGTAAGGCTGAAGCTTCCCTTTGCAGATGGTCTGTGAGAGAGTAGGAAGCTGGGGAAACGCTGCAGGTGCCTGCAATGGAGTCCCCTGACCAAGAGGAAGGTGTGGCTTGGCTGGGCTTGCTGTCCCACATCCCCTGTGGTCCACACTGGCCCCAGGGGAGATAACACTGCAGGGATGCTTTCAGCTTCCTGTTAGGATTTTTCGACAACATCCATAAGAACCTGCATCACTTCTCAGCACACAGCCCAGGGAAACATATGGGCTGACCAGCCTGTCTGGGATGAGTTAATACCCCACTTCCAGATGGAGCAGGAAGCACAGTGGCACATGCAATTAGGAGACAAAGATATGGTTTTTAAAAAGCAAATTCTCTTCAGAGCCCTATGAAAAAGGGGCTTGAGCTGAAGATCCATCTGCAGGAATTTTCCTAAACCTGGGGTAAATCTTAATTTATTTGAACCTGACAATTTTTCTGCTTTCTTCCCTTTTTCACTGATAAAGGCACTGGATTAACTAAAACTACAGAGCATTAATAAATATCATGTTAGCACCAAACCAGTACTTTTAGCACTGGCCACAGAGGTCATGTGAAATTCAAAACATACCTAAAAGATAAAGATTGCTAATGCAACTAGCACTGTATTCATTGTCATGTTTTCCTCGAGTGCTGTCAGCCTAATCCCTAAAAATAAAATTTAAGCACATCTTGTCTATTTTCCTTAACATAAAGACAGATTGAAATGCCAAAAATACCCCTATGCAGATTGTGTAGCACCATAGAGGGCAAAAGCAGCCCATAACTGAAGGAAAATTACTGATTGAAAGTAAACAACTGAATACAGTGACAATAAAGTATCACTTGTCATAATGCTACATATAATGTAGAGTACGCAAAATGCAGTGGTTTGACTGCAGGATTTAACAATAAAAATAAAAATAGGAAAAGCAGCCTTAATATAATGATTTTACGTACAAAAATATTAAATCAAAATAAATAATTCCAAACATAAATATTAACCTGTACATTAAGAATATGCAATCTATATACATACATAAACATAAAAAAGTGGAAGGCAGAGGTATTGCATCGCTATCCTTCATTCATCTCATCTCCGCTTGCAGACAACCTAGGAAATATAGACAAGGTGACATTAAAGTCAGACCATCATCTTCTGAAGCCCCATCTACTCCTTTAGGATGTTTTGGGAAGGATTTCCCTTCATGCAGAAGCAGCAGGGAACTTACCATGGCTATAACACCTGAACATCAAGGCCTGTTCCAGACGATGGAGTGCACTTCCCACAGTAACCGCCACATTTTCCTACTACTTTGGTACCATCCTGCAGGCAAAATCAGAAACGACATCTCAGGTAAGGGCTCAGGAACATCATGCTGTGGAAGGGCTGGATCTGGGTTATTCTAGTCAGGGTTTTTAATAGAAAATGCCTTGAAAGGAAAACAAATCATGTCTAAATCAATCTATGAAATCAATGTTATATTTAAATACATGCAAATGTAATTCTCTTTAGCGCTACCAGGTCAGATGGTGAACACAAATAAGAAAGGGTAGTTTTGATTTATTACATTGAAAGATGCCCAAGGAGAAGACCATTTGGAGGGGTATCTCAAGGGTATCTGCTTTCCCCAAACTGCCCCACAGTGAATAACTAATGAGTGGAAAACTCAGCTCATGCAAAACTGCATCTAGACAGTAACAGCTTCTCAGCTGTGCCTGAGCACGCGAAGGGCACAGGAAAGGTATTTGCAGGCGATACCAAGAAACATCCATTTGGAAGGAAAAGGTCTGGAGTGGCTGCAGTGACAAGAAGGAAAGCAATGGGGTGAGGCTTTGCCACTTGCTAAGGTGCTGTCCCTCCTCAGTTCTGCATTTCCAAAGCCAGAAAAGACAAAGGAAAATGTGGAGTGGTCCTGGGGTTAGCCTAGTCTCCAGGAGAGCTCAGCAAGGACGATGCAACCCTAGCCTTGAGTCAGGAGATTAACATCTCCATCTGACCTTCCTCATCCCACCTCTGCAGAGTCTTTCTCCTCTTGGTCATTACGATGGACAGACAGTCCTTGAGGGGAACTCAGCCCTCAATTACCAGAAAATTGGACCTAAGTGCAGGACAAGCTTGCACAAAGCATTTATTTTTAAATGAGCTCCATCCTGCCCCTGACACTATTGATCTGTGATTGCAGCAGGCTGCTATCATCTCTTCTCATGATGCCTGCCTTTCTTCTGATTCTGCAGGCAATTACACCCTTGGAACAGCACTTGACAGATGCGAGTGGGTGATGGAGGTAAGAGTTGTCTCCTTGACCCTTATTCTTTAAAGCTTGTTTTGTAAGTTCTGTTAGCTGTGATGGTGTCTGCTCTCCACAACCCCCAAGTTGGCTGCATCTTCTTTATGAAAGGGAAAATAGCAAAGCACCTGCCAGAACTAAGCTGCCAGGTCTGTGCTGGTCCTACCTGCACTGGAGCATGATTTGCTGCAATGTGGTTGGACCAGTAACATCTAATTCTCCTTTAAGAGCACCAGCACTGATGAGGCTCATGGGGCTCCCCGGAAGCAGGGATACTGATAGCAGTACAGGAGAGGATATTTTGCAAGTTGTTTTCTATGAAATGGTTACGGTGACATCCGTAAGTTTGGAGAGCTTTAACAGGGGCAGTTGGGATGACTCATATGAAGTAACAGCCAAAAAAGCAATCCTGGGTTTCTCCAATTTCAGAACATGACACAGAAGCAACAGTGTGTGAAGGCACACAGTGATGGGGTTGTTAACAGGCCGGCAAATTAAGCCATACAAGTTCAGATTTGGGTGTGGGGTGATTCTGAAGGTCTATCTGGCTTACCCAGAGACCACAGGTTAGCAGAGCCGCAGGTGGATGCAGGGGACAGTGACCTGTGATGCACCTGTGAGGACTCAAGTCTCTCCCAGGCATATAAGCCCATCCCAGTGGGACAGTCCACGTCCTCCTCACTTTATTGGCAACCTTTTGGGAACAGTTCCTACTGAGGGCGCTTGCCTGGCCCACAGACCCTCTGCAGCAAGTCAATCCCTGCTCTGCAGCCCTGACCACATGCGTCCTGCCTGCTGTCTGATATACATTCTGTGCTGGACATCTCAGACAACTAAGGATATGGCTACCCCACAGCAGTCACGGTTAAGCAGGCTCATTAATAAATTGCAACAACTCACATCAAGTTAAACCCACTAGCTCCCCCTCTCCCCATCCAATTACAGGCAACAGTTTAATGTCAGATGCTATTCTTTTGTTAGTGTCTACTTGGAAGATGTTACCATGAAACACAACATGGCAATTAAAAGCCTTATGAGCAGGTATAACTATAGGTAAAATTACAACTCACTGGGGATTTCTGGATTTCCGACACCGCGTAATTCCCTTGTGAGAGCCACTTTGCTGTTCCTGTTAAGGACAGGCCTGTCCCATACAGGTCTATGCTGAAGCGACCCTAAAAAGCAAGCAGATGAGCCTGGTTAGCCCAAAACACCATGCTTTGGCCTCCCGTGGCTTGCCATAGTGTCAGTTTTCCAACAGGATCTTGCCAGTGATGTTTAAATGTCTTCCATTGGTCTGACAGTGATTAGCACATATTGTTTGAATCACAGCATGTCTCAGGTTAGGAATTTCCTTCTTCTTGGTTGCTGCAGGAAAGGAGGGGGTTTATCTTGGGTTTTCACTGCTTTTTCACTGTTTGCCGGCTGAGGGCATTCTTGGCTTTTCCATGGCAAACTGCAGAGTATGACGTGATCCGACAGCTGATGGGAAAGGTACCCAGCGATGAGCTGCAGCTGCTCTAACTGCTCCCTCCTCAACTGGAGAGGGCACACTTGTCCTTATTTTCCACTGGGCTTCCCCCCCTCTGGCCTTCAGTAAAATCAAAACTCTTTCAATTGCTTATTTCTTAAAAGTGTCCTTCACTTCATTCCACCCCATCTCCAAATCCACAAAATGATGGAAAACCAAGGGCTATGCCTGCATCCAACACACAGCCCCCTGGCCCTCCCCTTAGCCCCATGGCACACCCCAGCCCTGCCTGTTTTGGGACCCAAGGAGTTTGGACACATCCCCAGGCTGACCCACAACCTAGCATGGCCGCACGGTACCAGATGGTTGTTAGCTCTGCTCCTTGCACTTGCTGCCTTGTGAATTCTGATTTTCGGTGAGGATCAAACTGCCTGGGTCAGGTAGATGGATATTAACATTCATGAGCCTTCTGAGGTAGGAAGTCAATCCCTAAGCTGCTGAGCTATGCAGAAAAACATCAGCTCTGAAAGTAGGGAGGGAAGGCAATAGAGAGGTTTGCCCTCTACCGTGTGTTGCAGCGACTCCTTGATTAATGCTCTTTGCAAATGTGGTCCACCCAATAGCCTGGACTATCCAAACATAGAATCCTAGAACAGTTAGGGCTGGAAAGGACCTTAAGATCATCAAGTTCCAACCCCAAACGTATCACTTATCATCCTCCAGCTCCACAAAAGCTAATTGTGCTGGGGACAGGGGGCAATCCACCTATAGCAAACTGTTAATCAGTCTCCTAAAGACTTTGAAGAAAGCATATTTTTTTCCAAGCAACTGGGCTTGGAATAGATATCCTACATCACCTCCTAGAGCTTCTGAGAAGGTAACTTAGCCTGTGCCCAGCTCCATACTTTTATGGCCAGCGCCTCATGGTGCTGGGACAGGCTGAATTTGCCTGATGCACAGGAAATGTTCAAAGCCAGGTTGGATGGGGCATTGAGCAACCTGGTGTAGTGGAAGGTGTCCCTGCCATTGGAGCTAGGTGATCTTCAAGGTCCCTTCCAACCCAAACCCTTTTCTCCTTTACTGTTGACTGAGGCCCAGGGGAATGTCCCTTAGCCAGTCCCAACACTGGCCTGATAATGACCTGACATTTTCTCTCATGGAAAATGGAAGGTGCTTCCTTCATGGACAAAATAAAGATTCCAATCACTAAGATGAGAATGTGACACTCTCCAAGGTTGGGCTAATGTGATTGGCAGTAATTAATAGAGGGCTTGAACATAACAAATGTCACCAATTGCTATGAAATGCTATTGTGAAATACCTGTGGGCACTTGGCTGCACTGTAGCAGTCCCCAGCAGTGGCATAAGGAACAGGTCGTCCATCATGTGTCCGTGCAAACTGTAAATCAGTCGCTGTGGAGAATAGTTGGTGAATAACATGGAAAGAAAGATGCAGGGGAAGAGACAACACAAGTGAAAATATGCTCTTTGCTAACGTTTAAATTCACTAAAGCCGGTTTCACACATTAATCTTAAGACTGATGGATTTTTAATATTAAATCCCTCTATTCATCCCACATGTGACTCCCAGGATGTGAGCATTGACTTTAACATGACACTTAAACACTCAAACTTCACAGTTCAGTTTAAGCACATTGATGATTTAAGGCCTAGGTATAAATAACAACAAAACTCAAACCCATGACTTGGGGTTTATTTCTCCATCAGAAAATTCCTCACGTTCAAGAAAGCCATGGAACCTCCTAGATCTCCCTTTTAAACAAAGGCAAACAACCACCTCAGTGCTCTCCTGGCTGCCTCAGCACAGGGTCGGGGTTTCAAAGGGAATTGGGGTATTTTGCTCTGGAGGGATGTGAAGTAATCAAGACTCATTTAGATGGGGATGTGAGATAGCTCCTGCCTGACAGAGGTAGGTGCCCAGCTCCTTTTGAAATTCAAAGGGAGCTGGTATCAAATTTCCCAAGGGTGGTTCTTTTGAGCTCTTTACCTAGGAGCTTTTACAGACTATTAGTAGCTTTTTACAGACTGATAGACTGGGAGGTCTCACGGCTTGAAAATTAAGTGATAAAAAAAACCCCTTATCAGATAAAGAGTCATTTTACAAGGAAGGATTTTTGATTCACTGAAAAACATCTCTGCTAGATGCTGAATGAGTCCCCAACAATATGTTGTGCTTTTAAATCATTTGATGGAAACTGATAGTATCCCTGGAGTCAGTGGGACTGAAACCATGACCCTGTGGGATGCTGCAGGCTCCCAGCTCCCATGAATGATAAGAGAGACAGGGTATCACTTATACTGCACAGCTACATTCCCCTCTGCCCCTGCAAATCCAGGGCCTCAGCTCCATCACTCTCCACAGAAGTTATTTCCCCATCACCTGGCTCTGTCAAGAGCTTCCTCCACCCTGGCCCAAAGGGACCAGCATCCTGACCCCAGAGGAGTCCCCTGCACAGGGATCCCCTGACATACACGTGTGTTAAATGAGATTAAGCCTTCGGAGTCCCATCTGAAAATAGGAGACCAAATGAAATAAAGTCCTTAAAAAGCCCCATACACTGGCCTGCCAGGAGCATGCAAATATTCATTCTGCACAGCAGATGTACCAGCGACTGTTATAATGTCTTTCCATATTATGGAGAATTAGTATGAGCATCTCTGAGGTACTCAAGTTGCAGTCTCTAAGCTTAAAGCAGCAAACAAGTGACCAAGTTTCAAAGCAGTGTTTAACAGGAGAGCTCAGGAATGTTGCTCACTACAGTACTACTTCTTGCTTCTAGTTACAGCTACATTTGTGTAAAATAAACATATTGTTTTTAATGGCAAGGCCCTGGTTTTACTCACTTATTATTTGCATAGTGTTCAGGTCCAGCCTTACTTTGCTGAAGGTGGAAAACCCAGCTGCTGTGTAATCTTTCCTACACTGGCAGTCTTCTCGTCTGCTCCCGTTATACGGACATTCAGTCGGGTTATGCAATCTAAATCAAAAGAAAACCCTTTCTACTCATGACCGGAAAATATTGCCATGGAAAATAAAAACACTGTGCAGCTCAGGATTAAGGGATTTCCTACCTGTATCCATACACTTCTGAAAAATTCTCTGCATCCCCATTTACAAGGGTCACGTACTCCTTGGGGCTGTCAGTCTGCATCCCAGAGCAATACACCTGAGAAAGAGAAGCCAGAGTTTTGTCAGGCATCATGTGCAAAGGGATGGACAAGAAAACCAAAGGTAGAAAATCCAAGAGCAGAAGTGAAAAGCACACACAGGGTCCTCTTGCACCTTAGGGAAATGCATTAACTATCAATCTGTTGCTGAAATGCACCTTTAATGTCTTCCCTTTGACTTGAAGGAAATACTCGCCATCTTCAATGACACCTTTGAGATTTTTAACGTCCTTGCAACTCCTTGGTAATTCACCTGAAACAAAACAGAAACACTTGTAGTCACTGAGCAACTGTACATCAACATTTGTTTTGTAACACTGTGGGGCATACAAAGAACCAAAACACCCTGCTTATCTTATAAGAGGTTTTCCTGAAGTGCCTTAGTGCTTAGCTGGATGGCTCCCAGTGCTTGGAAACGCTGCATATCTCTAGTTTGAGGGGAAAAGATGCAAAGCCACAGGAAAGGCAAATCTGCAGACTTACAGTCATGGACATTGTGGCATGTCCTCCTCTCTTCAGGTTTCAGATCTGCATGGCACAAGCTGCTGACCTGGTCATCGTTTGTCAAGCACTGCACTGAGCGATGCATGACTCCAACTCCACAGGTGACAGAGCACTGCAAGACAGAGATTCATGCTCTATCTCCAGGGTTTCTGGGCTTCAGGAGTACAGGCACAGACTGTTTCCCTTGTACCAAGAAACAGCAGCAAAGACCCTGATCCTGCAAAGTATTCAAATGCAGACTTAATTTTAATCAAATCAGTAGTCCTCTTGATTATTAATCACTTCATTATTATCATCATTAATTGTTTCAAGAAAATGACTGTACTTTGTTTAGCACTCGCACACTTTACTGGATGAGGCATTTGGTTAATGTGAACCATGTGCTCATGAAATTGTTTATAATTCACATTAGGAAGGTCATACAAGGGAGAAATGTTCACCAGAAGGCCTGAATGGTAGAAATCCTTTCCTGGCGGCTGGCAGGCGTTGCTTGGGTTGCTGACAGGGCCCTCAGAATAAACACAATGTGGGTTAGTACTTTCTATCCATATTGCACCAAAAACCCCACAGCCTCCAAACCTTCTCTCCCCTCACCCTCTGGAAAAATCTGTGCAAACAGCAAAAATTTGTCATCCTCAAACAGCCCAAATCAAGAGCAATCTTTATGCTGAAACTGCACAAGTTACTGGAGCTCCAGAGCAGCAGCTTGTCTGAGTTAGCTGCTGCTAAGCATGGGCTATGGGAGTTGGGAGCATCTTGTTCCACCTCCACAACTTATAAGTTCAAGTACTGGAGAACTGAAAATCAGCTCTTTCTACAGGTGCCAGGCTGGGCCACCAGGAAAATGATGCTGCTTGCCCATTATGAAATGATTAGTCTGAAGAAACACATCATGAAGGAGAAGGTCTTCAATGTCTCATGGTATTCACAGCTTGTCATTTATCCTTCATTAGGTCCAGATCCATAAAACTTAACTAGGGAGCTGAGCAGGACTCTCTTTGTCCATCAAAGGTGACGGTATTTTACATTAAATCCCTTTGAAAATCAGAGATGAGAACGGTCGTGGTGCGTGGTAGTCACTTGGATGTTCAGCAGCCCGAAGTGAGGAGAAAGGTCTGGCTTTCTGAAATGGATACTCTTTGCAATGAACTTGTATTAATGAGTTGGACATTTTACACTGAAATTCTGCTGGAAAATACCAATTAATTGAGGCTGAGCTCTTCGCTGTAACTCCTCTGCCTTGACTTTAAGGGATGATGTCAAGCTTCCTATGGAGCAAGAGCAACTTAGGTTTCAAATGGCTCTGCCATTTACTTTGACAATTTCCACTACGTTTTGCTTGATTTGACCCTTGTTGCCTTGTAAAGGTTTGACAAATGCCTGAGCTGGGTTAATAAATCAAATTTATGGGAGGAACACCACATTTCAAAGGATGTCAGGAGCCGAAGAAGTGAAATGTTATCACCTTAACTAAAGCCTGATCTTGTAGTTCAGGCCCCCAAAAGAGGCTCAACACAAATAACTTCAGCAGAAAGGCTAAGTTCTTTCCCCTGCCCTGTTCCAGCATTTATAAGGACGAGGTTGTGTGGAGGGGGAAGAAAGTAAAACCCTTTTAAGGCTCAGATTACCAGCATTTTGGCCTATAGGTGGTTCCCAAGTCTTGCTCATACACATGGACAAGATCAACCCTAGTTGCCAGCTATCCCTAAATCCTTCTAGCACCACACTTTCAAAATACTCCTTTTCTGGCAAAGATCCCACTTTCTGACTAAGCATTCAGCATGACCATCAACACTGCCACCAATTTTGGCTACATCCAAACTTGAGATCATGATTTACTGGTAGCTGCTGGGACTCCCCCATATGATGGGGTTCAATCTGGAGCACGGCGCCCTGCACACACCAGGGCTGCTGCTGCACGAGGGTATTCGTTGCATTCATTTATGCAGCTTTTAAGCATTTCCTCACCAAACTTTCAGACTGTGTCTCCCGGTGTAAGGAAAAACAAGTTTGTTCCAACGATTTCAGTTACAAAAAGAAGTTTGCCAAACTCACGCTTCCCCAGTTGCCAACACGCCAGGATGCTGAGACAGGGCACTCCCCGAGGTAGCAGGGCTGGATGTTGGGTGGCTGTGTGCCAGGACAGTTGACTGTGTTCTGGTACCCGTATTCATAGTGGTCCTTCCCAGTGTAAATCTCGCTGCAGGACACGAGGCGCTGCTTGTATCCCTTCCCACATGTAATGGAGCACTGCGAGCAGAGGAATTGCCTGTTAGCACCACATGCTTTGGGAAGGCTGCCCAAAATGGCAGGGAAAAGCAGACTTGACAGCTTGAGGGATCATTAGTAACTATTTAAGCCAGCCATGAGTACTGTGAGTGGCTACAAGTGGACCAGTGCCTGACACTGAGTACCCTGTTCCTCCCTGTGTCACCCCTACAGATTCTCCAGGACTCCCTACTCCAGGTTGGCTCCTGGGCACATGGAAACTCTCCCTAAGGGCAAAGAAAGGTGCAGAAGATCCTTGGGAACTCAAAAGTGCTTCTATTATTTGGGTTTTCTTTTTTTTTCTTTCCCCTTTTTTGTTTTGGTTTGGGTTTTGTCATGGGATGCACAGAGAAAGAAAATGGTCAAGATTGACCCTGAATAGCAGCTACTTGCCAATAACTAGACAAAAAGGGAAGATTTTCCTCGTAATTAGAGGGCAGACAGTGCTCCTACCCTTTTTATCAACAGGCTGAGTGGGAGCTGTGGTGAGCTGAGCTCTGGCTCTGTGAGGCTTTGCCCCCCTCTGTGTCTTCATGGGCCTGAAGGGGGGGTTACAGGAGGTGGGAGGGAGTGGTGGGTGTCTGGGCAAGAGGCAGTCAGGGCTTGATATTAGCACCTTAATGTTTCTCTTAGAAAACCACCCAGGAGACCAGGCTTCTCCAACGAACTCTCATCTCTCCGTTTCTCTCTCCTGTGCTATCTTGGGTGGTTCGTTTCTACTCCCCCTCAGCCCCAGACTGTTTTCTTTTTCTCCCTTTCCTTGTTCTTTCTTTCTAATCAGTGCTGTGTCAGCAGCTGCCTTGTAATTTCCCTCTGCTGCTCCTCCAAGTGGAAAGTAATCCTTCACTTGCAGCAGAAGGAAACAGGCTGAGATTAGCCCAGGTCCTCCCGCAGGCAGCGCCTGCCACAAAGAAAACTCATCTGCTTTCCTTGCCGAGCCCTCTCCCAGCAGTGAGAGTGAACCTGCTGCCTTTGCTCATGCCAGAGACAACACCAAGGAAGGACGTCCCTACAGTCACATCCAGGCTCACCTTTCCCCCTGGATGCTCAACCAGACCCTTGCTCATGGAGCTCACTGGGAGGGGGTGGGAATAACATCAAATAAATGAAATGAAATAGCACAAACCCACAGAGGGTGCCTGTTGGAGGCAATGTGCTTTGGAAGAAAATTGCCTCTAAATATTAGTCAGGATGCTGAGCATGCTGGCGTTTATAGTCTTTAATATCCTGGTCTTCTCCCACAGCCCTGCTCCTATCTCTGCAGCAGGGAAATTGCACACTGAAACAACCCCAAAAATAACAATTATACCACGCAGCGCTGCCCTGCCACTGTTGATTTGGGGTGCAATATCTCAGTGAGGCTGGTGGCGAGAGGAGGAGAGCGTGGCCTGGTGCGGAGCAACATGTCCCCTGTGGAGGGAAAGGGATGGAGACTCACCTCCGACCACTCTCCGGTGATCCAGACATACTCGCAAGGAGGCAGCCCGCAGCTCTCGATCTCGGGAGGGCGTTTGCTGGCATCGCAGTAGCCACTGTTCTGCGGTTGCTTGTTCTCATCCACACAGAACACCTTGCGGTACCGGGATGCTTCCCCGCATGTCTTCATGCACTGTTTTCAACAAACAACAGCTCATGCAACACATCAGGGACTTTAGCAAATCAATCCACACCCAGAGCAAGCCCTCCTGGCAGCCTGAGTGAGTAGACGGCTTTGTGCCCCGTGTTGGCATCTTCCATTGGTATCACCCAAGGCCAAATTTGATGCTGAGCATTGAGGGAGCATCCAGTGACAAACTGCTCCCATCCTCTGGAGTAAATTCCAAATGTAGGGAAAGAAGTGAAACTGAGGTAGCAAGTATTGGGATGGGGCAGATGTGGAGTCCAGTGATGGGACCAAGAGGTGCAGGGATGGGCATGCCAGGTCAAGAGATGCAGCAAAGGGGAAAGGGGCCAATCCTCAGGATTTGATAGGACAGGGGGAAACAGCTTTAAACTGAAAGAGGGGAGACATATATATTAGGAAGATATTAGATATTAAGAAGCTCTTCCCTGTGAGGGTGGTGAGGTGCTGGCACAGGGTGCCCAGAGAAACTGTGGTTGCCCCATCCCTGGCAGTGTTCAAGGCCAGGTTGGATGGGGCTTGGAGCAACCTGCTCTAGCACAAGGTGTCCCTACCCATGGCAAGGGGCTGGAACTGGATGAGCTTTAATGTCCCTTCCAACAGAAACTGTTCTGTGATTCTATTTCAGCTTTAGTAAATACAGCAGCTTGGAGAATGACAACCCAGCCATTCCCCTTCCAACTTATGCCCTTGGCTGTGGCTGGTGTGGCTGGTGTGGGGGGTTCCCTACCCCTGTTCCTGCCAGCGGGTGAGCAGCAGCACTCTGCTCTGCCATGGCATGGGGCACATCTCTGCAGCTGCTGCAGCAGAGGCAGCCCTATGGGTTTATTCTCTTTCCAACGCTGCCCTGAGCAATATTAAGAGCAACCCATGCTAGCTGAGCACAGCTGCTCCCCGGGGGCTTCTGGAGACTTTAAGGACTCAGTTCTTTCTCTGCTTATCTTGGAAAAGGCTGTGCTTCTGAGAGTGGGTCTTTGCTTGGAGAGCATCTTACAGAAAAACACATAAAACAAACTAAATCAGCGTACGAGCAGCTGTCTGGATAAAACCCTATTTTCTTAAAGTTATATCCTGAAACGGACTGCTAACACTTTCAACTAACTGGATTAACCAGGAGAAACATGCATGAATATAATCACTTTATGTAACGTGCAGGAAATGTCTTCCCCTAAGGAAAAGGATAAAACATTCAATCAGACCATCCCTATTTGTACAGAAACACTGCTTGAAGTCACCCAGGACTGTCCCAGTTTAATTTAGTTAGAGTCTCACCCTCCAAACATCATTTCCAGCCTCCCCAAAGTAACTCCTGATTTCCTGACTGGCCCACAATTAGCAAGATCTTTGTGGGTTCAGCTAATTGCAAAGCACAGGCACTGTCAGGCCTTCACTTTCCATAATTAGCTGTCAGAACCAAGACTTTGAAAAATCAGATCAATCCATAGCAGGAGCAGCAAACCAGGAATGTCACAGCAACCTTGGCTGTAAATATTTAGTAACTGAGCAAAGCGGAGGGGGACGGTGAAGGAGAGGCAGTCCCACAAAGCAGCATCTATTCTGAAGGAATAACTTAGGAGCTCTCAGGCAACAGTCAACACTGCAAAATCTGTAGTCTGCCAAAAGGCCCCAAGGGCTTCATGTGCTTTCAACCTTATTTACTCTCTTCCTATAAAAGTCCTTGGAGTGGAAGCTCCTCCCAGGTCTGTGCCGAAACACAGTGATCCTATGGGCACTGGAGGAGTTTGATTTCCCCAGACAGCAAACAAGCTGTGCTATATTTGCCCTTCTCTGATACCTCTCTGTTATATAAGTAAAATCTGGAAGGGGTTTATGCATGCGAATAAGGAATCATTATGCTCCATCATCACTTAGCTTCCCTTTCAGGGGCAGTATGAACCCCAAACCTTCCTGCTCCTTCCCAACAAGGGACTCTCCAGTGCAGTGAGAGCAGCGCCATGGGATGCTCAGAGCCTGCCTTGCCTCTGGTTTGGGATACACCAGCCCAGCGCATGGTCATTAGCACAGAGTGAATCGTTCCAGCCCTCTGCTGCTTACATTCAAAGGGGGCACCTTGCAAGGATTAGGAAGACACAAGGCTGATTTTGTCTCCTCCCTTTAATGTATAATTAAGCCTAAATTTGCAAAGTACATTGTATCAGGCTTAATTTTAAAAGGATGAACAACCTCTATGCCATCAATGCATCTTTTGACACTGGCTTTGAAGAGTTATCATATCAAAAGCCCATCGTTGTTTAAAATCATTAGTTGCTGATGAGAGATCGACAACTTCAAGCACACACCAGCCTGCTTTGGGTTTCTCTGCAAATAATGGTTGCATTGCCAAATAAACTTGAGCCAGCCTCTGCGCATTTTATCATCATCAGTAAATTAAAGTTTGATTATTTGTATTTTTAAGTATAACTGGTAATTAAATTAATCCCATTGAGATATTAAATATGGCTCAAAGACAGCAAGGCCATCATAAAATAAATCAAAGAGAAGCACTGCAGAGTTTCCAATCAGCCACCGCAAGGTTATAAAACATTATTCATGTAGGAAGTGGACAGTTCAGCTAGCATGAAAAGGCTATTTTTCCTTCTAATATGGTGACAGATTTTGTATGCAATCTCATGTTCACGACTGATCTAAATCTCCCACAAAACAGAGGAGCAGGGTATAAAAGCTATTGGTAGCAAGGGCTGAAAAACAGCTCAGGCATTTGACAATATTCGTCTCTTTTGCCTCATTTCCCATATTCTGAATTGTTTTCCTGGCAGTTCAAATTAAGAACAATTTCAAACACTTCTGCAACTGTTTTGGAAGAGTAATAATAATAATTAAAAACCCCAAAGGCATAGCTTCAGAAAAGCATTCTTTGGCATCTTATTTTAAATCAAAATCTGACATAGAAATGAAATGAAACCCCAAGCCACAAACACTCCAAACATGCCTTGGGTAACTGCAATCCCAATGAGACAAGGATTTTCCCCCAAATGGCAAATGTCAAAGATTCAAACACTGCATTGCAGCTTCCAGAAAGGTTTGTATTAAAAAAACCCTTTCTCTTCCCAATATTCCCTTTTTCTTTGTGACCATGGTCTGCATTTTACTTCGACATTAACAAGGCCCTTTCTATTGAGTTTCTTCTCCCTGGTGTGGGCATTGAAGACAGCTAATTAATGGTGATACACCAACAGAGCAATAAATGGTTTCCAGTAAGTTCCCTATTCCTTTCATTGGCAAGACCAATATTTTTCCTAAAAATAACAACAAAAAAGGAACAATACAAAACTCCATCTTTACAGATTCCCTTTAAAGATAAGAAAACAAGAATAAGACAGCGCTGGGATGTTATTTTACGTCCTGCCTTTCATATCAATTAGGGTTCATTGCTGTTCCCTGCTCAGAGATACTAACGCAGTCTCTGCCTCCTCACTATAAAGAGTGTGTAGCCCCTACTTATGGCTGGGGAGAAGCTGCTATTACCTTCTTTCACCAGGTACGTCAGAACAAAGTAGGAAGTGCTCAGAACTGCTTGGAGTCAGCCAAAGGGCAGAGCTCACATTTGGGATCTCCTGCATGTCTCTATTAATGGTTATTTATGGGTGAGGAAACTTCCAGTCCAGCTTTCCCCTAGAAAAGCTCCCCAGGGGGAAAAAAAAACCTCTGTAACACAGTAAAGATTTTCCCAGTGCTGGGAAACTCAGGAAAACATCAGCATCCACCTCCCACCAAGGGCTGGGAGGGTAGAGGCAGGCAGAGGCCTCTTGCCACTGGTTTGAGAAGTTGTAAAAGTAAAGGGAAGAAGCAAAATGATGGGGTAGGAGCCATGGCTTTTCAGAGCTAATCACACCATTGGGTAAGGATTGCAACTGCATGCTGTTTGCTGACCTACTTTGCTGCCTGTAAATTTATTAGCTGAGGAAACATAATGGGCTCTGTAAAAGCAAAAGTTCATTGCAAGGAATTTGCTCGAGCCTTCTGGGCTGTTCCTACATTTCTATTCCAGGCTGGGATGTTTCTGTTGGGTACCACTGAGCCTGAATCATAGAATCACAGAATAGTTAGGGTTGGAAAGGACCTTAAGATCATCCAGTTCCAACCCCCTGCCATGGGCAGGGACACTTCACAACAGACCATGCTGCAAGCTAAACTTATTTACACTGTTCCTACGAGACCAAGCTGCCTGGTGTATTAGGGGATATTAGACAATGTCACACACCCAAGTGCTTGCGGTCTGGGGTGCTTGGCACAGTGAGGAGCCAAGAAGTAGCTTGTGAAGGAGGAGGGATGAGAGAAAAGCAGGCGCTGACCTCACCTTGAATCTTTCCCTGCTGCAGCAGAGAAGCTGCACAGCCTCTGTACCTGTGAGATGCTTTTTCTCTTATCAGTAAACTTGCTTTTCCTATCTTCCCCCTTTTTTTCTTTCGTCTTTCCTTAGTGACAGAAGGGCAGGCTCTCAAGTGCCTGTGAACACCAAGGCTTTGAGCAGGAAGCCGGCAACACTTCTCTATCTTCTGTTACTGGAGCATGAGGCCCTGTTTTGCATTCACACCATGGCCTCTTTACAGTGTCTCAGCAGGCAAAGGAACCTCAGCCAATTTCATTTCACTTCAAGACCTCCCCGGGCCATGCAGGAGCAATATAAAAGCAGCCTGACTGCCAGTGAATGCTGGACCCCTCCACCCCCTCTATCCCCATGGAGGGCCCATGATGTGCAATCCCCTCCTCCCTGTGTGACAGGGGACATCCTCTCCATAGGAGTGGTGGCCCATTTGCAGGTGTGTGACACAGGAGGCAGCTCCCCAGAGCTGGAAGCTCCATCACCTTTCCCATTTCCAAGGCTGGCAGTCCCTGGGAAGAGCCTGGGACAATAGGACAGAGATGGACAAGGACTGGGGCAGGGATGACTGAAAATTGAATTAAGCCAGAACAAAAGTCATCATTTTGGTGCCTGGTCTGAGCTCTCTCTGCCAAAACCTGTTGTATACTCAAAGCCTGCCACAGTGGGCACCATCTCCTGTGGGACACTGCATCTCAGCTCTGCTTATAGCTTGACAAAAAGCATGGACCAGGAGCTCAGTGAAAAGAAAGAGCCGGCAGAAGGAGCTGGGGTAAGGGGCAGGAAAGTGGGAATTACCAGTCCTTTAAACCCAGAAGCACAGGGCTCACTGCTGGAGCAGCACAGCAGGGCTCAGCCTCCAGGAACAGACCCAAATCTGCCCTGCCCAAAACCTGCTCACTTTTTGCATAGGTCCCAGCCAAACATAGGGCAGCACAAAGCCATATATTAACCCTATCAAGGTACTTCTCAGCTCCCTCTTCCAGCCAGCACACATGAGCGTTTCCTCTGCTTTATCTTTTGGCAAGCCCAGGCTGCAACCCCAAAACCCCATCCCTCCAGCACCGATCTCCAGCCTCAGCAACTCCTCATCTCCAGCACCATCCTGCACAGCACGCATGAGAGCACAAGTGACGTGACCCCAGGGAAGGGAAGGGGGGGGACCCCGCTTACCGCTTGCCATTCGCCGGCTGCCCAGCGGTGCGTGGGGCACTCGGGGAGGTGGCAGTCCTGCTGCGGAGGGGGACGGCTGGACGGGTCACATTCTGCCTCCTCGGCTGCCTTCGGGGTTCCGCTGTGGCAGTGCACGGCGCGGCGCTGGACACCCCGGCCACAGGACACCGAGCACTGGAGGAAGGGACAAAAGGTGAGTGGTGGTCGCAGCCGTCACGGTAAGTTCTATGGGTTCACCCTCTGCTTTGAACTCAGCGGCCGTGATAGCAACGCGCTAAAGCCAGCATTTAAACTTCCAGGTGAGGCTTTTCTGCAGACAGAAATCGCTGCCCAGCTCAAGCCAGCAGGAATTTTTGCAGTGGGCTTCAGTGGGGTCAGGATTTCCCGGCCAGGATTTCTGTTGCAAGAACCTCTGGAGATAGATAGCCACACTGCTAAACTTAAATCACAACACGCCAGAGACAGGCTCTGCCTATTACTTCACAGGCACTCAGATCAAGAAGGTAATAGCTCAAAATATATCAAATGCCACAACTGCAGTGGACTTTAATGAAAAGCAAACTTGGATTATATAGAAGAAAGTGTGTAGCAGTAGAAAGGTAAAGGTACGATACAAGCTGGGGTTTCTTTCAGCATGCATCTAAACATGCCCATGCACACAAGCCTGCTAGTTTGTGAAAATAAATGTCTTTTTTTAATGAACTGCATTTCACATTTCTTTCATTACACTGTGGGCACATTCCTCCCCACTTCTAGGCACAGCAAAAAGAGCCTGAATTCCTCTGTTTCTCAGATGTCTTCAAATTATCATCTACACTAACATGCTTTTAACAGCTTGTTTTTAGTTTCATGCAACATTTCTTAGTATTGTGACTGCACACTGTAATATGTTTAGCAGTACTTAATGTCCCTCTGGTATTGATTCTTCCTGGCTAGATCTTAAAGTATACTGTATAGATTTGGAATAAAGAGAATTTGCATTTATAGAAGAAAGCATATAAAAATCAAAGGTATGTATTTACAACACAGCTATTACAGTTAGCCTTCTGCTGAATTAACCATTAATATAATCTTATTAATACATCAGGAACTAAGAAAACAAGTTTACAGCCCGTTACTGCAATACCCACAGAAGTGAGCCTTCTTAAGTCAGGGAATTAAGCAGTGCCTAATGGGGAAGCAATTCTCTCTTCTGCAGAGTATTCCTCCATAATGCTCCATTTGCTTTACTATCTAAATGCCCCATAAAGCCAAGAGGACCAAAGAAAAGCTGACTGTGAATATCTGCCGGGCTCCAGATATTTGTTAGAGGGTGGAAGGGATTTTTTTTTGTGTAACTTTTGAAAATAGCAGTGAGATTTCTGTCGCTGGTGATGCAAATGCTTCCCATATGCTGCGCTGCTGCCCTGTGATTAACAGCGCTGTGTTTGTCCTATGCATTCCACAGGGAATAGTTAAACTGAATAATGGCCACAAACTTGGAGAAACATGTACACCAGGATGCATACCATGCTCCAAATGCTGTTTGGTTTGCATTTATCAGTCACCTAAAAGGCACATGCCCGGGTATATTATGGTAAGGGAGCACTAGTGATGCAGTGGGTCTTTCAAGAGGGCTGTGCTGTGTGTGACACCTAGGCAGAGCAGGTCTGGGGAGCCAGAGATTGGTCCCTATCTGTGCTGGGCAAAGCATGACACCAGGTAAAGCCATAGACTCATTTCACTGTGTGCCTAGGTGAAACTTGGCCCCTGTGTAAGTCCATGAGAAAAAATGCTGCACCCTGATTGAATATGTGTGAGGATTTGCAGTGGGGGAGCAAACTCTGTCACTGCATTTATGGCTAGCTTCAAAATCACACCATTCCACTCTATTACAGAGGCAAGAAAAGAAGGTTTCCAACATCGTTTTCATCCTGTCTGTTTTAACCCAGAACAGCCAACCTGTGTCTACCTTGGGGAAATACAGCTGGTTGACACTGCCAGAAGATACTCAGTCTGGGGCA
Organism: Ara ararauna; assembly: GCA_028858755.1. Lineage (NCBI taxonomy): Eukaryota > Metazoa > Chordata > Aves > Psittaciformes > Psittacidae > Ara > Ara ararauna. Next base: position 4,677,278 of record CM054385.1, read on the forward strand.
GACAGCTTTTGCTGTACTTATATATATTCTCCTATGGGATGCTATGAGTCAGGCAGCCTGTTAGTCCTTTCAACAATGTCCATATGTTTTCCCAGGAGTGCTCCTTTCCCCACTGAGAAAGTCAATCACCAAACTGCCAAGTGCCAACACAGCTATAGAGAAGTTCTACCTGATGCTCTACCTGTGTTTTCAGATCAGCCTGGATTTCAGCCTGTAGCTGCAATATGTAAATACCACACAGCAGAATAAATGTTGGTATTTTTGCTAAGTGAAATGTAAATGGCCATAATTGATACCACTTAGGAGATGCAAACGTATTAAATCTGACATTTCAGTGCAGATACAAGCACATTTAAAACTTGGAGAAAAAGCCTTTTTTGCTTGCCTTCTGATATTACAGATGTATTAAAAATGCTTTGCTGCAGGAAAGTGGATTCATAACAATCTAGAAAATGATTATCCAGCCTCTGAATACAAAACACCCAGAGAGAAAAAAAACTGGAAGCGAAGCACAGCTGCCAGCGGGGATTCAATTTAACCACTTCTGTATTTTTTAATCCTGATTTTTGAATCATTCATTTTCCAAAATGAAAAAGAATAAAACCCTCCAAAACCTTAAAGGTGCATGAGGTCCTGTGCATATGTGGTGACAAAGAAGATGCACTCTTATGGGAAAACCTTGTCTTATTTCTCACACAGACTCTTGCTGGTTTTCCCAGGATGGAAGGCAGCCAGCTCACAGCAGCTCAGCTTTGGGATTATCTTTCTGAGGCAATTAGACCTTCAGAAAGCTTTTTCTTGATAGGATCGAAGAGCAAACTGATCATGGCTCCTCTTTTCAACAGTGGCACTGGTGATGGGGAAGGTGACATGGAGTTATGGTGCCCATTTCAAACCTGATCAATGTATTGGGTATTCAGAGTGCCGAACCCCTGCCTGTTCTGTAGCCTTAATGAGAAGTTCTGCACCTAAATCCACCTTGGCTATAAGGCATTAAATCTTCTGCAAAGCCATGCAAGCCCTGTGCTCTCACACGGCCATGGCCAGTGCCCTGAACGTGTGATAGCCGCAACTCTTCATCTGTCACAGGCAAAGAAGCTCTGCCAGCACGAGTGAGGATCAGGATGCAAGGAAGCCACGTCAGAGCTTCCAAAAGCCCAACTTGATAGTGCAGAACGAGTGTTTCTAACCCTTTATTTTTCCCCAAGCAAGATTCAAGAGCACAACCAGCATCAGGGACCTGGGCTGAGGAGCCACCCCTGGAAACGAACTGCCTATTCTTATCATTAACATACAAATATTCCTTAATTGCCTAGTCACAAGAGATTGCCTCAGGCCATAAATCACCTCATCCTCCTATCACCTTGGGTTTCTTTCTCCACTTGCATAAAATTAACTCTGATCATGCAGTATAATGTTGGGAATTTTAAAACACACACTTGTATCAACTAATATTAGTGTGTTTTAACGCAACCAACAGACCATTACATTATTATGTTTACAGTTATTAGCTGTAAAAAAATTACTTTAAATAAGGAGCAAATGGGATATGACAAGACTATCTAATGGCCTCAGGTTCCTTTTCGATCTAGCTTCCTGTATAAAATTGAGGTTTCAGTCCTGCAGGTAATAAAGGTAATAATATTGACTTGATTTCCAATATGGGAGCATTTCACAGGGCTATGCACAGCTACCTGAGTGCTCCCAGCCATACCTGGGGTAAAGGACTCAGACCTCAGTAACTGAACCTCCGCTTAGCCCTTGACATACATAATGGCAGATACTCCTATCCTATGAATTCAAAGGTAAGCATTAAGAAAAAGTACAAGTCTGAAAACAATTATAGAACATCAGTGGGTTTATAGCCTTTTTTAATAGTCGACATTAAACAACGTTATGCTGTCCTAGCCCTAACATTTGTATGTGTGCCTGTAGCAATGTTAATGGTTTATCTTTCAGGAAACCTGCATGCAGTGAGAACGGGTGTTTTGTACCTTAATTTGGAAGACAGACCTCAAGAGAACGTGATGTTTTACAAGTTAACAGTTTATTTAGTCTAGGATTTTCAATAACTTTGCTGATTAGCACACTAATGAGGTAGAGGGGAAAAGGGAGAAAAATGAGAGAGAAATGTTCTGCAGCAGATTCAAGATGATGACAAAGACATTATTTTTCAGGAAAACAAGGATTTGAGGTATGCTTTCAGCAAACAAAATGCTTAATAACTCCAAGCACTTTCACATTTCCAGCAGCCTCTGCTCTATGCATCAGTGTCTGACTTTTTAATGAAGCAAAATCAAGCAATGAGCTTGTTAAGAAACAAAAGGGAGAGAAAAGCATTTTTAATGAAGAGCTCTGATTCTATGTTAAGCTTTCCCAGGAAGCCAATAATGAAATTAGTTTCAGATTTCTCAGAACTAAGGAAGGTTTTGCTTGGGATGTGACATTTTAAATAATAACGATATTAAAACCACAAATAAGTAGTAGATTCTCTTTAATATTATCTACTAATTCCTCTACTAGCAGAAACAAAATAAACAACAAGGAATTGACTTTCAGATAGACACTAAAATCAAGTTGCCATGTTTTCAGCTGGTACAAATCACTGCTGTCCATGAAGCTACACTGTTTTATACCACCTAAGGATCTCACCCAGAACTTTTCACCCTTAAAAAACTCCAGAGGACAGAAGTGATGGGAAAAGCAGCTTCCAACCAATTTGACGGAGGAAGAATATCCAAGGGTGCACACGGGTATACAATGTGTCTCACCTGTCCCCAGTCTCCTGCTTTCCACTTCGGACATCTGCCCCCTCTGCATTTCTTTTGCATGTTGGGCTTAGCAAGGTGCTTGCAATAATCTTCTTCTATATGCCTCCCTTCCTTTGACAAACAGTACACACTGCGGTGCTTTTGGCCCCTTCCACAGGAGACAGAACACTGTAAATATAAAGTAACAACAGATCAGCTTTAATGCAGGGCCATCTATATGGTTATATATGGGCCATGGTTACCCAGGGCATTTTCTTGTAAAATCCCAGGTTCCCACAGCCTACACAAGGCTTAAGGGGGATACAGAAGGGCAGAAATATTCCCATTTGCACTTAATATTGCATGATATTCTTGGTCAAATCATCCCAAAATGCCAGTATCAAAATAGAGAAAGCAGCTGACATTCAGCAGGGATAACAGGCTGGATTCCTGGCATTGCTCCAGTGGTTTCAAAGGAGCAGAGTCATCTTACAGGGATCAAGGCAAGAGCCCTCAGTATCTACTTAGAAGAACTTGACAGGAATTATCTCCATTTACCTTGGTTCAAAGGGAGGTCAAATGTTGGTAAATCAGGAGAGTAAAGTGTGATATACACCTTTACAGAGGAGAATAACTGCACAAAGGATGAGGCAGAAGAGAAAAATGCAGTTTTCCCATGAGCTGTGTTAATGCTCGCATTTGTTTTACCAGTGTAGACTGATTTACTTGGGTTTTTTTAACCTAAACAGACTGAAATCAGGACATGCTCATCCTTTAGATTTATGCATTTTGAAACCAACTCAGAAGGTAGCAAGAAGGCAGAGACTTGAAGAATCAAAGCAAAAAGCAAATCAGCAGGTATGTTAGCTGTAAGCTTTGTAGTGAAGCAACTAATTTCAACCTCCCTCTGCAGGTTCACTGAACTTTTTCAAATGTGACCACTTTTGGCATGCAAACCCCAAGCAAAACTTCACTTTGATTTCAGATTAGTCTCCTCCAAAAGATTTAGGAATCAAAGGGGTCTGCAATCACGACAAGAATTTAATATGACAGTTCCATGTAGAACAAACCTCTTACTCAGCATGACGCACCTAGAGACTCGGCTTCAATTTCTTCATTACATGCTATGTCATAAGCACCCTGGTTTAATTCTTGAGCACAAACATGCTATTTCAACCACCTCTCAACATAAAATGTTCTGATTTCTGTACAGAACAGAGCAAACATTCAGAGATGAGGCTTCTACCTTCATTTTGGAGGCACTCCATCAGTATATTTCCTAAGAAATAAATTACAGCCCAAGTTCTTCCCAGCCTATGAATACGTCTAAACTTAAAATCCGACAATTTATATATGTAACAGATCTGGAACAGAAACTGGCATATGCATTGACAGCTGTGATTACTTTGAATTACAGCCATACTTCCAACTCATTCAGCCCACAGAGAATCAGTGAGAGAGCAGTAACTTGCTCCAAAATGGAAAAGTTCAGAGCAATGTGGAGAGAAATGGATGTAACTCATCAGACCAGACATTGCTGCTTAAAATCTTGTATAAGCAACGTCCTGAAAGGACTGTTTTTCTGCTACAAGATATTACAGAATGACAAAAGGTAGCCCACTTCCTTTGTGATCAATAAGGGTTTAAGGGCCAGTAATGATGCTCCTCCACCATTAGAGAGGTGGGGAAGCCAGCCCAGCCTGGGGCATGGATGTCCACCTCTGAATTTTCCTGAGCCCAGATCCAATTTCAAGATGATAGGCAAAAAAACCCCAACAAACAGAGGAAATGTTGTCCCTTGTTCTAAAGTAAGACTTTCACCAGTTACCCAGATTCACAAACTTCACTTTTTTTCTTTAGCATCAACAGAAAAAAGATTGAGTTAATGTTATCCTATTTTTATAAGCCTTCAAATTTCATCAGAAGTTAATTTTTTCACTCCTTCTACATCTCACCCCGGGCAATGAACGTCAGCAGTAAGAAGGAAACGTCAAATCCTACCAAACCCAGCTGTAAACTTCTAATGCTTTTATCCATTTACTATCTTTGGACTAAGCAGCAGCACTGATACTTTAGCAATAATTCAAGTGCTCCTCAGTAAGTGCTTTCCATGCAGGTTGATGGCATTTTACTGTGACAGCCAAAGCTAAACAGTAAATTCACAGACTTGATCAGCACTCTCTCTTGCGCCACATATCCCAGGCAGGTACAGCCTAATGCATCTTTTCTCTGATTTTAAAAATGTATTGGATCCACTACTTATTCTAAAAGAATAATATACTTACTCTCAATCCTTATAATAATACTTATTCTAAAGGAAGAATAACCACACTGTGCACCAATGCAAGCACATATCTGGGGACCTGAAGTTGGTTGATAAATATTCAATCTCACAAATAATACAGTGTTAGTCATTTCCAAAGTCATTATCTTCCATCTACAAATTGCTTAACTTTAGTCTGGTGCCTGAGTCTAACATTTAGCTCAGGATCAAACAAGAAGACTGCATGGATTCCTTGGTGCGCTCAGAGGCTGAGACCTAATTTGCCTAATTTTGTTAATACTTAAATGTAATTCCCAGGATGCTGGAATTAATAATTTCTGTGTCTGTCTTCAATATAAATCAAAGTTAGGCAGTGTGCATTTTTAGATCTAGATCACCCATTTGCTTTCATGCACATGTGAGTTACGATCGTATTTGCACTGAGAGAAAAGAGAAGCTGAATAATCTAATGTAACCCAGTGTCAGACACTGAAAATTCCTTTGCAAAGAGACTACTTCATAACTGCCTTCTAATTCGTCTCAGGTATTTCCAACTTTGATTTGGCACATAGATTTTAAGTATATGTGAGCTACATGCAGAAAACAATTTAATAATGGGCTTCATCTCAATGCCATGTGACTTAGGGAAGTCACTGCCATCAGCCCCATCATTTATTTTGGACCCTGGAGAAAGTTTGCATTTCATTATCAGGACTCCTCATCACTTATGATATCTATCAATAAGAGTGCCATAGTGAGGTAAGCTTTGACCTTGCCTTCTTTACAAGATTTGAGTAGCACAGACAAACCTGCTCCTTTCATACTTCTCCTTTTCTTTGTTTCTTTGCTATCTCCCATCTCCCACAGAAAATACTTCCAAGTACTGGGGATGGACAGGCTGCCCTCTGTGGAACAGGAGCCTCATCCAAGGTTCTTTGCAGTCAATAGAAAGACTTCTACCGGTTTTCATCACCTCTGGATGCAGCCCTGAAGGTGTATCCAAGGTACTGTATTGACTTCTTCCACTAACTCAGATTTCTAGAGTCCAGGATCACAGTCTGTTGTTGCCCATGGTCAACCCGCCTCTGCCTCCACTCAAGTGGGGGGAAAATGTTGCTCTGAAATGCTGTTTCCTTCCTGTGACTGAAGCACAGCAAATAGCACCCGTTGGTGAACCTGTGAGGGTGGCCAGGCACGGAGAATGGTGTGAAAACAACACATTGTGTTGTTTCTTAAGAAAAAAACACAAGAAACAAGATGACTGTGGCACATAAAATAATAGAGAAATACTATTTCAAAACATCAGCTATAGCCATTACACTAAAGACCCTACTAAACATTCTTCTTGTTATTATCTTCATTATCTCCTGAACTTGCCACAGTCACACCTGGTGCTGTACATGGAGAACAAGAACGAAAGGACTTTCCTAAGAGCATTAGAGCACAGATTTAAGGGGGTTATGTTTATTACATGATCAGTTTTGTTAACATGCCAAGGACTGGGGATTGGCATACTGCTGAATCATTCAAACAACTATACTGCCTAGTATAAATAAAGGCAAGAAAAAAGCTTAAATAAATACGACAAAAATATTTCCATATCAGCTCTTTCCAGAAAGGTCAGAACATGATGCTAAATATCTCCTGCAATGCATCACTCTGCTCCAGCACAGCAGCAAGCTTATGTTTGTGTTTCCACAAGAAATTTGTTTTCTGTTTCAGAGTTCAGCAATGACAGAGATCATTCTGTTCCACCAAGTATGTGCAAATTGCTTTAAACTAACTCCTGCTGCATTTCCTATTCTGATCATAGAATCTCACAGTGGTTTGGGTTGGAAGGGACCTTAAAGCTCATCCATTTCCAACCCCCTGCCACGGGCAGGGACACCTTCCACTAAAGCAGCTTGCTCCAAGCCCTGTCCAACCTGGCCTTGAACACTGCCAGGGATGGGGCAGCCACAGCTTCTCTGGGCACCCTCTGCCAGCGCCTCAGCACCCTCACAGGGAAGAACTTCTGCCTAATGTCTAATCTAAATCCACCCTCTTTCAGTTTATATCCATTCCTTCTTGTCTAATCACTACATGTCCTCAGAAAAAGCCCCTCTCCATTTCTTGTTGGCCCATTTAGGTATTGGAAGGCTGCAATAAGGTCATTCTGATATTTTGGACGATGAGAGTATGTCTCATTCATTAAGACTTCTCTAAATAGAAAGGCTGCTACCTAATTCACTGGGCTGGTACCAGGGTTAAAAACAGAATATGTACTCCAATAGCTCTTAAAAACTTGTACAAAAATGTCTGTCCGCTGTGCCCAGGTCCTGAGCCTCCTGTGGGAAACCATGACCTTCTCTTCTGCACAGGGAGCTTATGCTGGGAGCAAGGCCAGTCTGGCACCAAAAGGACTCAAAGCCCTGGGCACAAATGAACAAATCCTGATGAAAAAAAGGAGACAGCAAAGAACACTCAAGAAGAAACAGCAGCTCCATTTCTTGTGAACTGTGCACTGAAGGAGCTGCTTGACATGCGACAGGAAAGCAAAACAACAGCAAGAACCTGGGGACATTCTCCCCCCCCCCCCCAACGTGAAAGGCTTCAGAAAATGCTGTCAGATCACTATTCCTGTGCATCAGCCAACGATCTGGGAGGTATTTGAGATAATGAATGCAAGCTGTGGTGATCACCAAACGAACTCCCAAAGATAGGTATGCTCTGATAGCTCACCAAGGGCAGGGCCGGGGGCTGGGAAGAATTAGACTAAAACCAGCTTTATCAGATTCTGCCAGGAGCAACTTTTTGGAGGAAATTAAAATAAATCCTTGCAGGTTTAGATTTCCACACATTAAGGATTATATGGAAAGTATGTAAGCCCTTGTTCATCCTTTCCAACTATCTGAGCTGAAACATATGCTGGGTGAAATAAAACAGAAAAGCGACAGAGCCCTACAATGCTTTACACCCCCTTTTCTGTGAGGGGCTGTGCTCCTGCGTGTCAGCAAACTTCTCCAATGGTGAGCAGAGCCCAACCTTGCACCCTCACAGTTACATTTCAGCATCCTTTAGTCTATACCAGCTCTTACTATAACTCACACTGTTGTTAGCAGATGCTGAAATCACAGCCCTGTGACTTCCATATCTTTGGGATCTCCCAAGGACACAGGACATGAGCAGACACACCACCAAGGAAAGCCTGGATCATTCCTCACCAGCTGAACCTTTACTTGAAGTCTTAATACGCCTGAGCGGTGTGTGTTACCCAGCAATAGAGACTCTGTGGCATCCAAACTAACTTAATTATCTTCACAACAGCAAGGTATTTAGCAGGTAACTCCCTTGGCTTCAGACAGTTAACAAGCTCAAAGGAGGGGTTCAGCTCCATGCTATGATTTCTCCAGTGGCTGCAGCATCTCAGGAGATGTTTAGGAAATGGTTTGTTTGAAACCTTTTTCCTTCCACAGATCTGTTTTAGCACGGTCTCATGCCCAGCTGCATTGGCATGGTGAGAAATCCATGCCTGTGGGCTGGGAATATGGCAGGGAATGATTCATCCAGCTGGGCTTTCCTCTCCTACCTTAACACACACAGCTGGGTGATTTTAGCTGGTACTAGGCCAGAAAATACATCTGATTTTTGTATATTTAAAAGGGAAGAGTGATCTCTATATTCAAGGCAGGACAGCTGGACCAGAGAGCTGACCAAAACACACCAAAGCATTGCACTGCAGTTTGAAAGAAGCTTTAGAAATGCTTAATCAAAGCAGACTCCCCAGAAAAATGGGAGGATTAGAAAAAATACATGAACATTAAGGATTTTGGAGTGTGCAGTTCAAGTAGGTTTGTGAACACTGTCCAGAATCCCTATGGAAATGTCCCAAGGAGCCCACCCAGAGGGCACAAGAGCAGGCTTTGCACCAGCATCCCCAAGGAGAGTTCCTCTCGCTGGGCATGGGTGACAAGGAACATCCATGCTGGCTTGCCCTGACTCTATTGCACATAGGGTCTCCATGCTCCAGCTGCTCTGCTCTCAGCTCTGCAGCAGAGACATAGAGTTTTACAAGTTTCTCAAAGGAAAGGATTCAACTGGATGTGTTGTTGCAGCAGAGGGAAGAGGTTGGTGTGTCTGGAGCCCATTCCTCCAGCAGCACAGACTGCCTGGAGAAAAGGATAATCTTGGGTTAACTCCTGCAAGATTTAAAGCCCTGTCAATACGCAATTTCCCTGATCTAGGAAACCTCACAAGATATATGGGAGTAAAGCAGGTAACTGCAGCAGGAGAAGTCTTGAATCTCCCCTTCTATGACACCCACTTAGTAAATAGCACCTTCTCCCCCTCTTTCACCCACCCTGTTGTTAGATCCGACACAAAGACTTCACCAGGTACAGAAAGCAGCAGGGCTGTGAACACACAGAGCTGCCTTAAAATCTGCATTCCCTGCCCTTTTCCAAGCTATTGAACTTGAACACCAAACAAGCAAAAGCCCCTAAACAGCCACTGCAAGTCTCTCCAGGGAGTGAGGGGTTAGATGGCATTTCCTCAAATCAGGAGGAGGTGTGTGAGCTACCCAAGGACACTGGTATAAAGGCATGTGGAAGGTGCTGATGGAGCCTATTTTCCATGCTGTGGCACTTTAAAGAGAGTAGCAATTAAAGCAGCAAGCAGCCCAGGCTAACTGACACTTCATATTTTAGTGAACAGTTGTATTATAATGCCATTTTATAACTTCCATTTAAAGAATGGGATTTTTCAGTATTGGATGGAGTGAACCACAGAGCTCTCTGAGGAATGCCAGCCCTATTTCACAGGTGTGTATCACACCACAGGTTTGTAGGAGCACTGGGCTGCTGGTTTTATAAAGACAAATCCTGTCTCAGTGCAGTAGGGATCAAATACTGTCAGCCTGCAGACAGTCTTGGGCATCAGACACATTTTCATCTATGCTGCTGGCTCACTCACCTCCCCTGCGAGCTAGTAAAAATTAAAACATGAATAGAGCATTAAGTGCCTTTGGAACAAGACCGACTACATCATTTTTCCTTAATGACTGCACAAATCAGCCACCAGGAAAGTTAGAAACACAGTAAATATCTTTGTGCTTAGTTCCCTCATCATCACACGTCCTTGTTTCTAAATGCTACAACCCCTAGGATCTGAGCAACAGCAATTATTGCAGTTTGGGGTATACAGTGTGAATGTGGAATATGGACAAAAACACAGACAGACCTCCCAGCTTAGGGATCTGCTTGGAGATGCTGAACCTCACAGCTCATCCTGGTGTTCCTGCTCTAACCTGGTTCCTGCAGTCTGATGCATGTTTCAGTTGCTGCATTCACAGACAGTGCTTTGGGATGCAAATGTTCCCAACTACTGCCCTTTTATTTATGGCTTTATTTCTCTCCTGCGTGTGTGAGCATGTGCATATGTGCATGTATAAGAAGTCTGCAGACTTTATGAAGCCAGCAGTCATGGATGGGCCACACCTGATGACATGGAGACAAGCCAGCCATTGTTGAACAGCAGTCCCACCACTTGTTCAAGTTCAGGCCAGCTGGGCACAGCCTGAAAATGACCATCTCACTGAGAAAATGTATAAGGGAGGACCTGTAAAAAGCAACCATGGATGCATACCAAATGCAGCCAAACAGCCAATGTATTTCTTTGGGAGGAGAAAGGCAAGCTTTTTATAGTATGCTGGGAGAGAAGCATGGGTTGGATGGTAAGAAACATCAGTGAATAGTAACAGATTTACCTGCTCTGAGTGGGAAAGTGCCCTGAGGAACTTGGGAAAAGATGCATCATTTGGGGCAGAGGAGGAGTATAAAGATACAAGAAAATAACCTTCCTGACTCTAACCACTGGTCCAGCTCCTGGCAGTAGCAAGAGGAGAGGCTATCAAGGGAGAGCAGATGAGACAGGGCATTCTCTGCGGTTCATCACGCTGGTACCTCCCCAGCCTTTGGTCACTGGGTTAGGGAGGTTAGAGGAGACACTGCTGCTCAGTCTTTTACTCCTCCATCAGATCAAAAGACACTACATTTAACCACCAGGTCAGATCACAATGGGTGCAAAGACTAATGGACACCTGCATGGGAGGAGTGTGGATTGCAACAGCTGAACATTAAGTTGCAGGAAATCAAGTCCTGCAAGGAATGGATGCAGCAAAGCACTTCAGTGCAGGCTCAGGGTTAAGCACACGGTGCCACAGGGTCCGATGGGCTTCAATGCTTGTTTTCCTGCTCATGGAGCATCAACAACACTATCAAACAGGAGACAGCAGAACTGATAGCAGCAGTATATCTGTATAATTCTCCTTATTTAAGGAGAAACAGGACTAGCAATGAAAGATGGTAATGATAAGCAAACAACAAAATAGGAAAATAAAAAGTGGAGATTTTAAAGTAACAAGAGAGGAATAAAGTGATGCTCCTCTAATAGACAGCTGGGTACCACTGGCTTCACCCACCTGTAACTGTGGCTCTGAGCCTTGGCAGGGATGGTGGACACTGAGCTGAGGAAAGAGCTGCAGGAGCATCCATCACTGCTGCCCCAGAGGAGCAACAGGGTGAAACTCTTCGAACAAAAGCCCCAACTGCATTTACCCTCTGGGACAAGCTCTGAGAAGGGCCGAGGCAGTGAACAGGTGGATTCCCATCTATGACCCAGGGATGTGCATGTTTGGAATGGGTGTGGAACTGGGCACTGTGGTGGGATGCTCTGGATGGGTGTCACACAGCAGGGAGCATAGGAAAAGGCTGAAATGGGTCTGGTTTGCTTTTTATAAACAAAAGCAAAGAGGGATGCACTGTCAAAGGCCTTTTTCTGACTGGGAACCAAAGCAGACAACTTGTTGCCTTTCATCAGCACATGAAACAGACGGTCCCTGGAGTCAGTATGTCTAAGTGATCCTAGAGAGGAGGCAGCGGGAAACTCGGGAGGGACAACAGCCTTGGTGAGCCAGCCTGAGCATATAGTAAACAGTTCTGAGATGGAGACAGCTTCAGACAGATGGCTGGGGATAGCCGTAGGCTACCAAGTTCTCATTTTGGTTTAGATGAGCTTTATTAAACCTTCACTAAGGCATCTATTTTTACATGTTTTTCTAAAGGAATGCGAGCCACCCACTGCCTCCCTCTGCCGGCATTATGGGTGCTGGGATCATTCATGCAGCCTTCACATTTATCCTTCCCCCACAGGCTCTCAGGGTAGGTCTGGTTTTGTTAGCTTTCTGATAATATCTGGTACTACAGAGAAATACAGGCTTGCTGTTGAAGTTTCAGAGCCATCATCATGTGAATGAAGGACAGGAAAAGCAATGTGAATTACTGAGTGACTGAAGGGTTCAGCATGCCTATCACTTCATTTTCAAGGCTGGCTTTGTTATTGCAAAACATGTGTAAAGATTCATACAGCAGCTCAGTAATGCTGCTGTCACAGCAAATTCATTTTCTGCAGAAGAGAGGAAGAGAACAGCAGAGTTATATACACTTGCAACCGAATCTGCCACTGGTTATCACTTTTGCCTTAGCAAGAGCCAACATCCTGCCTACTACGAATATTATCAGAACAACGACATGGAGAATATTGCTGTTGAACAGCCTATTTTCAGCCAGGGAATGGGGAAGGTATTTCATAAACAATGTGTTGGGGCTTTGACAGAACTAAATACAAATAACCTGAACTTTCCACTGACACCGATGTTAAGATTAACATTCCTGAGCATCAGCTCCCTGACACAGATGTGGTCCAGGCAGTTTCCCCCGAGGTCAAAGGCCCATCACTGCTACCTACATCCCTGCATACAGCCAAAGAGCCCTGCGAAGCTGTCAATATCACCAGCTTCCAGCTAAATACAGCAATGTTGTCCTAACCCAAATGTGAATTCACTTTGACAATAACAGAGTTTGGAGCTTAGCCAGATAATATTCTAATTATTTTATGCCAAACTTCCGATTCTTCATTGTTAGATCGAAAGGCCCTCAAAAACTAAGGCAGCAGCATCTCTGTCTTATCAATAAAGAGCTGGGAAGCACACACTGCCATTTTGCAGGCACAAAGAGCCTCACAACCATTGCATTAGCAGCTAGAACTTCGATACCCAAGAATGGTAACTACTTGCCAAAGCAGATAACTTTTGAAATTGTAAGACTCTTCTGAGAGAAAACCCCCAAACAGACAAGCAAATAAACAATTTAAAACCCCACCAACCCATTTTCCACAAGTCAAAGCCAAATTATTACCATCCCAGTGCACTGAAGCTCAAACAACTCACCCAACTGCACCAAGACAGGGCGCTGTGTGATATACCTGCTTTACCTTATCTGTGCTCATTTTCTAATTCAGAAGGAATGAGAAGCCCACAATGAGTTAACTCTGCATTATTCATAAATGGTATCAGAATACAGTTGGACATTATGGTAACCTCAAAATCTCACACGGATTATTGCAAGGAGCAAATCTGCTCCCAGAGAAATGGGTTCAGCCTTGGGTTTTAAGTGAAGAGATGGGTAATGCCCTCTGTGAACATCTCCCTCGTTTTGGAGAACATGGCAAGATGCCCCTCGGTATTCAAGAGCGTGCATGGAGATCTGCTTTTATACCATAGGGTATTCAGAGGAGGAAAAAACACTCTCTGTATCCTGGTGACAGTTTCTGCATGATTTCTAAAGCATTATTTTAATAAAAAGATCAGGTCTATCACATGTTGTACAAATCTAGAGTGTTTTAATACATGTTATTAAATAAGCAAGGAAATTAAAGCATCACCTCCTCTTAGTCCTCTTTGAATACACATTACAATGACAAGGCATCTCACTAGTCTCCTGTTATAAACTTATCATTTACATACAAAAATCCATTTATTCACTTAATTATCTCTTTAAAACCTGGACTTAACCAGCCAGATAAAAATCACTTCTTTACTGTATAAATTCCCAGTGGAATTTCACCTGAGGACTGCGGGTGTTGGACTCTTCAGACTCTCTCTGCTTTAATTTGTATGTATTTTATAGTACTAATTTCACTGAAACTTGAGTAAAGCTGAGCCAATATGATGCTTGCAAGAAATTCGTTATCCAAACTTTGTAATTTATATACTTTTAACTGTGTTTAATTATTGAGAATAACAGTTTCTGTTGGAGAACACAGCAAGTAAAAGAAAAGCAAGTCAAAAGATGGAACATCACAGTAGCATTTCAGAAAATTTAGTAAAAGTTACCAAAACTAGGTATATGATCTTAATTTAGCAAAAGACTCAAGAAATCATTATACAAATTCATTTATGATTACATTCTACTCGTCTTTAATTTTCACTGTTCAACATTAACATTAAACATTGTAAATGTATGCAATATTTATATAAAATTAAATAACAATATTGGAAAAATAAATACACTTTTACATAAATACATAAATCCATACCGCTGAAAAGTTTCAGCTAATACTATACTCTTGTTTCAAAAGTGACCAAAAAATATGGTAGTGACACTCCATCCCAACAGATGAAGTATGTACAGCTGACAGAATGATGTTTGCAACCGATGACAGAGCTAAAGCAAATCCGGGTGATAACACACTAAAGAAAGTAAAATTTGGATGTTACTACCTACAGTAGTAGCACGAGGTAGACATTCATGTGGAGTGGTCTGCAGGAGGGACACGGAGCCCTGTTGCCCCCGTAGGTACAATTCAGTTTTCAAACAGCTCTTGGGTCCCCTACATTAGAGCCAAAGGACACCTTGGTAATAAGACTGAATCAAGTCACTTTGTGGCAGTGATGGGGCTCAACTCTGCAGCCCCTTCCCTGTGGGAGCTCCATGGGTAGATCGGAAGAGATGCTGCAGGCAGTGAAGGATGCCTCTGCCCTCTGATTGCCTGACATCCCACCCTCTCCCAGGAGACCAAGCAAGGATAATTCACCAAGGCTAATATGAGTAAAGTCAAAGGGATTTTTCCTAGGTGGAAAACAAACAACCAGAAATCAAACCACAAGGATTGCACCCTGCATTTCTGACAGAGAGGAGCGGGTGCAGCCCCAGAGCCTGCTCCTGAACAGCTGTGAAGAGGCTGAATGCTGAGCGACACCAAAACGCAACACAACTCTGTCCACACTTTTGGCTCTTGCAAATGGTCCAGCACAGGGAACAAAAGGTTGGCAGCAACTCCCAGCTCGTAATTCCACTGGGAAGACACCACGCGGGTCGCTAGCTCTGCTTAGCTCACCTTGCTCATTTTTAGCACCAACTATATCAGCATACAAGTGATACATTAGCACCTCAAATGAAGTATTTCAGATCACTGTCCCTTGCACTGGTTGAAGCACCGTTTAAATGCCAGTTCAGCAGTTTGATGGCTATTGCATAGCTCACTGAGGTATGGTAAGGATATTGAGGAGTGGTACTGAAGGCACCCACAGAAACCAGTGTGGTTACGTTTTAGTAAGATGACTTTTCAAACCATGACAATTAAAGAAGTCCAATACATTATAAACAGGCCTCTTTTTTTCTTTTTTTGTATATAAAGTGCTTTTAAGTCAGATTAAATTTTTTTTAAATCTTCTTCAAATGCTTTTATAACAAAACACGCAATAAAGGTTGACATTCGTTTGAAGGCCACTCCAAAACTGGCAGGTGTGTGGTTTCCAGTGCACCAGGAGCATCCCAAGCAGCACTCACCCTTGTACAGGGTTCAGCTCCGATGCACACTGGGGCTCTGTGCTGAGCAGAAAGCGCTGCTCTGGGCAGGGAGCGTTTCAAAGCTGCAGGATGCAACACAGCATGCCAGCCCTGTGGTTCAGGGCTGCTCCTGCCCTCACAAAAGCGTCTCTGTAGCAAACTCCTCCAGCTGCAAAGGAGCACCAGAAGACACCTCTGCTCCAAACACTATTTTGTTATTAGAAAACTCCCAGGGCTTTTAAGCCTTTCACCACCTTGCTGATCTAATAATTTCTAGAGCAGAAGCTGGAGATGAGGCCAGACAACAGCTCTCCAGAACCAGAGATGCACAAGAATACCTTACAGGTGCATTTGCACAGTACATCACACTCATATATACATAGGAACAGAAATAAAAGTAAAGGTGTGACTGCAAATGTCCTTCTACATAGCTGTGTGTGCAGGCAGGTATGGACATACATACACATCTATACACACTTTTACATGCTTGGGAGTCAATGCAATTTAGTCCAGATTTTCCCCTGTCATCTTGCTTTTGGTAGAGAAAACACAACTGGGTAAAGCAGGAGGTACACAGTGCAGTATTACCATTAAATACCAGAACAATTTAACTTCAATGGAAACGTACTGCTTAAATGCCAGATTTAAATCCATATGCAAAGAACTCCATCAGAACCAAGACTCCTAAAACACAGCACTCGAACAATCTAATAACATGGACAAAGGTGGCTATTTAGCAGAAAGTGCCTTTTAAATTAAAGGACTTGAGCTCCCCTAATGTAAGCCCTTCCTGAACAGTTGTTATTCTGAATATATTGTCAATAATCCTCTTTAAGTGCAGTTTTAAGACACGAAGCATTAGCACCTTGGTTTGAAGCAAATTAGATCTGTTGTTACAGGATATCCACAAAACGGTTCACAAAGAGAAAGAGTTTATGGCCGTACCGAGCTCCAAGGACCAGCGCTCCAGGCAGCATCTCTAGGACAGTCCTGCACATTGCACTGCTCTCTGTCTGGTGGCTTGTCAAGGATTTCGCAGCTCAGATCCGTAAACCTTTCTCCATTAGGGCGCTGGCACACCACCAGCCGTGTTCTTGTCCCTGCCCCACATGGCTTTGTGCACTGGAAGTCAGCAAAGGAGAGAGTGATCACTGCCTGGGTAGCAGAAACACTGCTGACCAGTCATGCTAAGCACTACCGTCTCCTGAGACCTAACAGTTGTTTCTCTTCCCAACCAACGACTCTGGCCAAATCCCCCACCACCACAAGCTGCACGTCATCAGACAGGCATCAGCTACTTAAGCTTCTCTCTTCCCAAAGCTCTTCATGCTGCTCCACAATGATACTGCCAGACCCAACTTGATACTGGAGGTTAACATCCTAATTGTTCATCTCAAATTAATTTGCAGAAGGGAGCAGTGGTTTTATTACAAAAAAAGGCCTTCAGTTAAACTTCTCTTAAAAAGAAAATCTCACTTTTCATAGAATTCTCTTTTGCCTGGGAAGAAAGTTTCCCCATGACAAATGGAAAGTGAAACACCACCAAGCAGCTGCTGGGGCTCACTCATTTATCAAAGCCTGCCTTTCAAGCTCCAACCTTTCTAATAAACATCACCACAATATCCCCCTCTTCTCCCATTTTTCAGCCAACTCCTAATGAAAGCCTTCCCTTGTGCAGGATGAATGCTGCACTCACCTCTCCCCAGTTGCCATAAGCCCACTGAGGACAGGGGCCAGATTCGCATGATCTCTGCTCCACGGGTTTGCTTTTCTCGTCGCAGTTATTTGCAGTGTATCCGTTTTCATCCTGGCACACCACAACCCGCCGCTGGAACCCCCCCGCACACGTGCTAGAGCACTGGAAGACACAATTGCCCATGGCTTAGTTGAGTCCAGGAATAATTTTGCATTCCCAGCTTCTTCCCAGTGCCTTGCACTGTGGGAATGCACCGCTAGAAGTCTAATACAGCTAACAGACATTATTAACTTCAAAACCCCGCTATTACTAATAGCAACGCAATTACTTAAGTGCTGACTAAGCAAAGAAAATAAACACAAGCCTAGTTTTAAGCAGGTGAGCAATCTCTACTGCCTTTAATGCAGTGTTTGACATCCCATTTGTGTTTAATTCCCTTCAGGGACTTCCATGATACAGCGTTGCAACCAGTTGGGGAGAGAGGAACTGGCATTAAGGCTCTGCTGCGCTTTGGCAACAGCTCTGTGCAGCTGTATATGTCCCAGGATATGGCCAAGAAGCAGAGGCTGGCCTTTGCATCATGGAAAATGATGCCATTAGCTTTCTGACTCCTGAGTCTTGGAGATACAAAGTGTGAGAAGCAATGCTTGTGCCCTACTGCAACGCTTGTGTGAGCAGAGAGCAGACACCAGGGAGAAAAGTCTCTCTCCCCTGTGTGTTGACTTTAAGAAAAACATGGAATAGCCCAGGGAAAAAAACAAAACCTCAGCAATAAGAAAATGAGATCACTTACAGCACCCCAGGGGCCAATCCTCCACTGATTGCCTCCTGGTATATGAGCACGGTTTCTGTTCAGGCTGCCTCCAGGGTGCACTTTCAGGTGATGATCCGGATAGAGGAAAGGGTGGATGGGCCTGCCGTAGTCATGGCTGTTTGGATGACAAGGAGACATGGAGCAGTCTTGCTCAGTGGCAGGGAGGTCGTCTGGATCGCACTCACTCCTATCCACCAGCTGGTCACTATAATCGATGCAGATCACTTGTCGCGTTGCCTTACCTTGACCACAAGACACCGAGCACTGTGTTACAGTGGGAAAAGGAGACATGGTCACATCTCCAGCTTTGAAAATCAGACAGCTATTGCTAATAACCAACAGCAGAAAGCTTTAATCTCCCCACTTAAAAAAGGGCAAGTGTGACACTAATGAAACACTAATGAAATTAATTAATTTCCAGCAACAAGGACTACAAGGCTCTCATGCAAGAGACAGCACAATGCTTACAGAACTCCACTCCAAGGCTTTCCACTGCCCGCATGGTGTCACGGTACACATTTCTGTGGCTGATGGCTTCGGGAGGTGGAAACAAGCTGACTCATTGGCCACAGAGCCCTGGTCATCCCGACAGCTGACGTATCTCATACGGGTACCCTTCCCGCATGTTGCGGAGCACTAGGGAAGAGCAACAAGAACTCCACTAGAAAGTTTCCTGATATATGTTACAAGGGCTTTGGAATAAAAAGTTGGCAAAATGCTCTTAAGAATATCACATTGTCTACTGCAAAATAATGCTGAAAGTATTAAAAACACATGCTTACTGGTGTCCAGGATCCAAATCTCCACTGCGTCCTGTGAATGCCTGATAGGGATCTCTTGGCTTCAGGACTATTTGGATGGGGAGGACATGCTGCTATTTCACAGTCCTGTATGTGAAATACAAGAGGGAAAAGAGGGAAATGAAGAACTTGCAGATGTTGCAGTTAAACCACCTCCTCTTCAATGTAATTACAAACAACACACAATGTCTTGAAAATGTGACCTGCGTGCTTGTGGTTTGGCAGGCTTTCCCTCATGTCCCATTGGTGAATCAGCAAAAGTTGGTATCAATACCCCCAGGGCTTCATATGCGGGAACCTCAGTGGACTTTTGACTTATTAGGAACTCTGCAAAAGGGATCCCCATAAGTATGTGCTATCTCCATGCATTAAAAACAGATGCTTTTGAAGCAAAAGATGAAAGTTCATTAAGAGGCTTTCTGGTTCTGGTATGAACACACATCTGCAAATCAGCAACTTTATCTCCCTTCAAAGCTCCCTTCCTTCTGCACAAGACCTGCAGCACACTTAATAAAGGTTAAGCTACTGAGCTGATTGCGACTCTCTCATTCCCTGCAGCCCATCAGACTACCTATATCCATACACACATTCACCACACACTAAGCATGCAAGGTTTTGGGGATGGTCACGTCCTTCTGCTCAGCCTTGGTACAGTGCCTGACAGGAGGGCTTTGGGCCTCCTGGGAGGTCTGGTGACAGAAATGATGAATAGCCATGACTTCACTCCATGAGCCTACGAAGTCATTTCCAAGAAGGAAATTAATACTGATTGTCACCACAAGAGAAAGAGCAGCTCTGGATAAATGGCATCAATGATTTCTGCATTGCTGTGATTTTACTTACACTGGAGATGTGTATGCCAAATGATGGCTGATGACAAGTGGGTTTGTTACCCCTTGACTATAGTATCTCCAGACATAGCAAAACCAGCCCTTTACTAAATGTTGAGGCCCTAGTCAAACTTTACTATGAGGGTGCTGAGGCGCTGGTACAGGTTGCCCAGAGAAGCAGTGGCTGCCCCATCCCTGGCAGTGTTCAGGTCTAGGTTGGATGTGGCTTGGAACAACCTTGTCTAATGGAAGGTGTCCCTGCCCATGGCAGGGGTTTGGAACGAGATGATCTTAAGGTCCTTTCCAACCCAAACCATTCTATGATTCTATACGTCACACAGGACTAAAGCTGGGCAGGGCATCAGCACTACAACTCTTCTAGATTACAGACAGATGGTAATTTTCTGTTTTATTCAACTGCTTCAGACACCCTGGACACATCCTTTGCTTGAAACAGGAATTTACATGTTTGCTTCCAAGTACCAGTGAACAAAACATGGAAAAGCCTCTTCAGCAAATTTACAATGGGTGCAACATTTCTCAATTCATCTGGCCCAGGGGATGTATCTGGAACTGTAGCTGGCACATTATATTGTCACATGCAGCAGACAAGAAATGATAGCCCCTGGCCATCATTTGGTACTACACAGCAACAATCCTGCAGCCAAGCGAGCCCAGGCTGCAGCCAGGCATCCCATACCCCATGCAAGCCAAAGGAGATGTCTGCTGTGTTAAGACCCCAGCCTCTGAGGCTAGTAAGTCCTGTCTCATTTTATCCTTCTGGTCTCTGGTTTTCTTCCCAGGTACACCTTCTGCTGCTTCTTTAGCTCATGAGCAACTAGTGACCAGCTTCAGCTCTGAATCTGCACATCCCATCCTATGACTAGAGCTCCATGGATACAAGCCATAAGCAAAGTCCCACAAAGTCCTGATGCCCTCACAACAAGTCATCTTTTTGGAAATCTGGTGTTTCAGAGTGTCAGGTTAACCACGTTAGGAGAGGGTCTGGATGGAACCCCCTGAATATAGCTTCTCTGTCCCATTTCTACCATAACAGAGTGCTATGCTACACCTTTTCAATGGTTGCGTAGAAAACTAAAATACTGCTCCGCATGGACTGGCATTCAGAGTCCTGAAACTGCAGCTGGAGTACCTCCATACACACACTGTCAGAAGATGGAGACAGGATGGCAGGATTTACCTGTGTGTCTGTTGGCCTGGTTGCAGCATTACACTCATTATCATCCACCACTGACACGTAGGTGCCCACAACACACTTCACCGCTCTCATCTGGTAGCCTTGGCCACAAGTCGTCGTGCACTTGGAGAGGACAGATGGGAAAAAGAAGTGCTGGGTCTGAGTAGCTGCTTTGGGTAGACAGTATTAATCAGCCCAGCCTGTGCTTAGGCACGCAGCACAAGCAGCAAAAATAAAACACAGCTTCCCTTCTGGTTTCTCTCCACTTCATGCATTTCAGCTTTAAATTAGGTCAAAGTTTTAACTCGCTGTGCCCACCAGAGCCTCGCATGCTTCACTTGCTTCCTTGGGAATGACGGTGCGAGCATTTAAATGATTAACTTTGCTGCACACAGTAAATCACAGTCTGGTAGAACCTGCATCATATCCTTCTTTAAAACCGGTTGTTCAGCCCCATCGTAGCACAAGCAGCTAATGAATAATTTTGCTGATGGGAAATCAGTCCTACTGGGACAACTGGTCTGGGTTTGTTGCTGTATTTTTAAGTCAAGAGCTAACAGCTTTGTGGAAAAGGATATGCCAGAACACTCCAGGAGAAATGGGCAACTTGTATTCTAACAGGGAAAAAAACCATTCACCAACCCAGAAACTGGAAAACATCAAAAGCAACAAAAGCTATTCAAAGGGAGCAGCTTTGCTGTGAAAATTAGGCCATGTATTTACATGCCTAAATATGGATTTAAGAGTGTAACCTTGGAAACCCTTTTTTTTGACAATCACGGCCAATTTAGTATGACAAAGATTAAATTTAGCACAAAGGGCAGGTACTGTTACTGCTGCCCATCTGCTGAACCCAAGCAAACAGAGGGCTGCTTTGCTGTGCAAGTCAATTAATGCAGTTAATGCCTTTGATTTTGGATGAAGAGATAGTACCCAGCCTCAGCCATCAGCACCCTGGTCCCATGGATCAGGGAACCCCATGGTACCTGGCCCCATGGCCCCACTTGCCAAGAAGCACACTCTTGCTGCTGGCATGTCTGCACTGACTCCGGCTTCGTTTCAGGATCACAAAACCTGTCGTTTAATCGATCTTCTCCGAACTGGCACCAGGTCTGGCGGTGTTTGTGCCCCTTTCCACAGGTCACCAAGCACTGCAAGGAGGAAAGCGCAAGTTCAAGCATTGCTGGGGATGCGCTAACAGCTCAGCATTGCCCTAGCCTTGGAGACCCGCTGCAACCACTGCTCACAGACCCTGTGCACTGGAAAACTTGTATCTTTTATTGAGACAGGACTGCTCTCAGGAGCTGGTCCAGCACAGAGGTTGGAGCATGGAAAGCACAGCCAGGCTGGGACCCTTCAGCACAGGCAAAGCAAGACCACAAAGGCTCTTGACTTCCATCTGCATTGAGTCATGGCGTAAAGCCCCAGCACCGCCCTGTGGGGCACAACACGAGGCAAAGGCTTGCAAAAAGACTTGCTCTGGTTCCGAGTGTGGATGTTAAGGGTCTCAGCTCATGTGTGCTTATGATGATGGCAGCTTGACCCAGAAGAGATATTTTGCAGAGAACAATCCCCGTTTCCACTCAATTGCTGTCATTATTTTCTTAAAGAATGAGATTCACAGAACCAAGAACCATTTGGCCTCAAAGGTGACAAGCAGCCTTTGAAGACTGCTCATCAGCATCCCAGCTCCTGCTGCAGAGAAAAGCCTATCAAGATGTGGCTTTGTTGCATTGCAAAGGACACCAGCATCAGTGGAAGAAGTAATGCCAATAAACAGCAGGCAGAAGGCTGAGCAAAACATTAGTAGGGCGAAATCCTGCCCTCCAGCGATAGCCAGAGCTGCGAGGGCTCATGAGGACAATCTCAAGGGAAAATGAGCATTTCTCTTCCCAAATACGTGGAGGAACCATGGAAAAACTGGGTAGAAATTACTGCAGGACTGGAGAGGAATTAACCCCTGTGGCTTTGCAGGGAGGGAAACAGCCACTTGATCAGTGATCTTGCTGCCTGTCTCAAGCCTCCCTGTGTTCAGGCTTGGGGAGACCTTCTGCAGGAGGCACGGTGCCACCATGCCCTGGGGCACAACAAAACACTGTGGATGAGCAGGAACAGAGATGCCTCTTTGCATGCACCATCCCCTCAGTGTGAGCCCACCCTGATGACCAGCACCTACCTCAGACCAATCGCCAGTCTTCCACTGCGGGCACAAGAAGTCGCTGCATCGCTGCACTGTCAGCTTCTCCTGCTGACTGCACTTGATGTCATCCAGGACATCATTGTAGGTGTTCACACACATGGCTCGCCGCCGCCGTGTGCCCCCACCACAGCTCTTGGAGCACTGGAAAGGAGAAACACTGAGTAAATACTTTCTGCCACTCTACTATGCTGAGAGCATGTTTACGGCCTTCACCCCCTTTGCAGTCAAGACTGTGAAGAGACTGCAGAGAAGCTCTGGAAGAACAATTTGTACTTTAAGTAACAGGCTGTTACTTTATATATTCCTTTAAAATGCCAATCTTGCTAACCTTAATAAAAGCTCATGGCAATGAGTTTCACAAACTCATTCTGGCTTATAACCCCATTACTACTTTTACAAGCATTGCCTTTCAGTTCTTCCAAATGGTTGTTGCTCATCCTCATTTTAGGAGAGATTAATTCCCCCTAACCAGCCAGAACCCCCTCATCACTGTGCCTCCCTGAAAAGCCCCAGGCTTATTATTCTCTTGGTCCCAGGCCTGCACTCGGAATTTCCTTGTTTATGGAAAAGCTAAAAGCCATAAGGATAGAAATTTCAGAAGTCCTCTACTGATGATATCTCCTGCCCATTCCTGGCAGTGGTGCTGGCTTTCATGGGAGAAGTGTCCAAGGCCAGGCTGGACAGGGCTTGGAGCAACCTGGTCTAGTGAAAGGTAAAGGTGTCCCTGTCTGTAGCAAGGGGTTGGAACTGGATGAGCTTTAAGGTCCCTTCCAACCCAAACCAGTCTAGGATTCTAAGACAGCCAGCGGAGCTTTAACATAATGAAAGCAGACCTTGGGATCCTTAAAAGCATAAATTAGTTGAGGGAAATAAGGAGCAATAAGGCAAAGAAGTTGAGGAAAATAAGGAGTACCAGACTGATTTCAACTACAGCATCCTCCAGGAAAAGCAATGAAAACAGAATCACTGTGGCCAACTCTTATACAAATGCTGTTTGCAAAATAAACAGCCTGACACATCCCTGTACACGAAAGAGACCGTATTCACCGTACCACTGAGCATCTCTTACCTCAGTCCAGGCTGAATACCGCCACCCTCCCACGTTACAGTCTCCAGTACATTTCTCCCTTGTGCTGGGCTTAGGCTGGCTGCTGCAGAACCGATCGTCAACCTTCTCTATCTTCCCCTCCAGCCTGATGTACTTGGAGCAGTAGATCTCCAGGGTGCGGTACCCCAGCCCACACTGGGCCGTACACTCGCTCTTCCTCGCGATGTGCCACCTGAACCAAGGAGAGCAAACATCAGTGGTGGGGCTCTGGGACCCTGCAGGTAATGTGCTAAAGGGTGTTTGATACAAATAAGGTTAGGCTCAAGTTGCTCAAAGAAGTGGTGAATGCTCCATCCCTGGCAGTGTTCAAGGCCAGGTTGGACAGAGCCTTGGGTGACATGGTCTCGTGTGAGGCGCCCCTGCCCACAGTAGGTGGTTTGGAACTGGATGATCTTAAGGTCCTTTCCAACTCAAACCATTCTGCAATTCTATGAATAAGGAATATACACCCTTGACCTGGAAGTTTTGGCTCTTTGTAATACTTCCCAATGCTTTCTGGCTTCCAAAACTCTAAGGCAATCAATGCTGACATTGCTTCCTGCAAAAAGGAGCTGTCACCAGGTCCCTCTCACAGGCAGCAAACCAAACCTGTGGGACTGTGCAAGGTGGCCTTGGGGAGTTCGTGGCCAAGCAAGGAGCAGTGCTTTGAAGGCTTTCCACCCCATGTGCCTTGCAGGGGTACCACCTTGGCCTCTAAAAACTAAGAGCTGAAAAATACAGCACCAAAGAAGAATTTGCACAGCCTTGAAAGGCACTTCCCATAGCAGGATGTCTGTAGAATAGTTTCAGTTACTTGAAGTGTGAGTGAATGACTTGCTCCAAGACACACCATCCCCAGAGGCGTCAGTGGGGATTAGAGATTTTCCCTGTGGATACACAGATTCCTACCCTGCTGCCTCCTTCCCATGATGGACAGCAGGGAATGGGGCTGGTGGCCTCACTCCTGCTCCACATCATCTCCAGCAAGAGATGCTGGACATGTGGCCTGATCCAGGGAGATGTCGGAGACCATGGAGTCAACAGGAGTTGATGGCTCCTGGGGAAGGAGGTGCTGGGCACCCCTGGGCTGGTGTGATAGCTTGTGTGGGGAGCAAAGAATCTTGCTTTTAAGAGAGAGCAAACTTCAGCACAGCCAGGAGAAGAATAAGATCAAGGGGATTTGGAGTCAGTAGCTCCTGAATAGTGGGAGCCCTCACATCCCTGCCAGCTTTCAAACTCCTGAGTTTGCCCTTCTCAAGTTTCCAACCTGTTGTAATGGCAACAGCTGTTACCTCGACAACCCAACCTACTGCTGCTATAGAGCCCCTATAGGGAGCCCAGGCTTGAACACAGACAGAGAAACTCCTTGGGAAACACGGCCATCTGAATTCCTTCACCAGCAGCTGTTTAATGCCACCATATTTAAGTTCCAGAAAGGAAAACAGATTGCTTTTTAAAGGAAAATGGGTTGTGATGATTTAGGCCATGCTCTATCAATTCCAGCTCACCAGGAGTTGTCTGGGGACAGCCCCAAACCTGCTCCACACTTAATCCTTGCTTTCAACAAACGGTGATAAATCCAAGTCTTAGTTACTCTTTTGCTTTGAGCATGTGTTTTTCCCTCTTTGCAGGCTGTTTGGAGGATGGTGCTGAGCATTTCTGATTCAGGCAGATGCAAATTTCAAGGCACAGGGAGATTTTTCAATATTAGGTGATTTTTCTTTCTTTTTTTTTATAGATAGCACTGATTAATCCAGCCAGAGAAACGTGAAAATGTAAAAAAGTGCCTCTCAAAACACAGCTGATGGATGTCAATCCCTCTTGGTTGACAAAGAGGCAACTGCTAATCCTTTTCTTTTTCTTTTTAGGTCTAATACAGGCTGGTAAGAAAAGGAATTCTGGTGAGAGGAAAAAGGGAAGAGGAGTAAACAACAATAAATGTATGATGTAATGTACAGACACAGATGAGTAGAGTGCACCTTAATTCACATTCTGTGCTACAAGGCTCTGTGATGGGGTCAGGCTGGGGAATTTGATCGCATCGCTGGTCTGACACTGTGAGCTGATCTGACTCCCTTGTACACACGGGTTTCCTCTTTCGTTCTCCTACGCAGAAAAAAGGGCACATTGTTTGAGTCATACAGGAAAGCAATCAAATCAGTTATTTCTCTTAGTCCTTTTATAGCAGCACTTAAGAGATGTTTAATTATGCATTTAAATCTCTTTCAGAAACAGAGAGGGAGTTAAGATTATAAGAAGAGCAGAAGGGAGTTATCACAGATAAGATGACACAAGGGCAAGGATGGGCGCTATGTGTTTAGCAGGGTCAGCACTGGCAGGGGGCAACAACTGGATGTCAGACCCCAAACCAGACCCTGATGCCCCTTGCTGCCTTAGGAAATGCCACATAACTTCTCCTGTGCTTGATCTTACTCAAGTGCAAACAAGGTTGCCAGGCTCACCTAGCTCAGAGGGGCTGTAAAGATGCTCAGCTCTGAAAAAAAGCAGCAGCAAAGCAGTGCTACAGAGCCTTGTACAACATTATCTACTACTACAGGGAAACAATCACACCCATAACGTGAGAATCTCAAAGAAATCAGAGAGGGATTTGACAGCACTGCTCAGATCCCAGACAAATCCAGGACAAAACAGCCTTCCCAAACACCCACCTTGGCAGAGTTTACTGCAGGGCTGCCACGGGCCATACGCATTCCAGTAAAACTGCTGAGGTTTGTCCTCAATGGGGATATTAAACGTGTAACGAACGTCAGGATTGTACAAATTGCCCACTGATAAAACCTGAGAGGAAAAAAGATGAAGCAGATAAATGAAGAGCCTTTGCTGCCCACTGTTTTCAGTCCAGTAATGCTGGGCAGACTTTTCCACATACAACATATACTTCACCTGAAGTGTTATTTCTTGCTCAATCCGATCTGTAGAATTAATCCTTTCAATAGTATTATCCGATCCACTGTATTCAATCACAGCATTCCCAACTTTGATTTCCCTTTTAAACATACTGACGACAAAGTCTCCATTTAATATAAAGTCTCCTTGACTGTTAGATAAGGCTGCATAGGTGCAAAAAACAAGAACTAAAGAGGCAGAATGAACTCATACGTACGTAATAACATGAATCATGTGCTCTCAGTGCTCCTTTTCATTTGGGTGAGAGGAAAAGCCCACTGGCACTCTCAGACAGAAAGGATGTAAACAGAGCAGTAGAGCTGTTACAGACATTTGTCCTTCTTCCACTGGAAAGACTCATTAAAACTAAGGCTGAAAGCTTGAAGGT
Source organism: Ara ararauna (assembly GCA_028858755.1). Taxonomy (NCBI): domain Eukaryota; kingdom Metazoa; phylum Chordata; class Aves; order Psittaciformes; family Psittacidae; genus Ara; species Ara ararauna. The sequence goes on from CM054385.1 coordinate 4,704,875, forward strand.
GTTTCTAACTAGTTCACCCATAACCCAGGGCAGAGAGATACCCAAAAAGGCATGTGGGGCTGGCTGCTGTACATAGCACCGCAGAAATAATCCTGCCCAAAACATCTTGTTAGCTGTGTGGATAGGGTGGCTTCCCTGTTGTTTCCAAGTGTGTTCTTAGGGTAAATGTATGTAACCCTAATTGCTCAAATGTCATTTTCTAGTAGGTAATCATAGGGAGTTTGGTCAGTATCTCCCCCTCTCCCTCCTCCCTCTGTACTTTTCATTATTACAAATCTTAAGGTATGTGAAAGCAACGAAGGCTTAAAGCCTAAATGCTTTATAAAAGGAACAGTTTCCTGAAAACAGCAGTCTGCTGCACAGCTTCATGCTAATGCGATTATGTAGCTAATTTCCTAAGTTAGTTTCCCCACCATTTCACCCATCACAGCTACATTACTACAAAGACTCTGTTCTGAAAAATCCAAACTTAACACCAAAACACCAAAGGGAAGGGTTTTACACTGAATGAGGTGAGATAATGAAGCAAAACACTGCTCTGTAGTGAATAGATGTAGATGGAGGAACGCTCACAAAGTAGACACTACACTCAACTAAATTCCATGCTTTGGAGGCTCTAATGTCATTAGGCAGTAGTAAAACTCATTAAAGGATTCCTTCCCATTTACTGTATCTCCTGCAACAGTAGGTACACGTCTTGGACTTGATGACAACATCAAATTCCTCCTAAATTGTTAAGCAACTACTAGGTTCTCAGTACTGAGGGCCCAAGATTTCACACTCAGTGAGCTGCAAAATAAGTGAACACATGCACACTTCTCATTTGCTTCTAGTCAGGCCTAATATGAAGAGATGCTTTCCCAGCAATATTAAAGCAACATTAAAGAACATTTGACTTCATTCACTTCCCAAGAAGATTAAAGGCCCTCCAAGAAGAGTTCTTTGGGGCTCCTTCTGGGGTGAACAAGTTGGAATTGGCACAACACGGGGAGGAATGCTTTTTTAGACAAGAGGAATAACAAAACATACCTCCTCCCCCAGGATGGAAAACTAACACACCTCTGTAAGGTTTTCTTGGCACTGATGTGCATTCATCCTGCACCACCTCTCATTGCTGTGAATGTTCAAAATGATGCAGTGTAGCTACAAGCATGCGAGGGACCTGCTCTAGTGGAAGTGTCCCTGCCTTTGGTAGGGCGTTGGAACTGGATGAGCTTTAAGGTCCCTTCTAAACCAGCCTGTGATTCTATAACCCCAGTCTGGGAATGAGGACACAGAGGACCCACTCAGCTTTTGGCCTGAATGAAGGGTCCAGCCACACGGATGGTGTTTCAAACAGCCAAAGCTGTAAGCACTGTTTCTCTTTGGTGCACAATAGTGTCCTCTAGTTGTTTCTCAAGAGAGTTCCTTTACCTTCAGTGCGCTAGAAACCATCAACCTAGTCCCATTTTTAATATGCCCAGTTACAGCAAGCACTTGGCCTAAGCCATATGTGTGTGCTGCATATGTGTGTCTAACACAACACTCCAAGCATTTTCATCTGCCTCTACAGACATACCCACAAGTTAGAGGAAACAGTGACTATCAATGTCCAACAGCCAAAAGCGAAGTAATTTGTTGGGTTTAAATCAAGCCAATATCTTTGGTGAAGGGTGTTTCTTTACATTTATGTATTGCTGTCTGGCAGGGAAAAGAAGGGCTCAATTTAAGTGAAATCAGAATTATTATTCTTAGATGAATAGCAAACAATTTCCCTTTGGATTTTTTGTACACATGTCTTTCAGGGTATGCCATATTTAGTCTCCAGCCAAGGCACAGTGAAAGCAGAGAGGTGTTAAGTTGTGATGAGGAGGCTCCAGCAGAACTTGGAAGTCTGTTTGGTCCCGGCTTTGTGCCTCAGCTGCCTCCCACACCCAGGCTCAATAGTCCCTCCAGTTCCAGAGATGCTACAATGGGATATTTCTTATAATCTGTGAACCTCCTAAACTTTCCATCAAGGATGGCATGCAGGAAAAGAAGGAACAAGACAAGGCTGAGTGTTTGGTAGACATGAGAGACATTCTCAATAAGAAAACATCTCCTTTAAATGAATTCTTCACCCTCTCTTGCAGAGATCACCAGTAGATGTATTGCCACAACCAGATAATAAAGCAGATTTCTGGACGGAAACAAGGACTGCAAACTCACCCAGGTAGTTGTCATCCTCTGGCTTCCCTGAGTAACTGTGCTGATGCACATCAATATTGGTTGCACCAGCTGGGATGCGGACCACAACATTATAGCCTAGAAAAGATTGAACAAAAAGCCAAGGCTGCTGCACAGACATATCATTTGTTTTTCACAGGGGGAAGGGAAATGAGCAAAATTATCTCACATTACACAAGCTGATACTTCTCATTTAGGGATATCATAAATAGTTATAAAATAGAATATACTATAGCTAGAAGGGTTTTGCATTTTACATCAGTGTTTTTTGTAGATTAAGTGTGGTAATCGCTTTTATAGACCTGCATTTTTCACTATAAAGTTTTTAGCAACAGATTCTTACCATAATGCACCGTGTTAAATGTGCCTGCAACAGTTTTGCATGAAGAATTATCCCCACCACAAACACCACATTTATCTCTTCTCGCTTTTGAATTCAGCACATGATCGCATCCAGCTTGCTTTAAGAGAGACATTGAAAAAACTAGATTGAGCAAATACAGACTAGAACAGCATTTACAAACCTCCCAATTAAGGAGCACAAAAGCTGTGTATGCAAAAGGCTGCTGTGAGACAAATTGTTTTGCTTCCCCACATTTTAATGCTGAATTACAGTGTGGCCATCCCACACCATTTCCAAACAAAAGGCTTCCTTACAAAGCAAGAATCAGAGCTGCCATTTGCACCAGACGATGCGTTCCCTAAAGAAAACTTCCTCCATCAACTGTTTCCATAGAGAAAAGTGTGAAAAATAATTGTGAATGGAAATGTAAAGTGCTCCAGGGTCTGACCGGGAAGAACCAGGGCAGGGCATAGAAGGAAGCATCGTTTGGATTCAGGCTTAGACCTCCGCAGCCCTCAGTAACTCAGGGCAGATGTACAAACTTCCTCCACTTGAGTGTGTCCAAAGAGGAGTGATGAAGCTGGTGAAGGGTCTGGAGAACAAGCCTGTGAGGTGCAGCTGAGGAAAAAGGGGGTGTTTAGTCTGGAGAAAAGGAGGGTCAAGGGGACCTCATCGCTCTCTACTACTACCTGAAAGGAGGATGGTGTGAGGTGGGACTTGGTCTCTTCTCCAAACAACAAGTGGCAGGACAAGAAGAAATGGCCTCAAATTGTGTCAGGAGAGGTTTAGATTGGATATTAGGTTGTCAAGCACTGGAGCAGGCTGCCCAGGGCAGTGGTGGTGTCACCATCCCTGGAGGTATTTAAAAGATGTATAGATGTGGTACTTGGGGACATGGTTTAGTGGTGAACTTTGCAGTGTTAGGTTACAGTTGGACTCAATCTTAAAAGTCTTTACAACCTAAACGAAGAGGGCATGCCAACAACCGGGTAGAGCAAGGTGCAGAAGCACCAGCCTGATGGGCAAAGCTGCAATCACTCATTGCTGAAGAGGAGGGAAAATGCTTACCCGGCAAAGGCCCTGCACGCAGATGTCATTGGTGTCGGGGCCACAGGGTGTCCCATCAATAACTCGATCCCGCAGCTGGTAATATGCTGTATTTCCTGCCACTCGGCAGAACAGCTTGCACCGATCCTTCATCAGGACTGTGGACAGGAGAGAGGAAAATCAGAAGCACGTTATCCAAACACCATCACCCTGATGCTGCAATCCAGGAGGCAGGATCTGCATTGCCCCTGCCACTTACTGCCGCTGTATTTGGGAACCCATCGCACATTCGTGGGCAGCCCGTTGATGTTAAAGTGCTTCCCATCAAAGTCAGCACACTGCTCATCCCGGAAATCCTTCTTCAGCTTCGAGCATGGTTCGGTGTTGCAGGATTTAAACTTCATGCGGCGCCCCACGCAGTATTTCCCACCGTTTTTAGGCCTACAGAAACAAAATCAGGCTGGAAATGAGATGCAATCTCCAATTCTGCAACCTATTCAGCACAGCCAGGATGTGTGACACCATTCTGGGCTCTGTCCCTGTGCCTGTTTTTAATATCCCAGACTGACAAGCAGGAAAGATTATGCAGGTGCCTAATAAAAAAGACCATATATGTGATGCTAAAAGGGAATGAAAATGGGAATAATTGCTCTCTACCACAAAAACTGATAGTGAGAGAAGCCAAAGAGGAAGAGCAACATCCTTCTCCCCATCTGAGGATGTAGTTTCACACTGAGGGGTCCCATATGGGATCATCCCCCCACAACCCCACTGATCCTATGGATTTGATGGCTGAGGGTTTGCCTAATCTAGTGGATTGCAAATAACTACACACCACAGCAGAAAGGAGAAGAGGCTTTGAATTTCCCAACTCCTAGATTCAGGGCTGTAGTCATAAAGCTATTTTTGTCCTCATATGTAGATGGAGCCCTTACCAGATAACAGCTCATTTCAGTGACTGAAAAAGCCTCTCCCACTCCAGCCCCTGTCAGCAGTGCAGGAGTGAGCTGCATGTGGATGGCATCAGAGTTGCTCAGCAGAAGGCACTTTTGTGTTGAGGACCCATTTTCACCTCTACTACCTTTGACCTCACTTCAAGGAAAGTACCCTGGGGATAAAAGCTATTTACTATCTGTTCAAATGACATTTCATATGTTCAGATTAAGTGCAACCTTCTATGTATATAATGAATTGCAATAATTAGATAAAAAAGGATGCACCATGCTTTAAATGTTCCAACCCCCCCACCACCATCTCTACTGCTCTCTCCTGAAACTTTAAATGACATTGGGAGGGCATGCTGAAGGCTCCTACAAGCTACCTCCATCAATATGCAGTACCACCCAGGCAGCTTTGCTTTTCCCATTATGATACAGAAGGAAAGATAGTGCTATCCAAATGACATGTTGCCAGTGTCAGCTTGGGCAAAGATGCAATTAGCCGGAAAGGAAAAATTATACCAACTATGACATGCACTCAAGGGAGAGGAAGTCAAGACGCATCTCAGCCATTGGCAGGGAAAGTCTCCACCTGCTGATGTCAGACCCTCACCCTTTAGCAGACAGTTTCAGAGGAGTCAATGGAGGGCAAAGGCATCCCAAGCATCCTGAGCCACTGTGCCCTAACTGTGGGGCACATATACAGAGGCAGAGAGTGGCCCTCGAAGCTCAAGACAGCATCTGGCTCAGCTCCAGCCTCTGCTGCAAAAAAGCCACTAAACCTACAACTTCTACTTAGATCTAGATCTTTAATGCCCCCTCCAATCCAAACCACTCTTTGATCCTGGCAGCTGTGGGTGAGATGCAGAGCATCATCTGCTACACTCATGGGATTCTTCCCTCCAGTATCCTCTCCTCACTAACACACTGCCATGGTGCAGACTCTTCAAGTCCTACCCTAAATGCAGAGGGGTAGGATTTGTCTTTAGGCACAGCCCAGGACTATTGCATGCTTTAAATTACACAAACTTCTGGCAGGGCATTTCATTAAAAAAATTGCAATCACAACATTTTTATGGTACCCACATTGCTTCCAATATAGATCAAGTTAATAAAAATGAGAACTTTAAATAGTAAGTTAGTTAAGAAGAACACACAAGAGCTTTTTAAAGGGTAAGTCTAACAAAATCCAAAGATTCCAAGCTACCTTACAGTTTCCTTTTCTCTACATGACCCATGAGATTGAGATAACGTTGAACACATGGACACACCACAAACTGAAGGATGCTAAATATTGCCACCATATTGCAAACTGTCTGCTTCCTAACTGTTGCAGCAAATCTCCCCACAGCCAGTGTCTGGGGCTGAAGCACACTCACACTGCTCACACTGCAAAAAAGCCCCAAAGCACCCTAAGAGCTTTAGGGTGTTTTTAAAGCAGAATTGCTTTTCCCAGAGTCTGAGTAAGAGCTGACCCCAAAGGAAGTCAGCCTCATATAATATCAACTTTCAGTGTTATGAAGAAATATGGATACTTCCCACTATGTAATATTTTTATCATAGAATGGTTTTGGTTGGAAGGGACCTTAAAGCCCACCCAGCTCCAATCCCCTGCCATGGGCAAGGACACCTTCCACTAGAGGAGGTTGCTCCAAGCCCCATCCAGCCTGGCCTTGAACACTGCCAGGGATGGGGCAGCCACAGCTTCTCTGGGCAATCTGATGCTTAATGCATCATCTGCAATTACTAATCTTGAGCATTTTAATCTGCAGACCTTGAGGCAGCACCCAAGTCTTAATGATCCAGGAGCACCAGGTACAGGCACCTCACCAAGAAGCACTCTTTTGGGGATCATTTGGACATGCTCAGTCCCACAGGCAGCAGCAGTGTAGGGGACACACAGGCTGTCACAAAACACCCCTGGAGCATTTTGTGGAGCATTTGTATTCACCTGCACATCTGCCTATGTGCCTCTGCAGAAAAACCTGGGAAGCTCTAGCATGTACACATCAGTCTGAGATCTCTTTTGCAGCATCCTGGGAAGCACTGGGACAGGGAATTGGTAAGTGTGCTCCCAGCAGCCAGCATAGTTATCTATAGATGTGTTTACATGTTGAGCTCAGACAGCTTTCAGCACAGGTGGATACTTCTGTGATGGACTAAAAGGGATCGGTGTTGGGACCGGTCTTGTTCAACATCTTTGTCAGCGACATGGACAGTGGGATTGAGTGTGCCCTCAGTAAGTTTGCCGATGACACCAAGCTGTGTGGTTCGGTTGATATGCTGGAGGAAAGGAATGCCATCCAGAGGGACCTTGACACGCTTGTGAAGTGGGCTGATGCCAACCTGATGAAATTTAACCATGACAAGTGCAAGGTCCTACACCTGGGTCAGAGCAATCCCAGGCACAGCTCCAGGTTGGGCAGAGAAGAGATTCAGAGCAGTCCTGTGGAGAAGGACTTGGGGGTTTTGGTTGATGAGAAAATGAACAGGAGCTGGCAGTGCGTGCTCGCAGCCCACAAAGCCAACCATATGCTGGGCTGCATCAAAAGGAGCGTGACCAGCAGGTCGAGGGAGGTGATCCTGCCCCTCTACTCTGCTCTCCTGGGACATCACTTGGAGTATTGTGTGCAGTTCTGGTGTCCTCAAGATAAAAAGGACATAGAACTGTTGGATCAAGTCCAGAGGAGGGCCACGAGGATGATCAGGGGACTGGAGCACCTCCCATATGAAGATAGGCTGAGAAAGTTGGGGCTGTTCAGCCTGGAGAAGAGAAGGCTGCGTGGAGACCTCATAGCAGCCTTCCAATATCTGACGGGGGACTATAGGGATGCTGGGGAGGGACTTTTCATGAGGAACTGTAGTGAGAGGACAAGGGGGAAAGGGTTCAAACTTAAACAGGGGAAGTTTAGACTGGATATGAGGAAGAAATTCTTTACTGTGAGGGTGGTGAGGCACTGGAATGGGTTACCCAGGGAAGTTGTGAATGCTCCATCGCTGGCAGTGTTCAAGGCCAGGTTGGACAGAGGCTTGGGTGGCATGGTTTAGTGGGAGGTGTCCCTGCCCATGGCAGGGGGGTTGGAACTAGATGATCTTCAGGTCCTTTCCAACCCTAACTATTCTATGACTCACATCCAGAGACAACAGTCCCCCATCCAGAAAGCCATTCCTGAAAACAAGGCTCCTGGTATTGATATCTTATGAAATATGCCTTTTCTCCATAATTCTGCAACTACTTTGAAAACCAGGGCTTGCACCACAGCCCCTCTAATGTGACGCCCCACAGCCGTAGGCTTTGTCTGTACCAGCCAGCCTCAAATTCCCAAGAGGGCAATCTTGGTGGGAAAAGTCTGGTCTGTTTAGCAAATACATTCCTTCAGTGTATGTGAGAACAGTCTGCTGCCATTTCGGAGGCTTACAGCTCTTCCTACATCCCTGCAAGATACTTGTCCATGTAGGTGTCAGAGCACATTACAGAGCTGCAGCTTTATTTTGTGTCATTTTCAAAGCCAGGTTTAACACAGTATTGGCATGCAAGATCCTGCCCCAGATCCTTGTGCACAGAAAACACTTTGAAAAGCTAAATCATCTTTGAATGCAAAAGACTTATTCAACACTATTTCAGACCTTACTCAAGGTATCTGGACTGGGTTTGCTGCCTTCTATAAAGAGGAGAAACGCTGTGTAATGTTGAAGTACTTTGATAAGCAGGAAAGACAGGCGAGTACCCAGCAGTCTCATCACTTGCATTGTCTCAGCAGCCCCACGATAACAGGGACGCAGATGGTGGGAGCCCATGCTACAATGTCAAATTACAGGGATAAAACAACAGAGTTGGTGTAAAGCTCTGTGGACAGGGCTAGGACAGGCTTTGTGAGGAGCTGCAGAAGAGGCCATTGCCAGCTACACAGCTCTCAAAAGGGGGCCTGGAAAAAGACTGCTATTAATGATGACCACATGCGATTTCACAGGCAGCTTGGTGCTGACTGCATTTAGGTGCTTTTGCAAACCCCAGCCAAAGCAATCTGCCCCATGAAACACCAAGATACAAACACTACCTGTAAGAGAAGATGGAATTCAAAATCCCTTTAGGACAAAGGGGATTTTCTACCACAAAAAGCTATCAATCCAAACAGATGCCTCTCCAGAAGAGAGGGATACATCTCACTGACAGCATCCAAAGGTTCATCTGCATAGCATAGCTGGTTTTGTGTGTGGAAAAACATGTTAGTTCTGTCTCTTCATGGCTACTGAAGACCATATGGAGTGTGCTGACTCAGCACAGTGAGATGACAACTCCTTTGTGCTCATGTGCTTCTCAGCATCATGTTAATTAATGTGCTGCTGTCCTACTCCCTTAACCTCAGCCCTTCTCCTCCAACACTTGCCCAGCTGTGCTGAGCCAGTCTCTTCTGTCATTTCACCACTGGTGCTGCAGCTACAAGCATTCCCTTCTCCCATTAGCAGTGATGAAACTGTCACTGGCACATCACCAATGACAGTTTCCTTCACAATAAGCTGTCCAACACCAATGATGAGAAGGTGGAATGAGCCTGCTCATTCTTTTTAAAACTCCTCAGTCCAACCAGCTCTACTGACCACTCACCTCGCCATGTCTGAAACCCTAGAAAGCAACCTGCCCAGTCCTTCTTGCTCTTGTGGGCTGAACAGAAGCAGTTAAACAAACACCAGCACAGTTCACAATTTATGTAAACAGCGTGTTTTCATAACAGTTGCTCAATCTATTACTAGTGTTTTGCTGGCCACGCATTTGTTTCCCTGAAGCCCACGGCAAAATTCCCTGCCATTTCAAAGGGAGCAGGATTTTGCATTCCAGTCTGATAGCAATCATTTCTGAGTGCCACTTTTTTAATGGGGCACAGATTTCTGCTGAGTTTTGGCTAGTCTGCACCAGATGACATATAACTGTATAAAGGATCAGCTGCAAAAGCAGCCAAAAGCTACAAATCCAGCCAAAGCAGGAGTGAAATGGTAGAAAACTGTATAAAGTGGCCTGCAGGAACAGCTGCAAAATGGTGAAAAATAGATAAAACCATGGCTCCTTCCCTTCTCCATCTTTTCTGATCCATAGCTTTGGAGAAAGAAAAACGCCTTCGGAAGTGGTACTCTGGCTGTCTCCCCTGGAAAACAGGAGGCATGAAACCCACACAGATATTAGCTTTTTTCTTCTTTCTCCTTAGAATGGATCCCTTTTTAGTGCACTTTACCCATAAACCAAATCTATGACTGGCTCCTCCTTGGTTCTTATGATGCCTTGTCCATGCCAGGCAAAGCACACATGGGCTGGGGACAACCAAAGGGGTTTTCAGCCCATTTGGGCAACCCAGCTGCTTTTCCCACCTTTACACCTCGGTGCTTCCCGTAGCTCCATACACTTACTCAGGCCTGTTGCACTCCCGTATCGCTGTCTTTATGCCACCACCACAGGTTCTCGAGCAGGTTCCAAAAGGGCTCCACGTCCCCCATGCTCCATCTATCACTGGTGTCTCACGCTCTTTGGGCACGCACATCCCAAACCGGCAGTGCTGCGTGTGAAGGACAGAGATGGGAAAGGTGGGATTGCATTGCTTTGGCATTATGAGCTGAACAACAGTGACCAGCCTGAGTGACAAGACTCAGGTTTACTTCTTTCTTAACCACATGCATCATGCAGCAAAGAGTTTGCAATCAAATATAACCGAACTTTACTTTTTGTCTATCCCCTCCATATTTTAGTTTCTCTGCACCCTTAAATGGAGAAGTGAAGGCCAGGTGCTGAGTCCATGGGAGTGATTTATGGTAAAAAGACCGAGGACAACATTAACCACTGAATGTTCCCTGTTGACCGGTGTGAAAAGCATGGCAGCGCTTGCAGCACTGCTTATCTATCTGCTATGGAGAGCAGTAGGAATTGCACTGTGTCAGGGGAGGAGACAGGCAATGGGAATAAAACACCAGGGAAAACTCAAACCTCCCCACAAAGCAGGAAAGGAAACTTCCAAATCCAAAGGGCAAAGAAAACAGAAAAATGAATTCCTCAATCCAAAGTTGGTTTTTTTTCTTCACTCAGCTATAACATGGGATTTGCCAAGGCATGGCCTAGACTTTTGTTTTCCAGTTATAATTCTGGTTTTGTTTTGTTTGGAAAACTGGCTTAAATTATTCTGGCAAGCCGCTTTTCCTCATTTTTATGGTATAAATTGTGTCCATTTGGGATGTGTTTGTTAGTTCAAGTAAACAGACTTCTGGAGAGGTGAGATCTAGGAGAGAGTCACCTTCTGGCCCCACAAGAGTAAATGGAAAGGTGTCCCCAAGACCATGAGAGTAGGGCTTCTCTCCTAATGAACAGTGCTTGCTAAAGTAGATTTAAACCCAGAGGCATGATCATCTGCCTGTGGATATCTAAATCTTTGCAATTATAGGAAGCCCAAACATTGCTGATTGCTCACAGATTAGAAGAATTTACAGACTTAAAGAAGAAAACAAGTAGTGCATCATTAAAATATTCGCTTGCAATATTTCTCTGCACCAGAGGTTGTTCAGGCAGGAAAACACCCGATGATCTTTATGGGAATGGGCTGAATTTACTCATGTACTGCATTTCTCCAGCTCTTTCACTAACGGTGGAACAAGGTTGTGTCAGGATAAACCATGAGCTCATCTCCCTTTTTTAGACATTCTCATGAACCACCTTAGAGAAATCTATCTAGGAAAACAGAGCAAAATCAAGATATGCTGGAAGCTGTGCATCCAGCCCATAGGACACTGGCTCTGCAGCACATTAAACACCTTTTGCTCATGACGGCCAGCTCGTCGCATTGCTTTGCTGATGAAGAAAGCTGATCTCAAGTGCAAATGCCTATGCATTTGCAGGACAGCTGAGCAACTCATAGCTTGCGCCCTAAACGTCGTGTTTGCTGAGACATGAGCATAGTCTCTAAGGCTGCAATGTGCCCTAGATTTGATTTATTCTGAAAATATGAGTCCCCAAATAGAAACTGGCTAAAAAATCTCTGCCACAGTAAAGGACACAAATAAAACAAGCTGAAATGCCTCTTTCATTGCTGCAGGACAAATCTTTATGATGCATAACTTCTGGAATTCAGAGGGCTGAAAAAATGCAGGCTGGGACTCCTATGCCCGTCCTGTATAGGGACAAAGAGGTCCAACAGCTATCATCAATGTACAAAAATATACGACACCAATCCAACAGTGCTGTCTCAGTGGAGGAGAGCTCACAGCAATGTTGATGCTCACAGCTAAATTTATAACCACAGTCATGCTTTGCACCACTGACCCAGAGAAGACGACTGAATAGCTAACTAGTGAATGAACACAGCTAACAGACTGTGACATGACCTATATGTCTCTCATCCTGGTTGAGAATTAACCAGGAAACCACCTTCATCCCTTGATTTGATTAAAAATTGGGGGTTTGGAGTTGATGGTAAATCGGGGGGGGGGGGGGGGGGGGAGGAACCAAAAGGAGCAGCTGTTTTAAATAAACAGCAAGATTATCCTATGGAAATGCAATGGTGTTTCTTGGAAGCACACTGTGAATAGTCTGGCTGCAAAATCTTCATGCCTTTTGTGTTTTAAAAATACTTTCTGTTGAGTTAGAACAGAAAAGCTATGAAGCCTGCCAGGGTTCTCCTTCCTATGAGCTTCCAGAGCAGAGAATGAAAGAATTTTTGTCTGGAGCAAATTCAAAACAACTTAGACACACAGTCGAGCAGGACAGCAATGGCAGAGATGGGAGATACTACAACAGGCTTTCCTTCCCTTTGTCTTGCCACTGGAGTCCCAGATAATTCACCACATCCAGCTCTCATCCTTGGGCTGACTTAGGCTGAATAGATTAGCAGGGGGCAGACAAGTGCTGTGAAGCTCCATGCATGCATAACATATATGCTACCTGCTGCCATACGGCAGGAGATAGAAATGATTACTATTCATATACTCTTATTTTACCATTCTTTAAACAGCCCCGATAACCAGGAGACAGTCGCACCACAACACTTTACAAGCCCAAGTAAACACTAAGGAGACGCCATATGATGATCCAAAACTTAAGCTTGAATTAGACCAACACACAGATAAAAGAATTACTCCATAAAGCCTTTTTATGAGAATGCATTCAAATGCCTGAACACAAGTGGCCTGCATTAGCTTTTCTTAAGAGCCCATCTGCTCTCAGCTGAGAAGTTCAGGTCACACTTGTCTAATTTGTCTAGACTTGTTAAATTATCTAAATTTATAGGCTGAAATGTTTTTGCTTACACAGTCGTTATTAAAAGCCATACAGCTGTACACTGCCTCTTGCATGACATAGGGTAACTCTGAGGAGGTGCTAATCTGCCCAATTGCAGTTGTTTGCACATCACCGGTCATGTCCCAGGGTAACTGCAGGTTTGTCAGAACAAAATTGCAACCCCAATTTTGGAATTTCAAGAAAATAAGTTATTTCTGAGCTTCCAGCAACCACAGGGTCACCAGTGGAGGAGTTGAAGGCACAAGGTCTCATGTCACAGGGATGCCACAGTTGCCTTCCCTTTATCCTGAGTCTCAAAACAGCATGGGTTTTACATGAAACGTTAAACATTGGTTCATCGCTGACTCCAAGGAGTAGCACAGGGAATAGGATTTCCAACCACATCCCTCAACAACAAACCCAAACATACATTCGAAAGACTATGAATTAAAATGTTGACTCTAAAAGAAAACTGTGACTGATCATCAACAGCCAGAAAAGTAAATTTTTAAGTTATACCTTTTAGAATAACATCTCGGGTTTTTTTATTAGATCCACACAGAGAATACTTTTGTTCAGACACAAATGATGAAAAGTAGTTATCATTTTTCATCAAAAGCTTCAGTATCTCAATAAAAGAAGAAGAAAAATCCTCTCAACTATTTTTCTCCAGATCTGGAAAACTAAAAACTAAATACTTATCCTAGAAACCACAATGCTAGCTGGAAACTAACATTGCACACGGAAATTGAAGGTTTCTATGAATTACTGCTAAAAATGTTCCATGCAGAAAACGTCAATCAGTTCCATATTTTACTCTGATATTGTCAAGCTATGAAACCAGTTGGCCAGTTTATGTTACACAAAATTACTGATTGCTCACACCATATAGGAAATTTCTAATAAAAGCTTAGGGAAGCTTTGCAAAGGTTTTGCTCAAGAGTTCACTCAAGGGCTTTAATTGAAAAAGATAAGTACTCCAGAAGGAATACCTGCTTTAAACAACGTTATGCCAAGCAGTCGATGTTAATCACATTACCTGGGGTAGAGCTGACCCATGCACACCAGGCATAAAACACAACAAGGTGCTGTGGGCTCTCACCTCGGCAATCAGAAGCTGTTCCCCATACAACTGATCACCGGGATAGGATGGTTTGGACTGATATGCTTAGCCTAAGCCCTAAGAAACAGCTACAAGGCTGGAACCACCAGTTATTACTGACCTTTCCAGGCTCACATTCTGTCCCATCAGCCCAAGGTGTGTGTTGGGTACGACATCCCTTGTGTGCGCCATCGATGTTGATACACCAAAGTCGCCGACACTGCATCTGCTTCAGGTATTGAAAAGATGGAAGTATTAAATATGTGCCATGTACCTTACCAGGTATCTGACCTTTTATGAAATTCAAAGCTGAATTGGACATAGCCTTGGGTGACATGGTTTAGTGGGAGGTGTCCCTGCCCCTGGCAGGGGGGGTGGAACTAGATGATCTTAAGGTCCTTTCCAACCCTAACTATTCTATGATTCTATCCCCCTAGCATTTATCATTAACTCACAAGCTTGACAGTAATTTGATGGCTTGTGAACCTCCCATTTTTAGATTGGATATTAGGAAAAAGTTCTTCACCAAAAGGGTGATCAGGTATTGAACAGGCTGCACAGGGAAGTGGTCAAGCCACCATCCCTGAAAGTGTTCAAAAAACATGTAGATGTGGCCCTTATTGACATGGTTTAGTGACGGACTTGGCAGTCCTAGGGTAAAGGTTGGACCTGATGATCTTAAAGGTCTTTTCCAACCCATATGAGTCTATGAATCCATGATTCACCCAACCCCAGGAGGCCGTATTTCGCTCTGGCAACATCAGGGTGTAATTCCACTTACCATGTATGGGCACACTTGAGATCCAGGTCCAAAAATTAACTCACATTGTTTGTTGACATCATAAATCAGCCCCGGAAGCTGCTGAGGCAATGTGTACGTTCTTGATGAAGGCTCATCAAGCAAACACTCCCCATAGCCAGTGCTATAACACAAATCAGATAAACGGTGTTAAACAGGAGGCCATGAGACTAGAGCCCGTTGCTGCTTACCTGAATTAACCTTAGGGCAGATGCGCACCTTTGCCATATTTAACAAGCACTACAACAGCTACTGCAGACACAAGCACAGGAGGGTGCATCACCCATTCACCACCACCACCACGCTGTGCCAACAACCATCCACCGCCGTGCAGTCAGTTATCCTGGCAAAGCATATCTGAGTGTGCACGACCTGCATTTAGTTGCTAAGCAAGCACTGGTACATATTTAGAAAGAACATCATTGATTAGTAGAACTGCCCAAGGGACTGAGCTCCTGGAATTGCCATCATGGCTCTCGTTCTGTTCCCCATCACAACACATAGGAAGGCTTCGCAGCAAAATGGGTAATCACTGTGCGTCAAACTGACCCGCGGGCTCCTGGAACGGTGTTCCCACCATGGGTTAGTGCCAGGGCTTTATCTTGACCTGTGGAGCAGAAAGGCAGATGCAATCTGCCCCCTAAAACACAGCTCTGTATCTGGGCCACAGGGCTTGAAAAACTCACTCTTCAGGTTTGAGAACGTGCATTCCTTAAAAGCAATATCCATGGGGTTAGACATTCTTCCCCATAGAGATGCAGGTCCTTGCCAGCTTATCATGAGGCTGAACTGGCAGGGACTGGATAGTGGGGGTGCATTCCTGCTCTATGTAAAGGATGTGTGCACACACAAATCGCTGTGATTTCCTCCAAATGCTGCACACTAGGACTTCAGATTAACCAAGGAACCCCATGGGATGCATGCACATGTAAAAACAGCCTAACTTATGCATATGCAAGGCCTTACTCCAGAAACTCAGTGATGTATTTCCTACTGCATTTTGACCACATCCAGGGGTTGGTGTAGAAGTTCAGTGTTGGCGCCATGACATGCTGTTGATTTTTACCTCCATCTTCTTTGCACTTATGATTGTCATCATGTGGCATGTTAAATCTAAGAGAAAAACAGCAGTGAAAAGCAGAGTCAGTTAAGTGACAAATGTCAAGTATTTAGCATAGCAACAGTGTGAACTAAAAGTAAGCAAACCCAAGAGCTTTTCCTGGATATGCTGCTGATGGGCACTGCAGAATATATGCACATATTCCTAAGTGTCAGCAAGTATTCCTCAAATGCAGGCCCTAGCACTTGTCTGCAAAAAGCTACAGAACATCCTGGTAAGCTCTCCATACATATTTAGCCAGAGGGAGCCTGAAGTAAGATGCTATTTCAGCTTTTCACTAACAGTTGGCATCCCACAGGCAAGCTGGAGTTTGGTCCCACCACCATGAAAATAGCAAGAACTCTGGAACTGAGACAAAGACTCAAGAGTTGATCCAGGGGAATATCTTTCTGAAGGAGACAAATGTCTTGAGCCCACTGCCCACCTGAAGTCCCTTGTGTGCACTCTACATTGCCTGCAAATGTTTTTTAATGCAGTTGCATACCTGCTGATCCCTCATCCTGTTGGCTAAACAGGGTCACACCAGGGATAGCTTGGACAGCCAGGACTTGGCTCCTACACTTTATGTGGCAGGTTTACAAAATGCCACCAAGCATCAATATCAGCAGAAACCCATGCGAAGCTTGCAGCACATGGCATATTGGAAAATGCAGCAAATATGTTAGGGGAGACAGAATGGCTTAAAGTGCTTGGCTGTTTGAAGTGGAAAAGGGGAAATGACCCGGTGTGATCCTGCGTCTGAAGGCTGGGGAGTTTATATCCCATTAAGATTACCTCCAATGAGCCACCTCTCCCACTCTGCTCCCTGTAAAAGAGCAAAGAGGCATTTCCTGCTCGGGAGCACTGCTAACCCCTCCGGCAGATCTGGGGCATTAGGGAAGGAATTAGCCACAGGTTAAGTGTGGGGAACACCAAACCTTCGGGGACTTTCCATCAGGAAATCTCATTTAAACAAATACTACTGTAGCTAAAAATAGATCCCCTCAGCCAGCTCCCCATGAAGAAGAAGGGAGTTTAAAAAAATGAGAGAACTGTTCTCAAGTACTCATCATCTCAAACCTACAGACCTCCACTGCAAACCAGGCATGAGGTGGTTTGGGGCTAAATCAGCTAAGAGTTGCAGCTGGGGGGTAAAGGTAAAGGACTATGTGATCTGAGATGATTTTTCTCCCAAACACTCTCAGAAACAGTCAAGATCAGTTAAAAGAAGTTTCCACTGGAGGAGGTGCAATCCTGAATGACAGCATCTCTTCTGGGGATGTCCAGCAGCATGAAATTTTCCATCATGAAATAGTTAAAGAGGGGGATCAGGCTCACTTATATGTCCCCATTACATGCCAGATGCTCTGGGTAAATTTCTGCCTTCACACACAGCTGGGCTGCCTTCAGTAGCACCACATATGGTAGTGGGATGAGCTGTGACAGGCTGAGGACCTGCCATCTACATGCAGATGTGAGAAGATGCAGTAATAAGGGACATCTGTTAGCACTCCTCCCTTGCCTGGGTGCTGTTTGGGGTACCCTATCACTCATCCTCCTCAAAATGTGGTTCTGCTGCTCTCAGATGGGCTCTGGAGCACTCCATCACCTCTCAGAATCACAACACAGCTTAATCTTCCTCGGTGGTGCATCTTCTATCCAAGTGTATTTATCGCCTCTCAAATAATTAGGCCCAGCAGGTATCAATTCCTAACATGGCTGGCAAGTCCTAGCTAGTATAAATCTTGGGCTATTTAAATGTAAATGTATTTACATAAAACATACACATGGCCAAGTTCATGTGCTATTGTGAAAGCAGTGCTCAGTCCGTTGTCTTCACTAATTGAACAGCTCCTGTATGGGTCACAGACTGTCCCCAGCTCTGCCAGACCTAGGAGAGAACAATGAGGTTTATGATAGGGAAATGTCTCCCGTAGTTCAGCACAGGCAACTAACATTGTCAGTACAAAAAAAAGTTATTAAAAGACAAAGAAAAGGTTTTCCTTACCCAGAGTATCGCATTTGTCGTGCGCTCTACAAATATCCTGTCTGAAAGCAGAGCAGACCTGGCACATTAATTTTCAATGCAGAAACGAGTTAAGGTACAAGCACAATAATAACAACATCCAAAAGCAATTCTTGGTCCTCCAACAGACCTTCTCATACTGGTTTGCCACATCATCCAGAGTCCAAACCAACTCCCTACTGTAATCAATGTTTTTCACACTATGCTGAGCCCACAGGCAGACCTTGGACAGTCCTGAAGCTCTCAGTCATCTATCACTATGCTGGACACGCTATCCCAATTCAGCTCACAGTTACACTGCTCCCACAATCACAAATGTCACTGCACCCGCATCCAAACCTAAACATTTCCCACAGCTGGATATGTGAGACGCTCACAACCTCTGATATATGACAGGCTATAGTTTTCAAGAGAATATTCACCATACCTGGTCACAAGCACAGCTGTATCATGTTGAAGGTGACTTCCTTCAGGGTGGTTCTGGGATTGCTGCCATTGGCAAAAGTTTTTTAATGTTGTCTGGGCATTGTAAGATATTGCAGGACCATCCTAATAAGAAACAAACAGCAGGAGTTTACTTATTCATCACAATGCCCACTACAAATGCCATGGTCAAACAGAAAGTGAAGAAAATCACTTCCATTACCTGTTCATTATGTATCACCACCAATTTCACAATAACGATATTAATTAAATTTCCAATGCTCGGATCTTTGTAGATAGAAGCCACCTGATTTGAATAGAATTATTCAGAATTATTGTTAACATTCAAGGAAAGAAACAACTAAGATAACACATTGCATGTTTTCCATTCTGCAACTGTTTTATTCCAGAGACACTCTTCTGTCCCACTCAGTGCTCTGACGCTACTTGGAGAGGCCTCCTGCCAGAAGCACAATTTCAGAATGAAGCAAACCTGCTGGTATTGCAGAAACCAAACATTTCCTTTTGCTTTAACGCACATTTCACCAAATTACAGGATCATTCTGCTCTGAGATACAATGACCACCAATCAAGACTGTCAAAAGCAACTTATTCACCCAAGTGCCTCATTTTGATGTAGAAAGTTTTAGACCACATATTCACTGCACTTCTACCTTCAAACAGGATGAAAACCCCTCCAGTGACACAACTATGCCAGATATTCACTTCCAGTCACTCCGCATCTACAAAGCTGCCTGTTTGGGGATGGTGCTACTGCATCCTAGTACCAGCAGCTACTAAATGCTTGTTCTCTGCCTGGAATGCCAATCCCAGCACTATGCTAAGGATCCAGGTGACCACCAGCTGCTTCTCCTTGCAACAGCAAGAGAAGGTAGGCAACTGCATAGAATCATAGAATAGCTAGGGTTGGAAAGGACCTTAAGATCATCTAGTTCCAACCCCCCTGCCAAGGGCAGGGACACCTCACATTAAACCATCCCATCAGCCCCCTGGAAGGCACGCTTCCCAAAGTACCTCTTTAATTCAGTTGCTATTTCACATGGTCTTAAATAAAAAGAAGACATGGACTAAAGGGCCAGTGATATTTCTCATAATGCTTGGTGTTCGGAAAGGTGAAAGAGAGAGGTGTAGGAAATGCGATGGGTCTGGGAAGAAAGGCAACTCCAACTAGTGATTCCAAGCTTTACTCTAATCCCAGCACTATCTCCAGGCCTGGCCAAGGCAAACTGATGGTACTGCCCATTAACACAGCAGAAAGCGTGCTCTGTGATGAATAGAAAATGATCCATAGGTAAATGTACTCCTCCTAGTTGAATACTCACTATTGACATTAACGTTAAGACATAGTGCTGTAGATTAGCTCCATGGTAGGCAACCATCCTGCTGTCAGCCACCACCATCACTTCCACAAACCGAGGATAGGAGAGAAACCGCTTTGTTCGTTTGTGGCTCTTCTTTTCACTGATGTTCCCAGTCTTGTTGCTATCTGCAGAAAATGAATTCACTTCCAGACTGTGTTTCAACATCTCCACGTCAGATAATATGCTGCTTTCTGCCCACTGTCTTCTCCAGTGTTTCCTCCTGTTCTTTTTGTGACTGTGTTCATGATCTATGATTGAAAAGCAGACAAAAACATCAAGTACAATCTGGAGTGAATAAAGTTAATACCACATGTCAAAATAGCTATTCCACTTCAATGAAGAGTTAGCAGGCTTGTTCCAAACAACTACCAAAACCAGAAGCACTCTGTGGAAGGCCACCATGTAATTCAACATGTAAGGCTTTTCTTAATCTTTAAAGTAGCCTTACAGAAGTCAACGACACTTCAAGGTGGACACCTTGACACACTTGAGAGGTGGGCTGATGCCAACCTGATGAAGTTTAACCATGACAAGTGCAAGGTCCTACACCTGGGTCAGAGCAATCCCAAGCACAGCTCCAGGCTGGGCAGAGAAGAGATTCAGAGCAGCCCTACGGAGAAGGACTTGGGGGTTTTGGCTGATGAGAAAATGACATGAGCCAGCAGTGTGTGCTCACAGCCCAGAAAGCCAACCGTATGCTGGGCTGCATCAAAAGGAGCATGACCAGCAGGTCGATGGAAGTGATCCTGCCCCTCTACTCTGCTCTCCTGAGACCTCACTTGGACTATTGCGTGCAGTTCTGGTGTCCTCAACGTAAAAAGGACATGGAACTGTTGGAACAAGTCCAGAGGAGGGCCACGAGGATGATCAGGGGACTGGAGCACCTCCCGTATGAAGATAGGCTGAGAAAGTTGGGGCTCTTCAGCCTGGAGAAGAGAAGGCTGCGTGGAGACCTCATAGCAGCCTTCCAGTATCTGAAGGGGGGCTATAGGGATGCTGGGTAAGGACTCTTCATGAGGGACTGTAGTGATAGGACAAGGGGGAACGGGTTCAAACTTAAACGGGGAAGTTTAGATTGGATATGAGGAAGAAATTTTTTACTGTAAGGGTGGTGAGGCACTGGACTGCGTTGCCCAGGGAAGCTGTGAATGCTCCATCACTGGCAGTGTTCAAGGCCAGGTTGGACAGAGGCTTGGGTGGCATGGTTTAGTGGGAGGTGTCCCTGTCCATGGCAGGGGGTTGGAACTGGATGATCTTAAGGTCCTTTCCAACCCTAACTATTCTATGATTCCCATGAAGGCTTCCCTGCAGCAGAGCTGTCTCCCTGGTCATGCAGGAGGCATGGAGCCTGGGCTGCCGTTCAGTTTAATACAACGCAAGCCCCATGATGGTAATTAGCCACTGCAGCAACAGTGTGAGGATTCTGGGCACGTCCAAGGTGGCCAGGAAACCACAGGAAACAAAGGCCCAAATCCTGTATTTCTAACTCAGGCATGAAGGACGGCAGGATTTGGCGTTCATAGTGAAGCAATTATATATGATTTATTTCTGTCTCTAACAATAACACGGCTGGGCTTCAATTCCCCCCCTCCCTTTATTATTCTGTGCTACAGGAATGGTAAAGGTCATCTAATAGCACAGCTGCCACTGGCTAAAGAATAGAATTCAGGAAGTTTCACATATACTGCTTTTGATATTCAATTAGGCCAAACATAAAAGCAGCCTGAAAATATACTCCATGCTGATACAAAGACGACAAAGCAAAGAGGGAGAACAGGCAAATAAAACATATGGAACATGTACAATTAAGATTTACCATCTGATTAGTATGTAATTATAGCATTATTTAAATGTAAGAGCAAAATCAGTCTTATTTGATGCCACTTAATTTTTAATCAGTTCATCATAGGAAGTAGCTAATTGAGTGTGATTCATCCATGAGAGACTGTTTGCTTCTGCATTTAATATAAAGCCAGATCTGAACTACTTATCTAAGACTCTAGGCTACAACCCTCACAGTCTTTGTAGCTTTAGCTTAATTTCGTCATGGTGGTGAAAAATATCACATTTCCTTATCTGACCCACTGAGTAGGTTAGAGGAAGCATAATATTAGGGAACAAAGGAATACTCAATGCTCAAACAAGATCAAAATGATAGGAGACTTCTTAGCTATTTTTCCTGTGTAGTTTCCTCTTAGGATATTTTGTAATAATTTCCAAAAAAGGACATATAAAATACATTCTCCAATATCAAGGGCAGGCAAAGGGGGTCAGCCAGCTTCTACCTATCTGAAAAATACTATCCTTCTGTCCTATGTGTAAATAGGCAATACAATATTCAAGAATTAAATCCTGTTTACTCTGCGCTACCTAAGTCCTATGAATTCCCTTCTTGATATAGTCAGTCCAGACCACCTTAATACGGCAGAGAGACTGCAGTTATTTGACTAAGAATTTGAGAAAGCCAATAGCATTTGTGGTTATAATTGGATTGCCCTAGTTCCTTTGCACTAATCAATGCCCTTGTGTTGGCAAGGTTGTGCTCTTATGCTGGCATCACTTCATGGGCAACCATGACATTATCCTGACTCACTCAGTGACAACCAGTGCAGGAAGCCAACTATGCATACAAATAACTTAAAGGTGAGAAGAAGACCAGACTGAGGAGCAAGTGCCAATAGCCCTTCAACCAGCTCCCCTCCTCTCTGCACCCTCAGCCAGTCCCTTAAATTTTCCTTTTAAATAACCAACTTAAAAATAGACATGCTAAAGGAAAAATGCATTAAGGATGAGGAGATGACCAATACAGCTCAAGTGAGGCTGAAGGCAAGGCTGCAGTGCGAAGGCAGAGCACTGCACTATCCACCACTATGGCTCCATAGGGCCCCAAATGGAACCATGTGGCTAAGGTATCTTCTCCTTCAGCCTCCCTGGCAGATGGCAACAGAAGAGGGAAAGGCAAAGGATTCTTTGAAGAGACACTGGTTATACAGGAGGTATTTGACTTGTTGATATTCACCAGGCTTGCACTGAAATCTTGCAGCTAGTGTTGTCACAGGCTCAAAAAAGAACCTCAAAATCCACCAAAACCCAAAAATCATGAAATGCCAGGTTTGATTCTAAGAGCCCCAACCTGATGCACTGTGCAGGACCACAGCCCAACACAGTCAGCTATGCACAGCACAGAGCAAAAACTACCTTTTTCCTTTTGCAGAGATCTGGCACGGTGTCACAAAATCATTTAGGTTGGAAAAGATCCTTAAGATCATCGAATCCAATTGCTAACCTAACACTGCCAAGGGTCAGTACAGTATCAGTGCACTTCCCCTGTCCAGCACATAGAGCAAGTCAGCCCCATCATCCCTTCAAAACCTGATATTATTTTCCAGGTATGAATCACTCCAACACTTACAGCACACTATTTGGACAAGTCACATACAGTATGTTTGCCAGCCTAGTTACTGTAAAACCAAGCACAAGTGAGTGGCGATGCATTATATGTAAAGCCACTCCTGGACTTTGACAGTAGTGAACTGTTATCTTCACCCATCTTTCTTGCATATAACTACACTCAGAGATGGCTCACATTCACCTGTAAAAAATTAAACACTAATGGCAGGGCACTGCTCTCAACCCATCCATAATACCCTCACAAGTATTAATGGGAGTTACATACAGGCACTGCCAGTACTCACTGTGCCTGATGCTGCTGCTATCTTGCTCTGTTACGATGGCCACAACAGCCATACCCTTATTGAATGGTGCAGCACACTGCCATTGAATCAAGCAGAAATGAAAATCTCTCACGTTACAGAAGAGAAGTTCAGTTTTATAGTGACAGCTTCCTACTGCCACACACAGCACCAAAAAAGGGTGCAATGTTTTTCCACCTGGGTTTGCCTTTTTTTAAAGTTTCCTATTGTGTTAATATATTAACAGAAATCAGGAAGAAGAATGGTTTGCTTGGCAAGCTCTCAATCTCTGCAAATGACCTGAAAACCATTTATCTACACATGGCAGGAATCAGTTGAGTTGAAGCAAAAAAACCATTTGCTTTAACCTGCAAAAAAAAACAAAGCCCAATCGGTAGACCAACACTTTAAACCCATGCAAACTACAGATCAATAATTCAAGTACTGGGTGAGTCCATGCACTGATTCAACAGTTAATATTCATTCAAGAGGTGGCTAAAAGGCTGCTGGAATAATGTCCATTTAGCAGCTTGCTTTAATAAGCTAGTCTATGGTGTTTGCACTGTCTTTAGACAGAGCTGGAGGTCTACGTCTATGTCCATTTTTCTTTCTTCCTGGTTTCTTCTTTGTTACGTGGGACTTAAAAAGGAGACCCAATCCTGTGACAGAGATATTCCTCCTTGATGGCACCTTCCCACTTGCACCAGAAGCCTCAGCCCAGAGCCCACTGAGCTGACTTATGGATGATTTCCACTGATTAACGGACTTTGAATCTATCCCAAGGGAGATGGCAGGGGAGACTCAGGCCCCACATGAGTACTTTGCTGCATGAAGGGATGACAGGGCAGATCCAGGGACTGCTTTTGAAATAGTAGCTACTGTTATGTTAAACCCAAAAATTAAAAGAAAGAGTGATCGCTTATCCCAACAGTTCTAATCCTTTCCATTTCTACATTAACTTGTCCTTGGAATAGAAAGGAATTTGCACAATTAAATAAGACATGTGACAATGCAAGCAATTCCAGTTCAGCTCCAAGTTCATGAGAGCTGCCCATAGCAGGGGGAAAACAGCCACCAAAAAAGAGACATAAAAGAGATCATGAGGGGGGAAAATAATCTATTTCTTGAGCTAATAACATTAACAACTACTCCAAGCTAGAAATGGAGCATGGTCCTTTCAAACTAACCTACTATCAGACCTTTCCTGAATGTATGACCTAAGATATTTAACACAAAGTTTGCCGCTCAGTGGTTGGCCCATAGCACTCCTAGACCTGCGCTGATCCAGCTGCACAGATGATAAAACCAGCATTTGGAAGTTATTTATTGCACACCTCCAGTCAGTGTGTGACCTGCAGGAGCCACAGCAGCAAACCTTATTCAAACACTCCAGTACAAGCTGCAGCTACAGTTGGCTGGTCTGAATTTGCTGCCTGTAGCTGGTACAACAGCAGCCATTGAAGTGTCTGTCATCACTTGGAAAAGAGAGGTAAGAGGCAAAATGGATCTTCTTCATACAGAGGTCAGACTGGCTGAAATCAAACCATGTTTTTAGGCTCTCTTTGCCAGGAAATGGGATGAAAACTGGCTCCTCTTGGAGACCCACACAGGTCCAAAGCTGGACCAAAAGAGTTTTCTTAGCTTTAGGTCTGCTTTAATTCTCTACCAATATGTTTTATATCTCTATCTTTCTTTCAATATATCTACAGATACAGATATCCCTTTGCTGCCAGCAGCTTCTCACCAGGAATGGTAACGTGGGAGCAGCAACTGCCATGATCTGCACCATACTGAGACAACCAGAGCTACCAGCAGGACTAATCTTGCCTTCCCTCTGGATAGCTCCATGGCTGCACAATTGGAGCTGCTGCTATAGATAGATAGGGGAAACAGGCTTTAGAGGTGAGATCAGTGACCTACATCAGAAGGGAAATGAAGGATCGGGGCCAGCCAGAATCCAAAGAGAAAGATATCCTGCACCAAGAGTGGAAATGAAAGTTTGCCCAATTATTCTAATCTGCAAACCAGAAAGTGTTCAAATGCAAATTAATCTGAACCTATTTAACAGAGAGATCAACTAAAGTATCAGCCTTCATCAGCAAGAGCTGGACGAAACTGCATAGATCAAACTTTCACGGCTGGAACTATTGAAAATGCAGTAAAATATCAGACCTTTCACAAGTACCACTATTAGAGAAATATGAAGGAGAAGTAGTTCAATTTTGCCCATATTGTTCATGCTATGGTATGGGCTCAAAAGTGCTCCCTCCCAGACTGTTCCAGGAGCATCAAAATACTGGTCTTCTGCAGAGAAGTTTTCCTTGCTATTAAGAGAAATGTTTCCAGGAACAGTTCACAAGCCCTCATTACCTAGGTGCACCTTGTTAATTTCTAGCCTTCCTCCCCTTTGAGTTACATATGTACACTTTACTAAGTGGCTTCCTAGATCTCCAACTGGAGCAATGCTCAGACTCTCAGGAAGGTCCGTGCCCGGCAGCATTGTGCTGAAGATGTCCCCCATGTTCAAGCTGAGAGCCTGGAATCTGTGTTTGTAGCCTATGAAAATACTCTTCAAGGTCAGAAAGCAACACTACAGAGTCATGAGCAACTCAGACTGGCATGAAACGTCACTGGTACAAAAATCAGCCACTGCTGCCTGCAGTGGCTTTGGCTGTAAAGACTCAACCTTGGAGCTGCCAAGGCTCAAGGTGATGCTGAACTCACCTATGTCTTTCGGGGTGATTCTACCTTTCTTCCTGCTGCTTGAACCAGAATGTTTGAGAACCATGGACTTGCAATTAGCACCAATCAACTTCTCTCAGTAAGAAAATACTCTCTGTTTTTATACCATGCAAGCACCAAAGACCACACATGCTCCAGACATTTCCTTTCCTGATGATGTATGTCAGAATGCATTCCAGCTTTAAAGAAGTCTTTTCTGCCTAAGGTAAAAAGTTGTACGTGAAAGTAGCAATCAATTTCACACAGTAGACAGAAACCAGATTAATGAACAAAACAATAAATTGCCTCTTTAAGAAAGCAGATAGTAACATGTGAGCTGACCATGTGGCAGAAAACGATTCAAGATCATCTTACAGAAAAGAAATACCTAAATAACTGCACCTTACAACCACAAGGCACAAAAGGACCATTGAAGTGGTTCAAAATTGGTTTAAGGTATGGTTGACAGAAAGCTACAGTGCTGAAAGTCACTGATACCAGTTCCATAATCCACTAGTTCAAGAAGAAAAATAAACTAGCCCTGGAGAATGACTAAAAAAACATGGCAAAATAGCTTGAAACCCACCCTGATACTTTAAGGGGTAGGGCAGATCGCTAAAATACATCCCAGTGTTTCATCTATGAGTAGACACGTTTTTGAGCCAGGTTGTGGGTCACACCAGTATGAATACACCATGGGCACACTGACATACACTGGTGGTATTTCAGTACATCAGGAAAACAGAGCTGCTGCCTTTGGCACTGCCAGGGCTAATTAAACCCATTTGCCTGCAGAGCTCTAGAGGTTGCACTTGCTGAACCTGACTTCTGCTTTGCAAGCCACCGGAGCACCTGAACTACTAAGCTTGTTTGCTTGCTCTTAATTCAACTCCCAAAGCATGACAGCCTCAAGTGCACCAACATGTTATCCATGTCCATGTCTAGTGATACCTAGGAGGTACCATGCCAACAGGAACAACACTGGGATCACCATAACTTTGTACTAAACGCAGTGAAAGATCAAAAGATCAGAAAAAAATCCCATTAGAAAGAAAGAAACTTCAACTGGTAATGACAATACAGGCATGTGGAAAGAGAAACATAAAATCACTGAATGGTTTAGGTTGCAAGGGACCTTAAAGATCATCATGTTTTAACCCCCTGCAATGGGCAGGGACACCTTCCACTAGACCAGGTTGCTCCAAGCCCCATCCAACCTGGCCTTCAACATTGCCAGGGATGGGGCATCGCAGAAGTCACAGAACAGTCAGCCTGTTTACTTTCACTTGTATATGCTATGGGGTACAAACGGAAAGGACCAAACTGATACCTCCCTGCTTCTCCCTTCTGCCCTTCTTCAGTGGATGCCCACATAGGTGATGTAAAAGTAGTTGAAAAATCACATTTACATCGATTTTGATTCCAGGGTAGTAATTTAACTCTCTTCACTCATCATGTTCAAGTTGCAAAACAATAACCAAGCAATAATGACTTGTTCAGCCACAATCTTGGTTTTCCACCGTTAGCGTATCAGACTTTATACATTTTTAAAACTAACAGCAAGATAATTCATGCACCTCACTTATAACTCAATTGAAAAATTTTAAAACAAAACCACAGTATGGGATCTGCATTACTGGCTGTAATCACTTTTTTTAACCAAAGTCAGTCTAATACCTTATTTCACTTGCCAGCACACAGCAAGATAGCACAAACATCACAGCCTGATCTCTTCCTAAGTCAGTATGGGAAAAGCTTATGCTTGACATCCCAGGCCCATCTGACCAAGTACTAGTTGGCTGTTACTGTGCTATTACCTCAATAGGAAGCCAGAAATAGAATTAATTACATTAGCATATGGGACTTGTGACGTAACTCTCTCATTTGCTGGTTTTGGGAGGGAAGGAAACCGGAAATAATTACTATCTTACTATAAATTACAATTCACTTCCTCAAGATGAGAAACTTTTCTGAGGGAAAGAACGAAGTCAATGTTTTACCCTGAGGCCAAAAGCAAAGCTGACAGCTTAAACAGATATTTGAAAGAGCACAGGGATTGCTCAACCTGGAAGCAAAAGCTTAGGAAAACCTCCCTGCAGATCTCCTGCAATCCCAAGGCTACGTGAGATCCAGCAGCACAGAATTTTCCTGAAGACCTGCTTGGAAACCAGACACCTAGAATGTGAAATTCTGCTGGATGGAGGAGTTGAAAACCAAAGTAAGGTCACAGATAGAAGGAAGACAAACAGTCCAAAAGGAACAGCAAAAATACAAGAGGGCTTTAGACCAACAGCTTGACTGAAAAGGAGCTGGGATTTCACCATGGACCAGTCACCAGTACACAAACATTGAGCCCTGTGGAAAAGGACATTTAAAGTTTCTGCCTCAAACCTGCAATAAAATAAGAATGTAATATGTATAAGTGGTCTGAAGAATGAGTATGAAGTTTTCCACCTCTGGCCTGTTTGGCCACAGCCCCCACCATTGCCAGTCCTAACATGGGGTATATACCTCAAACTGCAGCTCAGGCCAGAGAGAGCTTATCACCTACCTGGACCAACAAGAGACCATGATACATGGAAAGGGACAAAGTCAGGCTTTAGCCATGGTGCCAGACCCCCAACACATCCTCACCCATGTCACCTCCTTGGTCATAGCACTGATTACACATTAGCAGACTCACTCCTATCAACCTCAACCTGGCCACTCCTCAAGCACATGGGAACACAGTGGCAGGACCATCTCCTCGTACCATAGGCTCATCAATGACTCTTTGCATCTGGGTGGCACTGGGAAAGAGATGACAACCATCTGTAAGGGCTGAGCAGGCTGATGCTAATTATCATGCAGAAAGAAGATCGCAGTCATGGGGCTGGCAGCACCACTTGCTTGCTTGAGACCCAGGGCAGCACTCCTCTGCTCTGGGGGCTCCTCAGTGTCATGTTCAGTGTGAAGGGTTGTTACATTTACTATAAAAGGGTAATCTATTATAAATTACTCATTAATGCAACTGAAAAATCAGTGACATATTACTGATTAAGCCCACGTCACGCTAGCTCGGCGGCAAGACTTGGCTCACGCAGATTTGTCTTGTGTTTTTTTACAGCAACCTTTTCAACACAAGTTACACGCACACAGCTTCTTTTCTCCTCCTCACCCATACAAGTACACAGCCTTGCCTTTTTGGAGCTGCAGTACACATGTGCTGCCTCCTGAGTAGCCCAACTGCTTTAACCCCTCCAGCTAAATACCCAGCTGCAAATTTGAGACCCTTTTACATCCGTTTCTGGGAAGTGCTAAGCCTCTAGGCTGTGCCCAGCAGCTCTCTGTGCTGGTAATGCACATGGATTTTGGAAAGCAACCTCAGCAGCTGAGTCACTGGGCTTTCCCGCATCTGCCGGCAGCCAGCTCTGCCCAGGTAAGATCTGCTCTGTCCTGTGCTCCTCTGAGCCCGCTTCCAAAACCTCACCATCCCAGCGCGAATTGCTGGAAGGCCTCTTTGCTGGCTGCAGCCCCTTGGCTCTTCTCCAGAAACAGGAAACGCTCTAATCATCTTCCTACTAGTTTGGCACCGTCAGAGTGTTATTGCTGCTTCTGCATGAGGAGTTTTGCCCGCGGTGGATATTCCCACTTTAAGCACTCTCATTAAGGAGCCAGGACTTTGTGCAAGATCCTCACATGCAGCCTCGGAGCCCACGTCTGACACGCCAGCCTCAGGACAGGCATGGCTGACCAGCAACAAGTCACGGGAACAGCTAATGCTCGCTAAAGATTTACTCCTTGATTCATTCATCTCAGCCACTGGTGGGTCTTGAATATAAAAGAATTATGAAACAGGGAGGTATTTGACCAACAAAGCTGGGAAGGAAACAGAAAGCACAGATCAGGAGAGCAGCAAAATGAATGCAGTGGGAACAAAACAAGGAGCTGCCCCAAAAGAGTTCATTCAGGAGCACCGCAACAGGGTCACAGTAAAAGCAACAAGGAATTGGCAAAGTCTGGAGCAATGAAATAGCTGAGCATGCAGCAGAACTGGGGAAACAAGAAAGCCCAACTCCTGCATTTATAGTCATGGACACAAGGCAACCGTGGCTTGGTGCCACCAGGCAGGTGGAGGCCAATCTGTCTCAGAACAAGGGGTGGCCAACAAACAGAATGGTTGAATAAGGATCAGTAAAACGTTAACACTACCACAAAACCCCAAAAAAAAAAATGGAAGAGAAGAGCTCCAGAGAATCCAGTAACCAAAATATACCTAAAAAACATATCAATGACAGAAAACGTGGGAAACGTGAGAGAAAGAAGAGGCAGCAGAAACGGACACAAGATGCAGTGCAAGAAGTGGCCCAAAGTGGTTTATTCAGGTTATGACTAGAGGCAGTGTCCTGTTGGCATCTGGAGTTGGACATCTCTCTGCCATACCAAACCTTTGGGGTTTCACATGGAAACCACTGGGTAGGGCTGGCTGGTCTGCTCCTCACAGGAGGTCAGACTGGATGGGGCGGTCAGATTGCTGCTGCTGGTCCGCCAGTACTGGCCGGCACAGAGGGACACAGCCCCCTGCAGTGCTGCTGCAGGATGCAGCTACGCGCCTTTTATCATCGGAGTCAGACTGTTCCTCTGCGGGGCGCAGGAAAGGTCCACTCTCGAGCTTCGCAACGAGCCACTTCCTTTTCTTCTTTTTTTAGGATCAGAATTTCTTTTCCCTTCCTCCTCCACCTCAAAAAAGCGGATATTAATAATTTGGATCGGAAAAGCTTGCTATCGTGAAGCGATGGGTGGTAGCTGTGCTGCACCTACTGACATCACGCTCTCGACCTGGCCAAGTCTTCATCCCGTCAGGGCTATTCAGTAAAGCACAACTAATTATTCTGCCAGATCCTCGACCAGATGACAAATTGATTCACAGTACTAACTAAAAGAAGGGAAGGAGGAGAAATTGCACCATTTCCTATGACTGAAACTCCATTAACCTGTTACCCCAAGGAAAACTTTGTCGAAAGTTTTTATTGCAGTGGCTGAGCTATACGCCAGACGCTGAAGTGCATTGCCAGGAGACCCTGGTGTTGTGCTACGAAAGTTCATATGCAGAGCACAGTTTGCATTCGATATCCGTCAGCATTCAGAGAAGAAAGGCCTTTTTTCACAACACCTGCAGAGTATCTCATATGTCAAAGGACCTAAAACTGTTATCAGAAATGGCTAATTAAAACTTCTACAGAAAATCAAATACATGTTTTTCTAAGCTGGCCTGAGGATGCTGAAAACCAAAAGTAACACCAGGAGACCACTGGAAATGAAAGCTTTTACTCAACCTGTCAGTCAACTCACAAGGGAAACTTTTCCTGGATACTGCAATAAGTCTATAATTACATCATCATGGCAAGGGCACACCAGTGTGTTGCTTATTAATCATTTCCAGGAAGAAGACTATCAGAAAGCTGTTCTTAATAGCTCCACTGCCCGGCAATGCAGGCTCCCTTGCTCACTGCAGGGTGGGTACCAAAGATTTCCCTTGTATTAATTTCCTCTTTGAGCAAATTTCAACCCCTGCCGGAAGCCTGCAAAGCAAATGCACCTTTTCACACGTTCTTCTCACTGGATTCACACAACACCCTACAGCTCTAACAAGCTCCCCCAGACTCTCATGAAACCATTCCTCTCTGCTAGGAGTGACAGATGCACCCTCTTCAAAACAGTGAGTGCTACCAGATTTTGGTTTTTCTCCTCTGCTCCAAAGACATGTGAGATATCTTTTTTCCGCCAGATCCAGGGGGAACACAAAGGTTCAGCATTGCCCAAGCTGCTTGCTACTTAAATTAAGTGATCGAGGCTTTTTCACCATACATCACTCTGTTTCAAAACCTTGGACAATGGTGAAAGAGGAAGCAAGAGATGAAGAGAAAGATGACAGGAGGACAAGTAAGACTGTCACACCTATGTGGAACCTCAAAGCTTGTATGTGAGAGGCAAGATCTTCTCCCTCCACTACATGAAGTAACTGAGAAGAGCAAGGAAATAAAGATAAGAAAGAGGCAAAGTATGTTGGAAAAGAGGAGAGAGATATACCCCATATATATAATACCATAGATGGAGCATTATTCTTGTGAATCATGATCCAGAAGAATAATACCCTCAATGGAAGCTATGACACAGTGGGGTGAAATATAGCAGGCTGTTATAACGGCACAGAGTGAAGTCCACAAGCCAAAGTCAGAGCCCTCCCAGCTACCTTCAATTCAATGAGTCCTGTGATCTGCTGCTCCGTTCCTCCAAGGGCTACTGATGCAATGTGCCAGATTCCGTGTTTCTTTCCAACTGTTCTGAGTCTCCTGCATCTGATCTCAAAGAAGGGAGCAGAAACAGCTGGAAGAGAGAAACCAGAATGGCATAGTCCAGCAGCAACCCTTGGAAGAACAAACAACGATGGTCTTGTGAGAGGTACCATTGTCCCCCAGCACGTATGCCTGCACGTGGACATGAGTCCACATAACTTCTAGAAGAAAAACATGTTCCTAGTGCATCAGCTCTGGCTGGTCACAGAGCACCAGAGCATCTTCTGAGGTAGCAAGACCAGTTCAAGCTGAACAGACCGATAGCTCAACAGCACAGCCACGATCCACACTCATGGGTGCCAAATGAGACACACGTGTTAAATGAAGCCTGAGTTTGGCACCACGCTTCTCCTCCAGTGGTACCTTTACTCCCTGAGTAACTCCACCTACTTTGCAGCACATGAGCGGCTTGCAGCCTGCGCAAGGGAAGCCAGTCAAGGTCTACTCTGTTTAGACTTTAAAGCTCCTGCAGATCTAGCTGCAGGCTAAAGGAGGAGGGCAAAACAGCAGGTGAAACAGGAGAGAACTTAGTTATTTGCTGCCAAAGGAGAGGATTAGTTGTGAAAATCAGGAAGTCAACGAAGCAGAGAGCAGCAGGAGGCCACTGCAGATAACAGGGACAGTAGGAGCAAGGCTGTTGCTCACCAAGGCAAGTGAAGGGGAGATAAAGCCTTGTACTCTTTCATACGTGTGATGACTAGAAAGAGGAAGCAAGGACGTCAGAGAGATGGTGCTGGTGGAGAAAGCGCCATGAGGGAAAAAGGCCTTTGAAAATGAACCATGGAAAAGTGATTAATAAGGGAAAAACTGCCAGGCTTGGTGTTAGGACCTTCTCATTTCCACTAGAAAGAAATAACACACTGCAAATCACAAACACATTTGGGAAGGGAAGACCAGGAGCACAGCAAGACCAAGAAGTCATTTAAAGGACAGAAAGAAAATTTCAGACAGAGAACAAATTAGATTAGGATGGTTAGGAATTATACGTAGGAGAGGACAGAAAGCAAGTTGAAATGTTCATAGGACACTTAAGGCAAGACAGCCCAAAGGATCTCTTGCCAGCCTCAGCAGGGATGAAACCTAACATTTTTCCTGACCACAACTTCCTTCTAACCCGTTACTAGAAAGCACAGGCGCACCACATCTCTCCAGGACAGCAGTACCACTACAAACCTGGTCCTAGCTCACACAGTACCATTTCTAGAGGGGTCCCTCAACTCCACAACCCTTCTGCCCCACCCAAACCTACTGTTTTTATTGCATGAGTTCCCTTTCATAGGTGCCAAGTCACCAATAGCAGTAACAGAATGAGTACCTGGAGTATCGCAGGTCTGCCTGTCCCACGAAGAGTTCATTGGAGGGGTTCGGTGTCGGTAGACTAGGTGTGGTTTATTGTGCTCTTCTTCATACTCCTGTTCTTCGAGTGATAGCAGTGGCTCTACAAAATAGTCCCCATCGTCAGCCTTGAAGGTGCCTAGCTGAGAGGGACCAGACAGGAGCAGGGGGTTAGCTTTGGGCAATGACAAACCACGGAGCAGGACTACCCAATGCAATGAGTGGTTAATGAGGGAGTGCCTGGTTCTGCAGTGACCCGTGTGAGCTTCAGGTCCCATCACACCAAAACCAGGCTGCACTGCACCCTGCAGCCATCCCACTGCAACTTACAGAATGCAAATTACTAAGCCATAGGCCAGAAGCACAAGAGAGGCATGCCTACCAGACCCTGTCCCTATGCCATTTACCACACCACCACTACCCAAGGGGAGATGGTGCTGCAATATGTTGCAGGTCTCAGAGCAATTCCATCTGGTTGTGCTGGTTTTCATACAGCAGCTCTCCCTGAGACAGGCTTTCAACACATGTGTAAGGACCAGAGGGAGGTGTCCAGCCACTGAAATCCCAGCTCATGATAAAATAGCAACGCTCCTAGTTGCATGTGACTATGAACATAGGGATTTGGAGGATAAACAAGATATCTAAGACTAAAAGCCATCCTAGACTGGGATGCATGACCAGTAACTGGTAGGGAGGCATGCCCATGCACACCCACGTGCACCAGCCGGGGTGGACACACCCAGGAGAGCAATCGACCAGATGGAGACCAGCAGAGACCCCCCTGGGCACACCTGGGACAGGCACCCAGGGTTCTGTAAGGCACCAGAAAGGTCAGCCCTGCTGGGACCTTCTGCTCATTCCTTTGCCAACATCCCCCTGCAAAGCAGGGTACCAAGAGGGGCTGACAGGCAGCGTGCCTTCATCACCCGTCGGGCCATGCCCTGGGGCGCAGGACGGCTCTGGGGGCAGCGCTGCGGAGAGGCTCCATCACCCCTTTGCAGCCCTCGCCAGCACTCCGGGGCGAAGAGGGTGTCCCGGAGTCTGACCCGCTGACCTCCCCGCTAGGGTGCCGCTGGGTGGCACTTTTTCCCCCCAAACCCGCGGAGCACCCGCTGCCGGAACCCGAAGGAATAATAAAACCGGGGCGGAAGAAACCCCCAACCGGGGCGAGCCTGCGCCACCAGCCCCCTCCCGCGGGAGGAGGGAAGGGGCCGTCCCCATCCCAATGCCCACCCCTCCCTCGTCCCGCTCCTCCTCCGTGCTTCCGCCCCGGCGCGCCGCCGCTGGGCGCCCGGCGGGGCCGGGGCCGGGACGCGGGTCTCACCATCCCGGAGCAGAGGCTGATAACGGCGGTGTGCCGAGGGCGGGCGTTGACGTGCCCCCGGTAGAAGCAGTGCTTCACGTCGGCGTCGGCCGCCTCGGCGTACAGGCGCCGCTGGTCGGCGGTGGGCTCTCCCAGGAGGCTGACGGTAAAGAGCGGGGCGATGAAAGCCGAGTTGGCCGTCAGGTTGAAGAGGAACTGCTGCCCGAAGGCGGAGAGCCTGTAGTGTGCCTTGGGGGAGGCGGCGGAGGCGGCCATCCAGGCGTCGGAGGCAGCGCTGGTGCTTCGCCGCTGCCTCCTGAAGTGGACATCGGTGGGGAAGGGCTCGCCGAACTCATTCACCCGGGTAGGGGTAACGATCTCGTACTCGCTGAGCTTCTCCAGCAGCCTGGCTGCAAGGAAAGAGAACCACATGCCCCTGAGTGGGGAGGCCGAGACTCCCACCCCTCGGGGGGGCAGCACACCAGCACCCCCCAGTACCCCAACCCCAGCACCCCCGTACCTTGCCTGGGGTGCAGCTTCTGCCTCCTCGCTCCTATCCTCAAGCCGTCGATGAAGAGCGTGGTGAGTGCCAGCGCCAGCGGCGCCAGCTGCATGGTGCTGCGCGCTGTCCTCAGAGGAGAGCAGCCTTCCCCGCTTCCCTTGGCTCTTCTTTTCCTCCTTCTTCTTCCTCACTTCCCCCTTCCCCCACCCTCCTTATTTTTTTTATCCTTACTTTTTTTCTTCCTTCTCTCCCCCTTCTCCCCCCTCCCCGCCCCCCGGAGCGCGGCCGGGGGAAGGCGCCGGAGCCGGACGGTGTTAGGGGCGGGCGGGCCGGAGGGGCGCGGGGCGCCGGGGGCCGCGCATGGTGCGCGGGGGGCGGACGGGCCGGGACCGACACCTACGGGCCGGGTCGGGGGATCCGGCTGCCCGCCCGCCTGCCTGCTTCTCCCTCGCTTTCCGCCTCTCCCCCCGTCGGGCTGGTGGCCGGGGCGCTCCCGGGAGCCAATTTAAGGGGCTGGGCTCCATAGATCAAGCAAGAGGAAAGATCCCGCCCTGCAGGAGAAGGGACAGCCCTTCCTCTCTCTCTTTCTCCCCCCACTTCCAACATGTCACTTTCTTTCATTCCCGAGGAATGCCGGAATCGCAGGTTTTCGCCAAGAAAAGCCCTCGCTGCGGCGGGACGGGATGGGGCGGGTTGCGGGGGGCTCTGCCGCGGCCCCCGCTGCTCCTCACCGATGGATTTAAGAAGGCAAAGTGACCCGGGCAAAGCGGCACCGGCTGCTGCTGAGCTGCAAGGTCCTGGGGGAAGAGCGACCCTGTCACTCGCCAGAAGAGCCGAGCTTTCTTGCATAATTGATGATTTTCCTTCTTTCAAGCATTCTGAGGGAAAAGAAAGATTATTTCCTTATCTGAGTTTATTTTGGTTTACAATTTGGGAGTTTTTCTATTAAAATCTAAGATATCCTTTAGAGTTCAATGTAATTAAACATTGTCTTCTACCCTTCCTTAAACCAAAACCCCAAACTTTGGTTTTAAGTTGTTCACTTTATTCACTTGACTTCGGGACAAAGGACAAATGAGTGTTTGTTGCAGGAAGGTAAAGCTTTAAAATACATCAATTCGGAATCCCCGTCTGGCCAAACAGCACCTCCTGGCTCTTCTAAACTAACTGGTGAAGCCCCAACAAACCTCAACCATTAGCAGTAAATTATTAATTTGGTACAATGAATATAAAACTCAAAGTAAGCAAAGCATCACCTGCAAAGCCATGTGTCATTAACTGCTCCTGGGCAGGCCCTCAGCCACAGCTCTGCACAGCAGGGCACAGTGCAGGAATCTCCATGCTGGTGGAGACCCAAGTCAAGTCATCACACCTTTAGGGCAAGGCATAATGGTATTGTGCCCACGCTTACAAACTGTGTTTAATTCAAGTCTTGGATGCTTACAATAAGATAACTCACCTGTGTTGGCTTTGGGGCTTGGTAAAGCTGGGATGCTTCCAGACTTAAGTTGCATCACCTGCAGCCAGCTCCAAGAGCAGCACTGGGGCTTCTCACTATGTCCAGTCTTAGGCTGATGTGAGCATGGCTGTGGCTGTCTGATGGTCCTCCAGATCTGAGGAGCAGAAGGGCATCTCCCTGCTTCTACTGTGCATGTGCAGGAGCAGTGATGTGCCCATTCTGGTACATGTCTTCTGCCAGGAGCAGCTCTTCTCTATAACCAAATGTGGTTGTATCTCCATACACTCACCTGCTCATGAGCAGACCTGGACCAGATTTGCTGTTAATGACACAAAGGGCTGCAAAAGTAACATCTTCCTATCCTTGCAGCTAATTGCTTGCTCATGCCCCTATGTTAAGAAAGAAACCCTCAGAGGAAAAGCAAGACTAGACTGTTCTAAAATAACTTCAGTCTGCAAAGCCTGCTGGGGCTGCCAGGCAAACCCCTGGCTTGCATGGCCTTTCCTGTCTTGACATGAAAGAGCATGGGCATTCCCACCCGTCCCACACTGAGCTGTGTCCTGATTGAGTTGGAAAAGCCACGATGGTCCTTGGGCTGCTGGATGAACAAAAAGGGGAATCTCAACATCATCACATAGCAGTCCAGGAATCCCCTCCGGGCATGTTTTCTCACTCTGATTCTTCATGCTTTCTCCGTCTCATCATCAAATAAATGGCTTAACTCACAGCAGAAGTAATATCTGTTCCCTCAGCTGCAGTGTTGCTCCACTGGGCTAGTGGGAGCATCCTGTGCATTCCAACACCTTCCCACAACTTCCATGTGTCCCCCAAACTTTCAGACTTCACAGGGAGAGGGATGTAAGAGTGCTTGGAGCTTGGGATGAGGCCCCACAAGTCATGGCAAGGGAGAAGGAGCCCGTATCCCGTGCTCAGGTGGGTGAAGACAGGTATCCTGGAAGTACCAGGGTGAGCCAGCTCTGCCTGTTGTGTGTGTTGAGCCATATCAAGTTGCCGGTCAGCAAAGGGGGAGTGAGGAAAAGTGAACAGAGTTGCCTGAGGAAGGAGAGTGGAAAGCTGAGCATAGCATTAGAGCTGAGTCAGAGGGGAGGGGAGGAGGCTTACGTGGAGCTAGTCCTGCAGGTATCCTGGTGGAGAGGGGTGCAGCCTTCCCACATCTCAGTTCTCAGATCAGGATGGTGTTGGGAAACAGGTCTGCTGCTGGTTTATCTGGGTTGCAGAGTGCCCCAAGGCACTGTCTCCCTTTCACATCCCGCATCCCACTGCTCCCAACCTTGGCATCCCTTCATGCCAGGTTTGGTGCTGGTGGGAGCTGCCGTGCTTTTATTCAGCTGCTGACACAGGAAAACCTATCAAAGACTTTTCAACTTAGTTTTCTACAAGGTGACCAATTATTTTGGCTCTGAGGTGAGGTTCAAAGGAGCTCAAGTGCCATCACAGGGTGAGAAGTGGCAACACCCACCTGTGACTTGGGTGGGTAGGACCTTGTTCTTGTTGGCACTGAGCTGAATGGAGTAAGGCTGTCTTGAGGAGGAGCATCCTCACATTCTTGCTCACTGATCTGAAACCTTGGCACATACAGACATGAGGATAGGCAAGAGACAAACCCCCTCCATCTTTCAGAAGAGGGGAGCTGAACCGTGGAGGGGCTCATTAGATCTCAATTATGGCGCAGAGTTGGGAGCAGACTGAAGTTTACTCCCAGGACCAAATCCTGACTTTGCAATAGTCCTAAACACGCTCTAGCACCATGGCATTACTTACTTACAGTGCCATTTCCACTGATACACATAAGAGTTGTATGTTGTGCAGCTTTTGAATCTTTACAGCTGACAATTAGGAAGTGAAGAAGGAAAGCTGAAGCATAAGTAAATTGATTACATGGAGTTTAGAGAAACTAAGCTACAATCTTAAATTCAAATAACTTTCCTATTAGGAAGGATCTGTTAATACTTACGGTATGGTAATTGTACAGACTCCAAGTCCTTACCCTGTCAAAAGTAACCCCTAAGAGCCCATACCTACCCATAGAAAAATCTCCATAAAACACCAGAAGTCTTACCGATGTAAGTACTGCA
The DNA here is from genome assembly GCA_028858755.1 of Ara ararauna. Taxonomy (NCBI): domain Eukaryota; kingdom Metazoa; phylum Chordata; class Aves; order Psittaciformes; family Psittacidae; genus Ara; species Ara ararauna. Next base: position 4,743,933 of record CM054385.1, read on the forward strand.
AAAGCTGAGCTGCAAATGCCTCTTCTCTAAAGTACAAAATGAGAACTTGACCACAACAGCAGAACTTCAGTAGGAGATTTAAAGCAGTGCACACTGCTGCAAGAATACACTCAAGGAACCCAAATTTCCTGAGGTTTTTGCACTGCTTTTCACTCCTGTTAGTGTTTCCTTTCCCCCCTGTGTGCAATCCCCAGTCACTAATGCTTGTTCTTTGCTGCTGAGCCTCTCTGGGTAAGTGTCATCTTCCTTTATCTGCTGCATCCACTCTTGCTCAGCGGCTATCCCTGAAGGCAGACTGTTTCCATTGAAGGTTGCTCTTCAGTGCCACAAGCTAACTGAAGATAGCCAACATTTTCTCCTCCCATTTAATCTGTGTGGACAGAAAGTGAAAGATTTCATTTTCTTTTAACAGCTTTGCAGACTGGATTTCAGCCTCTCTTGCTCATCTGTCCTAACAAGGATACCTTGTGCTGCCTTTCTTTCAGTTTAGGAAGGTGTTCTGCTCACATAGAATCATAGAATGGAAAGGACCTTAAGATCATCAAATTCCAACCTCCTGCCACAGGCAGGTATGCCTCACACTAGGCACAGACCCAAGACTGTTCCAACCTGGCCTTGAACTGCCAAGGATGGAGCATTCACCACTTCTTTGGGCAACCTGTGCCAGTGCCTCACCACCCTCACAGTAAAGAACTTCTTCCTTATACCTAACCTGAGCTTCCCCTGTTTAAACGTATCATCCCTTGTCGCATCACTACAGTCCCTGATGAAGAGTCCCTCTCCAGCATCCTCGTAGGCCCTCTTCAGATACTGGAAGGCTGCTCTGAGGTCTCCATGCAGCCTTCTCCTCTCCAGGCTGAACGGCCCTGAGGTTCTCAGTGTGTCTTCATATGGGAGGTGCTCCAGCCCGTGATCATCCCCGTGGCCCTCCTCTGGGTCAAACTGTGCAACTCAGTGTCCTCCCAGCCAGTGAATTGCAGCAGGAGCTGTGTCCTGTGGGAGCAAGCTGGGTGCAGTAGAGATGCAAGTATACCCCTGTCCTTGCAGTCATCACCCCTGCTCCTCGCCTGGGTGGGGAACTATCATTTGGGAACAGGAGGCGAAGGAGGAAAAGCAAACAAGTCATATTACTCCACTCACATGAAAGGAAACTAACTCTCCATTTGCCTAGAAACAATTTTGACCCTGAAAACCAGACAAATGAGTAGGAACTAGGGACTGGGTTGGAGGAACAGCAAAGCCCACGTAGACACTGCGAATGTGTGGGATTTTCGGCTTCAGGTCAGCACAGATGGACATAATGATCCCTTGAGGGTTTCCACTTAAAACTGCTGGTTCCAGCTCGCCCCTCCCCTGCTCCCAGCATTGTGCAGACTTTTGCTTACACCTCTTATCTGCCTTATGGAAAATGCATGCTCAGAGTAGCCCAAGTTCTGGGTCTCGCTGCAGCCTGGCAGTTCCATTGGCCTGACGAGCATTTATAGATCCCATCCCCTCCCCTTTTTACTACAGGTAGCAATCTGGGGAAGGTCCTGAGCCAAGAAACACTAAATTCTGGACCTTCCCATTTTTGTGCAAATTAAGCCATCAAACTGAACACAAGATTGGTTTATTCTTTGTGTTTGACAGGCTATAAATCAAACAGGACCTGAATACACTCCTTTTGACTTCTGATATTATGTACACATGCATCTATGCTGTGTTCCAGGTGCCTCTGCCAAAACGTTAACAGCAATACTAGGAGGACTAAACAGAACAGATGTTCTGTAATCCCACACCAAAAGGCAATCTGGCAACACTGGAAGTTCTGCAGGTACAAAAACCTTTACCCCTCGAGCCATGTACTTTTATTCACATAAGCTAATTATCATAACAGCCTTGTGAGGTATCACCGTCACCTTATGAAAAGGAGACTGAGATGGGCAGTTTGGCAAAGGACATGGTCATGGTGTTCTGACCCTGGGATCAGTTCCACCCTCTCACTGAAACCTGAATGCAGTCTCAGTGTACAATGTAATATTTCATTGCAGGGATCATTAAGCTGTAAAACTATTTTAGGAGGGTTGTTTTCATTCTTTTCCCCAAATAGTAGATTGTCTTTAGAGATAATAAAATACAAATATCCATTAGAGTAGGGAAAAAGCTCAGCAGCTTTACAGATAGAGGCTCGAGAGGTGGGCCCATGTGAACCTCAGCAAGGCTAAGTGCAAGGTCCTGCACATGGTTTGGGCAATCCCAGGTACAAATACAGGCTGGGCAGAGACTAAATTGAGAGCAGCCCTGAGGAGAAGGACTTGGGGGTGTTGGTTGACGAGGAGCTCCCCGTGACCTGGCAATGTGCACTTTAGCCCAGAACCCCCTTGTGTGCTGGACTGCATCCTCAGAGCATGAGCAGCAGGTCAAGGGAGGGGATTCTCCTCTGTTCTGCTCTCTTGAGACACCACCTAGAGTACTGTGTTCAGCTCTGGGGCCCTCAACACAAGAAGGACACAGACCTGTTTGAATGAGTCCAGAGGAGGCCACGGAGATGCTGCGAGGGCTGGAGCAGCTCTGCTCTGGAGCCAGGCTGAGAGAGCTGGGCTGGTTCAGCCTGGAGAAGAGAAGGCTCCTTAAGGGGAGGCCTTAGAGCAGCTCCAGTGCCTAAAGGGCTACAAAAAACCTGGAAGGGGCCTTTGGACAAGGGCCTGTAGGGACAGGCCAAGGGGAATGGCTTTAACCTGCCAGAGGGGAGGCTGAGATGAGCTCTTAAGCAGAACTTGTTTCCTGTGAGGGTGCTGAGGCGCTGGCACAGGGTGCCCAGGGAAGCTGTGGCTGCCCCATCCCTGGCAGTGCTCAAGGCCAGGTCGGACAGGGCTTGGAGCAACCTGCTCTAGTGGAAGGTATCCCTGCCCGTGGCAGGGGAGCTGGAACTGGATGAGCTTTAAGGTCCCATCCAACTCAAACCAGTCTGGGATTCTATACCAAGTTCTTTTCCCCTAAGGTGTTTGATTTCCCTACGGGTATCACAAGGGAGCCAGCTAAAAGCAAAGACATCTTCCTGCGGGAAGTCTTTGTGATGTTGTTGCACTTGTACAGTGGTAGGAAGTCTGTACCAGTTATAAAAACATCAGAAAATTTTTCAATGGCTAATAAATGGGAATGTTTTAGGCCTAATCCAGCTGCTGTCAGAATTCACCAACAAAACTTCCACTGACTTGGAGAAGTGCAGAATCAGGACCTCTGTTGTTTGCAGGAGCAATTTTACAATATCATATTGTGCCTATTAATACTTGACAAGCATATATTACAGCCAGTATTCCATTATCAAGATGTAACAGCTTGAAACAACACTTCTCTCTAATTGAAAAATACCTCTTCTTTCTAAGGTGCAGCACTGAAAACTAGGGAGCTTCAAAATGCTGCCCATGTAGCTGGACGCAGACTGGCACAGAGAAGGAGGAGGTAATCTAATAGTAGCTCCATCACTTGGCACAAGTTCTGGCATCACATCATTAGCACAGCCAGAAGGTGCACCAAACCAGAGCAGTTATGTGGGATCGCTCCACTAATGCTAAAGGAGTAAGAGACACTACTTAAATATGATACTGCAGGTGCATCTTCCAGCAAGTCTCTATCGTGCTGAGTGAAGGATGTGCTGAGGAAGGAGCTCTCCTACATGTGCTTCTACACTCTTACACCCAATTCCCTCGCTTCCTCTGAAAGCAGCATTGATAAGGAACATACTAGAGCAGTGCAGAGTCAGCATATAAACGTGCAAGCAAGATCTAAAAAGGGATTTGGTCTTTCCCCAACTATGCTGTGTTTGCCCTGGATGAGTGAGCAGGGAGCAAGCTCTATTCTCAGCCATGCACTGTTTAGTGCATGGCTGCAACAACCTGCCCTTTTCTCATGATGGCCATTGTCCTGCCTGAGCAGCTGACACAAGATCCCTTACTCTGGTCTGTACCTGGATCAGTGCTCTGCTGTCAGATGCCTGCAGCTTTGGCTTTGTTATTTAACTTCACTGTCAAGCTCTGCTTTTGCAACCAAAATAGGGCACTTAACAGTAAGAATTCAGTGTTTCTTAAATGATGGAGTTTAGGCGAGATGTTAAGGAGCAGGCTCAGAAGTAGTGGTGTGCAACCAGGGGAGAGCAAACTCTGGATGCTCTGCAAAGCTGAAGCAGAGATGTCCTTTCCCTCCCTAGCTGTTTCCATCAGCCATCTGTGCTCCATGCTTTCCTGCCCTCTCACTCACTAAATACCTTTTTTGATGGCAAACGCTGTGTAGGAGCAAACCTGGAACCCATACGTTCCCCTTGCAGGTACAGGGAGAGCTACAAGAATGATGTGAATTGGCTGCAGCCTTTGTAACCACATTCATGTCATGACACTCAGGTTGGGCTGCCGTAGAGAGAATTAATGGAGTGTAAATCCCTGTTTGGAAGCGCACAGCATTCTCCTTCACCCCCTTTGCAAATCACACGAGGAAGGGATCTTCCCAAAGAACCGCAGCTGGAAATTTTGGGTCCTGATAGAAAGAAGTGGAGTATTCACACAGCCAGAGCTGCCTGCTGATGGATTCAGAGCTAGCTGTGAGATTTCCAAGGGAATCTGTAGTCCTGAGACTAAAGCAACAATCCTCTTCTAAAGTTATTGTATGGCTTGGTTACAAAGATAAGGCACCAGATGGCTTGGGAAGAATTTTTAGGAGACAGTTGTGCTGGTATGCCTGGAAGGATCTCAAGAGTTTACATTTACAATAGACTATTTCTTTGGAGGTGAATGTTTGTCAGGATCATCAGTTTTAATTACTTGAAATGTAGGCTGTTTCTAAATGCAGACAGTGTTATGAGGAGGGTTTTTTTCTGTCTCTGTTTTCTGCCTGAAGAGAGGACAGAAAGCAGAAATCCCTTTCTTTAACTTTATAGGTAGCAGATTGACTCGTGAAGACTGACATTATGCAGTTTTCATCCCAAGTACTATCCTGCAACACTTTCTTTCACTGATGAATTATTCGTTGCACAAGCAGGTATTTCTCATCACTTATTCACACTACTTATCTGCTTTCGGTTAGTAAAGTAAGCAGCTAATTTTGTAAGCACACAAACCCATGGACCAGTCCTCAAAATTCCCAAGACTTTAAAACCAAGCCTCCCTTTGTCTTTTGGTTGCAAGGAGGCGTGAACTGTGACAGGATCCATAAGGATGCCAGTAGGAGTAAGCAGCATGACGGAAAGAGAAAACAACATGCCAGGAATCTTGATGCTGCTTTCATACACTTACTCCTAAAACAAAGTGAGATCAGTTTGCAATAAGGACTATAGCACTACTACCTACAATATCAGGGGCTGAATTTGATGACACCAAGAACAGAACTCACATACATCCAGTGTGAGGGCATGACATTTCTTTCCCAGAGATAGTTAGAGGATTTGGACCATTTGGACCTTCCTGATAACCATGACTCCTCATCACTTGCAGGTGCATGACAGACCTGAGGAGATGTGACATGGACAGCATGTTTTGTATGCCTGGAGACATGGCAGCACTGCTAAAGGGGTAATTCCCTGTCTCATGATGCATGAATATTGGGATATACATGTCATGTTTTTCAGGCCTCTCTGCTTTCTGTATACACTAGAATATAAATAGCATTACTGAATGTTGGTGATGGGAATCAGGCTCATGCTTGTGAGCCAGCTGTTCCCACATTTTTCTCCCCATGTTTTATCAGCTTAATTCTTAAATATCCCTGACATTTCCATCCAGCATTTTTAAAGGGAGGAAGCATGACTTGGAAATCACTGTAACATGAATGGATTTGTTGACTTAACTGACATTGTTTTGACATGACAGGGCCTACCAAGGGACCAAGACCCCATTGTGCTAACTGCAGAATAAACACAGGACTGAAAATGGAGCCGGTATTGGAGCTCCCCTGCCTTATCACACTCAGTTAATGCATTACTTCATGCAGGCTGGCCAGCTAGGAGTAGTATTTGTTTCAGGGAGAGGGAAAACTCGTACATAGCAGTAGCATTGTTTCTCTATACTGTTTTCATAGCAGGTTCCTGCCCATGGCTCTTTGTAACTCAAAGCCCATATTCAAAATAGAGAATTGTCCAAATCTGAGCCATTTTGTCTACCAACAAAAGTGGACTTTTGTGTTTGTACGACACCAGGACAGGGAGATGCTGGCTGATGACGGCTGAGAACCCTAGACCATCACAGCTGGTGAGCCATGCTGGCATCTCCCAGCACCCACAAGTCAAACATCCCAAGAACCAAAAGAACACTCCTAGAACAGATGTGTAACACTGGGCTAATCAAAACAAATACATTCTTATCCTGTTTGATTCTGTGAATGAATTAATGCCTCTAAATACTGAGAATGTAACTTTGTAGCCCTGGTTATGTGTATGCAAAACCATCTGGTTTAGAGCAGCATATCTGACTGCACCAAATATTTTTGAACACCACTGTGAATAAAAAATAGGCCTCTGAGACAGGAGTCAGCAGTTTTCAAGATCTGACATGCTTATACTGAGAGCATCAGGAGGGATCCAGTGTCATCACCTCTCTGCTGCTTTGGCAGCCTCATCCAACCCAAACCATTCTATGATTCTACAACATCTCTAACCAAGAGCCATCTCCATGGCCCTTCTGTCTCACAGCCATCCCTAAGCCACTTGCTTGCAACCCACTGCTCAGCACAAGGAACAAAAGAGGAGCTTCTGCATTGCTTAAACGCATAAGAACTACTGCTCTGTTACGGCCATTTCCATGCCATCTCCAGGGCATGCCAACAGTGACCATTCAATGGTATAGGGTAAGAACAAGGTAAGCTTTGTAAGCAGTGCCATGCCTGAGTACCAGTCCATCTTCTGAGGATGTGCCATTGCGTGACCCATGCCAGAGATGATGTCCTGTGCTGAGCTGTTCCAGGGGCAGAGGACCCAAGTCCTGTCTGGGGAGATACAAACATCACTGGAACTCTTCCCCCTTTGCAAATGCAGTGTTGGTGTTGAAAGGTTTGACCTTGCACTGTCCTATGTTCTGACATCGATACCAGTTATGATAGCTTGGCTTCCACTGAGCACCCAGAACAGACATGGCTGTAGGAATCCCAGCTTAATAAATTCTGATTAAAAACAGCCCTCCCCAGTCTCAATGGCATGTGTATCCAGCCAGACTAGGGTTGCCTATGGCTGTGAGCTTTAACCAAAAGGGCTTTGAACTCTCTCAGTGCATGGAGCTATAATTACAGCTATCAAGAGCAGAAATACCTTTCACTTTCCTCATGCCCCAGCCCTCTCCTTGTGTCTTTTCTTCAGACCATGTGTCCAGGTGACCAGGGAGTCAGGTTCCTTTGCCTAGAAACCAGCTCTTGTCTTACCGACAGATCTTTTTCTTTCTGCATCCACTGAAATCTGTAAAAATAAGACAATGCTCGAGTAGCCTTTTAATCTAATTATACTTGGTTTATTTGGATATTTTTCAACCAATTTATCTGACCCAGCAAAGAAATGATTAGATGAAGGATGGATTGAGCTGTCCAGAAGATAGGAGCGTGTACTGCCATCAGTCTGGAATGTGGTACAAGAGTGCGCTTTGCTACCAAAGCCCTTCAGCAAAAGTGCCCATGGCTCACTTCTTGGTTTCAGGAGATATGTGCAAATGCAACTCACCTTACCCTGTGGTTGGTGGTATCTGGAGCAGCTTGCAAGTGGGGGTGCCTGATCCCAATGTCACAGCCATGAGTCCCACGGTGTATGAGTAGCACAGCAGTTGGAAAAATTCACATAGAAGACCTTGCAAGCATGTTTGCTGGCTGAAACTTTGTCCTAAAGACCCTGCAACTGTGAGAAAGGAGGCTTCTCATCATCTGTAGCTGAGGTCGGTGGAGGGACGGAGCAAGGAAGTTTGTATTGCAGCAATTTGTACCTTACCTTGTTTATAGATGTAAACAGAAGCTTTACACTTCTGTTACGGAACTCTCCTACACCAAAAATGTTCAGTGCATAGAGGAGGCCAGGGACAGGAAATGTGTGTGCACACTTATTTCTTGAGCATATTTCAAGAAGCACAGTTAAAGAGTCCAGTGTTTCTGAAGTGTTTGGAAATGATTGCAGTGGTTAAAAACCCAATCTTTGCAGACCACGGGAGTCATTCTAGGATCTCCGAAAGGTCTGGATGTGACTCTCCAGTGTCATGAACTTGGATCAACACCATTGAAGTCAAGGGTCCTTTCATGAGCTCCAAGTCACTCCCAGTTGCTTCTGAAGTCATTGCCCAGGCTTTTCTCTTTTTGGTCACAGTACCAGAGTTTTATATCATTTGAAAAGGTCCCACGCAAGGGACATATGGAGCCTACAAAGGCATAGTTACTGTGCTAGCAAGCTCCAGTGTCATGCCAAGCAAATTATCCATGCACACTCTGTGGAAAGGAGGCACAAGCTTTCATGTGGTTATATGGATAAAGGAAGAAGAATTCAGACCACTGACTCAGTCTGACACTAATGTTTCCCCCTAAATACATCCATGGAACTGCAAATCAGAGTTCTCACAGCACTGATGCTAGGGCAGTCCTCCCTTTGGAAAATGTGACCCCTTATTTACATGCCATTTGGAAACCAGTATCACATAAGGAAGCCAAACTCTTCCAGAAGTCTGGCCTTTTGATTATAACCTTTCATGAAAGTAAGCAATTCAGCAAAAGCAGCTTACAGACAGCATTTCAAACAAGAATCAAATGGAATGCCTGGAACACGAGCAATAGCAAACTGGCCCCCCCGGCCTGTTAGAGGCCTGACCGTGCTCTGTGATGCTGTGCTCCTGCATCCAAAACGAAACCTGACATTCAGCAGGTGTTCTGCTTTTTGGGTAGCCTCATGGAAGGAGAATGAGTCTGAGGAGACACAATACAAAAAGGTCCTTTAAACACATCTACTTTTCCATTTCGGCTCCATGACCAAAGTGCCTTTCTTTTCCTCTCAGTGGATTTTATTCAGTTACCACTGCAGTGGCCACTGCAGAGTGCGGGGTACATTCCTGCTTCAGTTGTCTTTGTGTCCATTTGGCAGCAATCCTGAGCACCCACAAAAGCAGACAGTTGCTAGTTTCCTCCATTTTTACTTTCTTCTTAGAAATATTTGGCTTTGCCACACTGCAAAAAAAAAAAAAAAAAAAAGAAAGAAATAAAATTAATAAATTCTTATGATACTTTCCTGAAAGAAATAAATTTACTCTATTATTTTAGTTAGTGGAAATAGAAAAGCCAATCAGCTGACTGTAATTGTACAATAAAGCCAAGAATAGTTCATTTCAATCCTTGTTCCATAATACTTATATAATTCAGACCTGGAGACGAAAGCACTAAGGGTCATGGATTAACAGTGGCTTAAAGTTGAAAATAGCCTGAGGAAGTAAGGATGACAAAGTAATTACTAATGGGCAAATCATATGTTAATGGGTAGTTATTTAATGTATGACATTTAATCAATATAAATGAAAGAAATATAAAAGGAAATTCAACTTTTAAGGTCTCCGACGAATATATGTATAGGACAAGTGTCTATAATTGAAATAGAGCTACAAAAAATAACTCCAAAATGGCATTTATTAAAATAAATTATTTTGTAATAATTAAAACAGTTGTTGAAACACAGAGATATTTCTCATGAGCCTTTTTTTATAAGATTTTTTCAGCTGTGTATAAAACTAAAACCTGTGCTGTTCAGCTGAGGTGCTAAGCAATTGAAAAATACACTGCAGAAACTCATCCCTTACCACCTGCCAGAAACTGCACTTTTCTACATAAAAGATCCAATTTCAGAAGTAAATAATTTTAGCAATTCACTTTGCTATAGCATTAAGGTAAAACACATCAAAGCCTTCAATATACATACCCAAACAAATTAGCGAAATCCATAACAAAAGCTCTGGTGGGGTTCACACTCACCAGTGCTGGAATTTCACAAGACACATAGCAATGGTTAGTTAGGATCACCTCTTGCAAGAATTACAGCTGGTACAATAGTAATTGCTGTGCCCAAGATAATTGCAAAACACAGGAAAGGAATTCTGTAACAAGAATGCCGTGTGATTTTTTCCACAACAAACAAGGGAAGAAAATTAGATTTCTAAACAGAGGGTGAACACTTATTTGCCAGGGTAACTGCTACTGCCTGCACAGAAACCATCCCTCTGAGCCTGTGGGATGTTCAGAACAAGAAGCAGCCGAACACATCCAAGAACAGAAGCAATTAGTTGTTTAGTGCTTCTGTGTTAAAAGAAATTACACCTGCACACATTATTGTTGGGTTAAAAGACCATACATCAGTAAAAACATATATGAACTAGCTCTGTTATTGGTCAGACCACCTCTACCCTTATTGCCCAGGACACCTCTTTGAAGAAGAGTGCTTTGCCTCAGTGATTGGCACTTACTGGAAGTTCATCTTGGCCTTAATTCATAGCTTAGAGCAGAGAGTTTACAGAGACCTTTTGGGTCTTTGTAACACTGTGTTAGTAATAGCAGGAATAAAACCACTGTCTTGGCATATTGCATCTTCTTTTTATACAAACATTTCATCTCAAAGTCTTAAATAGGCAATAAAACAATGTTTAGTCTTATAAGTCTTCTTTGTTTAAGTTCATAGCGTACCAACCTAACACATTCCCCGCATTCAGAACACCTAGAAACTTCTATTTATTAGAAACCCATCCCAAAGTAAATATACCATTTGAGTCAAGGGTAATCAACTCTGAAGAAAGCTGCTAGCCAGGTCCTGTGGATATGGGAGGGTAAGGTGCTCTTGATTATTTAACAACAAAAGAAGTTTTCCATTTCAGAAGTGAATTTTTGCACACCCATATTCAAAGCCATGTTTTCTTCATTCGGATATGTTTTGACCTCAATAAAACATCCACTGAGCTCTTTCTTACTCCCAGTCCCTGGATGCCAGCATGAGGAAGGCAATGAGGCCTTACATAGTATGCCCATACACACAAAGCATGTATCTTGGGCTGTTTCACAGCCCTGTCCTTCAGTTGCCCCATGCAGAAGCAAAATGATTGTTACATATATGTAGTACAACTTAAAGACTGCTTAGCAGGCTGGTTCTCATTCTCTGTGTCTCATGAGTCACGTAATCCTATTTAGTGTTTTCGCTGTTTCATACATGACTTGATGGCTGTGTGCTGCTCCTTGTCCAGTGTTGGTATGTAACAATACCTTTGGCATGCAGCACTCAGCTGAGGCAAGCATTGAAAGTGTTAACTCAAAGGCAGGATAATGTCCTATTTGGATGAAGTAAAAAAATATATGATTTACTGCAATTTAAGGCTTAAGATGAGATCAGATGCCTGTCATCTCCAAACACCTCTCAATCAGCAAAAAATAATCGTTCACAAAATAGATTGTTGTTTCTTGGTGCAAGTTTTTCTGGAGAAAATGGAGCCATATGTTATTCCTCTCTAGAGTGGAGGGAGATGAAGTATAAACTCAGCTGAAAACTTATCCAGGGCTTCTGGCAAGTGCAGGCCATTTGTGCAGCTTACCAGATCTCTGCATTTCCTGAATCCCAGATGATGCGCAGGGGGGTCTCTTTAAAAGGATACAGGAAGTTTTTTGCTGAGGTGAGTCGCTCGAGAGAGGCCGTCTTCAACGCCTGACCGGGGGGAAGCTCAGCGCCCAGGAGCCTCAACTCAGAGCGGCGAGAGACACCGAGGGAAAAGAAACCCCTCGACAGGACTGGCCCAGGAGCCGGCAGCTCAGCGGATGCGAGCGGGGACTCAGAGGGGGCGGTGCCAGGAGGAGCGGCACCAGCCCTGGGTGGGTAAAACCTGCCCAGGGAGCGCGGAGAGGCAGTTCTCGGGGAGAGGCGAGCGAGGGGGTGAGCGCTCGGCTTATGAGCAGGGACCGGCCTGGGAGCGCTGCCCCGGTTGCCCCGGCAGTGGCCAGCGCGGGCACCCAGACAGAGGCAATGAGAGGGGAGGCTGCAGTGCAGAGCTCGGGTGTAGAGAGCGCCTGCACTGCTCTCCTGAGAGGAGGGTGCGCAATGGGCAGGGCTGCACTCGGTGCTCCCTGGTGGAGGTCCTCCTGCAGCAGGGGCTGAGCTGCGGGACGCTGTCAATGGGCTGAAAGGTGTCAGGGATGCTGAGAGGAAGCAGCAGTGCTTGCTCCAGGACCAGACTGTGCAGGGGCCTCAAGCGTCCACTGTAGCTCATGGAGGAAAGAGGGAGGCCGCTACTCCAGGAAGGTGGGAAACAGCAACAAAAAACAAACAAACAAACAAACAAACCAACAAAAAAAGGAGGAAGAGGACAATTAAAAGCAAGGGGCTTCTTCCTAAATCTGTTGTCACCACCCAGAACCACTTTGCTGTCCTGCAGGAGGCTGATGAGGAAACAGATTCACACCAGGAACAACCGGCTGATGCACTGGCAAAGAAGATCACTACTGATGCTGCCAGGAAAACAAGGAGAGGTGCCATGCTTGACCTTGTGCTCACTAACAGGGAAGGGCTGGTTGGAAATGTGACACTCCAGGGCAGCCTTGATTGCAGCGATCATGAGATGGTCGAATTCGAGATCCTCAGGACAGTGAGAAGAGTGTGCAGCAAGCTCACTGCCCTGGACTTCAAGAGAGCAGACTTTGGCCTCATCAGGAACCTGCTCAGTAAGGTTCCATGGGATATAGCCCTAGAGGCAGGGGGGCCCAAGACTCTTGGTTGATATTCAAGGTTCACCTGCTGCAAGCTCAGGAGTGTTGCATCCCAACTAGAAGGAAGTGCTGCAGGAGGGCCAGGAGACCTCCTTGGATGGGTAAAGAGCTGCTGGGGAAAATTCGAAAGAAAAAAGAGTCTTATAAAAGGTAGAAGCAAGGACAGGCGGCCTGGGAAGAATACAGGGATGTTGTCCTGGAAGCTAGGGACCAGGTTAGGAAAGCTAAGGCCCACTTAGAATTAAACTTGGCTAGGGATGTTAAGGATAACAGGAAGGGATTCTATAGGTACATTGCAAACAAAAGACAGACTAGGGACAACGTAGGCCCTCTCCAGAAGCTATCAGGAGAACTGGCTACCCTGGATTTGGAGAAGGCTGAGGTTCTTAATGACTTCTTTGCCTCAGTCTTCACTGGAAAATGCTCTGACCATAACACCCAAGTCTTGGAAGGCAGATGCAGGGACAGTGAGAATGAACACCCTGGGCCCACTGTAGGAGAGGATCTGGTTTGAGACCATCTTAAGAACCTGAACGTATACAAGTCCATGGGACCTGATGAAATCCATCTGCGGGTCCTGAAGGAGCTGGCAAATGAAGTTGCTAAGCCACTGTCCATCATATTTGAAAAATACTGGCAGTCAGGTGAAGTTCCCGACAACTGGAAAAAGGGAAATATAACCCCATTTTCAAAAAGGGGAAAATGGATGAGCCGGGGAACTACAGAGCAGTCAGCCTCACCTCTGTGCCTGGCAAAATCTTGGAGCAGATTCTCCTGGAAGGCATGCTGAAGCACATGAAAAACAACAAGGTGGTTGGTGACAGCCAGCATGGCTTCACTAAGGGGAAATCCTGCCTGACCAATCTGGTGACCTTCTGTGATGGGGCTCCGGAACTGATGGACAGGGGTAGAGCAGTTGATGTCATCTACCGGGACTTGTGCAAAGCATTTGACACTGTCCCACATGACATCCTTGTCTCTAAGTTGGAGAGACATCAATTTGATAGGTGGACCACTTGGTGGATAAAGAACTGGCTGGATGGCCGCACGCAAAGAGTTGTGCTCAATGGCTCAATGTCCAGCTGGAGACCAGGAACGAGTGGCATCCCTCAGGGATCGGTGCTGGGACCGGTCTTGTTCAACATCTTTGTCGGTGACATGGACAGTGGGATTGAGTGCGCCCACAGCAAGTTTGCCGATGACACCAAGCTGTGTGGTTCAGTTGGTAACGCTGGAGGGAAGGAATGCCATCCAGAGGGACCTTGACATGCTTGTGAGGTGGGCTGATGCCAACCTGATGAAATTTAACCATGACAAGTTCAAGGTCCTACACCTGGGTTGGAGCAATCCCAGGCACAGCTACAGGTTGGGCAGAGAAGAGATTGAGAGCAGCCCTGCGGAGAAGGACTTGGGGGTTTGGGTTGATGAGAAAATGAACATGAGGCAGCTTCAGTGTGCGCTCACAGCCCACAAAGCCAACCGTATGCTGGGCTGCATCAAAAGGAGTGTGACCAGCAGGTCGAGGGAGGTGATCCTGCCCCTCTACTCTGCTCTCCTGAGACCTCACTTGGAGTATTGTGTGCAGTTCTGGTGTCCTCAACATAAAAAGGACATGGAAGTGTTGGAACAAGTCCAGAGGAGGGCCACGAGGATGATCAGGGGACTGGAGCACCCCCCATATGAAGATAGGCTGAGAAAGTTGGGGCTGTTCAGCCTGGAGAAGAGAAGGCTGCGTGGAGACTTCATAGCAGCCTTCCAATATCTGAAGGGGGGCTATAGGGATGCTGGGGAGGGACTCTTCATGAGGAACTGTAGTGAGAGGACAAGGGGGAATGGGTTGAAACTTAAACAGGGGAAGTTTAGATTGGATATGAGGAAGAAATTCTTTACTGTGAGGGTGGTGAGGCACTGGAATGGGTTGTCCAGGGAAGCTGTGAATGCTCCATCGCTGGCGGTGTTCAAGGCTGGATTGGACAGAGGCTTGGGTGGCATGGTTTAGTGTGAGGTGTCCCTGTCCATGGCAGGGGGGTTGGAACTGGATGATCTTAAGATCCTTTCCAACCCAAACTATTCTATGATTCTATGATTCTAAGTTGCAACTATCGTCCGCTAACGAAGAGGGCAGGGAAATGAAGAGGGAGCAAAAGGGAAAGTGGGCTGAGAGCTCTGCCCCCACCACTCATGAGGGAGGAATATTCCTGGGAATTACTACGTTAAAGCCACCTGCTTACAGCATTAAATTTCTTCCTCTCTTTATTTCAAATGTAGGGAGTCAGCCCAATCTTTACTTTCAGATCTGAGAGAAGCCTTGAAAATGAGAACAGTGAGGCCGTCCTAAGGTAGACCTATTTATAAATAGTTTAGAAGAACACCATGAACTGCAGGAGGGGAATTTTCTACACATGCACACACACATACACACACCCCACCACCAAGTTTGCTGCCTCAGTGAACACAGTGGCACACTTGAATTTGCTTTCTTTATGTATCAGGAGACTGTAGCAGAAAGTGAGGTTAAATGTACAAGCACAGGACCCAGTTCAGTCAAGTGGCACTGGCTCTGGTTTTGCTGAAGTGCATGAAGGGGATGCTCTGCAAAGTGTGTCCCTAGTCCCAACACAGCCCTTCAGGCTTTTGTTAGCGGTCCTGCCTTATGGAAAAAGCCCCTGGGCAGGGCTGCTGAGGGGAACTATCCCAAACCAGGTCAAGTGGTTCGGAGGTAATCTACCTTTGAGGACAGAGGGGCTGCCTTCATCTTTCTCTTTCAGCTTTCTCCAAGCTAAAAAAGTTTTCTTTTATAGGGTTCATAGGAATAATCAAACAAACCAACCAGTCAACTGCAAAAGCTAGTAACATTAAAAATTCAAAAAAGGGGAAACTAACCCAAAACATCCAGCACTCAAGCTGTCATGGATTCTTGTAACAAAGCAGATTTCTCATAGTCTGCAGCTTGTGACACAGTTCTCAAGTCACTTCTACTATTGCTTGGTTGTTACTTTCAGTTTTGAATCTTAACTCTACAAGGACTTGTCTGAGCAGATGGTTAATCTTTGTTTTAAAGGACATTGTAAGTAAAAACAAACTCTGCCTTGCAAAGCTTCCCTGTTTGTATTCCCTCCCCAATTACTTGAAAAAGTAATCCAATAGATTAAATTTCCCTTTCAGAGAAGTGTTATCTAATGGCAAACCAGTGCTGATGTCACCACTCAGATGATACAGTCAAGAAAGTGCAGCTACTTGGTCAGCAGAGGTGGCTCAGGTGCTTGAAAAAACATTACAGGAGCATTTTCATCCATTTTCTGTCTGCCCTACACACTAAAACAGTGAGCATCAAGGCAGCTTTCTGGATACTGAAAAAGTAGAGCAGATCACAAAGAGATGGCTGGTCACATTCTGTATTTTTCCAGAATAATTCCTAACTATTTGTAATTATTGACATGCCTTGGTTTCTCCTACCTGCAGACATCACATGCTCTCTCTTACCCCCATTTGAATCATGTCACAGATGCCACTGGAGCATATGATGACTGGGAATAAAAGTGAATTAAAGGCAAGATGCAGAGAAGAAAAATACACATCTTTGGCACATCTCTATAAACAAAGGTCAGCTCACTTTCCCCTCTTTTGCAGGTCACTGAAAGCGGGGTGTATTTTATCAACCCAGACATTTCCAGCTACTTTTATCTTCTGTTTCTCATCTCATTTTTTCCCTGAAACCTCTCTAACAAACTTCAAGGGTGACTTCTGGAGTCAGGATGGTATCTTTGTATTTGTATTTCATAGCCCTCAGTAGAATTGTTTTCCATGAACTCATTTGGTTACTCCTGAGCTACGAAGACTCAGAGAGCCAGCTGTAGAAAGGACTAAAAATGAGATATCTATTTTTTTTTCCTCTGGATAATAGTCACAGACAAACTCCTTTCTCCAGCCAGCTGCTTGAAACATCCCACTCCATTTCATAGGAAATGATCTTGTATACGGGTTAGCTTGAAGGGTCATTGCCATTGACGTAGCCAGACACTTCCTCAGACTTGCTTCCCTAGGAAAGCTGTGCCTAAGTTACTTTAATATCTTACAGGTCCACTTTTGAGTTCAAGGGGAATAAGAAAAAAGACGAAGACAAGAGGTGGGCCAGGCATGGCAGCATCCACCTTGGACAGCCTGCTGGTGATGAAGCAGAGACCCCAGAAGTTCAAGCATATCTCAGGACAAATCAGGACCTGGTAACACCCGGGGTGACAAGGGAAGGAAACTGAAAGTGTTTGTGCTTGCACCAAAGTCCCTGACATTACTGACAAAGCACCCATTGAATTTATTGGCTTTAGATTAAGCTGATTAGAGAAACAGCTGGGAAGGTGAGTGTCTTTAATTAAATGGACAAAAATGTATGAATTACATTGGATGCCTCATGGTAAAAAATAAACTGTTTATTAATAATGGGTTTAAGGCTCAGTTCCTGTTTTTTAAGCAAAATGAATTTAAGCAAGCAGTCCCAGCTGAGCTTCTGGTGGGAAGGAGTTTACTGGAAAGATTACACAAGTTAACAAGGGAAAAAGCCACTCAGAATTTACTAGAGTTCATTTGCCTTCGTTACGTTTTAGCGCATAAAGATGACAATGTGCAACCTAGCACTTGCACTTCAAATAAGCCACTAGCAACAGGCACAATTCTCCTCGAAATGAGAGCTGAGAGTCTTGGAAGCTCTCTCATTTCTTCTTTGCTTGATATAGGGATGCTGGGGAGGGACTCTTCATGAGGGACCTGTAGTGAGAGGACAAGGGGGAACGGGTTCAAACTTGCACAGGGGAAGTTTAGATTGGATATGAGGAAGAACTTCTTTACTGTAAGGGTGGTGAGGCACTGGATTGAGTTGGCCAGGGAAGTTGTGAGTGCTCCATCGCTGGCAGTGTTCAAGACCGAGTTGGACAGAGGCTTGGGTGGCATGGTTTAGTGTGAGGTGTCCCTGCCCATGGCAGGGGGGTTGGAACTGGATGATCTTAAGGTCCTTTCCAACCCTAACTATTCTATGATTCTATGAATCTATATTGTATACGAGCATATGCATATACACACTGTTTATGTTTTTAAATATATATGCACACATACACTGATACATACTTATATATATATGCTTTTTCCTGTTGCAAAGAAGTTTGGGAGCTTCACTCAACAAAGAATTTGGCAGCTGAAACGTGCCCAATTGAAGCTGGCAAACTCTCTAGAACACAGCACACAAGATGGAAAGTGCAGCAATTAAACACCATTTTTGTTACTGAAGTTCCCTGTGATACTTCAAATTCATTCTGTAACCATGGGTGGATGATTTAGTGCCAGACATTCAGAGGGATTTAGGTTTGCAAAGATGCAGATAGAAAACTTAGAGGAATTTCTTTAATGCGTGGTGCCAAGGGGAGCTGGACGTCTGGGGGGAATTTTGAGACTTGGTCTGTGTGCCTCTTTCTGTCCTAATTTACTTCAACAGATGTAGCTTTCTCTGCCTCAGCTCTTCCTATTCAGAAAATGTCAAAACCAGTGATTTCTTCCCTCATTAGCAAGGATCGGGAGAGTGAGGCCCTCCAGCAAACAAGACTGCTGCAAAAAGGAGATAGATGTAGGAATATGAAAGTTTCTTGCATTGATGCTCACCTTTACCAGACATGAACGACCTATGAAATATTTATCATCAGAACCACTGTCCTCATGCTAGGCAGTCCTACCTAGAGCCTATATGGCATTGTTGCTTCCTGTAATGTTGTTTTCCTTCTTTTATACTTCGCAACAAATGCTCATGCAGACTTGGAGGTGAGCTTCATGCCTGAAAAGTGGGATTCAACTCCAACACCTTTCCTCTGTCACTTGTGAGGGTCTACTAAAACCATAGAACTGAAAACTAGCCCCTGTGTGTTCCCTGCCACGCAACAGGCCTAATGTTTTTTCAATGCTCAGAGGTCCATTATAGTCCAAATATCAACGTCCCAGGCAGAGTTCTGGGATCACGGAGACATCGCACCATGTTATATGAATCTGACTTGTTTGCATTCTAACCTTATACAAGCCTCTGTCCCACACCAGCAGTGTTCTCAGGTGGCCATCCTATCTAATGCAATAAAGCTTTCTGTGCCCCCTGCCCTCAGGTTCCATTTCCCTTCTGTGCTCAAGAATTATTAGTAAAGAAAGTACTGGAAATGTACCTCCCAGGTCAGTTGCACAATATTTAATGGAAAAAACATCTTTGCGTATTTAAAACCAAAAACCAAAGGCTCACACGCATCTCTGACAGTGAAGTTAGGAATACGTTTAACAAGAAGCCAATCTGTGAGCAACAGAACCTGCAAAGCCTTGTTTCCTTTGGCTCCCTGGCTCAGGGTTGGGCCAGTCTCTGGGTAGTAACACACAAAATCAAATCAGAACATCTCCTTTAGCAGGAATACTTTTCCTATGAGTAGTTTGTGGGATCTGGAGATTTACTTGAGATTACAAGGCAACTTCTGTTCCTGATTGGGGGGCATGAATTTAATCTCTCTTTTCTTCAGTTGCTTATCTTGCTATTGCTGACATATCTGTCTGTCAAATTTGGATGAAACTTAGCAGTGTATTCAGGCACAGAGTCTGACATACAGTGTGATGGTGGAAATTTTCACTTTAGGAAACTAGGTTTAAAAAAAACCCCAATAAAACTACATAATTGTACTTTGACTTGTCTACTTCAGCTGTGTCAACTCTGCTGATGGCTCATGGGAAGTTACTGAAGCAAGTTCATGAACCATCACTGATGCACAGCATGGGAACCCTGCTGATTGTAATTACTAGGAGGATTGGTTGGAGCATTAAATGACAGCCATTTATCGGACTAAAACCACAGAACTTAACATTCCTGTAGGAAATGCCAGCAACTTTTGATATAAGAGGAGTGACCATGGATGATCTTTCCTTGTGGATGTAGTACATGCAGAGAAGCAGCTGTATTTGTTACATGAGAGTTCTAACATCTTCCCAAGTAATATCCCAATGAAGGACCATCAGGAAATCCAGACATAGTCCATTTTCTCTCCAGGATACATCCTGCTGGGTTTTCTTGCAGGCCATTAATATGTTATCTGCTGAGCCATGAGACAAGCAAAGCCAGAGAAATGCAGTCTAGTGAAATTTGACATGAGTAGAGGACGCACCAGTTTGCTACTTAAACAAATACATGTTTAAATACTTAAACAACAATTTTGGTTTAAAAGGAAAAGCTCCGTGCGAGGGTGAGGACAGATGAAAGCTGACGTTTTCTGGACCAACAACAGATACAACTACTGATCAAAAAAACCTTGAATACAGAAAGCACTGCCAGATTCCATTTGGATGGATAATAAATGGATGGAGTAGTTAAGTGAAAAGAGATGTTATGTGATGCTAATACGTAAAGCTCCAAAAGGATGTAATAGGGCTGCTTTGATCAAGTGAAGAAAGAAATTCCACCTTGGCTCTCCATAGCAGAGATGGCTGTCTTGGCAAAGCTGAAGAGAAATGGCTAGGCTTGCTCTGAATTAGTGTCAGCAGCCTTCTGATGGCTCTCTATCTGACCTTGCTGTACAGGAAAGCTATGAGACAGAAAAAAGCAGTAGCGTGAGTAGGAGTTGTCCGGGCAGCACTATTCCACCTGGGGAGAAGTTTCAGTGTTCTACACAGCAATGGCAAGGGGAGCACCTATTCACCATGTACAGTGGAGACTTTGTGCAACAAACAGCCCCAGGTACCCCCTCTGAAAGCAAGTGTCAAAAAGGACCATTACACTTTCTAGACTTCAGTCTCAATAGTAGGAAAGCTTTGTCTGCTGGCAAAATCTCACAACTAGGATATCATTCTACTCTGAACATTAGCAACCAAATGATCAAAATATTTCACAATCCTCTCATAGGGAGAGTGATGCCCAGAGCTCCAGGAACTCAGTGTTTCCTTCCTTCATAAACTGACCAGGAGAACCTCTCACTTCCCTTGGTTTTATTGTGTTTTTACCTCCCACACCGCTTTCACTCCAGCTGTTTACCAAAAATCAGCCACTTTATTAATCAGAACTAGGAGAATAAGCAATTGATAGAATATCTTGAGGGAGTGCAAGTTTCAAATAGAAGTTATTCCGTTATTTTTCATTCAGAACCATGCTCAGGAGAAAATGAAGTTGTGACTTTTGGCTATTTCCTAACCTAAAAGCTACTGCTGATATAAAGATAAACATTTTCTTGCATACTTGTGGGAGACATCTGCTGAAGTCAAAGGAAAGATTACCTCTACTTTAGAGTTTAGGGCTTCAGAGTCCTTGCAGGTGTCCAGTGCATCACTATTAAAAGGTACATTCCCATTTCATGGAGTGGCACGTACAGCACTTACCAAAATCAGGCATCTTTGGCTCAAGCAGCAGATAGGTGTGCTTAGTGAAGCAGGACTCTCCCTTTGGAGAGGTCTGTACACATGAGTTGACTTTCTGGTATTGACTCTGCACCATTACCAGCAAGATCCCCAGCCCACATCCCTAGCTTCACGTTGAACACCTTGATGCCTGACTACAGACCCAATTTTGCAGAATCGTTTGTAGTCAAGTCCTATCTTCACAAACCCAAGCATCAATATCTTCAAGTTTGTAGGACATCTACTAGACACCTGGTCTAGTGGAAAGTGTCACTGCCCATGGCAGGAGGTTGGAACCAGATGATCTTCAAAGTCCCTTCCAACCCAAATCATTCTAAGACTCTGTGAACTTCAAACTGAGCATATTATACAATCTACATTTTCAGAATATCTTATTGCTCGTACATCTGTAGGTTAGCCTGGAATATTAACTCAATAACTGTACCACATGAATTCTGAAAGCTGCTTAAATCTAGCCAAATACAGTCACTTCTCAGAAGGTCCTTGTTTTTTGCTACAATATGTGCTTCCTTAAATAGCACAGTGCTCAAAACCCTGGTATATTTTAAAATTATATAAAACATTTCACATGTCAAATTCGAAGTTACACAGAAAAGTTCATATGGACCATCTGTGTTTGACCACTCAGCTAATATTAATTTCTGGAGTTCCGGGTCACAAAATAATATGCATTTCAAAAGCTGGCTAAAAGATCACTTGGATTTTATCCTGTTGGCTTGAATCTTGTATATCTTGTACAACTTCCTGGCTGTGTAGATGACATGTTGCAGCAGTAAGCACAGAACACTTACAGAAATAAAACTGAGCAGTCTTTGGACACTGGGACAGTTTTCAAAGGCCATTGCAAATACACTCAATCTATCATTTGTTTTGCATTGCTCTAAACCACTTATATTCCCTGGGAAATCTAAGTACATTTTGGTGGGGGGAGGGAATGGAAGAGGGCAAGGGAGGGAAAGCAAGCAAATGTAAATACTTGAAGTGGAAATTAATATTGGAGAAATAGTTATTTGTGCTAAACAACTATTCCCAGGCTGAATATTAAACATTTTCTATTTTAATATAAACCAAGCTGTCTGTGTAACATAAGTATAGTTGAGAAAGGGGAGTTTATTTCAAGTAAATATATATTTTCTTAATTAAAAGAATTGCTCAAGCTAGTGAAGTACCTCAATTTTACAACGATTTAATCAAAGCTCTGCGCAGCTACTGGGACTTTGTATATAAACCAAGCCTTTGGTACACACTGGAGCGTCAGAGGATATAAACTGTCCTAGTGCCCAAGGTTACTTCTAGAAACTCTTGAGTCAGTTTCTGAAGTCCTGCACATGCTTTCTCCTCCCTTCTTGCAAAGCAGGGACAAACAGAAGGAACACAGCTTTGCTGACTTCAGCCTGTTCTCATGCTGTGAATGCCATCACATAGTGCCTGTGACACTATCCCATTGATACTGGGTGTCATGGGTTCAGCAGCAGCAGTCATTTTTTTTTTTTTCTCCTTCTTGGTAGCTGGTGTAGCACTGTGTTTTTGATTTTCAGCTTGGGAACAGCATTCACTTCACCTCTCTGCTCCTTTCTTGGCCGAAGAGACCTCCCCACTTCCTTCTCACTTCCCCTTCCCCAATTCACATATCCTATAGATGTCTTCTTCCTTTAGTCCTTTCCCTGGGAAAGCCTGTAAGATTCTGCCTGGCTCTAAACCAAAACCAAGTAGAAAGAGTAGTCAGTACCCAGTTTAGGGAGATAGCCTAGACCAGAGGACAAGCATGGCTGTTCCTCCTATCGTCATCCTTATTTTTAGAAATCTCCATCCCAACGTTGTGTCTGAGCCCTCATTCAAAAGCCATTTATTAGCCGCTACCCACGGATTTGTGTAGTTCCTTTTGATCCTGTTCACACTTCAACTTCCTCAGCTTCTAGTGTCAAGGAGCTCCATGACCTAATCGTACTTTTTCTGGACAACAGTGCAATAAAACAAACAATGCCATGGACAGATGGCATTTCGGCTTTCTTCCCTGTTCCCTCCATCCCCCCACAGCCACAGACATTGATGAGCTGCAAATCCGACCTGTGCAAGCACAGAGACTATGAGACAAGCATGTACACAGATGACGCATCAAGACCCTTGATCCAACCAGCTGCTTTGTTAGCTCTGTTCATAGCTCCCTCTTTTATTGCAAACATAAATCAGAGAATCGAGTGGGAAGTTTGTCCAGTTCATGCTTTTGCTCTGCAGTGGAGCATGCCACTGCTGAGACCTTCTCAGCAGATGGTTTACCTGCTCAGACACTGCAGTGACAGATGGTCATGCTCCCCAGAGGCATAGCCTTTCCATTCTCAAATGCCATTGCAGTCACAAAGCTGACCCCAATGCCAACTCTAAGTCTCCCTCACCACACTTTAAGCTCGATCTTTTCTGGTTCCCTTCCTTGTTTCTGGAACAGAATAGGATAAAAGGAGAATATGCAACACAAAAGATGCTTGAGCAATGGAGAAAGTCTTCCAGATTGGCTTTTGGAGTAGGCTGGTTGTCTTTAGAGCTGTGGTTGTGTTCCAGCTTCATTGTGCCTCTCCATATCCACAAAGTCCTCAAATCTCTCTTAGTCCTTCAAGGTGAATGGGTAGCACAGATAAGCTTGCTCAGTGATCAGGGGGAGGATGGTATTTCTTAAAGCTGTTGCTAGTGAAAGACCGAGGTTTTACTTCTTAGTCTTCTCTGATATGTGACATACAGTCAGATCACTAGTACTGCAAAACGTTCCATGGACATAATGATGTATAGCATCAGATTTTGGCAGGACAGAACAGCAATGTTGAGTGCAAATCAAGTGCTAGCAAGAAAAGCCTTGCTAGAACAAAATAATTTCCAGACTGGATAGCTCAGGGAATGTTCTCTTCAGAGAAGTGGGTTTCTGAGTTGCTTTGATCAAATGAGTTTCAAAGGTGATTACAGCCCCATAAGTGTTTCCCTAAGCAGTATCCTGTGGGATGGGGAAGACCAGAATTCAGGCAGAAGCTTTCTCCTGTACAAAAGCCTTGCCACTGACATTGTCAAGGGATCTGTTGCACTCCATTGTGTCCATAATCTTCAAATTAAAGCTCCCTAAATCCACAATAGTCTAATAAACCACAAGCCTGTAACAGCCCCTTCAATTTTCTATGTTAATAATCCATGGATTAAGAGTCCCTCTGCTGCTACAATAGCCAGAACTGATCTTCTCTACTGTGTCAATGACCCATGAATTATAGGGCTGTGTCTCAGATGGTTAGATAATACTTCACTCAAGTCCCCGCAATAGATTTTTCTAACAGGGCAGATTCAGGATCCTGTTTTGGAGTAAAAGCACATTGTGTCATTCCCATTTTTGGGACTGCTCTTCCTATTCCTCTTGGCAGTATCCCCACACAAAAGCACAACCCCCTTTTTATCATATCATGTGGCAGGGTTGTCGGGACAGCCAGAAAACAGCCACGTGAGAGGTAGAGAGTTTAAGCTGCAAGTGACTCTTTATTACAAAGAGCTCCTGTTTTTATATCCTTTTCCATAGCGTGGTACGATCTCACTGGTCAAGCAGAGCATAGTACAAACTTATTGGTCAAGCATAGCATAATGCAAACTTATCGGCTAACAGTTTGTTATTCTATTTATGATTGGTTGTTGATACACTGTTCAAAAATTTTTACTAAAGTCCATTGTTTTGCCAAGTTCTGCCTTTGTAGTTAGTTACTCCCCTTATCTGACTCGCTCCTCCAGATGCCTTCTGCTTTCCCACTTGGATGCCTTCTGCTTTCCCATTCGGATGCCTCTGGTGCCTCATTTCTCATGGATACACTTTAACATCTTCGGGACTGAATTCTAACTTTACGTCTTCAGTCAGGGAATCCATGGGCCTACCGTAGCCCCCCACCACAATATCAATCATTTGGTTTTGCAATAAATGGCCTAGTTGCCTTTCATTTTCAACTGTACATTTAATGCGTCATATGAAAGTTTAATAAGAGGCACAGTTTTGTAACTGGTTAATCAACTGATGAAAAGTCCTTCAATTTTCTTGTAATAGGATCTTATAATAGTCTGGAATATTTTATACTGATTTGTGGATAGCACTTCTTAACACACTTGTATTGCTTAATAACCCTTTATTATACCATTTTCTGTGAAGTACAATACAGCATCTACAGCAGTCAAATCAGAGGGTAGAAGAAAGCAGAGTGCAGTCACTTCAGAACTACTGCCCAAACCCATCATCTGCAGAATGCTCATCTACTTTTCTGATCAGGAGCAAGCAAGTTTTTCTAACAGCTGCATGATTTCACCTTTCCAAATGCCACTGCAGCCAGAAAGCCTGGATTTTGTGTATCAAAATCCAGCCACTGGCATGGAAAGAAATATGATGGGTAGGAACAGACAGATTGTGTCTAAGGCATTTTCACTGGGGAGTACGATCCCAATGGCACATTGTCTGCTGAAACAGAATGGTAATGCAATTTCCCTCCCCCTTTACTTTTTAAAGCAGAAACCTTCATATTGAACTTAAATCACTGCACACTGTTGCAGGGCTGTTAAAGCCAAAGAATGCCTGTTAGGTTAGCCAGCCATGTCTCCATCAAAGCCTAACTGTTCCATACCATATCTTTTACAGTGTTTACTTCAGACTCCTATTACTTGGGACATTTAAAACTACCCTATCAGCTTGGGTAGACATGGGAAGAGGCTCTGCACTGCAAGTAATCAGCTACTTCCACCTCTGCTGCCACATTTTGAAGTGTATTGAACAAGAAGTTTGCTTTTATTTTGCCCTTCAGAGGTCAGTAAATCATCTAGTCAAAAGTTACAGCAGCAGTGTTCTGGGGCAGGTGAAGCTGTGACCATGACTTAGAGGCCAGGGCAATTCCCGATCAGGAAGGATCCATTACTAGCTGAAGAAATGTATTTGCCGATTGTCTGTTTTTCCAGACAGTCAGTGAAGGTCAGTTTTGTAAACCACCCCTAGTAGCTAAGAGAGTCTGTTAAATAAAATAGTCTCAAATAAAGACTTGTTAACATCAATTCTGGAGCTTAACTCCACTGTTAAATCTTTCAGTGTCAGAAAGAAGATCGGCGCAGCATCTATAGGCAATTAAAATTATAGTCAAGGTAACAGAGGTAGTAACCACTGTAGTGGCTGACACAGGGTGAAGATAAATCTCTTCTGATGCAACAAAGAGAGTGGTAGGAAGGTGGAAGAGTAATAGATGATATGATTTTAATGTTTGTTTAACAATTATGACAACGTGTCAAGCCAAAATGAAGTAAACTTAGTGCTGTTGCCTACCACGTATAGAAACCTGCAATGCCACAAATAATTGAATTCGCCTTCTCTGGCTGCCTGGTTTACAACTATCAGAATCTCACCTCTTACTTCACCCTAGTGGAGATTTTTGTGACTTATTTTATCGTCCTTTATAAGATAATAAAACAAGGCTCTGAATTGCCTGTATAGATCTTGAGCTGCAGCTCAGACTTGTGAGACCAGATGTACTGCACAAAGTGGCAAAAATAAAGAAACCTGACCTATTTGCTTCATGAAAAGGCACTAAAATCCTGTCATCAGTTCATTTCTCTTTGCAAACAGGCGTAAGAACAATAACTGTATTGTCATTAGCCTGCATATAGAATAAATAAAAGGAACAAGCCCATGCTAGCTGACCCACGCGCAATAGAAAGTGCTGCTTTATCTCCTGCCACTGCCAGGACCTGTGCAATGAGTCTCCCCTGATTTTGACACAAAGTTGTCATTGTCTTCTGAACCCATCCCAGCCTTTAAGTTGGCCTTGCAGTATTATTCTTAGTTGTCATGCTGAGCACAATGTTTATCTTGTTATAGTATTTATACAGAGTAGACTAGTTTTCCATAAGGAAATATCAAATGTCAAGCATCTGAAAGTCCAGAGGGTCATATACTGGGGCCATGCTCCCTTCTCTGGAGATGGCGCAACCCTGATATACCCCAGTAGGAACACTGTGTCAGTGCTGAGCTCCCAAGTGCACAGAACTCAGATCTACACACATTAGTGGCATCTAAGGCATTCACCTCTTCAGCTCACATTAGAAGACTAATTGCTACTGTGGGACCTATGGGAGTTTTGAGGTAGGGTAATAACATTATTCCCATTTAATGATAAAATAGTAAACTCAGAGAAATAAGGACGATACAGCACATGGAATTGCCACACAAATAGTAGATACAGTCAATCCTTTCACACAGAAACAGTCCAGTTCCCAGGTTGGATAGGTGGATGGGGCCAGGAGGAGTACCACTAACATGCTCCCAGCCAGGCAGATCCTCTAGAGATGAGGGCAGGAGGGACACCTAAAGGACAGCTATGGATAACCCCAAGCCCACTGCACTGACAGGCACTGCACATGCTTTGGGTTACATGAGTCTCCTCTGTCCCGCCTGCCTGCAACATATTCCTACGTGCTCTCAATATATGCACAGCTTGTTAGCAGCTCTGCAGGGTTCCCAGGAGCTGTGAATGAACAGAAACCAGGATTGTATGATCATAACAACCAGCTCAGTTTCTTCTGTCGCTTAAGCTCCCCTCCCTAAGCACAGGAGGAGTGGCCCTGGAGGAGAGGCCATGAATTTTTTATTTCCCTGACCAGAGGGCGATTTTGCCTGTTCAAAGCTATATACATTGTTCCTCGTTACTAAGGCAACAGGTACCTTACAAATGCTGATAATACATAAACTAATACAACTCTGCAGTTTGCTCTTTCTTTCCAGTGCAGCTTAATAACCCGTGTGGATGCTGCTGGCTGCCTGTCTCCTGCTGCGCTAAATGAGCACTTCAGGAAGTATTATCTCCCTTCCAGTGAGGGCTCTGTGGTGCCCGCACAAAGACGAGGCACTGAACTGGGGAGCTGGGCCACTATCAAAAGGCTGAGGGGTTTCAGAAAGCTCCAGGGAGGAGTGGGAATGGCTGTGGGAACACCATACAAATGTGCTACAGAACTTCTGCCTTCCTAAAAGCAGCAAAGGATCCTTAACGCTTGCTGTCCAGAGGGAGCACATCACTTTTACAGACCTGTAAAGGAAATCCTGGAGCACAAACTCTTTAGTTCCAAGTTGTGCCCCTGTCATCAGTACCAAGAGCTAACGGGATTAAGCGCTGTTTGTTAAACTCTGCCTCGCTCCCACTCTCATATACCAGCCTCTTTGATACACATGCCCAGTTTTTAAGTAAACATGCCAGGACCCTACTGCTCTTGTGGTGAGAACAGGGTTAAATGTTTCACTGGTCTCCTTAATCCCTCTCTCATGATTTAGTCAACATCAGTGGGGGAGAAGGGAAGGACCCGTAGGTTTTGCCTCTGTGGCTCCCCCCTCTTCAGGAGGCAGGGGAAGAGATGAGTTTGGTGCTTCACTTGGGCTGGATGCTGTGGGAGCTATCAAAACGTCACAGAAACTATGAACACCGAGTGCACCCAACAGGTACTGGGGCTGCATCTGCAGACCTTGATACCTGCTCCTGCCCTAGACTTAAAGCTTGCTTTTTTCACTACTCAACACCATTTAAACCTTGAAACAAAGAAATAAAATAGAAATTCAAAATACAGATTTCTGCTCCTGTCCAGTGCTGCTGTAGTGTTAGTTCAGTGATGGAGAGATGATCACCATGCAGCAGCAGAAGGAAAAGCCATCAGGAAAGCAGACCAATTCCAACTACTGAATGCATTCCTCCTCAGTGGACCTGATATACCAATGATCTATCTGCAGAATTAAATTTTCAAGAGCAACAGTTATGTTAGAGAAAAAAATAAGTGGCCTTATTTCTGGGGACTGGATGCAAGGGATGCAAGAGTCTAACAGGAGCTCAGAAGAAAAAAAGACAACTCAGAAACCAAAGCAGCTCAAAACCTAACGACTAATCTTCACTCTTTATTTTCCCCTTTTTTTCCTGTTTCGGGGATTTGTTTTAGGGTTGGGTTTTTTTTTAGGAAATAGACTCATAAGATCATATATTTCAACTACTTTATGCTTGCTACCAGTCAGCCCCTTTGTCCCGGTGATCTAACAATAACACAAATAACTTAAATAATGTATGCTTAACTTCCTTCCAAAAGCAAAACACAGGATGGGTAGTGCACTCTCTCTCTCTCAAAGAACTTTACAAGCACAAAACAAGGACAGTTTTACAGACCCCATTCTTGTGCTGGATGACTTGCTGCTGCTGCTGCAGGACAAGGGTCTTTTATTGAAATCCCAGCAGAAAAGTAAACATTTGAAATAAAGCTAAACAAGAGTTTAGTTGTTGAGGAAAAGACAGTCATCTATCAGCATTTGGCAAACAAACTCTTCTTAAGAGCAGCTTTATGCTGGCCTGGGACCACAGCACTTGCATTTAACCTCTGTAGTCTGAATCCCTTCTACCTAATGAGAGGGCTCCCTGCTGTATCAAATTTGCAGCACTGTTGGCTGCTGGAAGCATTATTCATTTGCTAAGTAGATCTTAGGAAAACAATCCTGGGTTCCAAGTCTCAGGAGCACCAAAATATGCTACTGAAGGAGATTTCCCCAAGAGAAAACACTGTGAACTCACCGCCTCCCATTGAAAGCCATTAGCAAATAGTGCTTGTCCCCTAGTTGTGAATTCACTACCTTCCCATTTTCTTTCTCCGGACCTTGGCTGTACTGTTCTCTAACGCAAGCGAACCTTTCAGGGTACACGTGGAGAGGTATGGAACCAACGGGTGGGCTGCCAGGCTCAGAGAGTAGTGGTCAGGGTCTTGACCCTCAACTGGCGGCTGATCATCAGTGGAGCTCCTCACAGTTTGATACTGGAGTCGCTGGGTTTAGCAACATCAATGTTGCCAGTGGGATGGAGTGCACCTTCAACATTTTCACATGCGATACTAAATTGGTGGGAATGGCTGATATGCCAGAGGGAAAGGCTCTGTTCAGTTACATCTTGACTGGCGGGTGAAGTCAACTGATGGGAACCTCATGAAATTCAACAGTCAGTGCCAACTCCTGTAACTGAAGCAAGAATCCGCATGCATGCTGCGGATTATCTAAATAGGAAGCAGCTTTGCAGAGGAGGAGGTGGGATCTAGGTGGACAGGAATTGGGTTTGAGCCGTCAAAGACACTCAACCACATACTGCACTGAACTCGCAAGAACTTAGACAGCAGGTCAGGGAAATGATTATTACCCTGTATTCCCATAGAAAGGCTACCTCTGAAGTACTGCAGTCAGGAAAGACACAAATATTCTGTAGCTAAGGCAGCTGGAGGACAGGACAGACTGAGAATGGCAGTTTTTCAGCCTGGAAAAGACAGAGCTGAGGATGGGCGCGTCAAATTGCTTTCTCCAGCTATCTCATGTGTGGCTATGATGAAGACACACAAGCAGATGGTGCTGCTTTGTACAGGGATTGCAATTTTATTTTCCAACCTCAATTGTTCCATGACTCTGTGAAACCATTCCTGTGAGAATTGTTTTGCAGTTGACTCCTGGATAAAATATAGAGCTTGGATTCACCATAAACTCAAAGAAAAATGAAGTAAAAGGGTGCTGCTTCTCATCTACCAAGTCCTTCCCTTGCTTCTGGGTGACTTGCCAACCCAAACACCTGCTTCATATGGGTAGAATGCAGCAAATAGCTGACCCGTATCTGTAATTAATCTTGAGGGCATTTTGGTTTTTTAGAGGATTAATGTACCCGATGTCCTTAATAAAAAACAAAAAGCCAAAACCACCCAACCCTTCTTGAAATCAAGCAAAACCTAAAGCAGATGGGTGGACAACAGTTGCAAACTAAACAAATATTCCATAGTTCAGATCAACTTCAAATAAGTTCAGCACTGAAAACCTGAGTAAGCAAAGACAGTGTGTTACCTTTGGCAATCTGCATGGCTTCAGCTTTGAAGTATAATTTCTGATCTATGCAGTCTGATAATCAGAAATGACTATTCAGATTCTAATGAAAATAAACCTCCAAATTACATCAGATATAAACCATGGTCAGGACTGAAATGTCAAGTATTTGAAACAGTTCTTTGTCTCTATACCCTAGTTCAGTCAACCTTGTGCCGAGAGATTATGCTTCAGTCCTTGGTTACATGGAGTGTGTGAAAGCTAATAGGAGAGAAGTGGCCAACCAGCCCATTTCCCATTCTATGAAAATGACACCATTCAACCTCAGCAAGAGCAAGGCACAACACAACATGCCCAGGACATAGCAAGACCAGAACCTTCTTATAATCACAGTTTTTTTCTTCATGAAGCATTGGGCCATGAAGATGATCAGGAGACAGACTGAGAGAGTTGGGGTTATTCAGCCTGCAGAAGAGAAGGCTCCAGGGAGACCTTATAGCAGCTACAGTGCCTAAACGGGCTACAAGAAACCTGGAGAGGGACTTTTGACAAGGGCATGAAAGGACAGGACAAGGGGAATGGCTTTAACCTGCCAGAGGGGAGATTGAGATGAGCTCTTAGGCAGAAGTTCTTCCCTGTGAAGGTGCTGAGGCGCTGGCACAGGGTGCCCAGAGAAGCTATGGCAGTGTTCAAGACCAGGTTGGATGGATCTTGGAGCAACCTGCTCTAGTGGAAGGTGATCTTGAATATCTCTCCCATTCCAAACCATTCTGTGATTCAGTGATAAACAAACATCTTAGTGCAGCCAAAATTTGCAGTATACTGTGTCTTAGAATTAGCCTCCCTCTTCCCCAAGATGTACTTTTGATTTCTTGTTTACATTTCTTAGTTTAGAAATTATATATCAAGAAATAACTCTTTTCTTCCCCTTCAGGTTTTTAAGTGTCACACAGTTTCTCAGGCAGACAAAGAGTGACAGCGTGTCTAATTAATAGGACAGGAGTTCTCTGGGAAATCCATTGCTGGAATATACGAAAGACGAGGTGGATCGGAAGAAGAGAGCATGAGCACTGGAAGAGACTGGGGTTATTGTACAGACCTTTACACCACAATTCCTGGAGGTGCTGACAGGTACAGACAATTTTGCCTAGAATAGAGGATATGAGGGAAGGATTAGTTATGGCACATTTTAGTGCATCTGATCTGCTTCAGATTGAAAAGCCCGTTCTGTGGTTGCTATTCAGGTCACTCTGGGGGAAATCCCTGTTGCCAGATACTCAATTTATCCTTTCTCTCGTGCTTTTTGATATCTACCAGCAATAAAATGTTTGGCCTGGACAGACATACGAGAAGGCAAGTTTCTCCTCACTGTGACCCAGCCAACAGGAGGCCATCTGTAGCATTTCTGTAACATGTATTTTGTTGCAACTTTTCTTGGTATTTTGGTACCAGCCTCTGGCAGACACAGCTTAAGTTTCAGCACATTAATCAAACTCCTCCACACCCCATCAGCACTGCTCTTGGCATGAAGCTACTTTTGTCTCTGGGACTCGTTGAACTCTGTGCCCAGAGTCTACAGAAATTCCCCTCATCCCCTAAACCTCAGAAGAGAGACAGGGTTATGGTCCTGATGAGGGATGCTGTGAATGCATCCTCTGAGAAGGAGTGAGCACTGAAAGCTCTGAATTGTTAGTATTACTATGCTAGAAAGTATATTAGTACTAGGATGAAGCCTAAGTCATGAAACATGAATAACACTGAAAAACATAAGGATGAAAGATGTCTTAGCTGAGTGAGACTCTTTTCCGCCCTCTTGGTTCTTGGCCATGTCTGCAATGGAAAATGAGTAGCAGTGAAAGAAAGTACAGCTTTCCTTTCTCTCAAGAAGTCAGGATGGCTTTCCACAACAAAATATTTCTGACAGTTTCACTATCTGCCTAGGTCTCTCCAGCTGACTGAAAACTCAGTTTAGAAGAGGAACTGGACATATGCTGACTGCAGCAATGTGAATTTTGTTTCTAGTACTGGGTCAGAGTGCCAAGACGAGAGTGCTAAAGCCTCATCCATCCATCCTAACCACCCCTGTTTGTTTCCCTGCTTATATTTGCTGCTGCAAGATGCTGCTAGACCATTGACTACAATCAGATATGTTGTACTCATCCATGTGAATAACAGTTCCTTTGATCTTCAAAAGGGTTTTACTTCTTTGATTACAAGTTTATCAGTAGCACATAATCAGGCTGCAGACACACACAGTTAAGTCTTAACTCATTCTGATTGCAGGTACCCAGCCAGCAACTGTGCTTTACGCTGTATCCAAGTATCTATTGAGATAAACTGCCTTCGCTTTTCCAGGAGACAGTCTTTCTTGGCAGGTGTAATAGGGTGAGTTTTTCAAGGTATCAAGAGCCATCACAGCTAATAAGCTACCTGCACTGTGACTTCTCCCTCAAGATGAACTTTCGAACACTCCATATCCCATGTCAATCCCAATAGCAGTGTCTTAAACATACAGCATCTTTGCGAATGGTTTGACTCTCCAGCTATGTCTAAGCAAAGGGATGTGAGGAAAAAAACAAAACCACAACACATTAGTAAAATTTAGAATAGGAAAGGATGTTTTTCTCTTTTTACTCACTCTAAGTTGAAAGCAGAAAGACAGAGACTCCAACTTAGAACTGCCCCACAGCCGGGTATAGCCCATAAACTAACAGAAACGCACTATCTGCACATTGAGAGTTTAGAAGTACTGAAGAAATTAATTACTTTGCGTAAGTATTTGGTAGCTGCTTTGGTTTGTGACCTCTATGGAAGGAGCAGCCAAAACACCTGCATAATGCATCAAAACAAGGGCAAAACACCAACTGGTTGCTTTGCATTTGCAAGCCTACAGCTGATGCTATGAAATCTGATTGATTTTAATAGCAATATGCACAGCTCTTCATGCAGTAGAAGAAGATGAAATTCTGTTTGATGTGGATGTGAAGTCGTGCTAGCCACGTGTGGCAGGGAAGAGATACTTGCTAAGCAAGCTCCTCCAGCCATGCCCTGCAATCTGCTCCCCTTCCTGATCCCTCCATTTCATCACTGTTTTCTCCAGCTTTCTGCTGCTAGTGCAGACACATGAGCTGTTTGCATTTCTTTCCTGTGGGCAGCATCAAACTAAATACAAGGATCTTGTCAGAAAGTAGACTTTACAAAAATACTAAGAATGAGGAAAAAAATGGTCAGTTTTTTGTTTGGTTCTTGAGGTTTTTTTGGGCATTTTTGGGAGCAAAAATCCCTTCCATTGCAGCCAAGACAGGACCAGATTTTTCAGAAGAGTTCAATGTGCTGTTTAACGTATCCAAATGTCTCAAAAAATCCTGGCTCCCATTACAACATTGAACACCTGGAACTGGCCACACTTAGTGTTGAATGTCTGCTCTTAAAAGCAACAATAGCTTGTGCTGTTGTGGGTAATTCAGTTTTGGAGGCAGAAGCCTTGATTTATATGAATTCCATGCTAATGGAGAATTACTTCCAGTTTGTTACAGATTTCAGTGCTGAAATTACGTGGTTTTCTTGCCAAATTTGGGCCCAATGTGATTCTAATCGAATGGGGTTTGAAGAGCTCCAGTTCTTTTTATAACACTGCACCATAGCTTGCAAACCAGCTTTTACATGTTTGGGGTTACCCAGTGCTACAAATCGTTGTTTTATCAGATGCAGCTGACTGAAAAATGAAGAAACACTCCCTTTTCCCTCCCACTCTAAAAGCATTTAAAATGCAGCATTTCCGGGAACCTGGCTTGGTGGAGGGAGTTGGCAGGGTGGATTTGTGATGTAGAAAATACAGAGGGACAGATGTTAAGCTGATGGCTTTAACAGATACAACAGTAATACAAGGGTGACAGCTCTATTAGATTTCAGGAGGTGATGTGTCACTTCTGCAGTAGGCTAGTCCACATCTTCATAAAAAGCACTTTTTATGGGGTGAGACTTGAGAGATCCAGATAAAAGCGACGTAAGAATGCTAGTCAGCCATAATCATGAACTCAAAGATTTGCTGGAAATCACATTAAATAGGATCTCAAATCTGCAGATCAGTTCTGTGGCATTCCCAGTTGGCAGCAGAGCCTTGTTTCTTGCAAGCCAGTACTCCCTGCGGCATCCTCTTGCCTGGTGCTTGCACTCATATGAGGATGATACTGTTTTCAGAGGTAGAAGACTGCCCATTGCCCAGAGCATTGCTACACAATGGACATATAGAGAAGAACCAGGCTTAAACTAGTAACATCACAATAGGATGATATCACGAGTGACAAAACACAGGCTGGAAATCCATAAGACCCATGAGGCAGGAGAAGCCTCATCTCTAATGATGTCTGCTCTTCCATGCTATTAGTTTTACCTGCCCCAGTCTCTGCTCTTTTCCTGTGACCTTCCACTTCCGCTGTATTTCCTTTTTAAATGTCTTTTTCAGCTCTTGAATCCCAGGTGTTTCTCTTTCTTCAGCTGACACTCAGGCTGTGCATCAGGCAACCATCATGACTTGGCAAAGTTTTACTGGGTCAGTGGAGGAAGACCCTCGGATCCAGATTTTTGCTGTTAAGGTTGTCAGTCATACAAGTCCTTAGAGGCTGCAAGAGCATGAAAATTAAATCTATGGATTGAACTATCCTGCATAGTTTGGGTTGGTTTTTTTTTTTTCCCCTTAAGTGCACATGTGGTCTTGTCATCTTGTCATTTTTATCATTGTTAGTGACAGTCCTCAAGAAAATAGTGAAAAAATCCATCAAGTTTCTTATTCCTGCTTCATGTTGAATACTATATATGAACTCAGAAATTGCAATGACTTACTCTGCTTCGTCTATCACATTGTTATTCAGAATGCTTGTGTAGCATTCGCAATCAAAGCAGTTTTGAATGGTTTTTTTTGTTTGTTTGGGTTTTTCTTAATATATAGAAAAAGAGATTTCCCTCCCATGACAAAACAAGGAAGGTTACAGATTCCAAACTGCACTGATATTAGACTGAGATTCCTAAGGAATTAGACCAGCGACTTGGAGCATACAAGGAGAATTACACCACAGGCAATAAAGTACAAAATGATGTCCTGACATCAACAAGTGGGGCTACCTCAAACCATTTGCACCCTGCCTGGCAGTCAGTCAAGTTAGATGAGAAGGTAAAAGTAATAGAGTGACTCTGACCCATAGATCTTCGTTCTTGGTCAATCACACTTGGTGGCTGGGAAGAAAGACATTCACAAGAGCCCTTGGAGATTCAGGACGAAGAATATTCAGTCGACAGCTATGGAAAAAGCAGTTCTGTTCATTTTAAAAGTAAAGTTCATTTCTACTAAACTTTCAACCCAAGATGTCTAAGTAACTAAGATAAAACCCAAACCCATGAAAGCTTTTGTTTCAGTTTCACAAGTATTCTTCAGCAACCATCTTTTTTCCCAATATTAACACAGTACCCTATGAAAACAGGCAGAGAAACTGATGCAATTTTTATTTCAGAAAGAGAGAAAACAGGTTACAACCAGGACCATGTGAGAGCTGTGCAAGCACATCACAGTGTGTGGACCCAGAAGGTGTTGAGGATGGCTATACAAGAGCACAAGCGGAATTTCAGTACCTCCCCTGTAGCCATGCACAGCCTGACCAGAAACAAGGAATTGGTTTTATTTTAAATGACTAATCAACAGCACAGAGTTTCAGGTGTAATGACTAAGTTGTTTACATGACTTTTGGTTGTCAAATTTAAGACTTCTTAAAGGACCTAAGCAGCTGGAGCCCTCCACCCTTGCCGGAAAGTCAGCTTCAAGCTGGGCAATCGTATACAGTGTAAATAAGTCACAGACACCACCTGAGTGTGTGGTAAGGATGGGTTTCCTGGGAAACTCCAATAGCAAAGGACAGGATTGTTGAGGATGAAGTCAGGAAAAAAAATCAGTGGGCTGATGACTACAGTGTTCTTCCTGGGTTGCCTGTCTTCTGTTGAAAGCCAAAGCATGTTCAGTTTGTCTGGTTAAAAATCAATATGAAGTGGGTCTTCAATACTCAGAGCAATAAATTTGAGCACTCTACACACAGTCATCAGTGGTCAAGAAAAACCTCATTAAAAATGTAGCAGGTTTCATCTTATTTTCACTGGCTGGCACTTTCACCAGTCTCAAGAAGCAGCGCAAACACGCTGACAAATCACTACATCAAGTCAGACCAAACAGCAAATGCTGCTGTGTCTCCAAAGATAAGCAATCAACCCATCATCCTCTGTCAATAATAAGTATTCATGAAAAATTGAAAAGGGAATATTTGACATAGTTGGGCCCGAAGAGTAGGTAAGCAGTTCCACAAGACGTTTGCTGTATAACCTCATTCAGTAGAAACCAACTTCTCCAATACACATCAGTCTTTAGGGCCCACCTCCACACTGAAAGCACCCCTGAATGGGGATTTAACAATGAAAATTTTACACATAGCTCCCCCAGATGCATCCTTCTCAGCCTCTCCCACCCTTTCCAACATCTGCTGAACTCTGATACTGAAAGGTATAAGCTTTCCAGCCGGCAACATAGACTGAAGTGTGGCCTACCTATTCTGAAGAATGACAACTATAACCCATAGTAAAAATCTGGTGACAGATACATTCTGGCAAATATTAGACATCCAATTCCTCAGCCTGGTCACATCTACTCCCTAATGAGGGTTTGGGATGAGTTAGGCAGCTGATAGAGGTCCCTCAGTTGAGTTTCTCACTTCTGACTCTCTGTGATTAGAAATCGGTTTCTAAGTTTCAGAAGCTTCAACCAGCACACATTATCAAGGCTAATGAAGCAGTAAAGATTTCTGCTAACCAGTTCTGTTCTGCCTTCTGGCACACATCCAACATCCATATTTATTTATTTAAATCATGATTTTCATATAAGAGTTGTACAACTGTAAAGCTGCATTTTACTCACAGTTTTGTATGCTGACCAACTGGTGCTGGTTTCCTGAAGAACCCAAGAGTATAAGTATAGGAAATATGCAGAGTGTCAAGGTCATGTTAGTAGTGAGTCTCTTTTCCAGGCTGGATTGGAGGAGAAAGGTAGTCCTATGGGAAAAAATGAACATACGTACTCAGTAAATTATTGATGCTTCATGAAAAATCTTGGCCAGGATACAACTAAGGCTTATTGGGCTATTGGCCAAAGTAAACTAGTGGGAAAAAATTTCTCATACACAAACTAAACAGTTTTAAAGTTGAACTTGAAGTCTTCTCCTGAATAGATGTCCAAGCCAAATGTGGCTTGATTATTTCATAATTTGATTATTTCAATTATTTCATGCACCAAGTAGCTAGACAAGGAACTAAGAAACAAAGCTAGGCTGAAAATCCTGAAAAGCCCTAAACCCTCTGTATTAAAATTATAACATTATGAAGGTATCTCACCACTGTCACATTTTGATCCACAGAGCATGGGGCGTCAGCAATGAGGTGTGCAAAGGGATGTGTGCCTATGCTGTCTGCATCCTGATGTTCCCTGAAAAACCTTCTCCAACATACAATAATTTACGCTAGAGAAGCTTTGTGGAGGTACTTTGGGAGACTATGGAAGTAACACCATATATAACCCTTTCCTCAAGGGCAAAATTATTGCTGAACAAAAGGTCTTACTGTGGACATTGATAAAACGTACATAAAAATAAAATATTTTCTTCCAAAAAAAATCCCCACAAAACCCCAAAACACCCCCAGCTCCTCCCTCTCCCCCCAACCCCAAATCTCTGTCAGTGGAAATCAGGCAGAGGAACAGTTTGTGTTCCTCTCCATAATGGATGTCAGTTCAGTCAGGAGTCTGGTGCACAGTGAAGGACCAGAGCATCAAGCTCTCATGCTTCCAACAAGGAGCAGTGGCACTATGTTGAATGAAAACGTTCAGGCTGTAAATGACATGTTAATGTGTCCAAAAGAAATAGAAATTTGAGTAAAGGAAAATATCTTTTTTTTCCAAAAACTAAGGAAAATATTCAAATTAGCGTTTTTAACAGCCACAGCACAACATTATTTCTGTCTGCATTCTACTTGCAGTTTGACCCTATCTCCACAAGGAAAGAAACTCCAAAACCCATCAAAAAATGAACCTATCCAAAGTCTTATCCTCACAAGAAATCTCCCTCATGGCTTGATATCTTAAGCAAAGTTTTCCATAGTAGAAAAAAGGAGAACAGCTATACCCACTTAGAACAACTGAGATTTGGCCCTCAGACGTTCCAAAATCAAAACCACACAGCAGATGCAATTATGTCTTGCAGTAGAAATAAATATTCAACTTACTACAGGAATGTCCCAATGGACAGCTTTTCTAGACATAAATTTCAACCAGAATTCATTTAGTTTTGCAACAGATGCTTTGAATTTGAGTCTGCTTGCTCTCAAAAGCATGAGACAACAGCTGACCGAAGCCATCTTGCTATCACTCCCATTCACATATCAATTTAAACCCTGCTGAATGAAGTTAAGAATAGAATCGATCTTGTGTTTAGGATTTACAAACCATTTGCAAGAGTTCAGCCTGCCTTGACTTTATTTTGTTCTAGTCACTAAGACATATTCATTAACTACCGTTAAAGAATCACCTAGCAGTTCCTGTGGATCGTAACGTAGCTATTAAAAGCCTTTTGGATCCAAACAGTAGTTATTTGATACCAATCTATCTTTCCAGCTCTTGACAGGCACCACATAGGCAGACATCAAAAAGAGCTGAGTATTTGATGAAATTTTTACTGAATGATATTTGAGCAGCAGAAAGGTTACATACCTCCAGTGGCTGCAATGGGTTTTAGCTTAGCATAAGCTGGAGGTGCCTCTGATGTACCACCACGAGATTAATATTGAATGTTAATTCAATACTCATTCCCTACAGCATTTGAAATAACAAATCTAAAGCCTCTCAACTAAACATTGCTTATAATCTTGAGCAGAAAACAATGTGGGAGTCAAAGTGTATGTAGAATAAAGTTTTTTAACTCCCTTCCTATTTTCCTGTTTCTCTGGAAGGGTCCAAGTGAAACCAGCACTGTTCTGTTCTCTTTATCTGTCAAAGGGAAATGTTTCTATGAAGGCTGTCGGCTGTTTTACATCTTAATTAGGGGATAGGTTTGTTATTGGTACTTGTAGAAAAATACATTTTACTGATAACTACAGAGTAAATATTTATGCCTATTAGTTACAGCAGAAGAGAAATAGCCCAGAAAGAGCTTTAATCAGTTGATACTCTACCTGCTAGCAGCATAACTACTTGAAGCATCATGAACGTTAAATAGAAAATCAGTGATGGGTGTCTTCATACTTGCTCTCTCCCCAGAGACAAGGAGAGATCCTAGCCTAGCTTTTATTGTGCCCTGTGATATTTTATTTTACTCACTATTATGTTAAAATGAAGATGCCGTCAGTGAAAAGTGGATGGCTGCTGTGTGTAGTACCCTGGGTGCATTTATTCTACCCTGCAAATGAGTTTGCTTTGGTTTTGCTGCTCTGCAAGTGTAATTCGTTAACAAATCTCTCTGCTAGGAATTTCACACAAACGGCATTTTAAGCAGGTATTGGAGCATACTAAAGAAAGGCAATGTTTATATTTACAAAATCTATTCTTGAAGCCGAAGACCAGATGCCACAACCACTTATCCAAGGTTAACTTTATGTGCGCTAGAGATTTCACAGACCTCAGGACCTCTACAGTGCTTGAATAAAGTGTATCACATGTGACCCTTCAGAAAATAATAGCAGCATAGATTTACAGTCATTTATACCTGAGAAAAACACATGCTTACACCCTTAGTTTTAAGCACCTACTTAGGCCTTAGTAAAGTATGCTCGAATTCTTAACTGCGCAGGGGTGAAATCTGATTCAGAGACCCATGAGAAAAGAAAAATATTATGAGAAATTAGTCACTCATCATCGGAAAGTTGTTTAAAACTAGTGATACACAGAATTGTTCAGTAAAAACATGGCCTGTTGATCTTACTGTCTTTCTCATAAAAGAAGAGGAGGAGAAATTCAACCAAAATCTGGTGACATACGTCCAGATTATTCAAAACGTTGAAAACATAGGATTTATGAAAGTAGAAATTGTGTGTGCGAAGAAGTAACAAACCTTTAATGTAACTCTGAAGATTGTCTATTGAGTAACTATTTCCCCCTCTGTCGATCTTTGCACACCAAGGACATGTTTGTCTCACCCTCATTTGCTGATTGGCTAAAAATACAAAGGAATAAAGGAAATGAATAGGAATGAGTTTTGTTTAAGGGTGATAACCTGTTCTTACTGTTCACCATTAACTGCAGTACAGATCAGCTGGATGAGCCTGCAAACCAAAATGGTCACAGAAACCCATGCTTGCAGATCAAGATCACTTCAGTGCCTTTGTTCTGGTAAAGGTTCTGCAATTACATTGTTCATTATACAATGGTGCCCATGGAGAGCACGTGTTTAAGTACCCCAAAGGATCAATAGTGTTGGAAAATCAGCTTATACTCCTGAGCCATGCATTTGTGAGCATAAAAGCTTAATGTAAGGATGAACCATTCTGTGCTGGAGGCAACACTAATATGATGCTTTCAAACACACCCCTTCACTGTACTCAAAAAGGCTATGCTGGTTTGAGAGCTCTAGGCTTTGCTCTCAAGCTAGCAAACACACAGAAGCAGCCAGATTTCCCTTTGATGCCAGGGATGACAGTAGAAATAAATTGGATTTGAGTAGGAAACGGCAAAACTGAGTAGGAAGCTGGTCTCAAAATTCCAGGAAAAGCACCTTGGTAGCTGCTGGGGTGGTGAACACAAATCCTCTTGAATGGGTTGCCTGTTTTTTCCAGATATAAGAACTATCTGAAATTCTACCATTCTTTTTCTCCATCCCGCATTCTACATCTCTCCAAAGAGCATGACATTGGTGACTGAATATGTGATTGCCTTATTCTGCTGGAAAAACAACAAAGTAGTCTGAAAGGGGCAGGGGAGGAAAGAAGTAGGGGAAGAAAGAGAAGGGGGGGGGGGAAAGGTGGAGCTCTCCTGTCTACTTTTGAACAACAATCACCACTCAAAACTTTTTCCAAGTATATTCCCATCCCCACAGGTCAAAATCAGGGCTTTCAAATAACACCTCAGAGCAAGGCTTTGTTTTTCTTGGAAACTTTCACTTGGAAACCTAGACTAATAGATTTGGGCCAAGAAACAGCCCAAGCTTTTGGATTCTGGGAGGAAAGGATTTCCAACCAACTCTCAGTGAGCAGATATCTGCTATCTGTCGTCACTTCTCTGCTCCATAGAGCAACTGGAGAGGATTACTGCTTTTATTCTCCCAAAGAACCTGGTTGTGCCAGGTATCAGAAGATATCAGACAAGTTTGTGCCAGGTGTCTCCAGCCCCACGTGTGCATGATTTACAGAAAAGGAGCGTGATCTGCATGAGGCTATGGCACAGTCACAAGATTAATCCCCTCTCCTCCAAGCTCTTCTTCATGCCTCCTTGCTCTCCTCTTCTATTACTGTGTTCCCTCCTCTGGCACATTAAAGTGGCAATGATGAATGCTGACACTGATTCCCACCACCCCATCTGATGGTTTCTGCAGTACCAAACCTCCAACTCAGGTTTGTAAGATGACAAATTAATTTGGTTCCACAGAGTACTTTGGGGATGCTGAATGCTTAAAGCAAGAAGAGACGCACGGTCACATAGACCTGGCGTTCTGCACTGCCAGCGAACCATCTTTCACAAGAAGAATTGTTCATCTGTCTGTCCTATCTGTAAGAAATGCATGACCAGTATTTCCTATTCTAGTTTAAGTCAGTTTTCATTAAGCCCTTTGTTTTTACTGTCTGAAGCAGCAAGCTTTAAACAGGGTATTATTGTAAATGATGAACATTTTACCTTCACCTCTCACAAAATAGACTAGCTTCATTTAAAAAAAATTGCATCAGACGATGCTGTTAAAGAGTTCCATATCATTGTAACCTGAACTCATTTTCTAAATGGATCAATAAAGCGTAACAGACAAGTGGCTGAATAATACCTCAGATGAGTGTCTAAACAAGAAATATTTTTCTTATTTTCATCCATGTGGTGCTTACAAAGGCAATGATAATGACAGCAAGGAAATAATTTCTTTAATTACTGTATGATAGAGTATAATAGAATAAAATGGCTATTGTTGGCTGGGATTAGGATCAGACGGATGCCTCAGAAAGAAACCCCCAAGATGTGGCTGGACAAACACCAGGCACAAATACATGCAGAAATTCCATGAAGCACTTTATTAGTGAGGTCATTCACTGAATGGAAGCTGATAAGGTTTTCAATAACAGGGACACTGCTAGTTGTATAATGCTCTGTAATCTAAACATAATTAAAAGTGTTAACAATTTTGTAGCCTTTATCTGAACACATTTTTCCCACATGCTTTAGGTGACCGGGTCGTAATCCAAAGACAAGCAACTCTCTTGTTTTACACTATTAGTCTAGCAAGTGGCAATTTTTTTCCCTGTGCACAAAGGTCATTGTACCCCAGGCAACATCTCTTGTCGGTATCTTCCACAAATCCAGGATGCACCAAAACAAACACAGATGGATTACATGTTGCCTATTAACTCAGCATTTCTCTTCCTTTCCTCGGATGCCAAAAAATAATTAAAGAGCATTTGTGCGAGAGTGGTGGTAATGCATTCATATAATCTGG
This sequence comes from Ara ararauna, assembly GCA_028858755.1. Lineage (NCBI taxonomy): Eukaryota > Metazoa > Chordata > Aves > Psittaciformes > Psittacidae > Ara > Ara ararauna. The sequence continues at coordinate 4,787,625 of CM054385.1, forward strand.
CAATTATCTTGTCAGCTACCTTTATTAGATCCTCAGTACTATAAATTGCTTTAAAGTATGTGCTATAGGGCTCTACTATGCTTACAACATCAGCTTTTGTAATGGCAAGCTCAGAGCTAAGCTTTAATGGTAAACAGGATTTGGTGAAGTCCAAGATGTATTTATATTAAAGCTTTTTCAAAAGGAATTTAGTTCCCTTCTAGAGACATATGCAAATAAACCGAATTTGAAAGACGCACAGTGTCCTGAATGTTCCCCTTTAGGCATCAGTAGGCACACCAGGTTTTTCAGTGGATTTTAAAATCTGACCAAAAGAATATCACCCCAAATCAGGGGAGTGGGAAAGAAAGTGTAGGTGTCTGTGTGGGAGCCCAATTTACAACAAGCCTTCACCCCAAACCAAAAGGCAGTGGTAGAAAACATGGACCACTGGTAGGGAAGGGTACCTCAGAGCTAGGATCCTCAACCTTAGTAAGGTGCCAAAACTGAAGACGCACAGGAGTAGAAAAGTGAGGTTTTGTGAAGAACAATATTACTTAATACATTAGAACTGGTGGACTACAGTGTAATCATGATCTTCATCTACCCCAAAATATTTCCCCTGCCAATGCATATAAAAGGTTACGATAACAGCTTACAAAGTGCTTGACTGTCTCTGTTTCTCTCATGCTAGCTACATATTTTAAGGAAAGATTTATCTGTCTCCAGTTTCCAATACTTACTGACACACTGAAATAGACCATAACAACAGCAAAGCCAAACTCATGCTGTCATGCTGAGAGGCATATAGTGCATATGAGCCATTAAAGCCTAATTCAGTGTTACTCGGAGCACTGAGGGATACTTGGAAGGTAATTACTAGCTCACTTTAGTTTCTCATGACTTGGGATAATTGAATGCACAATGAAACTATCTATCTGAATTGCTTGAACATCACCTCCATACTGAAATGTACACTTAAATGCAAATGCTTTTTCAGGTGTGTAGTCCCTTATCCTCTTCCTAACATCTAAACCCAAGTGATTTCTTTTCTGCTCTGTAGCATTTTTGGTTTTGTTTTATTTTTTAATTATAGTTAAGACTGAATGAAATACCTTTCCCCATGGAAAAGTTTCCTTCCTGGATTACATAAATCCACATAGTATGGATGCAGGAAAAAATACAGGTGCATGAAGGGTAAGAAAAGATTTTGGGAACTGCAAACAAAGCCAGGCAATTTCATATATATTGCCTTTCCATCACAACACAAAGCATGAATGTGGGCACATTATGCTTGTTTTCACAATGAGGCACAATTGCAGCACTCAATTTAAAGGCTTGATTTCACAATGCTGGCAAAATCATACATAGCAGAGGTTAACATCCTCCTCGCTCAACTGTGTCTCTATCAGCTCTTTGCCTGCATGAAGCTACCAACACAAGAAAGCATCTGAAGCATCAGAGATGGACTGAGGCAACTCTGCTCTTCAAATATGAGCACCGAACACTGAGTCTTGAGCAATCAGGATACTGGAATGGCTACTTGGATACCCAACATCAGCCAGTGACAAGTGACCACACTGGATGGAACACACCGGCAAATACTTGGGGTCACCAAGCATGCCCATAGCAGGGGGGCTGGAACTTGATGATCTTAAGGTCCTTTTCAACCCTAACTATTCTGTGACTCTATGAGAGAAAATGTCATATTATCCCTATCCACTATCAAATAGTAATGATGGCAGAAATCTGTCACGGTCATAGGTGCAATGGGAAGCTAGAGCTGAAATCTCTGAAGCTGTGCATATGTGACTATGGCATTTTGAGGAACAGAGCAGCTGTGAGAGTAATGGGGCTAAATCTGATGCCAGATCTCTCCTGAATTCAACTTGTGGATTTAAATATAATCCCTTCTCCGAGCATTATGGCTGTCAGAGAAAGTTAAGATGGGAAAACTCATGGCAGAAAGACACTTAACTCACATAAACATACAGACAACCTATTTTAAAGTTTATAGCTAAAGTTCAAAACAAAGCTAACAAGCTTATTTCAGACATGAAGAAACAGCATTGTTTGACTATTTACTGGATATTCATGAGAATTTTGTAACAATACCACAGAGTTTCTCAATTTACAAGTGATGTGATATAACATTTCTTTAGATGGGCTAAATTATTATCTTTATGTGAATTTTACGATTGACTTCTATGGATTGACTGTATCTGGAAGATTTAAACAGCAAAACAACCCCCTCAAACAACAAACTATTACCAAACTGGACAAAGGGTTTCCTTCCTTCCCCTTCCCTCCTACTTCTTAAAAGATTTTTCTTTCTTCCCCAGCCCTTTTCTCAACTGGGAATGTAAAATATATCTGCAGTCTTCCCATTAGAGCACAAGCTTGTAATTTAGGAACTTTTGCTTTGAATTCCTGCCCTATTCCAGGATGAGTAATATTAAAGTGACTTACAAGTAAGGTGCCTGGGAGTCTAAAGTCTACTTTCAAAAACAACTTAGGAATGCAAACTGTAAAATGCTTTTTGTGATCTATAAATGCCAACATACCCCTGGTGTTGGTGTTTCTGGTGTTCTGGATACTTTAGAAAAGTCTCACTAGAACCATACTAGATTTAGACAGCTAAACATTTAGACAGCTAAACATACTGTAGCACTTGGGTACCTTGCCATCACAACAGGATCTGTCAGCGTAACCTAAGTATTTATCCTTTATTTAAACAATACCATGTAAAAAATATCACTAAACACCTCATTTCCAGTAACTCCACTTCCAGGAGAGCATCCTAACCAACACATGCCAGGCTCCCTTTCATTCTGGTTTGAATTATTCAGTGGAAAATCAGACCAATTTTAGCCAAACGGTTTAGGAACATACAACAGGAAGACGAGTATGGGCAGAGGGGGACACTGCTCAAGGCAGACTTCTCAACCAGAGGAAGGACCTCCCCAGTCCTGGAGCCAGTGGGTTTAATGGGACCTGGCTCCAGGTTGCCAATTTCAAAGAAATCCAGCAATAGATATTTTCCCTATAGTACTTTGAGCAGCCCAAAATATAGATAGCATTGTTCTTGTGCTGCGTTAAGCGGTGCTAATCCCAAAGCCACTACTTCCTCTGTTTGTAAGGGGAGGAAACATTGTGAGCAAAACAGCTCAGCTTTTTCCTTGGCATTAATTTGTGTAGGCAACCATCACTTAGCATTGCGGAGTCATGATACTTTTATGATGCTCAAACAACTGCAGATATTTCACAACTAGAACTGACTGTGCCAACTTGCTCCCAGATTTTTATTAAGTTCAAACTTGAGTCTATTGTGTCTAATACTTCAAGAGTCATTAGTAGTCGTGGGACTATTAATACAACACAAGCCACTGCATTTTGGCTACAACCTGATGGATCCCCTCATAGCATTGATGCCACTTACACTACCTAAACAAACTGGCTAAAATATCCTCCCCCAGGGTAAATTGTACCCCAGCACTACTGTCCTCTATCCTGCTGAGTTAGTTCAGGCGGTAAATTTTGTCTGAGCAATACCACTGCTTGGAAAGGGGATTGAGAGGAAAGAAACCACAACTATAGGAACCTCTGCTAGGGGTCAGCTCTCACGTGCTTCCCTCTATGTATCTGGCAGCCTCAGAGAAGCAAATACATAATCAGAGCGGTATGCAATCCGTGTGGTAAGTTCAGATCAGATACAATTACACCATCAGGAAGCCCATAATCAGCACTCATTTGCAAAAAGCCGCATTAGGAAGGGACAGTCCTATACCTCCCCAGTGATTTATAAGCTACAATTGTAATTACCTCTTTGAAACAGCACAGAGAATGGCCTCTCACCAAATGTGCATACAAAACCCAGCCATCACTCCTACCCTCTTCTCAGAAGACAGAAAAAGCAAACCAAGTTGATTCTTTCATTCTAGTAACAAAGATCTTGCACAGAAGGAAAATGATTCACATTAAATGATTTCCAAGCAGTGAGTGGCTCTAGAGGTAACAGCCCTGCCTTTGAACCTGAGGGGGAAAACCTAGGATCCTATCCAGTAGATAAATATATCTGCCCTGGTGCCAAAGGCACCTTAAGGTGGGCATGACTTGCAGCTCATGGTCCAGATAGCTGAACCCTTTGAAGATGAAAGCATTAGCTGAGCTCTGACCTGCAGTTGTACCACTTTTCAGCTGTTTATTTATGTTTGTACATGAAGAATAGATGAACAATAGCCAGGAGACTGAAGAAAGGGAGGAGGCAGGATCAATTAAAACATACTCAGGAAATCACCAAAGAGAGCAAAGCAAGCTACCGAAGTGAAGATGGAGCAGAGGTGAAGGATGAGCTACATTGTGCGAAATACAGGCAGAGGAGGCAAAAATGACTGTACACCAGTTTTGCGTAACACAACTCCCCAGGGCAGCAGTTGGAGAGGATCTGTACATTACGAGCTGATCCTGCCACACACATGGCACTCCCCTAAAATTCCCCTTTTCCTTGAAGAAGAGGAGGAGGCTGGAGCAGAGCCATGCACACGGAGGTCAGCCCAGCATCTCCTGGCTGTTGCACTCCAGCACTCCCCAGCACTCCAGTTGAGAGCACGTTGCAGGACATTCTTTGGTTGTGTGATACATTGTCATTTGGTTTGTGTTATTCAACCTCTCTTAAGATAATAGCAAGGAAGGAAATAGTACCTAAGATTTCTGCTTTAAAACAAACATTTACTACCATTACTTCCCCACATCCCTGTCTGATATGGGAGCAAACAAGCATTGCTTCCTCAAGCCACCCACACTGCATGCTCCAGTATTACAAGAGCTTCTTTTTCAGGCAATGAAACAAGGTGGGAGCTCAAACTAAATGAGCAAAAGGGGGGAAAGAAGAGGCTCAGCTGCAAGTCACTTCACATCCTCACTAGACTTCTGTATGTTTAAAGTCAGACCCACCTTCATTTAATAGAGATAAGAAAGGATATCTACCCTGCCTGAGGGACCAGCTTCTTTCTTCTGCCGTAGCACCTCCCAGATCAGCCACTTAACAGCCAAAATCTGATATCCTCAACATGCTACAAGAGTCAGTTGCACCAGAAGATCTAAATGAACATCCCCAGAATTTATGTAGTTTCAGTCCAAGAAAAAGGGACTGACAGGATTCCTGTGTAGGATTGAGGTGTAATGTAGCAATCATATTCCAAGCAACGTATGGTGAGAAATTCCTCTTTCCATGAAACAGAGATGAAAAGAAAAGAGATGGCAATGCATGGATGGAGTGAGCCATTGATAACAAATCGGGTAGGCAAAAGCTAATTCTAGTCTAAAGGGATACAAAATAGGAGATACTTCTCTGTTCTGCAAGTATTTCAGAGTCATTTAAGTGGAACAATTTGGTGGAACGATATCTCCCATTTATTTTCCAGGGAGTAGATGTGTTCCCATTTGAAAACCAAGTGACAGAGCTAACACTGAGGCACAGATAAAGACGGCTATATGTAGAGTACCAAAAGGAGAGCTACTGCCCATGACAGATAGTGAGGATGGAGTGGCATGTTTTGTGAGCCCTCATGTACCAAATCCATAGCAGTGACCCAAACTTCTGTCTGGGCATGTTTGATAAAAAGAGGGATTTTTCGTTGAACAGAGACTAAGAATTTTTACAGCAGAGAAGGATGCAACTTTCATCACTCAAAATTTGTCTCGGCACCATCTCTAGATGGACAGAGAGCCAAAACGCAGGTTGAAACATGGAAAAAGAAGATGCATCTCCACAACACCCTGAAAAGAAGAAACCCCTCTCACAAATGCCAGAACGAGATTTTCAATTCTGAGCCCACAGTGAAAGCCATAACTGAATATTTCAATTTCCTCCAAGCACAGAGCATCTCCCCCTGTTCTCTGCAGCAGAAGTTTCCCCATTCCAACTGTTTCAGCTGCTGCAGCGTGGTTGCTCTTGATAGGCAGCGGGAAAGCTGAGACAATGCCACAGGCAGAGGCTACATTTTTAGTACACTTCACTTGAACAGTGCAGCCTCTTGAGCAAGTGATGGAGCGTGCATAGACTCTGAAGCCTCGCATTTTTGCTAGCCATGAGTCAGAGGGAAATACAGCATCCCTTGATTTCAATTAAAACGAAGGTTCAGGCAGAGCACAGGAAGATGTTGGAAAAAGCTCAAAACAGCAAAGCTGTTAACAAATACAACTGAATTAGTAGCTTTTTTCCCAAAGACCACACAATAAGTTGTTTGTTGTTAGGTTTTTTTTTTTAAATAAGAACCACTTTGCTCTTGTCACTCAATTCTGATTCAGAGCCTGCTCCCACTGCCAGTGAGTCCAGCTAGCAAAGTGCTGGGATGTACATTAACAGAAATTTCTATTCATAACTTGCCTGAGGTTAAATCATTCTCTAGACATCACCAAATGTGTTCTGCTTATGAGCAGATTTATAGATGGCTGCTTGGGAGTAGTCTCAAAAAAAAACCCAACCCCAAAACCTTTCTTTGATGGACGATTGTAGGTTGCAGAAGGCAGATTCATCCTAGGCTCTGAATCAGAGTGCTCCTCTCTGGTTACTTGCTGTACTTGGAGCAGAAGGAGACCCCTATGTTAGCTGTGCCATCTCCAGTCCATAAAGGTCAGATATCACCCATATGCCAAAAAAACCCAATAGGTTGTCTTCAACAGGACAAAAATGACAAATAAAACCAGAGTGACTGCTCTAGCTCTGCTGTCTTGCCTTTCTGTCCCTAGTAGCCAGAGGAAATAGCCTGAAGCTGGACTCAAAAGTTAACTGCTCTCCACAGGTAGTCTGTCTTGCCTGTGTGTGTGCAGGAGTCAAGCTCTGGAGGCTCAGTGCAAGGCACTGTATTACTCAGGGGTGCTATTGAATAAAGTCATATAAAAATGCACAGGGCTTACAGCTTACAGCTGGACTGCAGCTTGTTTCTCCTAACGCTTGCAAGTCAGAAACAAACCCTCTGTGCAATTAGAAATCAAAAAAAGAGGAAAAATCTCAGAGATTTATACTGGCACCCAGAGGCTTGTGGTCATAGTTCAAGAACATGAAAAATTAAGTGCCAAATTCACATGGGTGCATAAAGGCCTTCAACTTAACCATAAAAAAATGTCCATGCGATTCCACAACTGCAACGCCTACAGAGTGAGCAGGATGAAGGGGACTTTCTGGGGCAGGGAAATGTAGGAGGCCATCAGGACTGAGGCTGAAAGGTGGGTGGGGATTGGCTTGAGGAAGCAGCTAAAATTAATACAGTTGATGAGAGAAGAATCTGCAGCACTTTCCTTTGCCTGCTGATCCATCTTGCCTCTCCTCAGCTATGCAGGGACACTCAGCAAAATCACAGTGGATGAGTTAAGACTTCAGAAGACCTCTGGGCAGATACCTTTATCCAGAACTGAAGCTGTCTTACTATAACTACAAGGCAGTGCAGCATAATACCCTTTAAAATTCACTTTAATTACCCTGTATTATGTCACCTGAATGCCCTCATGCAGGCAAACCATTAGACTTCTAGACAGATCCACCAGCCAGGAGGATTTTCGCAGTAACCATTACTCTCACAGGGCTTTGTAACATGGGGAAGGAATTTTTTTTTTTACACTTTAACATAATCACAAACAAAGAAAAAATGTATCTCATTGTCAGCATCCAAAAGGGGGCAAGCCATCTATTCGCTGTTCTCTGCCTTGCTGGGAAGTCACAGACAAGCCCTGAACTCGTCCCTCCTCAGTGACCCTCTCACCAGGCACGCTGCTCTCCATGTCTGGGAACCACTGCATTAAGTAATCAGGTCCCAAAGGCAGCTGCCAGCCCGGCCTGGGCAAGGAGTAAATAAGGCAAAATAAGCTCAAAGCAAGAATCCACAAGCACATGACATTTCCAGACTGATTGCTAATGTATGCGTCTCCAGAAAGGTGCAAACGAGTGAATGGCCCATTCGTTGCTACATTTTAAGTGCTCCTGCCTTTGAAGACAAGTACTAGCCGGAGACACAGTGCACCACATTATCTATTGCTTATTTAAGATGGACGTTACAAAAGTCGTTTTGGAAATTCTTTTCTTTCAAACAGGAAAAATATGTTTTTGATATAAAACGAGTCTTCCAAACCAAAATTTTACCCACGGCAGAGCTAATTCAAGTGCTTTCCAGCCATGAATTCACAGTGGGAGAGGAAAGACTGTTGAGTATAAGTGCTATTTAACTGCGATCTCTTTAGATAGCTAAGAAGTGAGTCACTAAGCTGGTCATTCATCAAAACCAATCTGGCCACAGACACAAGTCCTGTTATCTCGCTGCCAGACACTACATTTTTCCATATCAGTCTGCCTTGCACCCTGGTCTCCTCATGCTCTGAGAGTCCTCATCATTTTGGTCTTCTATGAATCTCTTTTCTTCTTGCGAGCATTTTCACTTTATCCACCAGGTACCAGGGTGAGGAGAATACTCAGGCAGATCATGTCCTCATTTTTTTAATGTTAACTTCTGGCTCTTGGAAAAGCAAAGTAATTTTTCCCAGCTATCTCTGGGAGGTAAAGAAAGAAATGATCTGCATAAAAGCATTGACCAATTTAACTTTACTGAGCTCCTCCTCATCCACTGAAAAAACAGTTCTCTGAGGGAGAAGTAAGGCATTTTTAATCAGATGTCTCTTTTGCAAGAGTCAGAGAAGCAAACAAGTTTCAGGGTGTGGGGGGGAAACCATCATTAAAATCAAAACAGTAAGCAGATATTTGCCCCTGGATGAGAAACACAGAGCCTGTATTAGCCACATCACTTAGTGCATGATTAGTGAGCTGTGAGGTATCACTGCAATGAGACAACTGCAATAGCATACACAGAACAACCAAGAAGGAATTTTTTTCCTAATACAGGCTTAGATCATACAAGTGACTCTACAGAGCTCTCTGCACCTCTGTGGAGCATCCTGGAGTTTTAGATGGCCAGTGACACGTGGACAAGCCATTATTTGCTTGCACAGTGCAAAATCAGACACCCTGAATAGCAGCTTTGTTTCTTCACTTTCAGACTTGGGAACCAAATCCACAGTTGCTTCTCTTGTACACCAAAGCCAAAGTTGCTCTGTGCACAGATCAGACAGTAAGTCATCCGAGATGGCTCAGACAAGCACATCTCCAAAGCACCCTGTGATGCACCACGTCTTTCTTTACTAGAGACAGACAATAAGCTGCTCACGTTCAAGAGTCTCACTTGGAATGATTTCTACCCAAAAAAGCCTCCAAATATTGCTTTTGCTGACTGCAAGGGAAATAACTCCCAAAACACTTGTACCAGTGCTCCTGCTTGGTTTGCCTCGAGTACGTGAGCAACTGCAACACAAATATGCCATCTTCAGCTGGTGAAAGTGGATATGGCTCCAGTGACCAGCCCCGGTGCTTAAACCATCTTACACCCACTGACACCTGGATCCAACATATTTTCCATTATGTTACAGCAACTGATACAACTTCCATTCCCCTTTATAGTGTCTGTGCATATCTGATTAACTCTTCTTTGTCACAGGAAGTGCAGCAGCCATAGACTACTGTTTTATTAGGTAGAGTATATCCAGATGATTTCAATAAGGCACTTAAAAAAAAGGAGACTAGTTTCCTGGTATTACAATAATAAAAAAAGTCTACTTGGAGGGAATAATTTCAGATGATAAATCTGCTGCCATTCACCAGCATTTGTATAACTGATTAGAAACAGTGCACTGTCCCAGGCATGTTCCCTCTGACTCGCCACTGGGAACACTGCCAGCAGTACAGATATGAGACATATTCCCTCTCCCTCCTAATACTAATATCGGTGACTACTTAGTAGCATTTAACAACTATTGTGTTACATTTCTTGATAGTTTTCACATATTTTTATACACATTTTTGCAATATCTTGAATTTCGTATTTAAACTATCAAGTCTGTAGAAATTAGAACAATCCTCTGTCAACATCAAACCCATCAAAAACTAAAGGAGTGTACTGAAGACAAGGGACAGTAGCATTATGGATGCACTCAGAGTCCAATTACATCCACCATATATAACAACTTATTCATGCACAGGTCTAACACTGAATTTTCATTAAGCAGCATGCCAACATCTCATCACGGCAGTACACAGGGAAGCACACATGCAATGGAGAGAAGAGCATGAGAAAAATAAACATCACCTGTGAACATTATGATTGCATTTGAAATGAGTTTGTTCTAGTCAGACTTTTCCACTGGAGTTTGCTGCATAAGTGCTTGCAGTAAGAATTTTAAGCTTGTAAATTCTAGCATTGCCCCAGAAATCATTCAGAGGATGGAGCACTGCTGCTAACATTGTATGAGACAGTGCTCCCAAAGCCACTCAGGATTCAAAAGGGGAATTAAATGAACAACACAAAGGTGGAACACACATTTTAATGAGAGGACTGTGCAAACACTTGCAGTCATTTTGCAGCAAGAGAAAAGCCAAGGTCTGCTGGACCATTAAGAAATGCTTTTGTTTGGGATTTTTTGCTGCATTTTGCTGAATATAGACATTCACAATTTCTTTTATTTCTCATGCAACACTGCCTTCAGAATCTCTGTCTATAGTTTCCTACTTTGACCCCTTTACAAGACAGCTGTAACACTGCACATTCAAATCCCAGATCTGAAATATGGATGTAACTGATGAGAACTGGTTAATTTAAACTCCACATTAAGACGGAGCATAAAATACGTGGAGTCAGGAGTCTGTCATTAAATCCAAATATCCTTTGAAATAGTTTTTTTGCAAAAGTTTATTTGTATGACATGAGGAAGACATCCTCCCTGCTCACAGATACTCCAAGAACAGAAAGCATAATAAATTGTGAAATAGTAGTATCTGCCTAGCTAATAAAATAATGGTTAAATTCATGGGCAAACAACAGACATATGTTAGCTTTTTGGATATCCTAAAATCTGTAACTCCTTAAAAAGAGCCCAGATATCACATCTTATTTCATGCAGGCAGACTGCAATAGATTCACCTCTCTCTGGATGGGTGCCTGCACATTGACTGCTGGCCCCAAGACTTACTTTAGCATCAATAACCCCAGCTAAAACTCAGACTCGAAGCACAGCTCCAGTTTTCTAGCATATCTTGGAAAGCACTGCTTTCATTAAGAGTGGAGTTAGATCCTTGTGTTTGTGTAGGTTACCGCTCCAGGGCATCCCCGTAGGGTTGGATGTTTGTGGTCTACTCAGCTTCCTGCCGTTCCGTCACTTCTCGCTTGGTGCCTGCCATGAGATATGTCAACTACAACATCTGTGCATGTAACATCAAAGATTCACTTTAGTTTACATTCTGGAGAGATGAAGTAAATGCAAGTCATTTGGGTCTTTTTTAGATTTATTTTTCCTTCTCTTCTTTTTGCTCTTTAGAAAAAGACAAGCTTTTCATTAGCTAAATGAAGTGCAATGACATCTACCAAGGTTGTTGCCTATTCTCCCTATGGGAGGAAGGAAAAAATCATTGCATGCTTAGGTGCAGGGTGTCTTTCCAGGAGGAGATAGTCTATTCAAACTCAGAAATCAAAACTAGCTTAGCATAGCACTTTTCTTATTCCTCCTTCCACTTTCATAACTACAGATGACAAACTTACCAGAGGAAACCAAATTGTTTTACATTAATATCTGCGTTAAGGAAGAGGAACCTCCCTGCTACACCTATAGGATGAGACAGTCGTTTATAAACTGTTTTAGAGAAAGTAATCTGGCCTGGCACATTTAGTGAGACATCTAATCTCACATTTAAACTGCTGTATTCATTGTCCTGTCCTTAATTAGGTACTGAAATATTTTGATGAATCTGGATGTGACTCCTGCTGCTTTAATGCTTCGCTGCTAGAATTTCTCTATTTCTCTGCCCTCTGCATTAGAAGAGTAACTATATCAAAGCCTGTATCTATATGCCTTGTATCTATTTGCTCAGATATCATGGTGACAGGAGACATGGCACCAGAGAGCTTTATGTTGAACAGTATTTGTCCTCTATTCCTGCAAGCGTAATCAGAAGCTTATATTAAATCTGCCCATTTTCAGCCTCTCTCCAGATGTTATTACCAGTAGAAGGCTCTTTGAGTGATCATCTATTGGTAGAGGGGCCAGAAGAAGAGTGAGCAGAATTGAGCCACTTAAGGCTTTAAACACAAGACCTATATGCAGTGGTTTAGAGGATCAGGAAAACTTCTGCACACAGAACAAATGCCGAGCTGCTGCTGGTGGTCCCAGTCCATCCCACAGAACAAGTGGTGCGAATCCTGCCAGCAGTGATTCACAGGAACAGATACTCCCAAATGCATCATTAACTTCTACTCTTCAGAAAGCGTGTCTGATTTAGAGAGTTCTGCATTTCTCCTCTATTACATAGCCACATACACATAGCAAAAATGTTGGCATCAGGTCAGAGGTTTAAGGGCAACTTCTGGCTATTTTCATATTACCACAGACAGTAAATAAGAATTGCAATTGCTCAGCTGTGTAAGGCCCTTATCCATTTGGGCAAAGCAATTGTGGCTTATTTTTAATTAAACAATCCCCCTAACATCTAGTTTCTCCTTGTTAAGAGAAATTTGCATTTTCAGTGTAAATTCTGTACTTCTTCCTCTTGTATATATCCCATGCATTTATTTCTACACCCAATTATAACCATGTTGTCTATGAAACTCTCTTTTGAAACTTAGAGCAGGAAAATGCCACTGATTCAACAGAGAATATTGACATTTTTTTCTCACTGGCCTGGATATCTGCCCAAACAAAGAGCTGGTTAAAGACAAAATACAAAGAACCCTTTTGTGAGGGGCTAAGTTCACCTGCAAGAAGTATTAATGAAGTCCCATGGGGGTGGGGACTCAAACTTCTCTGCTTTCAACGATAAAAGCAGCCAGGCTGAGAACACCAAGTACCTTGCCTTCCTCACCCCTTTCTCTTTCAACTGCAAGAAGGAGTGCTAACATAATTGAGAACTACGGACCTTTCTGACAGGGACTTCTGTAGGGACTGTGAAAAAGGAAGCTAGATTTTCAGATGGCACACCAGCTGCTGCATGGCAGCTAAGAGTCTAAACCAAAGTTTTAAGTAGGTCAGCTTTCCTGGGTTCAGCAGTGGCAGTCATTTTTTCTCCTTCTTAGTAGCTGGTGCAGCACTCTGTTTTTGACTTTTAGCCTGGGAACAGTGCTGATAACACCAATGTTTTCAGTTGCTGCTCAGTAATGTTTACTCTGACCAAAGACTTTCTGAGTCTCATGCTCTGCCAGGGAAGAGGGGAAGCCGGGGGGAAGCAGAGACAGGACACCTGACCCAAACTAGCCAAAGAGGTATTCCATATCACAGCATGTCATGCCCAATATATAAACTGGGGACAGTTACCTGGAAGGGTGAGGTCACTGCTCGGTTGCGCTGAGTATTGGTCAGTGGGTGGTGAGCGGTTGTATTCTCTTCCCTTGTTATTTCCCTTATCATTATTATTATTGGTGGTAGCAGCAGTGGTTTGTGTTATACCTTAGTCACTGGACTGTTCTTATCTCAACCCGTGGGAGTTACATTCTTTCGATTCTTTTCCCCATCCCTCCGGGAGCAGGGGGAGGAAGTGGAGGGAGTGAGCAAACAGCTGCATGGTTTCTGAGTGACAGGCTGGGCTTAAACCATGACATTCAGCACAAAAGGAATGTTAAGTCTGACTGATAGACCTTTAAAGAACCCAATACCATAAGCAATAATTTCATGTGATAGCATTACAAATGACTGAACTCAGAATATGGATGTTCGAGTGTGTATTAAGCCATTTGATCAATTTTTTTCTATTGCAGAGGACAAAGAACAAGAGCATTGCTCTACCATCAGATTAATGTTCACACGAGTCAAACATCACCCATGGCATTACTGGGTAGATTATAACACTCCTAATCAATAACTATTCATGAGCTGTGCCAGGAAACATTTTTCTCTGACCTCATATGGTCGATCATTGGTTTATAGCCTAAAGTCAGAATATTCAAATATCTTTATTTGGGTTTGTTTGTTTTTCACTTTTCTTTGACTCCCATTGAGCTCTTTGCCTCAATTGTTATGTCAAAGCAAGTTCCTGACCTGAACTATGCATGATGGAATATATATTTAATTTCAGCACACACTGAAAAATAGTCAGTAGATAGCTCCTTGTTTGTGCACTCTCAAGAGAGCTTTAAAGGATGGATGTGCATGAACAAGAGCCAATCTACATGAGCAAGATGGCACCTCCAAGGCAGAACAGGCTGCTGTGGGAGCAGAACAGCAGCCTGGGAAGAGCATCATCCAAGCGATGGGACACATCTATCTACCTTGCTGATGCCACAGCCATGGCGAGCCAGGCTTTCGGCTGCTTACTCATCTATCGGAAGGAGAAATAACTTCAAAAGAAGAGGAAAGGGTTAAGTTACTTTCACACACGTTTGCCACCCCAGTAACTGCAGAAGAGGAGAACCCAAGCCAATAACTACTTTCTTAGGACAAGGAATTGTACAATGCCTAAACTATTGAAAAGCCTTGAACTCGTTTCATTCACAGCAACTGCTGTGGTACGAGAAGAGCCCTGTTCTCCTCAAAGATGAGTCCCATTTCCAAGAGCCTTTTCTGCCCTGTTTTTTGCAATGAAAGCTCTGCTCCTTTAGTTGGAACATCAAAACTCTCCCTGTGGTGCTTTTCCTGTGCAAAGCAGAAAGAAATCCATACAAAGTGTGGGGATTCAGCTGCTTTTTCAGCAGTCACAGTGTTAATTAGAAGGACATATTTCCAGATCACCTCATTTATTTTGAAGTATGCCTCTTCAACTGCCCCACAAATCTCCTTTTCCCCCTCCAACGCACATTCACTTCCAGTAACAGAGTACATCATGACAGCTTGCTGAGGAGGGCTACGAAACAGCCCTGGGTTGTGAATCATGGCTACTGCAAAAGTTATACACATACATCACTGCTGAGCCCAGACTACCAACACAACCACACACCTCTGTCTTGTGAACACTGAGAATCACAACTGAATGCTACTAAGAGCACATATTTTGAATGAATAATTCAAAGCTAGTAATAATTAAGACAGGCTGCCAAAACAAAAAGATTTATGGCATTCAGGAAACCACTGTTTGGAAGGAGTTATTCTTCAGACTTGCATTAACAATAAAGCAAAATGGTTTCAATGAGCCAATTTCCTTTTCCCTTGTTCATACTTCCCTGACATACACACATTGCCTAGGTTTTCTATTACTTTATTTCCAAAAAACTTAGAAATGCTGAGAGCACTTGACGTCGATGCACTGTCATTTCAAGTAATACTTGTCACTCAAGAAAAAAACTACAATAGTAAGCTTGTAATATACTTTCAAGCAGGGGTCTCATAGAACAAACTTTATAAAGGCATTTAGGCTGCACTGTAAAAAGTGCAAGTTTCATAGCTGCTCAAATGCTTTTGCTCTGGGTAGCTTAGCTCTTTTTGATTGTTAGGACTAAATCAAAATGAATCTGGTTAGTGTTCTTAGATAAATTATTCTGTCATCTGAAAAACAAGTCTCTGTAGACATAATTGAAGGTTACTACTTTCTGAAACTTGATAGAGGGTGTAATGACTCCATTCGAGCTACACTTAACAGGCAGTCTGTTATGGTAAGTCAATATAACATTCAACAGGATATATTCTATTGCTTTTGTTATAAAAGGCCAATAGCAAAAAACAAGAAATACACTTTTTCAGGAAGTATAACCTGAGACTTTCTGCAAAAATGCCTTAGAATAACAAAATAGGGCAGAGTTTTCCAGTTCCATCAACAGTTTAAATTAAAATACACACACAAATTCATTGCCTGTGATAAACACACATACGCAGATCACCTGTCCTTGTGCAAGAAAGAGTATAAGGTAGCCTATCTTTCTCCAGAGAACAGCAGTACCCCTTTCACCCCAGCCTCATGTACCACAGGTCACTTTATAACCCAAAGGAGCCACCACAACCTTCAGCTAGTTTCTGTAACCTCTCCTCTCAGAGGAAACAGCTAGACTAACATTAATCAGAGTGAAAGCACCTTGATCTTCCTTTGAATCTGAAAAGATCCACTTGCTCTGTTAGAGCTGGTTTGCAAAAGGGCACTGAGGGGCTATAAGTGGGCAGCATTATCTATGGCCATAGGCCATGCTGCACCCTCCCCATCTCTGCTTGCCTCAGCACACCTGCAAGCAAGGCCTAAAAAGACAGCACTTTGCATGAGCAGGGGTTGCCAGTTTGACCTATAGGCTTATTGAGTCAGCCTATATGTATATATAAATAAATAGATACAAAAAAGACCTGAATCCAGAGTGAGTGTAAGCAACTGATTCAGCCTGTCCATGTTTCACAAGGTACAAAAGCACAGCAGTGAACTGAAGCACACATTGGAATCACTTTGGCTGAAACATTTAGGTGACCCAGAGAATAATAACCACCTTACCTGACAGGTACAATTCTTACAAAACATACCTCTATATGCACGCATACATGTAATATATAAACTCACCCTCTTTTGGCCAGATTGGAGACATGTGAGTAAGAATCTCTATACATCTGAAGTTTAATAAGCATCTTGCTTATATTATGCCACAAGATTTGTCTCATGACCACGTTATTAAAATTTCAGTGTGCAACTGTTAAGATGATAAAATATCAGCCCAAGCTTAGCTTTTTTAGTTTAACCCGAAGACTGATGGATATGATCCCAATGCTTGCTGAAAGATTTTATTTCATTAGGTCACATTACAGAACTGTCTTCCTGAGGAATTAAATAAATTAATCTCCTTGGTGATAGCATGCTTGACTGACGCGATGCACTCACCAACATCTTGTAGACAGCTGTGAACATTTGCAGTAGTGCCAATTGGTCAACGATAGCATCAATGGAGACAGAGAAACAAAGCAGCCAACACAAAAAGCTCCATTGAATAACATAATGAGTGATGCAGGTGTTCAGTGACTTGCTTTTGTTTTTTCAGCCTTGCAGAAAGGTGACACTTGAGTCAACAGCGGTCAAGGTATATCCCTGTCATTGCCTCTTTGCTGCCTCCTCTAAAATGGCAATGAACAGCCCACACTTTGACTTTCACTCACAAGTATAAAGCTTGTGCATGTAAATACAAGCTCATTTATGGTACAGCTGGGTGGACACTGGCTTCTAGAACAGCCTTCAACCTGCTGACTTTGATGATATTTTCTGGATTTTTTTGTGGCATCAGAAATGATGTCATTTAAAACAACCACGAGAAACAGCTGCAATGCCTAACGAACAATGGCAAAAGTCAAAATGATGAACCTAAAACTCTGAATTTAACGGAATGTAAGCACATGCTTTGCTGAATGGGAGGCCTTGCAGTCTTAGATTAATGAGTTGCTTTGTAAGCGCTGAGCTAAATGGAGCTTGGAATCTTTAATGACCAATCTGTGTAAACAGCAGCTACTAAATAACATTTTAATGCCCTGATGATCTTTTAATTCAATAAGCAAATGATGAAGCAATTTTAGGTAGCATCATCATAGTACTAATGCAGTAGGGAATGCACAATGAAAAGAGCAAATAGAATAAGTAAGTGAGGATACAAAGGATGAACAGTATCTGGTACAACTCAGATGCTCAGGTCTACTTCCCAGAAGTAAGATATCCAACATTTGTACCAGTTCAGAATGTACCTATTTTAGTAAAATGGTGGTAAGGTGGTCCTTTAATCATGATGTATACTGGGACATGTTTTTCAAGCCATGTTTCAGCTAATGCTAAAGGATGCAACATGATTAAAGCACAGTATTGAAAAGCCATCTTGGCACATTTACAGTGAAAATTGAGAGGCAAAGTCCCAGCCTGGTAATATCACAGCTGTGTCAGAAGGGCTGTGCAAATGAGAGGTAATGGAGCAAGGTCAGTATGACCGGTACAGCCAGTTGCAACTTGTATTTCCCCTACCACCAGGGTTAGATGTCAGTTAAGTAGTGAAATAAGCTCTTTATGAAAAAGACGTGGTTGAAGGCACAATGAAAGCAGGACTATATACTTACAACACATTGCAATGTCTTTAAAGAAGTGCTGACCATTTGCCTGGAAGTGCATGAGCCAAGGGTACACCTAAGGTCTGCATTTAATCTGCTTATGTGCTTACAGTGACTGCATGTATAATATAACAGACTGCAGGTGCAAGCCCTTGGTGAGGTTGCATGTCTGAAACTTGGCCACAGCTTTTTCTCTGTAAATGACATTACCATCAGATCCTACCAAGAATGCCAGCTGCCTCACAGGGTCACTCAGCCTGGATCAGACATATAAAGACACTTCCAAGGTGTGCTGAGCTCTCCCAAAGCTCTCCTGTTACCTTCTATACACTGAAACCTCTTAGTTCAGGCTGTTCCTTTCCTTCCTTCAAGACCTGTACATTCGTTATTTTCCTCCTTTACCCCTCTCCCCAGGCTCTTTGTTCCCTATCATATTCCTTGGTACCTGGCAGTGCTGTTTCATGGGGTGATGCTGTACTTGGCAGTCTTCTTCTGGGTCTCAATCAAGTGTTGTTTCCAAACCTCACAATCTCTTAGGGCTTCTCTGAAAAAGCTGTATATCAAAATACATCACCTCTTTCACTGGGCTGAAGGAAACTCATGAACTTGGGAGGTGCAAAGAAAACATCCCCTTTTCTACTCAAATAGAGTTCAGGAGAAAGGTGAAGTCTCTGTTGGGTTTGCATAGGCCCCTTTCAGATATTCAAAGGGGTTGGCTTGGTCCTGTTTGAACCCTGGGATGGAGACACTTCTCATTTCCTTTCTGATCAGGTTCTCCCTTTCCCAGGAAATACATGTAGTTTTCTTAAAAGAAAAGTAAATCATATCTGTAATGTTTCTTCCATTGAAAATAAGCTGTATCCCATGCCATGTTTTTGTAAGTCTTCACCATAAAGGCATCAGGTTTTCAACTGGCTAACATCTGAGACAGATTGTACCACTGCACTGGGGTAAAAACTGTTGCTTACCTGTTGGAGGGCAGACGCAGAACCTTTTATTTTTTCTCTCCAGTTGCATTTGGAGGCAGCATGATAGAAAAAGAGGCTGTTCAAATATGTTCAAATTGTGGCTCAATCTTAAGGAGGCAGGAACAGAGGGGCCTGAAGGGATGCATTTCATATCCCTCAGAAGTGGCAGGCTTTCCTTGAGTGGCTGTGGAAGCCATTTGGTTGCAGCCTCAACCTGGTTGAAGACAATATGTGGGATGTGTCAGCACCTTCAATGACTGGCAGGAGAGACCTGTATCCCAGAGGGAGGCCCGGAGACACAGAGGCAGCCAGGGCGAGGACAGGTCCATGACTGAATCAGAACAGAATTAATCTTTGAATTGGCAGCCCAGTAGTCTGTGTTACATACAGCAGCTCCCTGCTTTGATCCATTTTGATTTGTTATTGGCTTAATACCCTAAGATATTTTATGTATCTTTCAGCCTGTCTTCATCTGAGGCTGATTTATAGCATCCATCCTAAGACTTAAAGCAGAAAGCTGAAAGAGGGTTCTGAATCTATGGAAAATTTATCTTCAGGCTTTTGAGCACAGCGCTGCGCTGCTTGTCTTTCAGAAAGCCAGCTCCCCTGAACTGGTGGTGACACTGCTCCTGTCTGGCTCAGGATGCAAGCAGCGGCTCTTGATCTCTGATCAACAGGATGCTTCACTCTGGGTAGATGAGCTGGCCCGTCCCGAGGCACTGATAGTAGTGACAAACTTCTTTCCAGTGTTCAGCTATGTGGTTCTTCCACTTAGATAAGCCATTCTTTGCTTTTCCTGAAGTTGTTTCTTTTTTTCCTTTTTCCTTTATGTGGCTGCTGATCCAGTCTATGTTGGCTTTTTATGGGTGTATTAATGCTGCTGCTTTGAAGGTTTGCCAATTCGCTATTTAATGGCTCCACCAAGACTAAACAAAATTCTCCTTGAATCCATCAACCTCTGCAGAATAAGGTCTGGCAAAGGCTTGTGCCCCAGGTAAAGTGCAGAGGGAACATTGTCCTTCCCTTAAGCTGAGTGTACTGCAGTGTTGTATTGCAGCCACGTCCATGCCTCCTCCTGCACTGCTGAAGGTGGCACTCCTTTATGCCAGCAGCTCTCATGAAGCCCAAGTGGTAACCTCACCTGCCCTGGAGGTTTCTATCACCAGCCTGTGTTTCACCACTGCCTTCAGAATGGTTTTATTATACACTTTCAGCCTGATTCTTTTCTGCTTATCAGATGACAGCCCAGCTGGCAGGAAAGAGGTGGTTGATTCAATAACATAAGTGTGAATGTGGCTGGATAGTTGGCAGCCCTCTCCTGCCTCATGGATTTTATTGAGTTTGGACCTGACAAATTTACACAGCAAGCATCCTCAGTTGTACTGTTTTCTTCTTCTTTTAGCTCTCGCTAAAAAATCATTGAAGATTTGGAACAATGTAAAGCTCCTCTCCCCAGCCTTTGCACCATAGACATGGACAATTTTTACATGACCTCTCCACAAAGCATACTGTGACCCAGGATGCTCATGCCTTCAGACAGCATCTGTTTGTCATTTGCTTCCTCTGTTTTACTTATTTACTTTCCTTTCATGGGATCTCTGCTTATCTCCCAGGCTGCTGTCTCTCAGGAGGCATTTCTCTAGGGTTAGAGTTGTTTGTCTCCTGCAAGGTGCAGCCCCCCACTTCATAAATAACCTGATCCATAATTAGCAAGATTTTCTGTCCCCAGACTTGCAGCTGTAGCCTTGCACACTCCAGTGACTCCCTCCTCATTTCTTCTTCACTGAAGCTGAAAAGTCACTCACCTCCTCTTTGAGATCAACGTGACCCCTGGCCAGCAGATCCAGAAAATGGGGCTCACTTCCCAGAAATAGCAGCCTGCTTACCTTGTGCTTATCTCCTTGCTATGAAAGAGAAAGAAGATACTGTTTCATCTTGCCAGTTCTGAATGCAGACTCGCCTTTTACTACAAAGTTTTTATAAGGCTTTCTATCTGGTTGTCCTGGGAGGCTGAATCCCTCTTTCCTTCCCATCCTGCCTTTTCCACTTTCCAGCCCTCCAGATGCTGCTCTGTGTTTTGACAATTCCACTTCTCTCTTTAGCAGGGGATGAGCTGACTGCTGCCACTGCAGCCCATGTACTGTGCACTGAGGGCTTTGGGACTGTTTACCCAAACCAGCTCTTCATGAAGGAACCCATCTGCAGACTTGCTTCAGCCACCATTCAGCACCCAGCTGGGCCATCCACAGGCTGAATCTTGCTATCCCTGTCTCCTTACCACCTACCCTGAAGTCTTTTTGCCCCCTCATAGCTTGGAAGCACAAGGTGAATGACACTATAATCCTGCAAAGGCTTTGGAAAGTTGAAGCAGTGTCCAGAACTGCATAGAAGGAGCATCAGTTCACCAATAATCTCCAACTCTGATGGACAATGTCGACTACTTTCTCTGACTTCTTTTTTATCTCTGTGATATTAATCCACATGTGTATAAACATATTATTACTTACATCCTGGTCTCTGGAATGATTTGCTTCCTAAAGCTATTCAGTCTGCCAAAACTCCTTCCCAAATTAAAGTGCTGCTGTTTATATTGTTTTGTTATTCTTCAAAGGCTACTTATGACAGCACATGATAGAAGAAAAATATGCTCTACATTCAAAATTATTTTATAAAACCCTCAGTAAAGCATCATTTGGATGTTTCTAAAGCTGCTGTCAGATTCCATGAGAACAGCTGTTTATAAAGAACTTCCCCACCAGAAGAGCAATGATGTGGGGCTACCACTATACGTCCTTTGTGAATCCTGACACTGTCAGGACAGGTGGCTTCAAACCTGAAACTTCAGATGAAAACACCACAGAAGCATTAGTAAAATCCAAACTAAACTTGGATGAGTGTTTTGCAGGTGCCTGTTCCAGCCTCAAGATGAATGAGGCCTCTGTGGGTTTAGACAAATATTACCATCTGACCTCTCCAGCCTACCTCGGAAGTCTATGACACCAGAATACCACCCTTGTATGTGTGTCCCTGGGCCTGCAGCTTGTGTCTGTACAGAAACCAGCAGAGCAGAAGAACTCTGACAGCACATGGTAATGTTATAAATACAATAACCGTGCTAAGAGAACTTAAGCTATTTTTACCTGGCCATAGGTACATGTAACCACTAAGCACAAGCAGAACCAACTACTGGCAATTGTGACAGGACAATGCCACGAGTGTGTTTTGTCAGGGGGTGTCTAGTGTGCTGATTGCAATACAGAGAGCTGGAAACTTTCCAGGTCTTTGCACGTAATACAATTACCAAAAAGCAGACAAGCACTGAATGTGAAATACTGAAGGAGACTGGCCAAAACAAAGGCTAAATTAACAGTCTTCTCTTTCACTGTCATCAGTAGCTGAACTGAAGATTTAATTAGGGGATGCTTTAAAAACTTTCAAAAAAATATGGCAGTACTTCATATATCTTCATTTCACAAATATACATAAGATTTATAAAGTACAGCAATATTTTTATGGCTCTGTAAATCATCTTTAAACAGAAATCTTTGGGTGTAAGCAGAAATGGGTATATGAGGTCAAACTGCACTTATGAGGATGTTAAGAAGGTCAACTTGTTATAAAAGAGTAAAGAGCTTTCATGCTAAACCCTGAGGTTTTTCCATTCCTACTGAAATCCATGGCAGGTAAGGATGCAGGACCTGGCCTTACACACATACCATACTGAACATCAACAGCTCCCACTGCAGCATCTCCAGAGGTACAAGTGTCTCCTGGGAACAGAAGCAGAAGGCCTTTCGACTTCCTGCTCAACTGAGGTGCGCTCATCTCTGATGTTACAGTAGCTAGTTAGGGAAAAAGCACACTTTTCTTTTTAACGGCTGTACGCAGACTGGGATTTTTTATTTTGGAACTTGGTTCTCATTTTCCAGAAAGCCATATGGGATTTTTTGCACTCTAAGCAGCTTTATTTAATATGGAAAGTAGAATATCTTTTAAAACAGAAACCAGCTGCGTAGTTTATGGGTATCATCATATGGCTCTGCTTTTTGTTTCCTTACTTAACTGGAGTCTGGGGTTTCCAAGTTGCCAAGCTGCTAACATTAGTAAATGGAGTTTATTAGAGACAGTGTTTGTTGAACAATAACATTTTATATAGTCTGTCACTGTCTAGTACCCTAGATGAGTTACACATTTCTGTTCTCTATTTTTGCTCTCATTTTTTTGGCACTTTAGATCTCATTTTCAGCTGTGGATGCTAAAGAGCAAAATCAAAGACATCATATTGTGCTTGCTTATGCCTAAAGTCTGCAAAGCCATTGCTGACCGAAGTCACCCAAATGCCTGAATAGAACCAGACTTCCAAGGGTTAATCCTTCAGTGCCTTTTGACTGAGTTTAGCCAGTAGGAAGGGATTGGATGGCAGATGAAATACCTCCCCAGGAGATCTCTTCTAGGAGAGGGGCCCCTTTGCCCAGTTGTAAAAGATAATGTGTCCATCAAAAGGCTGTCCCACCGCAGTACTTTGGTGGTGTGTGAAAACTGGGAAAGACCTGAATCCTCCTGCAATGGTATACTCCCCTCCCAGAGGAGTTCAGCCCCATCCTGGGGTTTTGGAGCATCGCAGCATTAGAAGCAAACACCTGTAGTATAGGATGTCTCTGGAATTTGCTCTCAGAGGGCTGTTTGTGTTTTGCTCCTACAAGCATCAAACTCAAACCCAGTTGGATGGCCAGAAACGAGCACAGCTTCTGCTTGGCCCTTTAAAACTGTTTAACCCTTTAAGTTGTTAAAACTGCATATGTGAAGCATGGTCATGACTCAAAGCAATTCAAATGTTAGAGGGCAGGAGAAGTGAGGGCTGTTTGTAGCAGCGTAGTTCCCCATTTCTCCTTTGTGCTCTGCAAATACTGTGAGTCAGCTCTGGTAGATATCTTTATCTTCTTATCTGTTGCTCTTCTTCCTCTAATCACAAAAGATTCATGCACTGCCAACTTTAAACTGCAGGCTTGCTTTTAATAGTACCTTTGTAACTTCAGATGTCATTAGCGCTCCCTTTCACCAGGATTCCCTTAGGTATTGGAGGAACTAATCGTTTAAACAAATGCTTCGCTGGTACAGCCAATGGCTGGCATGTAGAGCAGGGGTTACACCGAGTTCCTTCCCTGCTTAGGAATTACGGCTTCTTTGACTACTCCTAAGCCAGCTCTGAAAAAGGTGATTTATCTTCATGGTTCATAACAATACTTCTTGAGAAATTTCCCTTTTCCTGTCCCTCTCTGGAATAACCACGTTGCAGCATGTCTTGGATTTAAAAACAAATATGGCCTGGAAAATAATATCTTTGGATTTCCCCCACTCATGCCTTCTGCTAAACACAATGGCTTCACTCCCAGCTTTAAATTAGACTAGTGCTATGTTAGCAATATATTTCATATACAGACTGAGAGCAAGGCATAAATACTTCAGCAAATGGGCTCAGTAGACATTTGTTTGCCAAGTATTAGCTGTTGCTAGCAGGTAAATTTGATTCCCAGTTTTAAGAGGCCCCCGCCAACAGGAAAGGTTTTGGTGCTTTATATTCTTGGAATGATCTTTAAAAAATAGAAAAATTACTTGCACCATAAGGAACTTGTGAAATTTGCTAATATCTATCCATCACACTTTTTATTGTATGCATTTCAGTGTAACTATGCATGCATGACACCTGTGCAGTGAGCACTGTCACTTGTCTAAAGGAGCTCTTAATCTATATCTTTGTGCAGGAGCGTAGAGTGTGTTGTGGGTGCTCTATTGCCTTTGTATACAGCTATTTTGTAGTTATTTCTTAAGTAATTGAAGTATACAGGTACAGGATTCATGGCTGAGGAATCCACAACTATGCACTGGAGGGACACAGAACAGAAGAACTGCATCTGTCCCAAAGCTATGACAGTTTTTTCTTTATGAAAAAAGTCAGAATAAGGTTCCGTTCCTTCCAAAAAGCATATATGCCTAACACAATATTGTGAATAGTCCAAAGTCAATAAAGCCAGCAACCATGAAAAAACTGGAACATATTAATGCACTTTTGCAAGTCTGAGGAATGAGGAAAAGCAAATGTATCCCCCTGGGTTTCAGCAATCAGATAGCATACGTATTAATAACGTGCAGTACTCAGCACAGTGCATGGAAAGCCATAAAAACATGAACCGTTGGAGACGGGTTCCTATATACAGAATTCCCTTGCTCTCAGAGGTATATCCATTGCTATCTACACACGAATTAACCGTAACAATAAGAATTTGTTTGGCACAAGCTTCCAGCAACTAATGAATAACACAGACCGAAAATGCTTCTCTTGCCTTTTGTTAACTCTGGAATGCTGTTTGTCACTGGAGACATCCACAGCAGAAACATACCCTGGGGCTAAACTGGGAGGGTAGCTAGAGCTAACCCATCTTTGTCTACAGAAACCTTCTAGCCACATAAATGTGTTTTACAGATGTCCAGTGGTAATTTAGTCAGCCCAGAAGAATACACTGAATAGCACAAAGAGGGGTGCTGTGTTTAATGCGCAGCCAGGGAGCTGCTTGTCACCACCACCTGCAGTTAGAACAGACACTGGAGAGCATTTTACAGCCAAGCAGCCTGATCTGCTCTTGCTGGCAAGATGGTGCCAGGTCCAGCTTTTCATGGAGTCAGGCATTGACCAGCACCAAGGTGTAGGTGATACAGCCTTTGGTCTCAGGGTGAGTGCTGCTGCCGGAGCTATGGCTCCTTGTGTTCCACTCTAAATAGAGCCTGGAACTATCATGCTCCAAGTAAAGAATATAACAAGATTTTAAATGTAACTCCAGCAGGAAGTAGGTTAAATGAATCATCTTGCCCTGCATGACTGTCTCACAATGCAGCTCTAGTTGACGGACAAGTTTGAGCCTTGCTCTTCTTCCAGCGCAGGCATGTGTGTCCTGCCAGAATCTGGCACTCAGCTTGGAAAGGGAAATTACTAGTCCTTTCCTGAAAGTCAATTACTGCTGGTTCAATCCCAGATATATTGGAGAAGGCCTGCCAAGAGGCCATGAGTACACTCAGGGCCAAGTTTCTACAGGTGTCCATGCAGTTACCACTGACTTTGAGTTGCCACACTGCATAGAGTCAAGGAATACATGCACAGGCTAGAGGGAGTAAAAAAGCAGCATTAAGGAAGCTATTAAGTTCATGTCCATTTCCTAAAAACATAAAGTGCAATTTGTGAAAACATCCTTGACACCAGTTAGAGCAATAGAGGTATTTCAGATGAATGCTTAGAAGTTGGATGAGTGTCTTAACTTTCTTCCCTCCAGGTTCTGGAGTGATTTACAACATCCTTCTAGTAAAGGATTCAGAGTCATTTGGAGGGAGAAAAAAAGACATATTGGAAGATTAAAGAAATTACTGAGCTTGCCAAAACTAACAAACGGACTCAAAACTCAGCTACCCCTCACTGGAAGGAGAGATCAGACTTCTGGTTAGCGGGAGAGTTGGTGCCAGTTTGTGCAGGACTTTATGGCAGCGACAGCAAAGAGGCCCCAGGTTGTACTTGATGGAGGAATTGGCTTACAAACCCACCCTTCACCAGCTGAGCCAAAGTCCAGGGGCCACTGCAGGAAGGAGATACTAAAGAACAATGATTTAGAAAGGAAAAAGAAACAGTTCAATGGGCAAAGCTTGCTCTTGGAGGGCATGACCCTGCTCTCGCCCACAGAGAGGTCTGCATTGTCCCCAGTGGGGCAGGTCCCTTGCTCAGGGTCCCAGGGTGACACAACAACAACGGTAACCTTAACAGCTCCAGTATTGGCAACTCATATTTCCTCTGCCCATGCCTATTCAAAGCATCGCTGAGTGGAGTTTTCCATCCTTAGGTTCTCTTGCATTGTCCCTGAATAATATGCTTATAATTATTAGCTGTAATTTAGCCTAAAAACCTTTTCTGCACTTTTGTCTCAGTATTAATCATTCCATTATCAACCTGTGCAGCAATTAGACTGGAGATTTCCAGGATCTGGGATTTGTCTTGGTGAACTGTATTTGCAATGAAGCTCACCTTTCTGTTTTCCATGGTAATAATATTAAGTTTAATTTTAAACAATATGGCTTTTAATGTAGCACAAGTTTGGTTTTGATACAAAGGTGATACAAGTAATGCAACTTTGGTCATTGCTAGTCTTTCACAATAGCAAGGCACTTAGAATCAACAATTTTCCTTAAAAAAACAAAAATTAACAAAATTAAAAACTGAATAGACAAAACACATCAGGGATTTTTCTATTTAGCTTTTTGGATATAGAGACTTAAAGATCATGTTTACCATGGAGATTGAAAATTGTATATTGAAAAAGAGAAGCTGAGGTTTTTAGGCAAACATGAACACTAAAAATCTTGAAGTTACGGGCAGAACAGCAATAAAGTGGCACGTTAACAACACTGTTCTGATAACGCTGCAGGAATCATTAGTTGATAACAGAATTTATTTCAAACCTATTTGGAAAGGTTCAATGACAGAATACCCATAGCTATGCATTTCTAAAAGAGCTGCAGGAGTTTCTCCAGGAAACTTGTGTACAAGTGAGTTTCCCCCGCATAGCTGGTATCAGGCTAAAATAAATTGTACTGTGCACGAAACAGGCATATGAGGCAGAGGTGAATAAGGGTATTTGAACAATCTGAGGGTTTCTGCCCTGATGCATCTCTTGATTAGCTACAGATCCCAACGCACTGCAGTCAGTATCTGTATGTGATGGAAAGCTCGAGCAGCCTTGCAGGAAACTGCTGTGTTGCTTACTGGATACCATGAAAGCACCACTGAAGTCTGAGACACAGTATTAGAATATTTGCTTGACTACCTATCTTTCATCAAAGTTGGTGGTGTTTATGCTGCTGCTAAGCCTATTAGAATATTGTATTTGGAAGAGGTTGGGACTCTGCCAGTGAAAGACCTACACTGCGAGATGTCAGCTCATGAAATGACTCGGCGAAAATGTACTGATGTTGATGAGACATTGCTCAAGAAAGGTTTCTCAGCTCCTGGCCAGTATTCCTCAGCAAATGCCCTACTCTGTGGTAAGAGACTCACCAGAGGTTAAGGAATTGCCTACTTAAGCAGCTTGTCAGGAATGTGGAAGAATCAAGTTCAAGAGCCTGCACCATTACTCAGAGCAAGCTGCACCTCCCAGAGCCCGCACAACTGGCCTTGCCCTCTAGCTCTCTATTGTTCCTGAATATGCCTCTTTCAGTCTTTTTTCTGTAGATCATTTTGGAAGGCCCTGTGTTGATGCAGAACTGAAAAATCTCTGAAATCTAGGAAATTTTTGGGCAGAGGAAGCCTGTTTCTCTCCTAGCTCTTCATACCAGTTTCTTTTTCCTGAAGCTGCTGATTCAACAGGAACCTGAGATTTCAGGGGAAAGACTGTGATAAACATCATGGCTGAATCCTGCTCACAATTCACTTGATAGCATTGATCAATACCAGTGTCTCAGCCACATCAAAGCACCAGAGCTATTTCTCTGTTCTGTTCTCAGCTGCATGGTTACCCACCATTGACATCAACTTACTTTGTCTTCTAGTTTAGTCAGCCTAAAGGAATGAGCCAAAATTGCTTAGAAGATGCTGCTTGTTGCCTTCAGTCCTCTCACTAAGGGACCTGTCACTGCACATTTGCAGCCCCTGCCTTGGTACACTTTCAGTAGCTAGCAGCTTGGCTCACAGACCCAATGAGCCTCCTCCTGTCTCTTGGCAACAACAGCTACAAACATTTCAGACATGCCTGGCTTCTTCTCCGTGGAGCAGGGCATGACCAGACGTTGCAGCCATAGGAAAAGACAGGTGTGGAAAAGGCAGGAGAGGGCTTGTTGCACATAAACAGAGAGGGAAAAAAACCACCTCTGTAACTCACTAAAAATCTCATTGGAAGGCTATGTTCAGGTTCAGATGATTTCGCTTGGCACAAAACCATCATCAGACTCTGTCATTTCTCACCAGCTGAAGAGATCATGGAAGGATAAAGTGTAACAGAGAAGTGCAATCAGATATGGCAGCATTGCCATCTTTCACTTGATTTTTCCTCTTGAAGTTCAACAATAAAATAACAGTGTTCACAAGAAACGTACCTTAGAGCTGCAGCATCTGCAGGTATGCGATGTCTATGTGTGTAAAGGCATCTGAGGCTTGTGGATTTCAGTGGGAGCTGAAGCAGTACAGAGCCTCCTCCATGGCTTTACCTTGGCTTTAATAAAAGGCCATGGTTGCTTTAGAAAGCTCAGCCCTATGACTAAAGAAATAGACTCACTTGTTGATTGTTTTATCCTCAGCAAGATGCTCTCAAGTGGATTCTGAGCTCTAGAAGGGTTTATCCATTTTCAGAGGATGTTTCAGCTCAAGTCTTTGGCTTCATTCGTGCTTCATCAGCATGTGCAATTGCAGCTCTTGCAGGCAAGATATATTGAACTTTCCACTAGCTCACTCCCACATGGAGAGCACTGCCTCAGTAACAGAGCAGGTTATTACCTCAGACACTAAAACCATGCACTTTCACCATCTAAATCTGGTGCTTCATTGCCATTTGGGCACTATTTCAGGATGGCATTATGGCTCCATGCCGTTGTATTGGCTCCAGCTCAGCTTCTACCCCCAACTCTGAGGTCTACTGAGATTTACTCCAGCACAGCTCTTGGGCCAGCAGCATCAAATCAACCTCAATGGTACACTACCTCCTTCCACTTTTCTCACCCTCTGCCTGCTTTCATCTTCCCCACAATGGTGAAATCATATGCTTTGTGCCTTCACAAGGAAAAATTTATGCGGATGGGTAAAAAACAGGCTCAGTTGAGACCAGAGCTGCCTGGTGTCTAACCAGAGCACCCATGGCTACATCCATCCATAGAGTGCCTCACAGCAAGGGCCAATGCAAGCAACTCATGACTACTACTGATGATGGATAGGCCCCTACTTTGCACAGCTCTCCTTACGCACAGGCATGAAATCTCCCTTATTTTGCAAGTTTCTATTTCTGGAAATGCCACGAGAGTGTCTCTTCCCCACAATACAAAGCCCAGAGCTTCCCCTCTAGAAGCCACAAAAACTTCCTCAGTAACTCTCTGTGTCCCTACATCAATTTTACTGCATTCCTTCTGGCATGGGGAAGGCATGAAAATGGGCGATGGTAAGACAGCTGCCTGTTTTCTCCTCGCTGTTTTTGCTGATTCAGAAATTTGAGAAGAACAGCAAGCAGCAGCAGACAGCATAGCCTAACTTTATCATGCTGGAATCCAATCATATGGCTTGCACAGAGCCTTTCCAAGGAAAGCTATCACTCTTACTGTTTACATTGCATCACAGAAAACAGCTGGAAAAGCTGTAAACCCCTTTATTTTGCTAGCTGTATAGAAGGTTGTTCCACTCAAGAACATTACACAACAGTGGCACAGACTTTCTTTTTTGAAGCTTCCAAAAATAAAGACAGGGAACAAAAACCCCAACCTCTTTTTTTTTGTTGAGGCTGCTGCAAAGGTTCAGACTTGTTTGAAAAAAAAAAGAAAGAAATGCTGATGACTGCCAACATTAATTGCCAAAAATGTGCTTTCAGTTATTAAAGTCCTAATGAGGTAAGTAGGGGAAAGGACAGTTTCTCATTTCTTGCTCGTGACAAAAAGAGGGAGAGAGGCAGAAAAGTAATAGACTAACTGGTGCTCTGGGGTGCAGATATTGTAATGACCTACTGGTCAAAGCTTTAGAGACATCAGTGTGGCAGGTTGAGCTTTGCCATTTTTTGGCTAAGGAAATAAATGTACTTGCTACTAACAGTAGCGAGGTATTACCTGGTCTCCAGAGAAAGCCCAGCACATACACAAATGCTTTCCTGAGGCCACTGAATGCCTCCCCATGTGTTAGGAGAGACTGGAGCATGGAGCGAGGAAAGCAATGAAAAGGCAGGTGAGGGACAGTCACATTTTCTCATATCCTGGCCACAATCAATTCCCAACAGCTCCAATGAAATATGTTACCTCCTCTCCTGTGTGACTAACACAGCCACAGCTCAAATGAAAAGGTACCTGGATTACATAGTAAATACTGAATCTTTATACAGCCAAGGAATTCCCGTGGTGAAGTAGGATGGAACCTTCCCTGTAGCATTTACAGTACTTGTGTAACATCTCAGGACCGGAGTGGGGGGGGGGGGGGGGGAAACCTGCTGATGGTTGTTGTTTGGAAATGGCATTGCTTTGGAGTTCTTGTTGATTTTTAGGAGTCCACAAAGGGTGAGGGGTTTTGGAGAGGTGGGAGCAGCTGTGGCTCTAGAGAAGTAGAGATTAGAAGGTAGAAAATAGCGGGACTACAGATTTTGTTAGAAGTCACGCTGGATGGAAAATGCAGCAAGAAATTGTGCCTTAACTCAAACAGAGCAGAGAGTGTTCTGGCCTTACTAGCTGTTGCAGGTTAGTACACTCCAAATGTATGACCTTCTTGCATGTTTTTTTTGCCCCTGAGCAGCCCAACCAGTGGGCACATGCATCTGCTGAGCCAGGAAGGAAGGAGAGCCCTTGCTGCAGACACACCCAGCTTTCACCAGCACATCAACACTTCAAGCAGCTTTTTGAGTGGCATATTATTGGCTCTGGTTATGCCTGGAGAGAGAAAACCCAAGTTATAGTCCCCTCAACCTATGCAATATAACCATCTACTTTCCTGCTTCACCAGGCTGTGCTTTGTCCATGTCCAGAAAACAGCAGCTTAGTATTTTGTTTTAAGGTCATTCCTAGAATTAGGAACTAAAACTGACACAGGCTATTTAAACATTTTTTTACAATTACTCAAACATATGCTTTTAAAAGCAGAATTTACCAAAGTGGCTTCAGATTTTGTTACTTATTCCTAGTTTTGTTTTGGCATTCACTAGCATTCATGGGAGTACGTGCGTGTCTGAGTTCAAGTGCTGATCTTTGCTTGGGGATTTGTCCCCATAAAACAGGGCAGAAGGACCAATTTGCCATATGTTTTTTGTAGCAGGCAAGATTAAGAGCTGCTAACAACAGAGCAGCCTCTGCAATCAGTGCAGGGTCGAGCCCAACAGCATCTGGAAACAGATCCATAATGGGAGCAAAAGGAGAAGATGGGCAGCAGGTTCACTCTCTCAGGCAGCCACTTGGCCTCTTGCATTGCTGCCCATAGGGAATACTGGGGACGGGACAGAGGAAATGCTGACAAGAGAAAAAGCAGCTAGACATAAATGAATCTTGGAACCATCTCAAGTCCCATACCGCTCATAATTACCTATCATTTTACTGATCCAAACATTCAGTCCTCTGAAAGACCCTAATCCATTACCTGCCATGCACTGCCCTTTGTAATTTCCTTGTGCTGCAATGCTCTGCTAAGCTTTGATGTTCTGGCAAGACCAGGGAGGCTCTGAAATCTGGGATTAGCAAACATCCGCAGGCATGATGTAGGCTCTCCAGCATTAGCACATGTTCCAGCATCTGAATCGAATAATGGCATGCCAAAATCTACACAAGGCAGCAAGGTGATTCCTCCTTGCTCTTTCGGGTGGCAATGCCTGGGCCAGAGGAGCTCTTTGAAGACAGAGCAAGCTGGAAACGTGTCATGTCAGCTACAGATGCTCTGCTACAGGGAGGTTATACAACCTGCTGTCCACGTGCTTCTGTCCTAGGGTCACTCAGCTTGGTTAATACAGAAATTCATTCTGGAGACAAAGACATCAACCCTTGCACGATGCTGCCCCAGAGAGTCACCACTGGGTACATGCCTGCATGCCTTTTTTTTTTCCCTTAAAAACCACACAAGATATTCATGGAAAAAAATGTCCATAACACTTCCAAACCATAGCTTACATGCCCCAGTCTGGAGCTGAGCAGCAGCACTTGCAGCATGATGAGCTTTAAACTAGATGAGTTTAAGTTCCTTTCCAACCCTAACTATTTTACGATTCAGCTACTTCCCTCAACGTGTTTTCAGCCCTGTCTGTTGATTCCTAGGTGTACCTGCGGTAATTACAGCAGGAATAGAATTCCTTTTGCATAAATCTGGTTTGAACAGCAGTATCAAATACATGAAAAAACACAAGCCACACAAATCCTGTCAACAAAGAGTTCACCATCCCTTGCACTGAAAGAAAACCCTCGAGATCCACGGTACTAATCGTAAGTGCAAGTATTTCTCTCTGAGCAGAGAAGGTGCCTTTGCTGAGCTCAGGGCTGACATTGAATATATGTTGCCATAGACCTGGCTAATGTCTGTTTGTAAAGTTCAGATGGAGGGGCGTAAGCAGCTCTCCCATTCTGCAATAAACAGCTGCAAACAAAGCACAAGAGAAAGCAGTTTTGTTTTGGTTTTGACTAATTTCTATTTGCTGAGAGCCCAGGGTTTGTTCGTGTTGTTGCAGCTGTAAATTTCAAGGCGGCTGCAAGGTAAAAACTGAAACTGTACACGCAATTAGCCCATGGTAATGTCTAATCACTGCTGGCATCTAAAAAAACGTGAAACAGCAGGGATGCTTAACTTTGAAAACCAACTTCTGCACAGATGCAGGAACTGTGTTTGTTGAGGAAGTTTTCCTTGGCATATCGATGTGAACTTTAAAAGCTGGCTCAAAACACAGTGACATAAAGACCACAGAACTGTAGAAAGGAGTATTGTGGCTCATCGCATCGTACGTTTGAGTATAGTGAGCTTACTTACACAAATCAAATAGTTTCCAAGGGCCAGTCTCCACCAGACCAGTTAGAAAGTAAGTATTTTCAGCTGCCCTTAGTATGCTTCAAGTGCGTGCTCTTCTTAGCCATGAAGACTGCAAGGGTGATCCTGCATCCTTTGCACAGAGTCTATGATTAAGCAGCTGCCACCCCAGCACTAAAAGGTCACAACTCAGCCCAATCCAGCAATCTGTGCTGAACCAAGCAGCACGCGAGAGCCTCAAGGGGGGGTGGGTGCCAAAACCTACAGTGAAAAGCTGAACTGTATTAAAAATAACCATAAAAGCATGTCTGCAGTCAGGGCTTAGCTTGCTGGGGAGGTGCTGGGAGCCCCCACAACCAGGGGGCTGGAGCCTTTCCTGGCTGCCCAGCTCTGCCCCACTGGACAGCACAAAGCAGTGATTTATTTTCATGCTTTTGGTGCTTTGTAACTGAAGTGTAATCTCCTATGGAGCAGTGGGGGTGGTGCTGACCTCACCACATGAAAGAGCAATCCCTGATGTATGAGGATGCTGCTATTGTTTCTCCTTGCAAAATTATGGCTGTGGTATATTGCTGTCTCCAGAAAGGCATCTCTTGGAGAGATGTGTTCTGGAATCCAGAGGTACAGCAGTCGATTCCACATTTCTCAAAATTAGCTTTTAGCTGAACTGCTGGAAAATGTTGGAAGCAGTCAGGATTTTCTAATTACAGACCCAGGAAATGATATAGTTTATTATTCAAGGGGTGCATAGCATGCAAGCACACACACAGAGCACAAGGTCCATCTGTGTCACCATGGTCGTGGCAGAAGAACCAACTTTAAGAACAGGGACCTGCCAGCCCTTCCTACTTCTAATCCAAGCTAGTGCCAGCACTGATCTGTGTCTGAGCACATCACTCTGCATAGCATGACAAATCCATTCTGGCCTCCCCCCTTCCTTTATTTAAAAACCATTCCTATACTGATTTAAATCAGTGGGGGTATTACACGTGCCTGCACCAACTTCTAGACCTATATTTTCAGGTGAAGCAAGAAAAGAATGGCCCAGACACAGCCAGCTAAAATTGTATCAGGAAATAGAGGAGCAGCTAAATGCACTCTGCAAACCTCCTCCCTGCTTACCCCTGAGCAGTGTCAGTAGAAAGTCACAGCAATGCACATCCAGGAGCAGTGAGTACAGCGCCCTTGGTCTGAGAGTATGAGAGCAAACCATCTGCATACAGCAAGGAGAACCATCACACAACAACGCTGATAGTAGGGAAATAACCTGTACAATTCAGTGTTTGCTTCTTTACTCTTCCCTCTCATGAGTGACCTTGCAGGGGCACAGAGAGTCTCGCACCTACCTGCAAAACACCCACAAAGAGAGGGCTAGAAGTCAGGACCTCTGCAGCCCACACCACCTCCAGGAAGGCTCCTTAGCCAGCAAGCAGACAAGACTGACTCATCAGTGCTTTTAAGGAACTTCATGCTGCCAGCTCATACTCCTAATGCTCCACCACAGGTGGATGAGCTGTGGGCTGCTCCCTGCAGTAATGCTCATTAAATGCTGGAGAACACCCTCTCGGCAGGTGAAAATTCTCAGTAACAGGGTTTAGTTTGGACTGGTGTCTCTAGGGAGTATTCCAGACACAGCTGATCTTTCATAGTGGATGAACAAGGCAACATCTCAGTGTCACGCTATGATCCTGAGGAGGAGGAGTCTCAAAATGTGCCTTTGGAGCCCTTCCACCTCCATCAGACAAAAGAGATGTACAGGGGCAAGGAGCTGCCCCATCCCTTCTGCACCAAGTGAACAGCGTTAGCCACACTCACTCTTCCCAGCCTCTGCAGCAGGTGAATACTGGTTTGCAAATCCACTCATGCACCCAATGCACATCCCAAGGGAAAAGTGTGGACACATGTAAGATGTTCACAGGTGGGAACTGGCCAGGGACTGGGACCTGATCTGCTCTCAGTTCAAGCAAGCAGTCAAGCAAATGGACGGGTGTCATGGTTTAAACCCAGCTGTAACTCAGAACCACACAGTCACTCTCTCACTCGCCCCCCTTCCTGGAATACCTCTTTGGTCAGTTTGGGTCAGGTGTCCTGTCTCTGCTTCCTCCCAGCTTCCCCTCCTCCCTGGCAGAGCATGAGGCTCAGAAAGTCCTTGAGCAGCAACTAAAAACATCAGTGTTATCAGCGCTGTTCCCAGGCTGAAAGTCAAAAACACAGCACTGCACCAGCTACTAAGAAGAAAAATGACTGCTACTGCTGAACTCAGGACAGTATCCACCCCTTATTCCACACCATTCGTGTCATGCTCAGATCCCACATTTTCAGTATACCATCACTCTTATCTCATATATGTACTTATATATACATCCACACAGAGAGAGAGAGAGAGAGAGATCATTCCTTAGTGCATGGACCAATCCCTATAAAGCTGCTGAGTCCATCCGGTCCATGATGTCGGGCTCCATCTCTTGTTACAGTCTTTCAGGGCAGGAGAGAGAGTGTGATATAGTCAGTCTGCCAGGTCTCCCCATATCCGTACTTCAGCCATCGTCCTCCATACCAAAGAGGCTTTAACTGTTTAGCTTGCTTAATTGCAGCACATGTTTCGCACTCCTGAATAACCTGGGCAATAGTGTCCATTGCTAAGTTCACCCCTCCATCATGAGTCCATCTGTATGTTGCATCTCTGCCCTGATGGCCTGAGGTGTCATGGGCCCACCAGGCCCAATATAATTCACCCTCCCCTTCAGCAGTTTCTGCAACTTGTCATTGGGGACTCCATACAGCTGCCTTCCATCTCTGACGCTTCCAAAGCACTGGAGTGGCCCAGTGGACTAGATACTTGTCCATATTGTCCCACACACCCTGCCACTCATGACTGTCCAGCCTCAGGGAAAAACTCTTGATCCTCCTATATCATCGTCTAATCCTAGACAAGGCCCAAACACAACACTGCTTAACTTTTGAGATCAGATGAAATGGTTGTGGACAAAACACACTCTATGTGTGCCAACATGGTGATCCCCATCACAATCAGCAGGCAGGTCTCAAGGGTACCCAAAGGCCATTCAAAACCTTCATAACTCTCAAATGATGCTGCTGTACTTGCCACTGGGGCTGGGGTAGCTGCTGTGCTTGGAGCTTGAGTAGCTGCACTGTCTGCTGCAGTCGGAGTTTGAGTAGCTGCTGCACTTGTTGCTGGGGTTGGCGTAGCTGCTGTGCTTGGAGTTGAAGTAGCTGCACTGTCTGTTGCGGTCAGACTTTGAGTAGCTGCTGTACTTGTCACTAGGGTGTGTGGGAATGTCTCCCTCCTAGGCTGATCACCCGAGGAGGGGCAAAAAGTTGTGTAATTGCTCAGCACTTCTATTATATACCTCCCAAAGTATAGAGGTGGTGACCACACTGGGAACGCAAGCCAGATCAGTTCCATGATCAATGAGTCTATTGTATTAGAAGTCATTACCATAAAGTACAGTGAAACAACAACCTTAGCCCAAGCCCCCCAGCCGATAAACACTAAGACAGCAAATATCAGCTGTAAGTAAGGTACAACATGCTGAAACTGTGAGATCAAGAGCAACAACTTTGAGAGCCAATAAATCAGCATTGTGATGAGTGACTATTAATCCAAAGCAATGAATGCTTATCAGAAATATGATTAGACACACTCTGGTCAGAGTGACTTCTTGGGCTTATGACAAAATCTAGTTAAAATAGTTTGGAAAAAAAATCATTTTATAGGTCTTTTTTGCCATCTTTTAGGGTTTTTTTGCTCAGTCTTTAAAAAATATATTTTTGTCCTTCCCCATCAACTATCATAACTTTTTATGACACAGTAAAGCTAAAAGTGGGCTCTGACCTATGTGTGTTATTCTTTTGTTAGCAAAATAAAACTGGAAAAGCATCTTGCAGAAAACTGCATAAAGGGCCACTATGGATATAGTGTTAACTGTCTTTAATCCGTAGCTGGGTGCTTTTTCAAGGTCGTAGAAAGGAGATGCAGACTTTAGGACTTTTAACGTAATCCTCCAACATCACATAAATCACAGAAGAAAAAGCCAGCTCTTACAAACAGCACCCTGAAAATATCCATAGCTAAATGGTGGTTCTACAAGTCTGATAGGGTTTTGCTGAGCAAGTCAAATATGCAGCATGAGGGTTGGCCGAGCATCAGTATTATGTTCCGGTTTACCTCTGCTGTCATGTATTTAATCTCCAGTAATTAAACTTCTGTATGAATCCATTTCACAAAAGCCACAGTGCATGGAGTAAATCGGTGAGTAAATGTTCATAACTCAGAACCAAGCCCAGATCGGGGTCAAGCTGCTCCATGCAGCAGCTGATGGAGCAGATAGA
This sequence comes from Ara ararauna, assembly GCA_028858755.1. Lineage (NCBI taxonomy): Eukaryota > Metazoa > Chordata > Aves > Psittaciformes > Psittacidae > Ara > Ara ararauna. The sequence continues at coordinate 4,825,698 of CM054385.1, forward strand.
GATGTAACTGTCAAAGACAAAACTAGAAGTGAAAATACAAATAATCCCTTTGGCTCAAGGTTTTAAAATTCTTTCCTGTTACTAAAACAATATTTTACAAAAGCATGTGGCATATTGGTTTGCTGCAGCTCATGAGTACAATAAAAGAAATTATGAGGAAGCTGATTAGAGAGTTCTGATTAGAGGTAAAATATATCACTGGTAACATCTGGGTGCAAACTGAGAGTTCACAGTGTGGTAGACATGGAGAGAGCAGTCTGTCACCTGGATTGCTTACTTTAGCCAGATAAAATGAGTTTTACCACGGCTATATTCAGCGCAGATGATTAAGAGCAGGGGCTGGATGTCATGCACCTCCAGAGGGATATTATGGCAAAAAGAGTCCCATGAAGCATGTGCAGGAGGGCACAGTCCTTCTTGGGCATGCAGGAGCAGGGGGGACAGTGCTATGACACTATGGACTACACTGGTGTTTGACTTCTGAAGGACATAGAAAGGCAGGAGGTGTTTCACTGGAGAGGAGGGCACAGTAACCTCAATGCTTGCTCAGCACACACTTACAGAGCGCGTTCTTTTGAAGATTAAGAAATGCTTGTGCTACAAGAAAGAAGAAACTTTGTGGAGAAAATAGCAGACACATAAAGGCTATTTAATAATGAGGGAAGACAGCAAGAATGACTGAGTAGGGACTAAAGCCAGACAAATTCAGATGAGAAATAAGGCATTGCATTTTCAGAGCAAGGAGGATTAACCTTTGAAATTAACTACCCAATGAAGTGATGGATCATCTGTCTCCTGGTATCTTTAAATCCAGACTGGATGCCTTCCTGGAAGACATGTGCAAGCTAAATACAGGTTTCTTGCTTCACAAAGGGGTGGACAGATGAGGTTAAACAGCCTGAGGTAGGAGGGGGCTAGTATGGATGATCTAAGGGACCCCTCTAGCCTTTAAACTCTGAATGTGTGACTTAATGAAACATAATATAACACAGAATGTCCCCAAATCTATGGGTTACTGCTGGTTACAGGTTGTTTTGAGTCATCCCATGCCAAAGAAGCACTCGTACTGACATCCACTGCACTGCCTGCAGGAGAAGCTGCTGTGCCACATGGACAACCACAGCTCCATCTCGGCATAAATAATCATAAAATGATTCAATTTTCTTCTCTGCAGGAAAAAGAAGAGCTAATGCATCACATCACTCGTCATAACTATGAGCCAAAGGGCCCTCACTTTCCACTGCTACACAAAATACACAGAGCAGAACATTAATTTTCAGAGGTTTAAACATATTACTTTTAAAAGAGAAAAGTTTCTTTCCCCTATCCCTTCTAGAGCATGGTCTGAACCCACCAGATACCTGCGCCTCCTGCAGACAGCCCTTCCTCCTCCATAGGTGCTAACTGCCTTTTGCCCTCTCTATTAAGAAGAAAACTCACCCAGCTCAAAACTGATAAGAACACCCAGTAAAATCAAGCAAAATTTAAACTTCAGTAGAAGAATAATAGAAGAGACTAGGAAAAATCCTAGAAGTCCCACCAGCTTTATAAAGCCCAACTCATGCATGCTCCAAAGGGCTGACCCATCTCCAGTGAGGCTGGCAGTGTGCCCACAGAATCAGATCTCCAGGCTGGCTCTGGAGCAGAAAGGGTAATACTTCCACCAGTGATGCAGAACTGCAAACCCGAAAATTTACCCTCAAATGTCCAGAAAATCAGCAACACGTGGCAAGAGAGGCCACATGGTGCTACCCCCTCTATGCTTCACTTCAATTTTTATCCTTTCCATGTGTTGCTTTCTTGCCATTTAGAAACTTAATTCTCATTTGTCAGCGTTTTCACATTTCACTTCTGGACACTGCTCTCTGTGCATTATCCATCCTTTTTATCTTGCTGTTTGAACTGTGTTCGGCAGCTCTGGTTCAGTTTTACCATTCATTCATCAGCATGAAGTTAAACAATTACTAACCAACTTGGGTAGCTGGCAAGCAGTGAGGAAGCAAGATCCATTTCTGCCCAGAGGGAAGAATGATTTTATACAATAGCATGGCCTTTGTTTTGCATCTCATGGGTAATGCTATTGATGTGAAGGTTATATCACATTCTGTGCCAAACCACTTGAGCTAGTTTCAGATTGCAGTTCCCCCTTGGGGTATTTCCACTCAATATATAAGATAACCAGATCTGCTCTCTGTCCACTCCAAGCCTGGACAGTGCTTAGTCAGCTCCCCACATCTTGGCAAGCTGAAGTGAGAAAATGGAGCTGCACTCCCCCTCTAGTTATTACCATTTTATCAGTGATCACTCCTCTTAATGCTACAGAGCACATGGCAGAACAATGAGCAAATTGCATGTTTTCCTGAGGTGAGACAAAGCAGTTAAGTGACTGTAAAACATAGGGCCCTGTATGTGTCAATACGTTCTGTTTGCATCTGCAGAATGGTAGTACTTTGTTTCAGCTTTAACTTCTGACCACAAAACTGCTGATTACCTTGCTGCAAAGAAATGGAATTGGAGTGCATGACAGAGATGCAGTTCTGTTTCCCACACACCAGGAACATCAGGATTCAAGGAGCTGACCTGGGTCATGTTTTAGTATTTTGCTTTTAGAATCATCTCAGCATTTTTCCATTACTAGGAACGGCAGCACAAATAGCAGTGATCTTAGCTTTGGTTTGTAGACCTTGATGTTTCCTCCCCCAAGCTCTGTTTTCCATTGTAACTGTTGTTTTACATTTTAATTGTTAGTTTACACTGTAATTGTTATTTGGCAGTTTAATCTATTTCATGATCTGGCCTCCCAGTTCTCTTGCACTGTGCTAATGTGAAATATCAAAGAGGGCTTTTATTTGCAGAGTCCGATACTTGGTGGAAACACTATTGCTGGATGTGACTTAGACTGAGCCATACCACCAAGTGTGGAAAGGGGCCAGTTTGCTCACAGCCACTCCACAGGCACGTCCAAAGAGTCCCTCAGAAAGCAGGATGTGTGATCTGGCCTGGGAAGGCTGTCCAGACCTTGTGCTTCCAAAGAGATGGGAATGGAGTCTGCAGGGAAAAGTTAAGGATTTTGTTGATTTAACCCTCTGAAGCAGTTTAAAAATAACACTTCCTGTCCTCAGAACATATCTCTGCTATTCCAATGTCCATTGGTTATTATCATATCTTTTTCTTTTCTGGAGGTTAATGAACTCTCACAAAATGACTGGACCCATGCTACTCTAGCATGAATTTTTGGGGTTAAAGAACTGGACCTTGGAGCCTTTCTGCCAAGGAAAACTTCCAGATACAGGAATTTGTCTTGAAAGGTACCAGGAGATCCAAAGATGTTTACAGCATCAGTAATCAGACTGGGTTTATTCAGTGCAAGGTGGTGGAGAGGCCTAGCACTGCTTTTGAGATGGGGATCTAGTTAAACAGTGTCACATAGCCTACGGCAGCAGAGTCTGTAAAGATTTTACTCTAGCACCCTGAGCCTGAAAATTTAGGAGGTCAGAAGGAAAATGCCTTAAATTTTGAGGTCATTATTAAAGGGCTGAATCAAAATTCTCCATAAAGAGCCTGAAAGCACTGAGAAATCATAGAATCATAGAAGAGTCAGGGTTGGAAAGGACCTTAAGATCATCCAGTTCCAACCCCCCTGCCAGGGGCAGGGACACCTCCCACTAAACCATGCCACCCAAGGCTCTGTCCAACCTGGCCTTGAACACTGCCAGCGATGGAGCATTCACAACTTCCCTGTACAACCCATTCCAGTGCCTCACCACCCTTGCAGTAAATAATTTCCTCCTTATATCCAATCTAAACTTCCCCTGTTTAAGCTTGAACCCGTTGGTTGGGTTTATTAATGGTCAAAATCAAAACTGTCTTTTTCATTTAGAACGGACACATGCAACTACTCATATCAGTGCAAGAGGCTCAGGTTCAAGCCCTTTTTCTGCTCACTAAAGGCTTTTTTTTTTTGGCTCCTTTCTGCTGGAAGCAGTTAATTTGTATAAACAGTGAAGCATTCACCAGATTAGAGCTCTTGCCAATATAATCTGGTCGTCAGGATGACAGACCTGAGAGGGATGCTCCTGTGCAGATCTCCAAACCAGACAATTACAGGGAAGCATCACAGCTCTGGGTGTCCATCTCCTCCATCAACTTCCTGCCACTCACTCTGCCTTTCTGAGCCCTAAATCCATCCCCAGGAACCTCCTCACAGTGTTACTGAACGCGACACATTTCTGTCAGTCAGCACTGTGCAATGAAATGCTGGTACAAGGGGATGTCTCTCACCAGCAATAGTCAAAATCAGCAGAAAAGGGATGGTAACTTCATCTCATTTTACATGCAAGTTCAAAGGCATCTTGGACTTCAAGTATCTGCTAAAAGTAGCTGTGTCTAACATTTGTTACTAGTTAGATTGAATTGCTTATCCGACAGTGCAACAAAATAGGCTTATTTTGTTTGCATGCCTCATCCAATGTATTTCTACGGTTTATTTTGATTTTAAAAAAGAAACAATACAGTTCACCAAATGAAATGTATGCCAATGTTTTCACGGAAATATTTGCCACTGGAGGTCAGCTCCACATTTCCAACAGTAATTTAATAACCTAACTATCATATTGAAAACCCCTCTGGACTCCTTGCAAAATAGAGGGACACTCATAGGTCATTTTAAAAATATCAGCATACACTTTGAAGATGACTCCAGAATCCCTTCTGTGCTATAGATTCTTGTTGGACAAATTGTCCCTGAATCTATTTACTTATATATATATATTGCATCATGAGAAAGCATTGGCTGATCTAGCTGAAACTGTCAGCTGTAGTCACATAACTGCGTTGATGTTTGGCAGAGCACAGCAATACTGATTGAGCAAGCAAAGGGATAAATTGGAAGCTACCTAGGAAAGATTTCTTTACTCAAAATTGTTTAGTGTAACTATACAGTTTAGAAATCCTCAAAATCAAAACAGATGCTATCCATGATTTAACTCAGTCCCACTGCTCAGCCTGCCTCAAACAATCATTTGTGCATTTCTTGAATATATTTTGCAGCTTTCAATGTACACGTTTTTATTCCAAATGAAAAAGTATGCTTCAGCCAGGTACTCTCCAAAACCAGACATAAACTTCAGACAAAACCCCTGTTCAAGTCGGCATAGGCTGGATTCATCAACACGCAGATTACACTGGCCAGCAGGCAGGCAGAAACTGAGTGTGTATGCAGAATCCTCCCTGGAAGCACTCAAGGCCAAGTGTTTTTCTGGCCAGTCCCACAGTTCCTGTTGAAGTAAGTTTGAGGCTGGGGCTGGACACAGCATGATGCCTCCTGCTGCCAATGCCACCACCTGCACAGCTGCCATGAAACAGCACTGCTGGCTTGCACTCAGGGCAACTTCATCCTGTAATCTGCTTCAGCAAAACCACTCTCAGCCCACTGAGGGAAGAAGATTGACGGTTTGAGACCAGGCTGGAAGTACCGCAACAATTGAGTGCCATGCAGAAGCAAGCACGACACACACAGAGCAAATCAGGGCTCTGCGCAATTGGAGGTGCATCCTTCCTTCCCGGCATCAGCTGCATGCCTGAAGGCACAGACAAACTGTCTGAAACAATAGAAAGAACAAATTCAAGCAAGATGAATCATTTCTTTTTAAGCAGGACTCTGGGTTTGCTTCATGATGAGGTTTGCAGCAAACAGCCCTGTCCTGGTGAACTTTCCCTTTCCTACTGGCTGGGCGAACTGTCCCCAGCTTGCTGAGCCTCATGGAGCAGCAAAACCTCCACTTCCATCCTCAGTGCAGCAGTGGAAACAGCAGGGCTGCAGGCCAGCTCTTACTGAGTGACCTGCAAAGAACACAAGTGAAGAAAATCCTGACCTAACCCATTTTGTTGTTCAGTCAGTGTATCCAGGCAGGATTCAACTTCTGTCCATTCTCCCTCAGACCTGCAGCATGATTAAGAGCCGTGGTTAATTTTCTTGCCTTATCTTAGAGCAACACAAATGCTTATGTACATCTAATATATATTTCTCCCTAATCACAAGAGACTATCATTTTATTCTTGGTTTAAGAAAACAGTATTCCCTCTAAAAATGCTGCTTTCATAGCTCCCACTATATGCAGCTGTTTTGGGATGAGATTGCCTGCAGACTCTGGCTGGAATAACAGTAATAAAACAAGAATCCAGGAATCTTTCGGCTGCCTCAGGAAACATGTCCAGAGGAAAACCCACCACTTTTGATGCTTCCTGATAGGCATGCATTTGTCTGTTCCTCCCACACCAGCAATGCCAGCAAAGTTCTCTTTGCTGCTGAAGTTAGACTTCTCAGCGAGGCGAGGACAGGGTGAGTTTCTCTGGAGGAAGAATGGAAAGTGTTTGTGTCCCTGGATAGTCTCTGGAAGTGTGTGGGTGTTTTTGCACTCTTTGAGGGCCCGGCTCCACAAAATACTTCAGCACATGTGTAACCAGAAGTGATGTCCAAGAGGGTCCTGCAGAGACAGACACTTCCAGCCTTCCAACTCCAGCTGGATCCAAACAGCTTTCCATGAAGTTTCAATTATTTCTTTTTTGTTCAAGCCATTAAAATAGCCTTCGTTCTGACAAGTGCTTGCCAGTGTAGCAGCTGAATTAAACTCACTTTGAAGTATAGCAGCTCCTACCCCTCACGAGGAGAAAAATCTATAATATAAGGCAAGAGATCTTGCCCTGCTGAATAATTCCTAGTTTTAATGTGAAAAACAGGATTAATTCAATGCCTGAGAGAAAGTTTGAGCAAAAGCACCATCACATATAGGGACCGCCTCATAGCACAGCTATTTTACAGAATTCCACTTTACACTCCTTGACCCGCACAGCTTATTGAATAATTAAATAGACAGATGACACAATCAGATTAAAGCGCCTTGAATGTGAATGAATATCAGTTTCCCAATTCCAAAAGGAATTTAGTCATGGAATCTTCCACCTACTGTCCAGTTCACCATATTCTGGAGAGAGCTGAAAAGCAGTGATATCCATGTGATCACCTTCCTGGTGCTTTTTGCAGGACCGCCCCCTTCTCATCTCCATGTAAAGCAGCTTTTTCTGACTGGGGTTCACACGTCATTAAAACAGACACATAATTAAATGAGAGACCTCATTAAAATTAGAAACACATTTAAACAGAATGTGGGATAACTTACTAGAACTATACAGGGAAGAAATCAATTATAGTCGGAGTAAAAGGAATGTTTTTTCACCTAATAGTATCTGATAGACATTGCAAACACTGCTTTGTGTTATATAAAGACATTGTGTTTCTCAGCATATAAACCATGTAACTGCAATAATGACTCACATTTCAGCTGCAGAGATAGACGTATATTTTCTGAGTGTGCCAAATAGTCAAAACACCAACTAGCCTTGGTGTATTTAGAAGATTGTGCTCAAATCACATGTCAAAGTAAACAGGAAAGCTAAACTATTGGTTAGGGGTCATTTTGTTTGCTGGTGGGGTTTTTTTAAGCATCCCAATGTTTGCTTGGAGCTCTAATAAATATTAAAATGAATGGATATGAAAAAGTGTTAATGATTCTTCCACAGAATGAACTTAACCCCATCTGAAAAGATGCTGGAAATCTTGAGGAGTGTCAAAGTGCGACTTTGCTCACATGTATTTACCTTCTCCCATTTTTAAATCCAATGCCTAAATAAGTGATGGATTTAATTAGGCAAGTTTTAAAGTGAAACTACAAAAGATCCTCCATTTTGTACTGAAAGCCATCATACAGAGGAGCTGTGCAGAGGCAGCCTGTGATCTGCAGTAACTCAGACTTTTTGTCAAGTGGCTCTATGCAGATGAACAGTCAATACAAAATACAGAGGAATTCCATTTCTCAGCCAAGACAATAATCACTATCTGCAAAACTGCTGAACCAGGTAAACTGAAACTTTCCTTGTTAAATTTGCATTTTCTACACTGTAAGGGAGCATTCAGTTCATTCACTCAACTACATCACATCTGATAAACATTTCCATCATACCTTCTTGGACTTGCACAATTAAAGCCCAAACCCATGAATTGTAGAGCCAGTGTGAGTGAGATGGTGGGAAAAGGGCAGTGGGAAGAGGATCACCCCCTTACAGCAACCCAGGCTTGTGCCAGATTAGTGACTGCATTACCATGGCCTGATGTTAACAGAAAATAAATTTCCTGTCTTGGCAGGGGATGGGGGATTTGACGTGCAAATGAGGGGAGAATAAAAGGGTAAAGCCCATAAGTACACACAACAGCAGGTCCGCGAGTAATGAGCCCAAGTTAGAAATGCTCCTGGAAACCCACGCTTCCAATGAATCGCTTTAAAATAACTGATTCGCTCATTTGTCATAAGCACACCCTGGGATCGCCCTCTGAAACAGGAATATCTTGTCTTCCAGCCATTCCAGGGAATAAACACACTGGGTTTCAGATGAGTGCTAGCCGGTGATGAATCTGCGCCCACCTATCAGCTGCATTTGTTTACAGGGGATCTGCTCCTGTTAAACACAGCACAGTGATAGTGCTGTTACAGAGGCTTTCCTGCCTCTCCATCGCCCACCCCTGGAAGAGCAATCTGCATGAGAAGATCCTTTAGCCCAACCAGTGCCTATTAACCTACTGCCCCAAATACAGAGGCAGGGTAATCCTTGCAAGGAATCTTAACATGTTTTGGGTAAGGCTATTATGATCAGCACCACACAAAACAACTGGCAGGAGGCCTGTGAAGACAAAGTCCAGGCTTTCAGCTGAGAGATGGGCTCACAGAAAGGGACCAAGGGGAGAAGGGAGGTCAAGACCTTTCCACCAGCATTTCAGCACAAGAAGGCGGGAGCGCAAGACAGCCTGTTCGAATCCCAGCTGTATTAGAATATATGGAATATTCAGGTACTGCTACAGACAGCACCAACTTTCACCAGTTTAAACTGTGAGGATCTTCATTGCTGGGATCTTGCCTGAAGTCTGCTCTTAGGCTTCTGGCTGTCAGATTTGACTTAAAACTTGTGTTTCTTTCTCACTTTGTAGATGCAGCATGTGTCTTGCTTGTTATACTGGGGGGAAGGGAAGGAGGGAGATGTCTAATTAAGTGCAAATAAGGTTCTCATGATGCAATACAGACTCATATAATGCTTCCCAGGTACCACTGTCTCAAACAACTTGGCAGGAGTTTCCCAGTTGCAAGGCTAGGATTTAAGAATAGCAGTAAACTTGTGTGGTCCTGCAGAAGCACTCCTTACATGCAGTGCTCCGATCCTGCCTTTGGGAACAGCTGTGTAAATCCACGCCTATGGCCAGGCTGGTATTTTGAAGGTAAGCTTCGTTTAGATTTTGTGTTTTTCTCCCTCTTAAGGCAGCCTTTGCTTTAAAACCATGTTCTTTAAGTTTATCACAGGGTGATAGTGCTGTCAAGCCACTGCAAGCAGCTGGTTTGTGTTGTGTTCAAGAGACATAGCTTAAGACTAAAAGAAACCCCTAAGTAATCCCTACAGAAAGCAAAGTGTGGAGGAGTACAGTAAACTGTGTCAAAATACAGGATGGCCGTTTCAGAGCAGCTGACTGGTTTGCCAGTTTCACTTGTGCTGGAAGACAGAGAATGAATTGTCACCAGAGCTGCAAGATGAGGGATGTGGATCTTGAGATCCAGAACAGGCAATCCTACAATTTCCATCTTTCCCAGGCCTCACACTTCCCTTCTGCCACGACTGTACTGAGTAGTATGGGGTTATCTTTCTAGCAAATGTTCAGTTGATGAATTTCAGCTGCTTATCACCATGTTTGCCCTTCGGCTGGACCCCAAAAGCATTTTAGCTTTTGGCAAAAAGAAATTAGAAGATGGTGCTATTTTATTGATTTATTAAAATAAGTACAAACCAGCAATTCCTCTCCGAAATGATTGCTCATCCCAGACTAAGTTCTTGCTACTGCTGCTCCTGGCCAAGCATTGGCAGGTGGCTCAATAAATTGTAATATGCTGCTCAATCTGACGAGGAGCTTTATCAACCAAAACAAGCTCTGCTGTTCAGCTCAATAGGAAAGTTCAATCACTCTTCTCTAGAGGAATCAGCCTACATATAATGTTTTCATCCCAAGATAATGTTAGACTGAAAATCTGGATTTGTTCTCACTGCTCCAGGGCTATTTTTATCTTCTTACCTTAAGGGTTTACTAATTAGCAACCTTCTTCCACACCCTTTGATGTCATTAAAGTATTCCAAGTGTAAGCCACTGCTTTCTGATGGTATCTCTGAGGGTGCGGAGAACAGCTGGAATCATTCGAAATCACTCGTTTGAGTGGTGATTGAAAGATGGCGATAGTTTTGTCTACACAAGCAAAGCACTATGGGTTCTTCAGGATGACTGTGGCCAACGGGATATGAAAGGCATTTACACTCAGCTAAATCCAGAATCAGTAGATAGCAGGGGTTAGCCTGGATTTTTTCTAGACACTGCAAACATAGAACCAGCATAAAACCACAGCATGGTTTGGTTTGGGTTGGAAGAGATCTTAGAGCTCATCCAGTTCCAACCCCTTGCCATGGGCAGGGACACCTTCCACTAGAGCAGGTTGCTCCAAGCCCGGTCCAACCTGACCTTGAACACTGCCAGGGATGGAGCAGCCACAGCTTCTCTGGGCAGAATCACATTATCAGGCAAGCACCTTTCAATTGTTTTTTGTCCCCCCTCCCTTTTTCACCCCCTGTTTGCCTTGTCTTGTTCCACATGTGGGGTCTTGCATAGTCAACAGACCCTCAGCATTTAGTGGCAAGGTAACAACAAAACCAGGATCCAAATATGAGGACTTCATAAGGACTCAGAGAAAGCAGCTGAGATCTTGGTATTGCCTGCCTGAAATTACTCAGTGTTTCCCACACTTTGCAAACCCTCTGGCTCCCAGTTTCTTACACAGGAGAGCTGGGATAACTTGTTTGGAAGATGAATTTAATACTGCTGAAATCTTTTCTCAAGTAGTTTCTTCACAGTAGATGAGGTTTATTTAAACCATAATTGCTTGAATTTCTTTTAATCCATGTTACTCATTTTGCTGCTCCATAGCATGAGTTAATTTAAAAGTCTGTCATTAACTGAGCAACTCATTCTGCAAGGTTCAAAACTGGAGATGGGAAAAAGCTTTCTCCATATTAAAAATACATTTCAGACCAGGGTGACTCTGACGTTATCTGACGGCAGCTCCTACTCAAATGTCGAGGCCTCATAGGAAAACCTGCATTTTCCAGCAGCCACTTTGATACTTGCCATTAATTGCCTGCTCTCTCTTGCATGGTCTCATAGCAGCTTCTTGCCCTTTGCTCCTTTTCATACTCGTTCGAGCACTTTTGTTACCGGTCTCTTGCTCCCCTTCAGAACTGTTTTAGAGAGATAGTAAAATCCTTGTGCAGATAGAAAGAACCAGATACAAATGGCTATGTGAGTGTATTTATGTTTATAGCATGAAGCCAGAGAACAGGCTGTCCTGGGTTCTGGTTTTCAACTGCAGCATAAATCCGTCAGCGAATAAGTTACAACCCCAGAGAAGAAAGCAGAAATGTACCAGCAGACACCGCAGGACATCCACCAGAGCAGCGTCTCAGAGGACTTGCTATCTCCTGCTCTCCAAAGGAGTGAAAGACGGAGGCTTTCACCCCAATTTAAGTAAGCTGTCATTTCATTTTGTTGGTGGGAATTGCAGAAAGGAAGCTGGGAGACAGTATCAGATAAGGAGCATTAAATAGCTGCTTACATGCTAGAGGTCTTTCTCGGCTGAGGAAACATCAGGACACTTTGGAGCAGCGTCCTGGGCCATGTGCTGTGATTGCTGCCCCTCAACTGGCTGCACAGCCAGCATTACCATGACTCTGTCCTCTGGTCTCCCCTCCTTAAAGCAGCTATTAATTGAATAATATCATCCCTTCTCAGCCATTCAGGGGGAAGCATCTAATTAGTTAACATAGAACAAACATTCCTTTGCCAAGCTTGATGCACATTGCATTTACTGAACTACAGCCCTATCACAGAATGTTGTTTCCTTCATTACAAAGCAGTCTCCAAAGGGAAAGCTGGCACAGGCAGCTTCTCAGGATAAAGGAGAACACATAATATTGTTCTTTTTTCCTTTGAATGTTTTTGTATGCAGGGCCATGCTAAATACAAACAAGATGACAAGCTAAGAGGATCCTTTTGGCTGATGCAGGAATCCATCTCTGTTCTAGTGGAAAGAGATGACAGCAACACGTGCAAGAAAGCCTGGCTGAACTAAAGCCTTAATGCGAGATGTTCACGTCTCAATACGCTGAGAGATAAATGGCTTTTTTCTTGTCTTCCATATGATTTTGCTTTCCATACAGTAAGTGAATTATAACATTGGCTGAAGGACAAGCGCTATCTGACTGCGATCACTGCACTGAGCTGGAAGAGGAGAGGAAAACTTGGAAGGCACAGAGACACCATCTCTGGAAAAGCCATTCTCCAGATAAAAGTGATGCAAGAAGTAATGAACATCATGGGAGGCTGAAGAGAGCCTGCCCAGCAGTTAGGGTGAAAGACAGTTAATCTGGATGGAAAGTGACCATCTCCCCAGTGTTTTCTCTCTTAACTGGGTTTGCACCAAAAAACCTCACTAGTCAGTGGGCTTCAAGGCCAAGCATATGCTTAAACACTTAGCTGGTCCAGGGTCTTGGAGGAATGATTTAACTGAAAGTTATCTAGTCACCACCAACATCAGTGGGAGTTTTTCCGAGGTTTTCACTGAGATCATGGTCCCATTGATGCTCTCAGAAAGAGGTAGAAGCAAATCATGAATAGGGTCTGTTCCAGCATTGTGCTTACACTACTAGAACTGCTCTCACAGAGTGAAATAGGAGCTGCAAACATTATCTTTCACCCTAGTAATATTTTATACCTTAATATATTAATTGTTGAGGTTAAAGAGATATGAAGTATATATTAAAAGCCAAACAAAATGCACTTGGTGGATGGCAAGATTCATGCTTTGGAAAGTCTTCAGTTTTATAAACCAGTTTAGCTCAGGTCTATTAAGAGCTTTTCCTGGTGAAATAGTGAGAGTATTTTCTCTGCTATAATCATATCAGCCTGTATTGTGGGTTAATGTAGATGAATATTACTGCCAGATTTTGTTCTTTCCCTGCATGTAATCTAATGCCAGATGGTTCTGAATGGGTATTAAATCCCCCACGTGCATGACCTCCCCAAGGTTTTTATCATTAGGACCTTAAAATAATTCAAGGAAAGCTTTCCCAAAGCCTGATCATAAACCTCCTAATGAGGGACTGAAGTCACCAAGAAATCCTGTTGTTAATTCCTGTTTGGTGTTTTTCCCCCTTTATGACAAATAAGGAAGAACTCACAGTAACAGAGATGCTTTTAAACTGTTTTAGTGGAAAACACATAAGAAATGAGCATTCAGGTTAACAGTTCAGGTTCCCAGCAGGGTCTGGGGATGTAGAAACTGATCAGCCATCTTCAGCCTCTCATATAGCGCACAGTGATGTCACCATCCTTCAAGGCAAGTAGAAGTCATTCTGTCAGTAAGCAACAGTTTTATTCACCATCTAACATAACACCCAGTGTCAGAATAAATCTGATCTGGTGTCAGACGAGTGGCTGAAATGGGACCTTATCTACACAGGACTCATACGAACACCATCCTTGTGCTAACTGGAGTTCAGCGACAGCTGCTCTATTCCCAATGATTTTCCTAAGAATCTTCTGCCCCTCGTTTGCACAGAGGGCAGGGTACATTTTAATGGTTTTAGGTTTGGTTTTCTACTTGCTGTTTAATGCTCCGCACCATACCTGATGTGAGCACGTAAGACAAAACTGTTCATGGCCTCATAGGTTTTATGTACTTCTCATTATCAGGTCATCCAAAAGCAACATAAATATTCCTGCAGCTAAATCACATCTTGTGAGAATAGGAAGGGATGAGAAATATTCAGAATAAAATAAAAAAGTTTTACTAATTTTGGGGTGTCCAAACTGTCCAGAAAACTTGTTTCTCAGAGGCCTTTACCCTGTGCATGCAAAATTCAACTCTAATATCTATTGCAACTGGAAATACGCAATGTCTGAAAACACCAATCCTTGGCCAAAACCACAATAATCATCTTGAAAGAGTTTAGTTTGGGTTACTGAGGAAACTGAATCCAGTTCAGCAGGATGGCATTCAAATGCATATGACCTTAATCATAGAACCATCCTGCCTTATTCTGAAGTCCCAGACTCACCTCTCAGTAGGTAGAAAGAGAAATCTGACAGGTAACACCCTTCCTTCAGGATATGGGACTAGAGCAGAGCCATCCAGGGTCGCAGGAGATGTACAGAGATAGATTAAAAATAACTAAGTAAAAAGAAGAAACCTGCCCCAGTACCCAACAAAACACTGTCGCATCACCAAGGTTTGTATTGCTGTGCAGCACTTTATTTCCTCAAACCAGAGACACTCTCTCACACTTAGGCTCATACCAGCAGCCACAGAAACAGTGTGTGTACAAGCATCTGCCCCATATGCTGGCAAAGATGCAGATGGGCTCTGGAAGAGACAGCGACTCTTTGCTGGAGCTCAGAGCTGAGCCCGGAACACTGAGCTCCAATAAGGCACTGGAGAAAACAACATCCTGATAGAATCACAGACTAGCTTTAGTCGGAAGGGACCTTAAAGCCCATCCAGTTCCAACCCCCTGCCACGGGCACGGACACCATCCCCTAGACCAGGTTGCCCCAAGCCCCATCCAGCACTTGAACACTGCCAGGAATGGGGTAGCCACAGCTTCTCTGGTCAACCTGTGCCAGCACCTCACCACCCTCACAGGGAAGAGCTTCCCAATATCTAATCTAAATGATTAAGCAACAAATCAGTTCATTAAACTTGTGAATGCAAGTCTACCTCTGCTTACCTGCAACATCAAACATCCTGCCATCACCCCTTATCAAGCCTTGTCTTCTTTGCTTTAATTCCATCCCTACAAGTTCAGATACTTGTAGACCTCCACGCCTTACCTCCAACCATCTCAATTTACTGCTCACTCAATCTATCTCCACAGGTTCCTTATCAGCCTCATTAGCGGATCGTTAGGTCTCAGCATCTCTCTGACTCCCCTACAACAACCCAGAGCCATTTTCCCTTGTTATGCTTCCTGCCCACCCACTCCTCATTCTCCCTTCATTCTCGGCCTTCCTTTTGTACCTTCACTGAGGGCAAAGTGATGCCAGTCATCCCCACCCCGAGCTATCTTCTGACCTGTAGGAGATATCTGAGCAAGTAAATTGTTTATGTGATGGAATACTGGCAAACAGAGCCAAAGCCCTTTCTGAAGTCAGAAGACATCAGAACTGGGAAATGGAGCACGACCAAAAGCAACAACAGATGAAGGTACTTACCCCCATCACCACTTTGTGTCATTTTACTTCCTAGCACCCTGGCCATGCCTCAGAAGCAGTAGTGTGGGCTGCTCAGGAGCAGTGCCAAAAGGGCAAAGCTGAGTATGGAAGAAACTAATGACACTGTGCAGAGGTTTTCATACTGCAGCCAGCAAAATCCTGCCCTGGGTGCAGTGTTTTACAGCTGCATGCAAGTTATTTGTTATCCCAGGCCAAGAAAAAAAGAGTGGATGGTTTCTGTCCATTCTTTAGATGTCACATTTAAAACGAACAAAGGAACAATGCTGCCACCAGCCCTCACCAGAAAGGGACCTGCTAGGGCAGGGAGTGGCAGGCAGCTCTTACTGGGTAAACCAGGCGCTGGGCTGGGGGACAGGCTGCGGGATGCTCAGTCTCTGAGGATAAGGAGTATTTCTGGCACGTCAGCCTGGCACCTCCAACGCACTGAGCGCAAGGAGGGGGGCAGCGGGGACAGGCTTTGCTCCACAGCACTTTTGAGACAAAGCCATTTTACTAAAAAAGGAACTCCAAGCACGTTGAGGGCTGCAGGGACCGTGCCAGCTCGAGCTGCACCCCTGGCTCCCGGGAGGAGGAGGCAGCAGGAGGAAAATGGCAACAGGCACACTGCTCTGCAGTTGTTCAGCAGCCCCCACTCCAGCCACAAGTGACCCTGGGTATGTCGTACAACCCACAGCAGGGTCGAGAGAAGCAAACGTGAGGCTAAACCCGGGGCTTGGTGGCTAATCCCACTGAGCAGCAGCAGGCAACTTTGAGAATTGCTTCCTGTGCTGTGTCCCCTTTCCCCTCTGCTGACACTAGATGTTCTTTGGGGTATGAGCCATCTCTCACTATGCATCTACAACCCACCTCCAACCCAGAACCCCCAGCTGCATGGTTACTGCTGTGGGTAACAGTGCTGTCAAAAGTAAAGCTCTCCTACATGGAAAATAGTAGCCAATTACAACATTTCCCTTTATAGCCGTGCTGCTGACGAGGTTTCCAGAGCACTGTAAAGCATGTTTTCTTTTTCTTGCCATCTCTCAGTGCAGCTTGACAACTTTTCTGTGTTTTTGTTTCTTAGTACATGAGTTCATTTTATGTCACTGAGCACTGGCAAGGACAAAGAGGCTTTTAGGTTGCATTAATCTGAATTGTAGAAATAACAAGCTACAAAGATTCACGATTAAACATGGAGCGTGCAATATCTGCAAAAACAAGTACTCTGTGTTCCTTAAAAGATCATTTGGGTAATAGTGACATAACCTAAGTACCCAGTCGCAGTCCAATTTCATCAGCAAATATGCCTCTGAAGCAGAACCATCTAACTTAGGAAAAGAAACAGAAGTACAGTCACCACTGGTAGGAGAAATTAATGCATTCCACTGAGACAAAGATTAATTATTGTGAATCACTCCAAAAATATATTTGCCCCAAGTGGGAGTAGACGCTCTTCTATTCATCAAGTTGCTTTCAAATAATCATTAAACATCTGAAGACAGAAGACAATTTTATTCACCCAAAATAAACACTGCTAAAAGTTACAAAATGAGGACCACCTTTTCTCAATGTCTTTTTGACCAAGAGTAGTTGTGCCTGAAAGTGGGACAGGCAGAACATCTGCTAGAAGAAATACGTATAGATGCAGAGGACTCTGCGAATTCCAGTGTAATTTTTCATATTAGGGTTTTCCTGTAATGTTGATTTTTCCATATAATTTTTATCCCAAGTTCACCAAATTAAATTTGTATTTGATACTAATTTTATTCTGCTGAGGGCCTCAGCTGTAATCTCAATGTCATCTCAAAGGGTCATAAAGCAGATTTAAAGCCAAAAGTTATTTCAGTTGCATGCTTTGAGGAGAAAATGAACATGGTAGTTTCAGGAAGGGCATGAGTGGCTGTCTCAGCAAGGTCTCTCTTTTCACAGGGTTCTCCTATTAAAAATGCTTCAGAAGGATTACGATTTTCTTTGTTTTGGTGGGACATGTGGGGGCTGAAACAGACTGGCAGGGATAAAAATGAGACATTTAATTTGCTTTGCCAGGCCAGGATGAGGTGCAAAGCAGGCAAATAGCATCTATTATTCAGTCAGCAGAACCCCAGATATTGTTGAGGTTGACTTCACAGCTACCCTTATCTGAGAGACTAAGAACACAGCCTTTTAGTTACAACCCTTTTAGCAAACTTTCTTTTCTCTAGTGTTAAAGACTTGCAATTTTTAAGGCTGGGTCCTCATCCAGTCCAAGCCCTTCTGGTAGGCACTAACACTTTTTCCATTACAAAATATTGTCCTACCCAAACATACTTTATTTGACACCAATAAATCAGGGCAGTTCTCATATCCAAGACTGAGCTAGGCTAATTTTTTTTACTAAAGCTTAAAAAATTTGGTGACTTTTCAAAGAAAACTTTTGGGTTTTTTAAGTGGCACAGTCCAGTACTCCCTGTTCCTGCACTAGCTCAGATATGCTCAGAGAAATGCATCTCTCGTGGCAGTTCTGACCCAAATGAAATCAAGAAACCTTGGAAAACTCATAGGAGATGGATTTTTGTGAGTTTTCCAATTTAAACAGGTGGAGATAAACCAAGATAAGTGTCTGAGACAGATCTCCAGCATGTGGAAGGTTCATCTGTGACGAGAAATGTTTGCCTTTATTTTTATGGCCTTACCCTTTTCTTGAGATAAGCCTACAGGCACTTGATTAACAGCGGAGAGAGTTATGTAAAAGAATGAATGGGCAAAATGGATGTAGTAGGAAGAATCTTTGCTAGCTTTCCAAAAGAGAGATTATTTTAATTGGCCAGCTAGTGCTGTAGGATTGGTTTGGAATGACAGAGAGAGCATCTTCAAAAGCCCAGCAATTCTGATGCTTTCCCCAGGCAGCAGCAACTATTAAAAAAACCCAATGTAATGCTCATTTCTGGTACTTAGATATTTCAAATGCGTTGTTTCAAATCAGCTCTTAAGTTCTTCTGCCATATTTATATGGCAAAAAGAGAAAGAGACAACATCTCTATCTTCAGAACAGCCTTCTCAAGTCACACCAGAGTTTGTTTTATGACTCCCATATACTCTGCACTTCTTTTACTCCATGTCTTCATTACCACCTCAATATTAGCAAGTGTTGCTAAGTAACATGCTACAGTTCCCTATAATTTTGCTACATGACTGCATTACAAGCACATGTTAATACTTCACAAAGGCAGTAACTATCAGCAATAACCACTATATTACTTTACAGGAAACAGCGGTACTTTTTCATTATGGCTGTATGTGTTTCCAAATTGCACCAGTCACCAGGGTAATTCAGTGTTGCTGGAGGCTGAAAATAATAAATTCCCTGGTGGATTTACAGAAATATCAATATTCCTCTCACATAATAGATGTGTGCAACAAGTTTAGCTGCAACTCATTTCCCTTGCATATTAAACAGCAAAGCATATTGGTTCACTCTGCTACTGGCTGACTGACTACTTGCTGTGGGCATTACATGGATTCATAGAACGGTTTGGGTTAGAAAGAACCGTAAAAGCTCATCTAATTCCAACCCCCTGCCACAGACAGGGACACCTTCCCCTAGATCAGGTTGCTCCAAGCCCTGTCCAACTTGGCTTTGGACACTGCCAGGGATTGGGCAGCCACATCTTCTCTGAGCAACCTGTGCCATAGTGTCACCATCCTCATAGTAAAGAATTTCCTCCTAATGTCTAATCTAAAGCTCCCCTCTGTCAGTTTAAAGCCATTCCCCCTTGTCCTGTCATTACATGCCCTTGTCCAAAGCCCTTCTCCTGGTTTCTTATAGCCCCTTTAGGCACTGGAGCTGCTATAAGAAGCATGGAAACACTAGTCATACTGAACTGTGAACATCATGCATCGACACGATGGGCTGCAGAGCTTAGCACAGTGCATGTCCTCCCAGGGCACTCCCCTGGGTGAGTGCTCTGCTGGGCACCGCACCCTGCACTGGGCTCAGCTGGACCACAGGCTCCTATGCACACTTGACCTGTGCCCAAGCTTCCTCAGCCATGGCTGGGAGCAGTAGCCATCCTGATCTGGTACTTGGAACAAAGGTGCCTGTGTCATTGCTGAACATCCTGGTGCAAGTTCAGTGAATCATCTCTCACCAGGACATACATCCAAATATGGAGGAGAGGGGACTCATTGACCTGAAGGGCCTTCCATAGAAATAGGAGGGCCTGGACCAGCCGGACTGCTGAAGCGCAGTGGGGAGAGCATCCAGGCTGGCTGCCCTTGGCCAAGGTTGGGGCAGTGGAAAATCCACAGTGGGAAGGAAACAACAGAGCATCTGGTATTTTGAAATGCAGATACAGTTTTTCTGGGGGTCACTAGGAACAGTATGAGAAATTCCTGTGCTAAGCTGGTGTCTGTCTTGGGGCTGAGCCATGAGGTGCTGCTGGAATAGATCCTGGTGGGGTCACTCAGGTCACTGGGGACCCCAGGCAGAGCAGAGCCCATCTGTGGGATCCTACCCTTCACATGCAACATCAAAAGGTTGGTGAGGTGATGCATCCCCCCTCCGATGGATGCTCACCTGTGCAATGGGCATTCAGCAAAGCAGCCCCGGGGTCAAACACCACAGCAAGCCTCACCTTTCAGAAGGCTGAGCGGCAGTGGTGCTCTGCCCCAGGCACTCAGCCAGCCCAGCCTCAGGCCAGGCCAGCAGGAGAGCACAGGATGGTTTCTGCCAGAAAGAAGAGAGGCCCAAAGCAGGTATTTCAGCAGCAAGAGCAGTGTTATTCCCTGGAGGGAATGCAGCAGTGCACCTTCCATGGAGGTCTGTCTCCCATCACACTGGGAGCAGGGCAGGGCTCCAAAGAGGAATCACCTTGGAGCAACAGACCGTCCTGTGCCACCATGGCCAAGCACCAGGAAAAGAAAGCAAACAGCAGCAGAGCAGGGGCTTTTCTTTCCATTACGAGACCAGCAGGACAGCAAAGTGTTTGTGTGCATAAACATCAGTATGGAGACAGAAGAGTGCTGATGATAACATCTGCTCCAGGGAGCCCTATGCAGAGTGACCAGGCATGCAGGGGCAGCCCCCATTCAGGGGCAGTGAGGTGGGAGGAGAGGTGGAGGAGGTCAGACTGGTCCTCACCGTCCTGAGCACCACCTGCAGCCATGGAGATGTGAGAGGCAAGGCAGGAGTCATCAGCTGTCTCTCAGCAGCTCCAGTAACTCCAAGAGGGAAACACAAACCCACCCTTGGAAACCTTTTGTCTCGGTTCCAAGGGCTGAAGCAGGAAAAACACACACAAAGGGTGTGTACGGCCTCTCCCCCTGTGCAAAGGGCAAAGGATCCAGCCTGGGATCAGCACCTTGCCTGGTGAACCTCCCCAGACAGCACAACTCCAGCTCAGGGCTACATTCACACACCCAAGAGCCAGCCACAGCTGAGCCCAGACCCTGCTGCGATGCTAGACAAGAGTGCTGCCATCCAACAATGACCACCCGCAGTCCCACAGGCACTGCAGAAGCATCTGCTGCAGCCCCTCTGTCCACAGTGCAGAGACAGCCAGAGACGAGCCCTCCAGGGCTGCTGCCTGCAGCACCAGGTACCGGGACCCTGCTGGCCAGTGCCTGCAAGGCATCCATCACGTTACCCATCCCTTCCACGTTGCAATGCCTGCAGGGCATCCACCATGTTACCCATCCCTTCCACCTTGCAATGCCTTGTGAGAGATACACAGAGGTACCAAAACAGTAGGAGGCAGAATCCCAATTTTTACTCTGAAAATAAATCTCTAAACAATCAACACACTACAGATCTCTTGTGGTGGGGGGCTACTGTAGGCCCATGGATTCCCTGACTGAAGACATGAAGTTAGAACCCAGTCTCGAAGATAGGACAAGGGGTAACGGGTTCAAACTTAAACAGGGGAAGTTTAGACTGGATATAAGGAAGAAGTTCTTTACTGTGAGGGTGGTGAGGCACTGGAATGGGTTGCCCAGGGAAGTTGTGAATGCTCCATCCCTGGAGGTGTTCAAGGCCAGGTTGGACAGAGCCTTGGGTGGCATGGTTTAGTGGGAGCTGTCCCTGCCCCTGGCAGGGAGGTTGGAACTAGATGATCTTAAGGTCCTTTCCAACCCTAACTATTCTATGATTCTATGTTAAAGTGTATCCATGAGAAATGAGGCACCAAAGGCATCTGAGTGGGAAAGCAGAAGGCATCTGGAGGAGCGAGTCAGATATGGGCAGTAACTAACTACAAAGGAAGAACTTGGCAAAACAATGGACTTTAGTAATGCAGTAAAGGGTCATCCAATAATGTGCCGTTGCTAACTAATATTAACCAATGGCTAAAAAGACACGTGTGTGCTAGAAAAGGTATATAAGTAGTGGTTTGTAGAAATAAAGGACCTATCTATTTTTTCTTCCTACTAAGTTACCGAAAATACATGTGTGTGCGATTTTTGGCCATCCCAACCGCTACAATCTCTAAGTTCCTGTTATCATGCACAGTGAAAGGTGGGAGCACTTGCATGGAGCTGTAGAAGACCAAATGAACAGTGAGAAGTGTAAGAAGGTTCTGATAAAGTTCCTCTCCAGGCCTGCAGTGAAAAGGAACAAAACCATTTTTCCCCTCAGAGGTGAAATTTCAGAACCCTGAGCCTGCATTTCTTCAAAAGGCTGCCTCCTGCTCTCCAGGAAATTACTGGACTGGCAAAATCTTGTCTGACTATACAGAGTGGTGATAAAAAAGAAGTGATGAATTTGTACCAAGAGAGACATGAGCAAATAAAGCAAGTATCAGCTATGTGATCAATCCACATACTGAAAACAACTGCCCATAAACAAATCCAGCCACCTTACAACCTGGTTTTCTACAAGAAGCAGTTTTTTTCTATCAATAATAAATTATTTTTAGGGATAAATCCCAAGCATAGAGGAATGTAGTAGGAAAAAATCCAAAGTTTCTGCGGCATCACCTGAAAACCTCAGCTATAAACCAGGGTCCCCCTAGGGCACATATTGCACAGAGTAAATGCTGAGCATCAGCATCAGTTTTGATTTCACAGAATGGTTTCTGTTGGAAGGGACCTTAAAGCTCATCCAGTTCCAGCCCCTTGCCACGGGTAGGGACACCTTGCGCTAGAGCAGGTTGCTCCAAGCCCCATTCAACCTGGCCTTGAACGCTGCCAGGGATGGGGCAGCTACAACTTCTCTGGGGTTGGAACCGGGTGAGCTTTAAGGACCCTTCCAACCGAAACCAGTCTGGGATTCTATGGTGCTGTGGGAGACTGTGCCAAAGGCCTTACAGAAGCCCAGGATAGACGACAGTGGTAGCTCTTCCCTTGACCACTGGGGAAGTCACTCCACCATAGGCCCCTAGGCTGGTCGGGCAGCAGATACTCTCTGTGTGCTCTCTCACAGCTTCCTTCTGCATGTCAATTTAAGAGAATATTTTTTGTTTTACTGATTGACTTTGTTCTTTGAGGACCCTGACAGAAAGTATTCCCTTAAACTCCATGGGAACAGGAAATGGAAAGCAAAGGTTTCATCTTTCCTGTAAGGTGAAAGTGACTTGTGAGCCCTGGGGTCCTCCAAGGTGCTATCCAGCCTGGAAGATGCCTCCAGGAGGGGATCTTGCACTTGCTTTGGGACTGAAATCACTTGCACCTCAGCCTCATGAGCTGCTGCTTCTGCACCTGAGGAGGTCAGATCTCCCTTGGTTGTGGTTTCCTGTGGTTCTGGGGGACTATGAGATGCTCGCTGCCCCCCTGACAGCGCCTGGACAACAGGGCAGAGCTGTGGGCTCAGACACGGGTGGTCTGTGTCCCAGCCCCTGGACTGAGCTCCCCTTGGAATGTGCTGCCCTCCACAGATGGACTGAGAGCTGCCCCCACACGGCTCAGCCATGATATTACAAAGCCCCATGCTGTCACCCAGCAATAAAAAACACTGCTCAGACCCCAGCCCTGACTGCAGCGGCAGCGGGAGTGGCCATAGCAGTAGCTGTACAGCTGTAGCAGCAGCTATAACAGCAATAGTTAACAGCAGCATCAATAGCAGCAGCAGCCTCAGCAGTGTGGTGCAGGTACAGGGGAGCAATGGCCCTCGCTGATCACCTCCTCCTCATCCTCCTCCTGGCCCCGCAGGCTGCAGCCGCTCCATGGTGAGCTCGGAGAGCAGGTGAGCAGCGGCGCTGGTGCAGCCTCTCATGGGCAGTGGCTCCTCTCCGTGGGAAGCCTGGATGATGGCTTTTCCCATCAGTGCTTTAGCCAGGGGTTCCTCTGTGCGCATGAGTGCTCCTGGGAAGAGTGCCCCAAGGGGCCTCATGTTGGCCCTTCTGCCCCTTGAGGGGTGCTGCACATGGCCTTGAAAGAGGGTTTGTAGCTGCTACATGCCAGCCAAGAGGTCACCAGTCGTCCCGGGAGCTTTGTCATGCTCCCACATTGTTACCTGACCCTCGCAGTGCCTGCAGTTCACTAACACAGAACTGGATCCCAACATGTAATGGCAACGTTTCTCCCCTGTGCTTGTGTCTAGATAAGGCTGGTGGCAATGGGCGAGAGGCTACTTGGCAGGATGCTGGTTTAGTGCCCTTGCAGACCTTGGAGCAGCCTGGGGGTAAGTCCTCAATGTCCCTTTCCTTGACAGAATCAACAGTTGTCAATGTGGCAAGAGCTTATGCATGTGCAATTTTCCTTCAGATCCTCTCCAGGTCAACAGCTTCCTAGCTCCTTATGCTGATCTTGTCCGCAAGCTTGAAAGCAATCCCACAGGTAAGTCAGAGGGAGGAAGAAGGAAAAAAAGTCCCTGGAGCAATTTGGAGTCTCCAGGCAAATGTTGGAGGAACTGGAGAGAGGACACGGCAGGTTTTCTGCAATTATTTGTGTGAAACTGAACCAAATACTTCCTGTTCAGGTCCTCCAAGAGCAGAGCTCCAGGATGAAGGCAGAATAACGACCCCAGAGCCCTCTGAAGTTCTATGGCAAATAGTGGAGGAACTGAGGAGAGGACATGGTAGGTCTATCTCACTCTGCTTTAGCTGTGAGGTTGTAGCTACATGCCTGGAGCTGCCATACCCTGCCCAGTGGGAAGGGATCGATCAGAGCCTCTCTGCAGCGATGCTGCTTTCATGCCTTGCAGAAGCCAGAGAGCACAGAGATGGGTCAGAGCCTCTGCTGCCAGATGTGGCTCCAGTGAGTGCCAGGGGCAGCTGCTCCCCAGTGTTCCCATTATGGCTCAAAGCTGGTCTCTGCAGATGGCAGTAGCAGAGCTGAGGCCTGGCGTGTGCCGAGATTGTGTCCAGCTCATGTGCAGCACTGCTCACCCACGGGGCCAGCTCAGGTGGGAATGAGGTCTCAGCGAACCTGGCGACCCTTTCCCAGTGCTGGAAGTCAAGTGGAGATGCTGATTAGGCAGCTTCTTGGGATGTGTTCCATTTCGTGGATGCAAAGTGACTGCTGAATGTGACGAATGTGACCATTGCTGGTGCTGATAGGGATGGGCGCAGGAGCCCTTCTCAGAAAGGCTGTTTCCCTGCTGGCCTGGCTGCAGCTTCTTCCTGTCCTCTCTGAAGGACCATTTAGCATCACCTTACATGGGACAAAATGCACTCATGCACTGCATACCATGAGGCAATTGCCGCTCCCTGGTCCCCAGCACTCAGGCTTGGAGTGGTGACAAGGTGCAGTGGTGATGAGGTACAGAGTGATGAGGTCCCCGGCACTACTCCTTGGAGTAGTGGTGAGGTGCAGCACCAAAACCTGATTGATGTCCTTGAGAACTATTGCCTCATGAAGATGCCATCTCTCTGGTGGGGAATGGTTCCATCAGATCCAACTTTCTTTCCCAAGGGATGGAACAAGAGGCTGTGCAGAGTGAGGAGGCTCTGGGAGGAGACAGCATCTCAAGGCCTGTCTCTGCCCAAGACACAGTGGCAACACAGGACACTGACATGCCAGGTAATTGCCCTTACTGCCAGATTGGGCAGGGACTTAGAGGGAAACTCCCCATCCTCCTGCCCCCTCTGGGCCTGAACCAAGCTGAGGTTCTACCTGTCGTCCCTGCTTTTTGGCAGTGCTGTCACAGCCTAGACAGGACCAGCATGGCCATGTGTATGCCTTCTATCCATTGGACCCAGGTACTGAGTGCTCTTGCTGGGGTCCCTATGTGGAAGACACATCCCACAACCTGGGAGGGACTGTAAACCGTGCCTGTGCTGGAGATAAGGCAGAAGGGGAGAGCAAGGCTCAAGTCTTTCCTGAGAGGGGTGACTCTGTCCCCTCGGGTGGCTGGGAGCTGGCCTGAGATGAGGGAGCGTTGGGGCTGGCACTGCCTGCTGCAGGGATGGGTCCTGTGACTGTGCCTCGAAGGGGTGGGCTGGTCAAGCAGCTGTGCCCCCCCGGCTCTCCTCCTGGTCCCCAAGTTGCGTTCACTGGGATGCCCTGTCCCAAAGGCAGGGAGTGGCCTCCAGGCACCAGCACTGGGGGAAAGAGAGTCTTTCCTGGGCATAGCACCGTGCTGCCAGCTTAGCAGCGGTGCACAGGCCATGCTCACCTTCTGAATTGCACCTGCAGGCGCTGACAAGGAAAGATCCTCAAGTGCTTCCAATGCTCGGGCAAGTTTTGTCTGTCCACAAGACGTGAGAAGGAGCTGCATGATCGGCACAGCACCCACCGTGATTTCCATGCCTCTTGCACTTGTGTTTTGCTACTGCATGTTCCAGCGACGGAAGAAGTCATAAGAATGAGTTGGTCATTTCCCCCACACACACTCTGCTTCCTTCATGCCCGCTCTTGGTACGAAGCATTTCTCATCAGGCTGCTGTGCAGTGGCTAGTGGGTGGTTGGCCAAGACAATCTATGGAGGTTTCTGCTGCAGTCACATGTTTTAATTGGCCTGTTAATTCCTGGCCCTCCTTATGAGGACCCCACTCTGACTGCAGCCAGTGCCAGCTCCAACACCCTGCTGGGACAAGAGCAGCTCCCAGGAGTGACAGGCAGAGGCAGGGTGAGATGGGGCAGCAGCTGAGATTGCACTGTGAGACAGGTGCTCGTGCCCTCTCCTGACATGTGAACCAGCCCAGAGGAACGCCCCTGCCTGCTGGCACTGCGAGGTGCACGTGTTCACCTCAGCCACAGTGTGCCAGCAGCTGCACTCATGGTGGCTTTGCCAACTCTGCACCATGCTGTGGAGGAGAGTCCCAGTGCCCCATCTGCAGCTGAGGGCCTCAGTGGCCTCCTCTCTCCCCATGCACGTCTCTGCAGTTCAACAGACTGCCCGGAAACTGGTGGCTGCCCCTCATGACCAGGTAGCAGGACCATCCAAACCATCACCCCTGAGAGCTGGACCATCCAAACCATCACCCCTGAGAGCTGGACCATCCAAACCATCACCCCTGAGAGCTGGACCATCCAAACCATCACCCCTGAGAGCTGGACCATCCAAACCATCACCCCTGAGAGCTGGACCATCCAAACCATCACCCCTGAGAGCTGGACCATCCAAACCATCACCCCTGAGAGCTGGACCCAACACCTAGAATTGCTTCGGCCTGGAAAACCATCACTCTCAGCCTCTCCATGGGCCCACACTCTCCATCCTGTCCTCACAGTGGAAGCAGCCCAGCACCCTGCAGCCCCAGCTTAAAGGGCCCCACTGCTCTGGCTCTCCAGCTATGACTGAAGGTGCCCCTCCGGGTTAGGGACTGGGGATGCGCTGACAGAATCTGACACACAGCTTCAGAGATCAGCCCCTTCTGCCAGTAAAGGTGGAAAGGTCTCACACAGGTGCCCCAGAGGAGAAAAAGTGAGGAGAACCTTGGCTCAAGCCAATGCAGTAGGAAAGACTCAGCCTTTCTCTGTGCAACAGATGAAAGCAGAAAAGAGAAACTGAGGAGTACCCTCCATCACCACTGAGCACGAGAGGTGATGGGATATGTGGTTAGACAAAGGGCCCTCCCCGAGTCCGTTAAATGGGCTGGCAACTCTCAGTTACAGCAACTGGTCGGGTTTCCCTCATGAATTCCTTACCATTGTCCTGCGGGGTCTGTGTCAGGAGAGGGAGTGACACCATACAACATGGTGTTCAGGGTGTGAGCCCCAGTCCATTGGCCCTGAACCTAGGGTGCCAACATGCAGGAATCCAGACTCAGACCTTGATCCTCGGGGCCACTGTCCCCGCTGCTCTGGCTCCCAGATCTGAGCTGATGGCAGCAGTTGGTGATTGCTACTTCACAATATTCCTTATGGACATAAGCGCCCAAAGATTGATGGTAGATAAAGACACATAAGAAAGAAGAGGTTCCACTGAGGAGACACATCATTTCTCTTGCAGATGGCAATGGCAACTACTCACTGGTCAGGGCTAAGTTAATTCTACCTAATGGACAGTCTGGCTTTACTTGTAGGTCACATAATAGGTTACGTATGGATGCATGGAAGGGTCACTTGAGGGTGGACTCTTGGGGAAGGTGGCAAATAGGGGCACCATTCACTCTGCTCCACAGTTTACCTCACACCAAGACATCCCTGGGCATGAACCTGTTGCAAACACCACTACCAACACCACAGCATATCCAGAAGTTAAGACACTTCACAGATTATGGGGACCTGATTTTCAGGATAGATGGGAAGTCCATATCCTCTTCTGTGTAATGTTCTCCCACAGGATTTTCTGATCATTTGTTGTCCTTAAGACCAAAAAGACAAGAGCAGGCTGTAGGCCAGCCCATAAGCACTCACAATGCAGGTGCCACAGGACAAGTCCAGGTCCCAGGAGTAACACTGGGAGCACAGAACTTAGTGAGACAGGTTTCCATGACCCAGGCTGGGAAGCAGCGAGACAGCCCCCATAGCACTCCTGGCATCAAACCAGGCTGCTCCTGGCTTTAGAGCACTTACATTTCTCTTGGGCACTGCAGCACAGCTGGCAACAGAGGAGGGACCCCAACAGTGCCCCAGATTCGATGGAAACCAAATAGTGAGCAAAGAACAAAACCCACGGCCACCCCTTCCCGCAGCCTCCCTCTGTGCATTGCTTCCAGTGCCGTGACAATATCCACTTCAGAACATCAGCTAAGTGCATCTGTTTGCCTTGCTGTGCCACTCATCCCTGTTCTAGGAGCACTCAAGAGGAGGGGCACACGCCAGCAGGCGGCAGCGCAGGTTATTCATCTGACAGAATCGTAAGGTTTGGAAGGGACCTCTGGAGATCTAGTCCAACACCCCTGCCAAGGCAGGGCCACCCAGAGAAGGTTACACATACGACAGAGCAAAGCAAACAGTGCACTTCAGCCATTGGCTGAAAAGGAAATAGTTATGTCCTTCTTCTTTAGTAACCATGTGTCCATGGAAATCTGTGTTTGATGCAACATCATCTTCCTCTTTCAAAAAGTAGTAATAGAAATCATTTCTGTATCTAGTTTTATATCCATGTTGAGGGACATCAATGAAAAACAACCTGGTGAGAGCACAGGAGAGTGAGTGACAGTGTTTGCCCAGCCTTCGATTTACATTTTAGGAGTCACACACAGAGACTGGAATTTGCTCTCTTTCTCACACTGAGGTGACCTGGGAAGTTGTCCTGGGTTAAGCAGCAGCAGACATTTTTCTCCTTCGCGGTAGCTGGTGCAGTGCTGTGGTTTTGACTTTCAGCCTGGGAACAGCGCTGATAACACTGATGTTTTTAGTTACTGCTCAAATGTTTAGTCTGACCAAGGACTTTCTGAGTCTCATGCTCGGCCAGGGAGGAGGGGAAGCTGGGAGGAAGCAGAGACAGGACACCTGACCCAAACTAGCTAAAAAGGTATTCCATACCACAGCACATCATGACCACTATATAAACTGGGGGCAGTTACCCAGAAGGGTTAGATCACTGCTTGGGTCGGGCTGGGTATCGGCTGGCGGGTGGTGAATGGCTGTATTCTCTTCCCTTGTTATTTCCATTATTATTATTATTATTATTATTAGTGGTGGTAGCAGCAGTGGTTTGTGTTATACCTTAGCTACTGGACTGTTATAATCTCAACCCGTGGGATTTACACTCTAGGAGTGGGGGGAAGAATGGGGGAGTGAGAGAGTGGCTGCATGGTTCTGGGTTGCTGGCTGGGCTTAAACCACGACAGAAGTGCCAGGCCCCTTGCACCCTGCACAAGGGCTGGACACCAGCCCTATGGCAACTCAGCTCCTTTTAATCCAATTACTGGTTTGTGTGTGTGAAATTTCACCAACACTGATACGTTCCAAGGTCATTTACATATAAGAAGCATGGAAACACTAGTCATACTGAAGCGTGAACATCACACCCCTTTCCTGGGACAGGACTGCAATGGCCTCCGCAGCACCACCACACATTTTCATGGGCTTTAAAAAGAAACCTTGGTGCAAAGGCAAAGGGCGATGCAAAGAGGACAACAAGCCACACAGAGAAGATACATTACAAAGAAATACAACGTTCAAGGCCATACATTCACCTGCAAAGAGGGGCTCCAGCTGTGCACTTTCTGGTCCTCAGGTCCTGTGGGAACTCTGGGAAAGGCAAACCCTGGTGCACCCCAAGGGGCGGAGAGACATCCCCCACCTCCTGTGCACCTCTGGCCAAAGCACATCTAACAATCACAGAATCCCATACTGGTTAGGGTTGGAAAGGCCCTTAAAGCTCATCCAGTTCCAGCCCCCTGCCACGGGCAGGGACACCTTCCACTAGACCAGGTTGCTCCAAACCCCATCCAACCTGGCCTTGAGCACTGCCAGGGATGGGGCAGCCACAGCTTCTCTGGGCACCCTGTGCCAGCGCCTCAGCACCCCCACAGGGAAGAACTTCTGCCTCAGAGCTCATCTCAGTCTCCCCTCTGGCAGGTTAAAGCCATTCCCCTTGTCCTGTTCCTACAGGCCCTTGTCCAAAGCCCCTCTCCAGGTTTCTTGTCAGCCCTGGAGCTGCTGGAGCCAGGCACTGGAGCTGCTCTACGGTCATCCAAAGCCTTCTCTTCTCCAGGCTGAACAAGCCCAACTCTCTCAGCCTGTCTTCATAGGAGAGGTGTTCCAACCATCTGATCATGTTCATGGCTCTCCTCTGGAAGGGACGTATTCACCTTAGTCACTGCACACGTGGTATTGGGAGGGCACCCATGGAATCAGGACTGCGGCACTGAGCCACTGAATCACAGGCAGTGATGTGACAACAGGGTGACTGGGACATGGTGAAGATCTCTGGTAGTTGTAGGAGCTTTTGTAAACTGCTTCTCCATGTGCAGTGTCAAGATGTCATCACACAGAGTGGCTGGGAAGATGATTTTGGGAGGCTTGGCCCTCAGTGCTTCGGTCATTAGTCAGTTTCTTGGGTATAGATACAAAAGAAGTCAGTAAGGACAAGAAGTCCTGGAGAAGGTCGCCTACAGAAAACCGATATCCTAGAAGGTTCAACAATAGAAAAACACTTACCTGAAGACAAGAAGCACAAAAAAAAAAGACCAAGAAATATTTTAGCTTAACTTCTGCCTGAAATAACTCACTGGTCTTAACCAGCAAGGACAGAATGGAAATCCACATCTGAAAAAAGAGGTGATGATGAAGCTGGAGTAGGAAAAAGCAAGACTCTTATGAGCTAGGTCCCAACACACACAGAGTTCAGAGGGAGTTTTCCACCCACATAAAATTTGAGAAGTCAGACATATAATTACTGTGAAAAAAAAAAGAATCATTTTTCATCCTGTGGTAAAAGAAATTAAAAGAAAACCAAATACCTTTAATAATTTCAAAACATCGTGCTTTGTCATCAATCTCCATTTGCCATAATGAGCCTTACAGGAGGTTCAAAAGCTGCAGTGGGTCAAAAATGGTCTTCAGGGACGTTGGGCATTTCAGAAACATGGTTCAAACTGCACGAGATAATGTATGTCTCAGCCTTAAACATATTTTACTATGAAATCCATTCTAAAGTGGAGACCACATGCATGAGCACATATATGTATACATATACATGGATAGAGTGCACATGTGTGTTCATACACACACACACAAAGGTATCTGATGTCAAAGAGAATGGAGTCTAATAACTATACAAGGTTTGATTTTATATCTAATATTTACATGTTTCATTATATGAGATTTCCTCTCCAGGAGCAGACTGGTTTGCCATGTTCAAAAAAGGAATGAAACATAGAATAAATCTTTCTGCTAGAATAACTACGTGATACTAAGCCCATGTTTTATCTTATCCTCAACATGTACTGAAGTTTCTTTAAATGTATCTTTGTAGCAGCCAAACTAGCCATAAATTAGTCATGATGATATTACAGCTGAATTTAATTTCAAAGTCTCTCAGCAAGTTGTTAAGGGTCTCTTGCCTAGATCACTCCTGAGAAAATTCAAAAACTCTGGTATGATTTATGAATATTGCTGAATTATTGGTGTATAAAAGGCTATGGGGAATACAAGCACATAAACCTCTGTTTAATCCTGTTCCAATAAAAATTTCATTTCTTATAGCAAAATAAACATGTAAATGAATGTTTAATGATTTTGTTGTTTTATTATGTAACTTATAATTTGCCTTTAAACGTCCAAGCCAAGACTCTGCTCATTTATGCTGAAACATAATTAGGTACCAATTAGACCTGTTCTGCAGAGGTCGCTTTCTTGAATGGTATTCATAATGCAATATAACAGAAGAAAGTCCAGGAACAAAAAGCCTGGCTTCTCCTTTCACTCATGTACAAACATATTAGGCCTATTGTTAGTCAATTTTTCAATGTGAAAATTTTTTTCCCTGAAGTTTACTCAACTAAGGGATAATTAGATTCCTAAAATTACTATACTAGCAGTGTTTAATTTCAGAGATGCTGGACCTCCAGACTTGTTGTATGAGACACATAGACATACAACTCCTGTTCCTCATCATATAGCCTCTCCCCATATTTGGGAAATAGACCTATCTGTATTAATACCTTTCCATTAACGGCAAACGACCAATCACTTACTGAAGATCCATCTCTCCTTTAAGAAACTGAAGTCCATGGACTTGCACAAGTAGGAACATGGTGACATTTTTGCAGGATCTGGCTATTGCTGTGTGTATGTACCATGCCCTACTAGCTTTCACAATAAAATGCAATGAAAATGACCCTCATACTGGTGAATGATTAACATCCAAAGGTAGTATAATTTCTAATTTATTATAGAAACACATATACTAGTTTCTCAGATATACTGTCCACATTTTTCAATCACATGGATTCAGTAATTCCCAGGCTTAAATAGGCTTCCTCTTGGATATATTGCTTGACCTTAGGTGAGTCACTTAATCTTTCTCTCTGTTTTGATGTCTATAAAAGTATGATAATATTGGCTCACATCACCTGCTGAATAAGGCAATATTCAACACAAACAGCCAATGTGAGATTAATATTCCTAAAGTACTCTTGCTGAAAAATGCTGTCAGTCCAAAGTGTATGCTACTATAATTGCAGTATACAATAGGAATCAGGCGGGCGGCCAAGCATATATTCTTGTGCCAGCTTTTATTTCTGCTACTAGACTTCAAATGTACATGTCCAGTAGAAAAGAGATTTGAAAATCAAAGTGTCCTTGAAACTAGACTAGAAACTTCCAACCAATGGGGAATGGCCATCAATGCCTCCCTGGGGCAATTACCATTTTTTTTCCCAGCTCGCTCTAATTTTCTTGCTTCATGTGCCAAAATCCACCATTCAGGGTTTTGACCCATGATGTCTGCCAAAGTCACACACCTGATGATGGCAGAGGAAGAGGTGACAACAATCCTACCACCTCTGCACACCCCTCATCTCATGCCTGCCAATGGTCCATGCTGCAGCCCACTTGCTGATGACTTAAAATACACAACGATTCTGTTTGCCGGGAAATTCCCAGAAAAAGGGTGACCGTCCCATCTCATGCTAATCTTATTGTCAGAGGTGAGCACTACCTACTTCATGCCAAAGTCTTGTACAGACTTTAATGCAGTATCTTCTGCCACAGAGCAGGAGGAGCAAGGAACTTTTCAGTACTGTTGGGAGAGCAGAAAAATATTTCCTATTTTAATCTACAAAGTCATCACAAAAGGCTGAAATTTTAGAAAGAATGAGACTGCACTTACACTAAATACCTGCTGCCTTGAATCTCCTCCCTCTGTCTTCTATGTCTCTTTAGTTCTAACTTTCTCCCATCTGGAAAATGACCTGAACATTTTGGGCACTATCAGGAGCAAGAAACAGCCCATGTGCTATTCAGTTACAGCTGGTCCGAGGCATTTTTGAAAAGTAAGTCACTTTGCTCTCACTGTTGGGCACAAAGGGGAACAGTGGATGAAGCAGGGTTTGGGTTTGGTTTTTTTTCCAACTCCACATTTCCCCAGGGAATTCCTCCAGATTTCTCAGAATCCACCCAAGCAATGTCATGGTGCAGCTGTACTACATTATACCAACTGAACATGTGTCCCCACTGCCTTCCAGGTTTGTACACCTTTGAGTAAAGGATTACAGCAGCATTACTGAGCTGTTTTGGCTAAAGTGTGGGTCAATTTGATTGCATGCTCTTTTATTATGTAAATGAAAAAACATGGGAAGTTAGCTTTCTATAAAGTGAACAAGAAACCCCCCCAATAACACCGCCTGGAGATAAAAAGCCCTAAAGTTGCAGAAAATGTCAACTCCAAGAAATGTGGTGGGTGTAAAAATCACAAATTAAGCTTTACATTCATATACAGCATCTTCATTTGCTCTGAACAATGCTCAATAGTGAGAACCAGGAACCCTGTGAAGCTGCCTCCCACTGCGGACATGCCTCCCATTCCCAGGGCTGGGCAGGAGCCATCTCTTCCCACAGATGCCACTTCCCATGGTCATCCCTGCAAAGCCACAGCCTGTTCTGCATAGCACCAGGGAGGAGTTTTGCTTCCTCTTTGCAAAGCCCTTTCCAGCAGGATAGAGGCGGTCTTGCTCCAAAAGCTGGTGGTACATCACTAGGTAGTGCGTGAATAGGTACCAGACCAGGTCAAAAAATATGCTTTTACCTTTGCACTGCAGAAATTTGTGGGGAGCTGTAGAAGCCAATGCCTCTCTCCAGATCTAGTCAAGGACTGGGGTTAATTCATTAGTCTTCGGCCAGACTAAATGACATTCCCCCAGCTGAAGGGGTGAGACAATGATTAATCCTTGTTAACTTATCAGAAGCCAGAAGAGGACAGAAAATGTCAGCAGTGTTGCTAATATTTGCATAATGCCATTCATTAAAAATCCACTGAAATTTGGCTCAACATCCAGATGAAAAAAAAAATAAAATTTGACCAACACAGATTTTTGGGTTGGGGTTTTTTTGAGCAAAAGACTTTTGACAAACCTGAGGAACAAAAATACAGAATCTATTTGGCATGAACATCCTCAGCTCTGCAAAGCCTCTATAGCAGCTGAAGATATTGCAGATGTTATAACGTACAGAATGCATAATGCATGGGGGGGGGGGAAGTGCTTTTGGAGCAGGCTGTGTTTTAATACATACAGTAGAAGCATTAGAAACTATTTCAAAAGAAAGGCTTTATAAATATTTGGGTTTATGCAATTTTTGTACAACCTTATGAATCAAGTGAGTGGAAATGAAAATGACTATATAAACTATATTTTCTATGTCATATGCTGTTTTGGAAGTTAACCTAGATGCTATTATGTCTTGCAGAGATGACAACTATGTATTAGGACTTATAATCTTCAACCCTGTCAGAAGACATTCTAAAACTCAGTCGCGCCATGGTATTTGTGAAAAGGAAATGCTTGCCCACCTACCTTCATGCCTTTCTCAGAGAGGCTGCATGGCAAATGCCCTTAAATCTTTCAGCTGAGATTCAAACAGTTAGAAGGAGCTACTGAATTCCTGCAACATGAGCTGTCGCTGAACTAATATGAACTTCATGCAGATTTCTGTGGTTGCCAGAATTGCCGGTTGGGGTGAACTTGTAGTAACAGGCTTGTCAGAGACCTGCCAAGGGAGTCTGCGTTTTTCTGAGCTTGCTCTGAAGTTAGGACACACTTGCACAGCTCAGCTATAAGCTTTCAGCTGGAAATGAGGCAGAGAAGAACCCAAAAGCAGCTGAATGTCAGGATAATCCCAGAGCAAAGTCAAACCTTCAGTGAAAGGCTGAAAGTGAAAAGTTTACCGAGGCCCAGGCTGGGTCTCAGCCCATCTCATCTGGGTTGAGGAAGCTGGGGACTCAGGAGAGATGAAAGCACATGGCTTGCTTGTTTTAATGACCATCTGGGCTGCCCGTAGCCAGAAAGGCATCTCCACCCCTAGATGAGAAGACCCACCTCCATGGAGCCACACAAGTGGAGCTTAGCTCCCACCAGGCAGCAGCTCAGTCCATCCATCCATCACTACCTACTTGACCACCATCACAGCAGTGAGGAAAGTTTTAGAGGGAGAAATCATGCCTTAATGCAGTTAAAAACCAAAGAAAAGCCCAGCAGGACAAACTTCAGATACACAACTGACTCCACAAAGCACATCACAGCTCTCGCAAACTTTGTCTCAGCAAAGACAATATCTGGTCTTGTCTTGTTTTCAGCTGTCCTAAATAAAGAAGCTGTTGCTGTTCCCTTAAGAAAGTTCATGGGAACAACTTTCACGTTGTTCCCTTCCAGTTCATGGTTAGGAAGATTTCCCTGATATTCCGCCAAGAGTTGGATAACAACTGGCTGATGAAACAAATAACAAGATCAGGCCAGAAAGAAGAGAGGAAATATTTAAAAGGAGGAAAGGGACAAATGAGTCTTCAGAGAATACCGGACTACAGAGAATGTGCTGAGCTTATGTCTGGTACATTTTGCTTCATCTCCAGGCATTCATGCCCTGTATGATTTCTATAAAGAGAGAGATTCTAAATTGGGGTGAAAAAACCACATAGGATCAGTTCTTCTGTCCCTGATCTCTCTAGACAAAGGATTCCCTCCATTGCTTCTACCCTGTACTGGATGGTCCACAGACCTCAGCCAGCACACCTTTGGGTCAGCGTCTGTATTTCTTTTTAGGAGTTGAACAATGCTTACTGCATGGACAGAAGTGGCCAAACCTCCAAAGACAAAGTCACCCAGCAGATGCTCTGAAGGCGGTGAGCCTGTCAGCATCCCCAGCACAGGGTCTCACAGAGAGGTGGTGCCATCACTGTTGTCAGGCACTCCAAGAAAGACAGCGAGCATACTGCTGGCAGAGACCAGACAGTCCAGACTTGTTAGTGGGGAGGACTCTGGAGGAGTTCAGCAAGAAAATCTAGTAGGAGCGAGAGGAAAAAAGACAAAGAGGAGAAAAAAGAAAACTATGGAAAACAGAGTGTGACAAAAAAATCAACCCTTTCTGTGTAAAATTTGTATGTAAATAATAAAATAATGCTCATTTACAGGAACATTATGAACAGCCAGTGGCTGCTAATTAGCAGCACCTTCCTAGGACCCCTTCCCACATCTGTGTTTCCTATTAAGACCGAGTAACAGCCTCTGGAGCACGCGCTGTTCTGTGTGTATCTACCCAGTGACTGGGAAAATCAGAACTGTTACACAAGTATTGGGAAACAATTGTCTAGATGAGCTGTGCATGTATTCACAAGTAAAACATGCAGCCATATGAGTCTGCACACACAAAACGCTCAATCTGTACGAGCAAAATAGGAGCTTGAGGCAGGTCAGTACCTAAGAGACCAGGCTCTGAGCTGCCAACGCCAATCCATTGGAGCTGTCACCGCTAAATGACAGTGTAACAACAGCCTTCCAAGAAAAGCCATGTCTTAATTTCTGCTTGAGCTGGTTTCACCAGCCTTCCACAAGTCCCTCATCTGTGAATCCAGAATATAACTCAGATAAGAATGCTTTTATTCTGGCCATCTAATGCTTCATTCAGGGAAGCTCAGGTGATATTAAGCTTTATAAACAATCACATTTCTACCCCCTTCTGACAAAAGTCACCTAGAAAGTTAAAAACTATCAGCAGCAGAGTATTATTTTCCTAATAAAGTTTTCATAGGATTGACATTTCTGTTGCAGTGTTGGTAACAAGGGAAAGATTCAATCTCACACATATAAATGGAAACTTCAGGTCACAAATGCCAGCTGATGACCAGTTGTATTTTTCTACAGCACAAGCTGACAGTAAACACTAGCAAAATGTCATGGGTTTGCAGCTTACTAAACATTTGTATTTTATTAAATATATGATATATACAAATATAATATATATTAAAGATTATAGCTTATTAAACTGGTTCACTGCGATTCTCTGTTTCTGTGCACTGATATTTTTTCCTGGGTTAACTATACCCATATCAATTTCATGGGCATGGTTCAGATCAAGAACATGTGCTGCTAGCTGGAAAATAGCATTTGACCTCTGGTTTTCCTTATCTCTTTTCGCGTTTTGTTTTCCCTTAAGTTTAAAGGCACTTTCATTAAATAAATTATCTCCTTTCTCTGGGGGGCTGAATCAAAAGCCTCTAAAAACCAGTGAGAGCCTTTCCATTAATTTGGTGGGGCTTTATATTAGACTTGCCATTAGAAACAGTAAGTGTGTAAGTATAAAGAAACTGAAGATAAAGGAGAGGGGAGCAGGAGGTAGAAATGTTTCATGAACATTTACAAACCTCTAAGGTTTCATTTGGCCTTATGTTAAGTTCAGGTCAAAGGTTTGGGTCAGCTTTTCTTCTCTTCAGTCCCCATTTGCCCTGATCTTCTTTTCCAGAGTGGAAATCCTGATGAATGCACTGTGAAAAGGGAAAAATTGGTCTGAAAAGCTGGACTTGAGATCTGCTAGGAGCAGAATGATGAGGCAATGGCTTTGCAGTTTGTTTTTATGCCACAGAGACTGCAATTCCCTCAGATAAAGTAGCACTGTTTGACTGAATCCTGCAGATATTTTAGAGAGACATAATTAGAGGTCCACATTACGATTAATGCTCTTGCCTGGTATCTGTCTCCTGCAACTCACCCCACTGGTGACAAACGACAAAGCTGAGTTTCAGGACAGCGCCGTGCTCTGAGGCAGAAGCAATGGATGGGTTTGCAACTTGTAAAACTGCTCACTTGAGGACAGTATTTTGTTGACCAGTGGCAAAACACAAGAGTCTCCCACAAGGAGATGGATCACTTGTCCTCCAAAGGTCACAGGGCTCCAGGATGGCAAAACCACCATCGCTGCCAATTGCTTTGTATTGACAGGAGAGGGGCAGGGCAGCAAGGAGTTTGGCATTCCTGACAGATATACAAAGACGACAAATCCATGAGGAGAGATAGTATCTTCAGGTTAATTTATTTTAATTTTTCTTTAATTTCTAGATGATAGAGTGGGAAAATCAGAGCAGCGTCCTGGCACATCTTGCAGCTAACTTCAAAGGTAAGTACAGGTTGAAAACAATTACTGAATTTAACTGTGTTATGTTAATCAGTTGGTCAATTTGAGAGTTGGGAAAAGAGGCCAGCTGGTACTTGGAGAGAAAAGGAGGATGTTAGCAAGCAGAGGTGATAAAATCACTAGCCCTGGGGGACAGGAGGAGAAACAGCTCTCAGCTCTGGAGCAGCCACAACACAGTGCCTTCTGCTTCATCCCTAGCTTAATGCTTCAGCCTTACAGCCCCATTCATGCCCACCTCAGCATGAGTGTCTGCAAGGCCACTCTGTAACCCAGGCCACAGAGAGCTGGGTTAACACCAAAACCTTCTGCGCTGCTTGGATGCAGGTTTACAGGGTGGGGCTGGCACATTACACACACTTTGGCTCAGATTCATCCTGTTAAATAATATAACCACAGACTAAGTCCCTAATTCCCTTAGAATCCTTTTCCAGCAAGCAGAGAGAGATGAGCATCCCCGGGGCAATCCCTGCTGCTGGAGACATCATTTTGCTCTCATGCCACTGGCTATGGAGGGAGCCGGGGACAGGTCACCCTGCTCAGTACATCAGTCTGGTCCCTCAGCCTCTGTCCAGAAGCTTTCCCAACTCAGCACTGGGCGAGCGACCATGATGTGACCACAGAAGAATAAATAGAGACAAAAATGGGTTTCCGACCTACTTCTTGGCAGCAAGCAGCAGTGAGAGCAGCTGCCACAGCCGAGGGAGAGTAGATCAGAACCACACAAACCACATGGATGGGTTGGTGAGCTGGGAATGACATTGCATCTCCAAGCTGGCTTTTCCACCTTTCCTGTTTGAGCCCTTTCTCTCTCTTTTTCTCCATCCTTGATACACAGACCTGGATGATCTCTCCCCGTTAGTTTCTTTTGATGTCATATTTTCTCTGTGTTTATATGAAACAACATTATTTGCCATGGATTTGAAGGCAGCTCAGGACGTATTTGCTGTCTTGTGACAACTATTTTGGAAACAGCATTTAGGAAACATTTTCAGCCATGAATATTTGAAGATTATTATAATGAACTCACTTTCAAATGAGTTTTTTTTTTGCATCCCAAGGGAATTTACTGCAAACATTTATATTAGCCTTTTCCCTTTCTGATTTCAGACATACTGTGGATTTATGTTATTTACATCAATAGCAAGCAGTTTTCACACTAGCAGGTGTGTTCAGTGATATCTGAACAACAGAAAATGCCTATTCTCTGAAGGAGTTTTCTCTTGATAATTTTTAATTTGTATTTCTAGATCATGTTTTTAATTATAAATATTCAGTAGTGTTTCATCTTCCACAGAAACATCTAATATATTTTCTTTACAGAAACCCAAATTATTTCCTCATGGGGGCTAAGCTGGCTTTATGGGACAAGCAGCCCTAAATACAGCTTTTACTCTTGTTTTGTCCCATGGGATGGTTTATACCAGCTTGGCTGAAGCCTCGCTCCCAGCAGAGGGACTGGATGCTGTATACTGCACACATCCAAGCAGCCTCCTTGTAATCAATTAGTAAGATGAGATAATTTAAAAGAAAATATTTCCTTTGTCCCATACAAATAACATTTTCATTACTCATTTCAACTGGCTAAACAGCAAAGCTGAAGCTTTTTCTTAATAAAAAGTGTATGGTCCTAAAGCAAACATCACCAAAAGTAAAGATGCTGGAGATATTCTTTCTGGTAAAGGATACAACAGAACTAATGGGGAGTTTTATCTTTGGGTCACAGGTACTTAGGGCCAAATGGAGAACTCTTTTTGAAACTCCCCTAAGGAAAATAGCCTGTTATCTCTGCTGACTGACTCCAAAGAAAATCAACTACAGTTTTACCCAACATGTCCCATTTGGTCTCTGTTCATGCCTGGGAAGGTGCATTTCCTGCATAGTCAGCCTGTTGCTGCCACATCCTCATGTCTTGAAGTAGCAGAACTCAAAGAGGTTTTTCTCTGCTGTGTGGCCAGGATGCTCTTTACACCCCTTCTGTAAACAAGCAGGACAGGTCCCGGCAAACTCAGCAAGATACATTAAACTCCCTTTGCACAGAGCAATCTTTTTCCATTACAGGAAATCAGGGAAAGAGGAGGCAGCCCTCCTTTTGTCGAGATTCACAATTCTTGGGCCTCCTATAGACATGGCTGTTCAGGGTACACCTAAAAGACCCCAGTACATCCTCAAAACAATTCCTGGGCTTGCTTAGCTTTAAAAAGCATGACTGTTGTCACTGCCATCCATGCCATTTGGGTTCAGATTTAGGAGGAAACAGATTTATTCTTTTTCTTTACAATTAAATAAGCACATACCTGTAAGATACACTCACAGCCCTGAAGTCTGGGGGAATTAGATGAAAATGGCTGCTGATGAAAATCAAATGCTGTGTGCTGGAATTCAGGGCCAGCTTTCCAGGAATAGATGACCCCAGCTAACCTCAACTGTTAGGAATTATTTTGGAGCTTGGCCCTGGCAGGTGAGGGGGAACCACGAGGAGAAGAACAAAAGGGTCTTTTTTCTGCCCCTGCCTCCTCCCTTCACAGAGCCGGGCAAATATGGTTTTCATTCAGGAATACAAATGTCATCTTCAAAGTCACTCTGGGGAGGAAGGGGAGGAGAAGAAGATTTAAAGAAAAATTAATTAGATTGTAATTTATCAAGATTTTTTTTTTACTGTGAAATTGAACCAGAGAGTCTTAACCTCTGAGTGATGAGCAGCTGGGGCAGCTGGTAGAGAGCTAACTTGCAACGTGCTTGCTATGCCGCAGGCTGCCCCTCCGTCCTAAACAGTCTCCAATACTTTGTTTTCTTCAAGGCCAGCCCTTTTCTGATGTAAATAAACCTGCGATCCCACATCGCCAGGAGTCCAGGGAAAACAGCTCCACCTTACGTGCTGTTCTCGGAGCGCTTAGAGCAAAGCAAAAGCGTCACTGAAAGCTGTTTGGGACCGCTCAGTGGTAAAGAACCATTTTTCCCCTATGTTATGCCCCACCTTGTGCTTCTGGAAGTCTCCAGGCAGGGAGCTATTTTTGTTTCCTCCAGGTTATGACAGCCACGATGCAATAGCTGCGTACGTGCTACAGCTCTGACAGCAGACGTGAATAATGGAACAGGGCTATGAACACAAGAAGTCACTCTGAGTGCTTGCTGTACTTTCTTAATGTATGTGACATTGACATAATACACCCTGGGGCATTTTGGATCAGATGGTGTTTGCCTGTTCCATGTGTTGGTTTTATGAACAGCAATCAAGTTGTGAAACACATGTAGGCAGCGTGTGTGGCTGGTGGCTTTCCATCCTGTGCATGGGTGGGGAGCACACAGCTGTAGGGAAGGCAACACTCCAGACAGAAACCCCTCTTTGCTATCAGAGGAGAGGGTTCCTGCTCTCTGGCATGGCTCACAGGTAGCTGCCTGGATGCTGCTGCAGGGTAATGGTGTCACACTGTCATTTTATCTGACTGTATAACACACACGGCACCTAGAAACAGCTTTCATGATATACAGAAGCTCAACCAGATACATCTCGCAGGAGCTGACATGTGAGCTGGATACATGCCTTGCCAATGTAAAATATTAAAGCATTGTTTCCTAAGCACACAAGCTGGAGAGGAGTGTTGCAGCTCAGCAAAAGGTGAGCCCAAGCCCCTCTTCCTTAGGCTGCAAGGCAGCATCCCATCAATCAGGTAGGGTCCACAGAGTTGCGTTCGTGAATAATCAGCACTGCACACTATATCTCCTCCTCCCACAGCTCCCCATTCTCCAGCAGGAAAATGTCCATTCCTGTAGGCAAAGGAATCAGGATTAATCCCTCTCTGATTTCCTCCTCCAACACCTTTTCCTTTCTCCCTGACACCCCAATTCCAGCTTTCATCCTCATATCTGGGCTATTTAGTCTAGAGGAGGGAAGGCGGAAAGGAGACATGATAACAGTCTACCAATTATGTAAAAGGTTTATGAAAGAGGAAGGCAAGACATTGTTATCCACATCTGTGGGGAAAGCACAAAAAGCAGTGGGTTTAAATGCATCAAGGGAGAGCTAAGTTCAGTGCTAGAATAACTTCTCTGCTGCAAGGGTCATTAGGCACTGGATGAGGTCGCCCATGGAGGCCAGGGGACCTCCACTGCTGGTGGGATTAAAGAAACATGTTAGACAAACATATGTCAGGAGCAGTTTGTGTAAGGGTGGATGAGATGACCTCCTTCTAGCCCTATTTTCTTCTATACCATGGTGATAACTGCCCCAGCTTTGCTTCTTGGCAAACCACCACAGCAGAACTCCATTTCACCTGTGGTTTTCCATATAGGAATGGCAATCCCGTGGCAGCAACACACTTGGCTTTTCTGAAGCCAGAATGTAGAATGATCCCTCCAGTCATCACACAACAAGCACAGCTATCATGCCCTGCAGGACCTAGACAATTAATCTACCCACTCCTAAATAATTTCATTGTCTCTTAGACAGTAGGCAAAAGAAATTCAAGCATCCTAAGAGCTCACTGCTGCTGCAGAGGACAAGGGTTCGCACTCACAAACACACTATGACTCTAAAGCAGGGGCACAACAACAGCCTCCCCAAAAGCATGGGGATGCCCCCACCAGCAAGACACTTGAAGAGAGTTACTTTACCCAGTGCAAGAACACAAAGATATCTTGGACTGAGCTTGCATTTGTGACTGGTACAGCCTGGTCCTGCACAGCCCTTGCAAGAAGCAGCATCTCCTGAGATGCTCTGCTCTGAAATGCACTTCTCACCAAATTGCACTGAAAATAGGACTGATCGTATGTTTACACAAGGATATCCTTAAGTGCTTTGCTGGACTGGGGCCTTACCCAGCTACATTTCAGGCTCTTGGAGGTCAGTAGGGATTGATTAGCCTCTCAGCATGACCTGGGCGCCGAGAACCTACACATGTCAAAATGAGGATATTTTACTGAATATATATAATTTTTCCATGTTTTACATATTCTAGGCAGAAAAGATGGTCAATAACAACAAAATCAGAAAACGGTCTTTCTAACCAGCAAAAAGGTACATGTGAACCATAACAGATATAATTTGTATCATTACTGCTGGTGAAGTTGAAGTAATCTTTAGCAAGGAAATATGGATCATTAGCTACTCGAGAAGATGCACCTGCAGGTATCTAAATGGGCATGAATGAGAAAGTGAGGTGTAAAAGGTAATAGCAGAATATTTAAATCAGATGAAAGCTATAAGGTAGATTAGTGACCTTGAAAGAACCAGATAAGTAAAAAAGTAGAGAAGGGCAACAATGATTTATATACTTGCCCTGCACAAATATTACAATGCTTATTGAAAGGTGTAGTAAATTATGAACAAAGTAGAGCTTTATTAGATTAGTGACAATGGAATTTATATAGAAAGCCTGACATCTTTGGAAAGTAGGAAAGAGAAATTAGTTATATATTAACTCTTTACTCCATGGCAGAAAAAGAAATGCTCACGCCTGGAACTAATCTGACTTACTCTTGGTAATTACACATCTGTTTCCAGATCCTTGTGACATCAGTAGAACTGATGTATGGAAAGCAATGGAACACCAGGAAGGGGTACCCTCAGAGATGCTAAGTGCTAGAAGCTGAGAATTCATCAAGGGGCTGTTTCTGTCACTGTGGAAACAGGTGGGAGTTTTGGGGTTGACCAAGAGGCTCCTAAACCCTTATCACAATTACTATCGTGATGGCACAAACCCCTGGTCTTGGGTCATACCATGCTGGTGTCTATAAAAAAGACAAAAGACAACAACCACCTCTCACAACCTTTAAATCTAACAAAGCAAGGCAAAGCTTAGTAGGACAACAATCGCCTCCAAATCCTATTTCCCACTGGAATTCCAAATTTATACTGGGGAGAAGGACATTTCTGTCTGTAAGAACAAACATTTTCAACTATCTTAAAGGGTTTTATTAAGTTTAAAAAAAAGGAAAAAGAAATA
The DNA here is from genome assembly GCA_028858755.1 of Ara ararauna. NCBI lineage: Eukaryota > Metazoa > Chordata > Aves > Psittaciformes > Psittacidae > Ara > Ara ararauna. Next base: position 4,870,416 of record CM054385.1, read on the forward strand.
AAGTCCAAACTAAACAGTTTTACAATTTTCAGTTTATGCAGTTCTATTTGCAAAATACATATATTGATTCCAGCCTGTTTAATATCAGTAGGAGGGACAAACTGGCCATCACAGGACTCACTATTACACATGGAAATACATTTATTATTAAATCAAGTCCATGCAGTGACTCCAACAACTTTTTTGACCTTTGCCATCCATAAAAGAGCTAACTCTACAGAGAAAACATTCTGGGGCACAGTTTGCACTGGTTAATCAGGGCACAGTCAACTGCGTTACTGGGACACACCAGACTGCTGATCATTAAGGTCTGTGCTTGTTTTTTACTGCAGAAAGAGTAGCTTGTGCTCTCCTCCAGCCCTGAGACTGCACTTAGGCCAAATTCTTACCTCCATCATCAGGGTAAGACCCAAGGAGCTGGCACTGTGTAGCTTGCTGCTCATTATTCACCACTTGCCATGTACAGGTGACCCGAAAACCTGACCCACAGCCTAGTGAGCCCCTTTGGATTTCTCTGTGTCCGGGTCAAGCCTTAAGAGAACAATTAGAGTGAACGAGCAAAAGTAAAAATGAATTTTGGGAGTATATTTCTGATCACTTCTGCATATTGCTTTTTGCTTCCTGTAAAAGACCTTGCTCAGGTGCAATGCAGCCAAAGAATGTTTTAGCTAAGAGAGGATTGCAGGTTAATATCCATAACTCAAAAGATCTGCCTACCGGGGAATAACAGGATGGCTAAGAAATCAGAAATATTCAGCAGCATCACCACCCGCAGAGAATAAATTTCACAGGCAGGAGAGTTCAGATACAGCTGTTATGAAAACATGAATCTTCAGCTCCTTTACGTTATTATGTCTTTCAACAAATCTTACAAGGAAGAAAAAAGTAGAATATGCTAATAATCCTCTCTAATTCACCTCCCTTAACATTTGGTGTGAGCAGAATAACCCATTCTGTTTGAACACTGTAATTCCTATGTAAATATTTTTAGTTATATTGTTTAACCCTCTATGGGCAGCTAATGAATTTGAGGAACCATATATTCCTTGGTTGCCTATTGTAATTTCTCACCAGCATTAGTTTGAATTTAGCTGGCAGCTACCTTCTTTTAAAAATCATCATTAAACCTCTTCCCAGCACATGTGTGATCTGGACAAAGAGTTTTCCTAGTCCTGCCTCCATGTTATTCAACATCTCATCCTACATTATTCAAGGCTTTAGTATCTAAAGACTGGAGTATTTCAGCTCTTCCATCTGTAAGTAGTGAAGGATAAACCCGTATTTATTGGTCCACAACAGCTGCTGTCCTGTAGTGAGCTAATTACACATATGCAGAGAAAGTAGTCCCATAGGACATGGGGTGGCAACTTCAAATTAGGCTGGAAAGGCAAATACTGGGATGGGGTCTGCTGCTTCTGCGCAGTGCTGACACTGTCTGCAAACATATTCTTTTGCCATAAGAAAGAGCAAAATGGAAGCATGAGAAAAAGGAGGACCACCCCATTAACCCCACACTGCATCCTTCCCCACCACACCCTCATGAGGAATGGAAACCCAGCTTCACCCTCACACCTGCACAACCTTCCACTGGCCTCATTTCCTCTCTCCTCCGCATCCTCCCACAGAAATGGGTCTATCTGTTAAACAGAGGTTATGAGACTGGCTTTTTTTGGTGAAATATTTAAGATGGCCTGTGTCTGTATATGAAAATGGGGGATTAGTTTTCCTGCAGTATCTGCATTTGGTGAAGATTACAGGAAACTATTTTGTAAAGGAAACCCATTATTCTTTTGGTCAATTATTGCCCTTACAGTCTCTTCTTCCTTGCAGGCAAGCCTCATCCAGATTTCTCCATGGGATATTCAATATATGAATTCATTTTCTGATTTAAATGAGAAAAGGAACCATATATATTAATGAACACTAAATATTTTTGTCCTGATGGTGCAAAAAACTGTGTTGATCACACAGCAGTGAAACATAGAGCTAAAAAAAACACCAATACAGGAAAAAATGTTGTTTGAATCCGTCACAGTGAAACAAAACAGTCAATACCACCTTAACATGAAGCATAAGAATGTCAAAGTAACACCTGCCTGTGAAATGGTTGATTTTTATTAAATTGTTCCCTACTGAAAATGGTCCCATAGAAACTTTTAACTCTGCTTAATCAGCGCCAAAAAAAGGGGAAGGGGGAAACCTCAAAGAAGATGATTCTCATTTCCTTTTCTAAATGAAAAATGTCCATTTCATGAGGGGAAGGTCAGCTGTTAGGCAGAGTGCTGGTGCACTTTAAAGAATTTAAAATCTGCACCTGGAATTCCTCACATCCTAAATATTCCCCTCCCTTAGCCCGGCTGAGAATTGCTGTTTAAAACTACATCTTTGATCTTTGTCCTTCCATTACTCAGAGAGTTATGTCTTTCTCGCTCAGAATTTACTCTTCCTGTAACATTTCTGGATTATATATGATAAATACTGTTTTATGTCATAATCCCAGCTAGACAGCTGGAGAAGTGTTAAATAGATATTGTGACATGTCCAATCAATAGCCTTCTAACCACATTAGAAATGACCTCTAATTCAGTCCAATAAATATTGCAATAAATTTGGGGTTGTCAGTACAACTGTATAAATATCAGTAACAAGACAGAGCAGAAAGGACCATACCAAAGAGCTTTGATTTTGGAAAAAGTCCATGTGCAATACTTCATTCCCCTCAGGGGAAAAAACTCTAAAATTATTCAGCAAGTAATAGAACATGGGGAAAGGGAGAGATTATTGAACAAACTGCAGTGTATTTAGATGAGAAAAAATGAGGCAATGCAAAGCATGGCATGTTGAAATAAACGTCTATGTGAGTTCTGCAATCTTTGCATGCATTAAAAGAGCAATAATTTTACACCTATTAATTAGCTGCTATTGCCAATACCACTGAACAAGACAGACAGACAAGTACCTGTTTCTTCCAGACTGCATCTTGTATTGTCTGCCAAAACTTCTGACAAATGTTCCACGTATTTGGCTCACCACATAGTAGCCTTATCAACACCCGCCACAGCAGCATTTCTTCACCTTCCACCCACATTTACCATCCTTTGGACGACAGAAGCTAAGAGCATCTTAGCTTGAAGTGGCTACTGTGGCCCTGGCAGGAAGGAGAGGTCTATCCCCACCTCACATGCCTGATGCCAGTGTCTGTGGGTGCACCACACGGCCGATCACTGAGCCTTGACTAGTGCCATCACCCTGTGCTGCCCCATCAGGAGCTAGGTTGTTCATCTATGCTCAACTACAGAGAAAAACACTGCATTTCCGCTGCTCAAGTTTGGACATCTTTAAGGGACCTCCCTGGTTTTGCTTTCTCATTAGCAGAAATACCATTCACTCAATTATTGGTGACGACAATAGCTGCCACAGTCCTATGTTTATTCTAGTCTGTTTAGTTTAGCTTGGCTTAGTTTCGTTTCTGTTTATAAACTTAGCAACAACAACAATAACAACAAAGTATTCTGTTCAGAGGAGTCTTTTAATACCACTGTGCGCTCCCTATTTATATCCTTCCGGAGCCCTGGGATCAGAAGATAATACTACCTGTTTCCCCCCTTTAAGTCCACTTATAGACAAGTTATGCAATAGCTCACTGTTAGACAAAGGATATGCATAATCTAATACTTTCCACAGGGTCAGGCTAGTGGGTCATGTACTCTACCTTGGTTTCTGACTACTCAGTTCTGCTAAAGTACTTTGGAAGCACTCAGTTAAGTTATGAGAAAGGGGGAACGTTTCTTCTGCATTCTACTTCAGTCATCAGCAATACACATTGAAGGCAATAAAGGTTGTCGAAAGGAACTGAAGTTTTGGGCAAAGCACTGTAGATGTGAAACCAGCAATTTTCTGGGAGCCTACAGATCACAGCAGAAACATATCTTGCATGCTTGCACTGGCAGCACAGTTACCTTATCTCCTGTTCCTTGGGACAACATCACAGTGAACTTGAGTCCTCAGGGGCTATGTTGATTGACAAGAGCTTTCCAAGAGTTGACATACCTGCAAGAGAACAGACCAAAGCTGGTTACTCTAATAGGTGATACCATTGCACTTTCAGTTCCCTCCATGGTTGTCCAGCCTTAGACTGCCCCACGCTTTTCCCACACATCCATGAACGTCTGCAACATTTTCTTGCATTTGACAGTCTCCAATCTCTGTAGATGTCTAAGCATAGAAGGAACTGTCTCAGACCTGCTCAGATTTCATATGGTGCCATCAAAATCTATTCAGTCTTCTCCACTTATGACCACTTTTCTGCCCAGGGAGGAGTATGACACATACATAGGTGCTGATCACGTATGGCTGTTTTCTCCAGGTGGGATTTAGCTGTTAGTTTTACAAATAAACAGAACACAGACCATATTGACACACTGTCCTGTTCTATCCATGCGGTATCCCAAAGAGGGACAGCTTTTGGAAAAAGTCTGAGCTGCCTCTTGAGCAGTGAAATGTTCTCAGCAAAGTATGGGGCAGGCAGATTTGAAGAATGTAGGTACAGAAGTTCCTCTTTCCATTGACTGTTTTAAAGCGCAGTATCATCAAACATGGAGGGTACATGCAGGGAAGCACGAGCCTCAATTAATAGGTCAGAGCCTGCACACATCTAATTATAAACCCATTTGGCCCTAGCCTAAACATCCTAATCTTAGTCACCAAATATACAAGTCTGCCTGGAGCGACACAAAACAATGATAACCCGTACTGTGTTTTGCCAGCCTCAAACAATCCATATTGTTCTTTCAGTTATCACAGTTTATTTTTTGGACATTGTGACTCCAGAGGCTACTTGCAGAGCAGTAAAGCACCACAGAGAATATGTGAAAGGGCAAGTGAAACCTTTTCAAAGTTTTCACTGTCTGTCTCTGCGTGATGTGCTGCAAAGGTCAATTTGTTTTGAAATCCTCACTTTCAATTTGCATTACTGATCAAGCTAGTAATTATAAATGTTAATCTATTCTTCAGTGGCCTTAAATTCAGAGATCGGGACTGCTCAGCTAAATAAAAATTCCATCTCTTCTTGTGATTTATTAAGACTTGAGAGATACCAAGAAGCCACTAAGTTAGAGCACTGATACAAGCATGCTTTCAAGGCACATCCTTAATTAGTTTTAAAGCAGGACGGACCAATTTATATCACTTTGATTTAAATCAGTTTTCTTGATTGTGGTTTAAATCAGAACCAGGAAATAACAATTTAAGTAACTCAATTTGCATTGCAATTGTGCCTTCTAACAGATATTCATAAGAGTTATTCTCAGGGACTGACAACTAATTAGAATGTTTAATTGCACAGAAAGGTGGCTTTGAGGTTGCATTTAATATTTGTTTTTGTTAACTAAGAGAATACATTAAAACCACGCTTACATCACCGTATACCTCAGCATTTATTTTGGAGTTTTATTTTTACATTTGATTTGGGAGAAAACAGGACATAGCGTTTTTAGTCACCTGATGAACTTCTTTAGTGGATGCTTTGTGTCATGCTGCTTCTGAGCAACAATATCCAGAAGAATGTAATTGTTTAAGTAGAACTACATTGTGTCATGCATGTTTTAGGAAATATTATCAAAATATTCCTTGGATTTCAAGGTAGTTGGTGCATCTAAGAGTGCAAATATTATCAGCAAATAATCAGCTGAGCTATTTTTTCCTTGCTTCCATGTTCTGCAAGATCAGAATTAGTCAGAGACACACCCCACCACACACACCTTTTGCTCATAATATGGGAGAGAATAAACAAATTTTCCTGTTCGTTCAACTCCCAGTTCTTTTCCCAACTTGGAATATTCCAGTCATTAAGTGATGTAAAACAGATAAAATAGAAAGAAAAAAAATGTTATTTTTTGCACCTGCAAAAAAGGCTACAGCTGTCAAAAGCTAGTTTGTTACTCAAGAAGCTCCAATTCCAGGTGTCTAACTAGTAATTTCTCCAATTTAGTGATTTGACATTCTTCAGTTGAGTTATTCACTGCCAATATTCTGTTATTTTTATGTACGGGTTCATTAATAAGAAAATATAATGTTATGTTAGGCATTCAAAACACATTCAGGCTGTCATCATCCCAGAATATGTGTTCAAGTGTAGTTGTAAGAAAAGAGAAATATTAATTTGAAAACTAAAAAACCCCATGGATGTGTGTTGTAAAAATACACATAGGGTTCTCATCACTAAGGGACAACTGACAAAAGGACAAGAAGCTGAACAGATTAACTCACAGCTGCTTAAGAGGGAAGCACAACAAAAGCACTCCACAACCTGAATGTTGCTATGCACAGGACAGAATTGTCTTACCAACAGAAAGAAGAATTGAAGATCATGTTTTGTTGCATGATAAAGTATGATTTGTAACAGTTGCACCTAATAGAGATTTTTCCCTTGTAGCTATTTATACCAGCCTGGAAATAAGCTCTTTTCTCTACACATCATTATTCTCAGATATAACAGAAAGGGCACAGCTCTAAAATCAAAATTCTTTATTAACCCAAATACTTATTCTAAATTCTAACCCTCTACATGATTAGAAATTAGTCCACTAAATTAATGTGACTGCAATGAAAGGGAACTTTCCAACTCAATTACTTGGTACAAGTCTAGAGCATAGTTTCTTAACCCAATGACTTGTTTTGTTCTCATCCCCACTGGCAGGAGCAGGACATCAACCCTCACTGCTCATAGAGGCTGCCAGGAGGGCAGGACTGGGGCGTACTCACCTCCACCTCTGGGCAATGGCACTGTAACTCCTCAAAATGAGCTTTGGAGCTGTTCTCAATGCTATTCTCAATATTTCGTGCTAGGAAATCCTGTTCCATGGACCAAGACTTTGCAGTGTAACAGAAGCCCATCAAGGGAGCTCCACACTGCAGTCTTCACTGTGGGTTCACACTAGATGTCCTTTATGCTACAAGCTCTGGGGGCTGGCTAAAATATTACACTCATTTTCAAACTGTTTTCTATCATAAGAGACATTTGTTTTAATTTCTGCACTGAAGTGTTGAAGGTGATGTTGAAGATGCCACCTAGTACCCTGTTACCAGTGCTAAGCTGGTCCTTAGCTCCTGGAAAAGGATTAATTCCCCTGTAAGACAAGGGTTGGAAGCTAAATTAAACAAGCAAGTTAGCTTTTCACCAGTTCTGATTTTACAGCACAGGAACATGCATGTCAAAAAAGGACCAGGCAGGCACACACCTGGGAGGGAGCAGGATGAAATGTCCAGCTAACTTTCTGTAAGGCCATAAAGAGACTAAAGAGATGTGCCAAAAACAGTAACTGAGGAGCTGTGACCATGCTGCAGCTAAGGATGCACGCCCACGAGTTCCCCTTACATCTCCCTTTCTGCTGAGAGCCACTGTACTTTACAATTCCCATCCACAAGTATCAACCTACCTGGAAATGACAACTCAGATGTGCAGAACAGACAAAAGGGATCAGTAAATATCTCAGCCATGTATTTGGACTGAGTTATTAATTCCAATGAACACTCAAGACAAATTAAATACTTTAAAACCTTAGTGAGTACCTACATAAGTTATGTCTGCTAAAGCCATCAAGTCTGCAAAACTTGCTTAGGAAGATCATAGCAGGGGAAGCTCTTAACACACTGATGTAATTTTTAATGTTTTGGAAAACATAGGAAATTCCAGCAATCATTGAATCCAGTTTGAAAGCCTTTTTGAAAGACGTGCATTAGTCAAATATAAGCCATTAAGTAAATACATGGAAAACCTTAATGCCCTTGAAGAAATAAACAAGTGATATATACCATTTCAGACTAAACAAAATAGCTGTTCTCTCTTAGCCTTGCACTATGTTTGAAATCATTGGAAAGCAATCCTAAAGAAAAGTTTGAATTATTAACTAAAATGTGAGAAATGGTTTTCTCCCTACAACTCATGCCCGAATCAGTGCAGAGCATCCTAAAGCCTGACCTACCATCTTGCTTTAATCCATTCCTGCTGATAGTGGAAAAATGCTATACAAAAGCCCACTGTATCTGGTCACCAGGAAATCACTGCTCTATAAGTGGATCCCTCATTGGGATCACAAATCAGGCTGCCCCTCCCAGACAGTACTTGATGAGGCAGATGGGGAGATATCTGAGGATCCACTGTACTCCCCCTGACCACGGCAGTGAGGCAGATCCCCATTGAAACAAGCTTGGCATGCACCAAAAGAGCCAGTGCTCAAGCAACAGCGAATATGGTACGTTTCATCCCAACCTGACTCAAAATTCAAGTCTGCTCTCCTGCATTGTTGAGAAATCGGGTAAATGGTGGAGGCAATCAAAATGCCTTTACTAGTTAGATACTTCACCTCCTGTGTGGGGAGGGAAAACAGCAGAGTAGAACTAGCTGACATCAGGAAAATCGAGAAGCTGTAATTCATACAGAATTGGCCCAGAAATAATCAGATTCCTAACTCTTTATTTGTTCCTGGACCAGATCCATTCTGACCAGATAAACTCCTCCTCAGTACAATACACAGCTTTGCACATTGGTGTAATGAAGTGATGGGTCACACTGGTGCTATCGTATCCAGGATTTACAAGGAGACATCATTGCCTGAGATCAGGAATTGGAGGGGCAGAGATATTTCAGTTCAGCTCTGCAAACATGTCTGTAAGACATGTTTAAATGGGTGGGATGAAATCAGTCAAATTAAAGTGCCGTGCATGGGTGTATCTCCAGTGATCTCAGAGCGATTCCAGTGCACATCAGTACAGGATCTGACCGGTTAGGAATTAATGCATGAACCGGGTATGTCTATTACCAAAAGCAGGCGCACCTCCTACAGGTAACTCAGAATATTTCCTCTCCTTTCCTGAGTATAAAATGCTCAGTTCAACTACAAAAGCTGCCTTCCCTGCTGATCACCTCTTGTCTCTGTTCACCATGTCACCTGCATTCTTCATTCAGCAGCAGCTGTGCAGAGTTGGTCAAACACTCCAAGTTGTTTGTCAAAATTTGGCTAAGGCTTTTCATCTCCCTGCTTTCCTGTGAGGTGCCCAAACATAAGTCATCTCTGTTGGCTTTTGAAGCAGATTAATTCAGAGCACAGCTTCAGAACTGGCAGGTAATCAGTTAGCTGGAGTTTAAAGTGAAGTATTTTTCCCAAGCAAGGGCAACCCAAAGGTGGCAAAGGTATTTCTGAATTAGCACATTTTAATATAGGTAATACCTTTCCTAGAGCCACATCTCTAATGCCACCTCATGGGCATTCCTTCACTAGGGGTGATCTGAAAAGCCACTGGAGGTGGCAGAAAACTAATCAAAATGGAGGGTATGATTTATCACTTCTCAAATGCGTAGGGGAATATCAAATTGTATCCTTAAGCTTTGGGTCCCTGAAGCACACTGCACCCTGGATCTATGGATACAGGAGAAAACCTCCCACTAATATCACTCCCACGTATTCTCAGCCTCTTAGATATTACTGTAAGGGGTTGGCACCAAGGAGAAACCATAGGCACCAAGAGCCAGACCAGGGGTGCAGGGGCTCTTTGCAGCACACCTAAGCAAACTGGCAGAGTAATACAGGAGAAAGGGTTGATCTGACCACGCACAGCTTTTCCCACACAGCGAAGAGGGAAAAAGAACATACCTGCAACATCTTGGATCCCTCATCTATAGCCAGATAACAGGTAATAGGAGTCTTCCATAAAGATGAACTCCATGGAATTTTTTAACATTAATATCTTTCAAATAATTAGTTTTATACTATGCTCCTAGGAAACGGTCTATTCATGTCAGCATAAAGGAGTAAGAATGCCATTTGTAGATAGGAATGCCTGTTAACCCCCATCCTCAAAATGCTCATCCCTACAAGACAGGAGAGAGGGCAGCATGGGGCCTGATCTCACTGCCAGTCAGTGGCAACCTGGGTCCTATTTCGCTTCAAGAGTTCTCACACCAAATTTAAGCCCAGATTATGGCCAAGTAGATGCACTGGTAGTTGAGTGAAAAACTTTCTTACCTTCATCGATAGAAATATTCATGTGCATGAAATTAGATGGGTAAGACCAGGATCGGTCTCCAGAGAAACAAAATGATGTAAGCGCAGTTATTTATCAAAACTACTTTGTTTTTCTGGGTGTGGGAAAAAAAAGGAAAGATTTGAGTTATAGCTATTTGATAGGTAACATTGCAGTAGACAGATTAGTCCCTGTAATCCACTGGCACCATCAGCAGAGAAGTAAATCACACATGTTTTTATTCATCTTGTATATCTATTAATACAATCCATTGCAATGGTTATTCAATATTTATGTTATCTGCATGAATTAATGCATATTTCATTATCTTTTCAAAAGTAGGATAGTTGAAATAGTGCAGCATTGCTTTTTATCTGGCAGAACTTTAATCTTCTGCTCATCGTGCTTTTACCTGAACTGTTGTTTGAAAAAATGAATAAATGAGGTTTTTGCAAGATAAGGAGTTCCCGTATTAGAATTCAGGTGGTCATGGTATCATGATAGACCTGACACTTCTAATAAATAATAAGAGTGTGAAAATCTGTGTTTTCACTGCCTGTATTACTTTGAATAAATAGCATCCACCACACTGAACAACATTTAAAAGTGCTCATACTGTAGCCAAAGTAGTCAAATTCCACCCTTTCATAGAATCATAGAGTCATAGAATAGTTAGGAGATAATCACTTGCAGAGGTAAGAAAAAACTTTCCAGTCTACTTACAAGAGTAAACATCATTTGTGGCTCATCTCAGCCAGTCATATCTATCATGGTACTCTCAATTTGGTACAAAACATCCCAGAGAAAAATAGATCAGATTTCTCTAAATCATTAGAATATGCCTGCTGCTGCACTCCGGCCTTTTGTCATTTGACTCACAGAGTTTCACAGCCCAGCATCTTGTTCCACTTGGTAGGGAATAACCTGCTGAAAGTCAGACTGGAGAGGAAAATCTGCAAACATAGACCTTGAGAGAAAATCATCTGCTCCCTTGTAGGTGCCCACCACTTCCAGGGTGTGGGTGAAAAGAAGTTTGCAACTACAGTGGCTGAAAACCCTTGCTCCTGAAACAGCCTCGTCATATACTTAAGTCTGGTTCCAGGTCTAGGAAGACAAAAGAGACATTAAGAAGACATCAGAAAGGTCCAGGAAGATATTATCATGATCCACAATGCGTGCTTCAGAATCAGTCTGGATTTTGCACCACTCTTATTTCATGTAAGAGGTTTCAAATGAAGGACTTAGAACAAATTTAAGAACTGAAAATAGAGACAGGAGACAGCACTTATTGCAGTTGTTCCATAATCCATGCTACCCCAAGCCATCCTCTGAGGCAAGAAACTAAAAAAACCCATCAAGAAAACAGCTCCATAAAACATAAAAATAAAGTATAAACAGAAAAATAAAACCAGACGCCAACATGCACCCAAAGGAACTATTAAAAGCAAAATGTCAGTATAAGATGCTCCATTGCACACATCTGGTGCTCTCAGCAATACAGAACATTTCTTTAATTGCTACACCTGAGACCAAGAAATAAATCTAGGGACTGATCTCAGTGTATATTGAGACAGGTGGAGATGAGTAGCAGCATGAGGATTTCATTGTCAATAATCAAGCAGTTATACATTACTGCATTAAACAGACACGTTCAGGATACAGCCATGTGTCTATAATTTTATGTCTGTTTTTTAATTCCTTCTGGTGACAGACTCTTACAGATAACGGTGATAAGCCTCCCATTTGGTATATATCATCCAATACTTTCTGCACAATCCAAGATGTCAGTACAACAACATTCAGTAGAAAAGGCAATGGACTAGAAGTCGGGGGAGCTAGGCTGATTCCAGACTGCTTGCCCTGGTTTTGGCTGGGATGGAGTTACTTTTCTTTCTTAGTAGCTGGTACAGTGCTGTGTTTTAGATTTAGTATGAGAAAATGTTGATAACACACCAATGTTTTAGCTGTTGCTAAGTAGTGCTTAACCTAAGCCAAGGACTTTTCAGTTTCCCATGCTCTGCCAATGAGGAGGGGCACAAGAAACCAGGAGGGAGCACAGCCAGGACAGTATCCCTCTGAACTGGCCAGAGGAGTTGGCCTGGAGCCACTGATCACTGTTCGGGAGCGGGCTGGGCATCAGTCAGCGGTTGGTGAGCAATGGCATTGCGCATCTCTTGTCTTTCTTGGGTTTATTCCTCTCTCTTTTTACTTTTACTATAATTTATTTACTTTCAAATATTAAACAGTTTCTCTCAGCCTGTGGGTTTTGCCTCTTTCCAATTCTATTCCCTATCCTGCTGGGAGGCGACAGGAGTGAGGGAGTGGCTGTGTAGTATTTAGTTGCTGGCTGGGGTTAAACCATGACATTGCCGCTTCTTCTCATGGGGTTGTTGCATGTAACTGAACTTTTCTGTTCCGTTTTTACTTACTCAGGCTGTAAGCACCAGCTACATTTTTAAACAGCATGTTGCGTGATGGATCCTTATTCTCTCCCGGGGCCTTAGAAATGTGCAAGGTGTCCACTGAAATTCATAACAGACCTTTCCATGCAACAAATACAGTGAAGCCAATTTATTGATTGAGAGCAAAGGTTTCAAAATCAGGCCCAAGGCAACAAAGGAGATAACTACCACTACTCTGAGAAGCTGCTTGATATTTCTAAACTGGAAAATTAATTATTGGTCCTCTTCTATTGCTCAGCATCTCTATTACATTCACCTCTCAATAAGATGGCAAGAGGTTCCGCAACTTTACCTTTTTTTAAGTGGTGTGAGTCCACACAAAAAGTACTTTAATATTACTGTTAAAATGTTCACATCCTCATTAGAAAGGATATGATTGGCTCTGAACCCAAGTTGAATATTCTGAAACAGATATTAATAATTTATCTGAGTAACACCAAGGTTCATCTTCTCATGACTCAAATTTGCTATAGCTTGTCCTTTTGTGAACAATGGCACGTCATCTCCCATTGCCAGCTGTTATTATTACCTATACAGTTTTCAGCTGTATTTTGTGTAGACCTGGTGACCTACTACTCCATTTGCCCCAATTTTGAGTTCTCATCCCTGTCATTACTCAAATCAAGAATGACATCTCTTGAACTATGGTGACTGCCTTAGAGTTCCCTCATCCTCTGCAAAATGAAAAATGTAGTCATTCATTGCCTTACAGCACATTTAAGGTCTGGAAAAGATATTAGGTTCCCAAGTCTCATCTTTCAGGTTGGTACTCAGATATGTGCTCAAAGATAATCACATTCTTAGGGCTTACCAGTACTAGGCACATGATTCAGAGGTGTCCTTAAAAGAGTCACTAGGTTTGAGCAAACCTGAGGCAGTTCAAATAGTCTCTTTTCCACCCAATTTGCCCTGCTTTGACATGAATTATTAAGAAGAAATACTTGAACTAAAAAGGAGACTGGACATTTATTTAAGTGGCAGGTATATTCCCAGGTATGATGGCCCATTGCTCTGATTAATAGCAGTGCAGCCAGAGAAGAGAACTGAGGGAAGCGTTCAGCAATCAAAGCCATCAGTCCCGCCTGTTGGGATCTAACTGCAGTTTTTGGCAAGTGTGGGCATCAGTTTCCTGATTTCGTCTTTTATAGAGCACAAGCAGAACAGGGGACCAACGGCTCAGTTCCTGAAGACTAGTGGCTCATTTTATCTACATCTGCCGGATATCTATCCCTCTGGAGCAAAGGTTTGTATAAGCAATATCAAAAAATCTTAACTAAAGCTATAAAACCAGGGCCAAGCCCGAGTCTTGCTGAGCATTCCCTTTCGACATTCACAGAAGATGAAGACATTTTGAATGCTGATTTGATTTGCAAGGAGTGTAATGCTTTTTTAACACAGCTTCAATTTTCACTCTGAAAAAGACCCAAACATCAAGCATCTTAAAATGTGTTCTTCTGGTGACTGAGAATAAATAAATAAATAGATCAGATCAATATCAAAATTGGATTAAAAAAAAACTAAACAACCCACCCACAACTCCCAAAATCCCAAACTGCCGCTATTCTGGTCCCAAAATATTTTCTTGTGATGCAGTTCTTACGTAACAATATATTTTCATGCTGTATTATAGATGCATCAATAAAACATTGAGTATATATATACTATGCAATTAAAGTAGAAGTTAATAAAGAATGCGTGTACATTGATGTTACCAAACAATATCCAAGTGAAATATTTCCTCTTTCCTTCTGAATTGGTTGACTTCCAGACATTTCTCTTTCTCCCTAATGAACGATTCCCTTATACAAAGTTTTGTGACAAGTTCAATGACACAGTAATTATTTCTTTCCTGTTTAGAAATATCTTGAGTAGCATGCAGTTGAATTTCAGGCTGCAAATGCCTCTTCATTGTGCAACAGCCTTTTCTACAGTATTATGTTAAACTTATTAAAGGCCTTCATTTCAATTTCATTTAAAATTGATTTCCTGAGGATGAAAAACCCTTGAGTTTTCTCTTGGCTTTCCTTTTGTTACTGCTTCCCATGTAATGATCCAGTAATGATTCACAATTTGGTGTTTCCAGCTTCAGACTTCTTTATGTAATTGCCTAATTTTTTATGAGAAAGGCAGATAAAGAAATACTTCAAGAGGCTTGTAAATAACTGACAAGGACCATAAAACTGCAGTTATTTTTAATTTATATCTAAACTGTTTTGTTGTACTAGCAGAAAGAATGTGTTTGTATAGTCTTTTAGTGCAGTTTGGACCAGTCATCACCCGGTATCCAGCATGAACTTGCATAGATCTCAAGTTAGTTTTCTGATTACCATTACTACAATGAAGTGTATTCTGGAGAACCTGCAATGGAGTAATAAATTGCGTGACTTTGTGTACTCTCCCCTTTTTGATTTGGCTCTAGCCAGTCTTACCAAGAAGATCTTGCGAGATTGCATGGCTTCTTGGCTTCCCTGTGCAAGATGAGCCAGAGTTCACTCTTCTCCAGATTTCAGCCACTTTAGGGTTTCACGTAAGAGATGGGGTTTTATTTCTTTTTTTTTTTTTTTTTTGTTTTGTTTTGTTTTTTAAATGCATTCCTGAAAAATAGTTGAGGAAAAAAAGCTCTGAAAACATGAACTTGCAATATTTTTTCACCCTGCCATCTAGCTCTGTGAGGTAATATGGGTTAGCTGATACACACTTCTCCCCCCACCATACTGCTAACACTATGAATGTTACAGCTGGTGGTGCTTATAATAAGGCAATTAAAGAGGAAAGCCAATTGTAAAACCCAGAATAAAACCCTACACTTGTCAACTGGAAAAAGGCAAACATTAGAAAAGGTACAGGCAAAAAAAGGTATTCGAAAAAGGAGAATGAAACTATCACAGCTAGAAATATCCACAAATAGAGTCATACATTGACCTTGTGCAATGATGCCTTGTTTACATGGTTGGTATTATATTGTTAGCTATTTCCTGAACAAAGGCTGAAGTAAAGATTTATGAGGATATTGAAAAATAAGGTGAGGAGGTTGAGAGAGGAAAGACCACAAGTACAGAATAAGTTCTGTTGAGTTTAGATGGGTGGCTACAGACCTCTGGGGCTTGTTCTTTGGCTAAAAATTCAGATCTTATGAAAGGAATTAAATGTCAAAAAAACCACCAAGATTTTTGTCACAGCAGCTGGGTAAATCTGGATGAAGTATCACACAAGTGGTAAGACTTGGGATTTTAGATTCAGTCCAGTCTTTGCTTCTACATCTACAGAGCTTTGTTTTACGAACAGTGATAACCATACAAAAACGAAGGATGTACTGGATATAATGGTCCTACCTATTACCTACACACACCTTTGCAGAGGTGAAATGGTGTGCACCTTTTCCAGCATAATCCAATGGGTTATATGGCTCTGGGAGCATCCCCTTTCCTTCCTCATAGAAAGAAGAGGTACTGGAGATATGGTTAAAATCCACCCTAGCACCACAGAAACAGTTTTTGTTCTCATACGTGTAGTGCCATTTATTTGACTAAAACTAATTCTCAAGTACTTGACATTCCTCTCTGAGAACCACTGGTTTGGCAGAAGTTAAGTGAAAGATAAAGAACCAGAAGCTATTCACCTCCCAGAAGCTGTTCTAATCTGGAAACAAAAGAGGATGTTGAGCAAGTTGAAACATATGGATTAATAGGTGCTAATGTGAATTAGTACATATACAGAGAAGAGTAGAATAAAAGGAGGGGTGATAAGCATGGATAGGCCTTGAATCACTCTAAGAAAGGAGCTTACACACACTCCTTAGTTTTCTACTTAATCATAAATTACCAGTGTTTTGCAAATACAGGCATGCCTACCCATGTAATGCTGGGGTCTGCTGAAGATCCCCAAGCCAGACATAAGAGCCAATTAGTATGTCTATGCAGTGCAATGCTGCACCACAGAGGCAAAGCACTTCAGGTCCCAGAAACAGCATCACCTTACAGGAACATCTCACTTGGATACAGCAGTGGGCCCAGAGCCACAACACCTAGCCAGAACTTACATCAGCTACCTTTACATGAAGCAGCATAGTATGGGATGGAGACCAGGTAATGGCTGAATGAAGAGCACAAGCACAATACATCTCAAAATATAGATAAGCATCATCACATTAGGCTACCTTGATGTTTCCAAAGCTGATTTACAAAGCAAATCTCTTGGAAATCACATCTGTGGTATCTGGATGGACTATTTTGTGCTGGCTCACAGCTTGGCATCATCTCAAATGCTACTCTAGAGAGTAGTAACCCCATGGAAGATGTGCCACTGGTCAACAGTTGGACCTTAGATTCACATTTGTCTTAAAAAAAAAAAAAAGGTACAGTAGAAGCAAATTCAGAGTATGTGGTCACAAATGTGCAGTGAGACAGTATATAACACTGTAGATATCAACAAAAGTCCAGATCAAACTAACTCCAATCATGCTGCCTCCCAGCCCAACAGCCTCAGTGTTCACCAGGACCGCACCAGTACAGTCACCAAATGCAAGTGAGGAGACCACAGACTCAGCAGAGCCAGAACCTGCCTTTCTGTTCAGTAACAGTTTCTACTGCTCAACTTGGGAATGCGGCAGAAGGAGGCCCAGACAACATCAGGAGTTTCTGCCATGCTGCCCAGTAGTTCAATCCATGCGCATCTCATGAATAGCCTTGGCTTTAGCGCATGGGACTGAGTGAAGATACCAGGACATTCTTCCCCAAAGGAGGGTTCCTGGGGCTGATCATACTGCAGCCTTCAGGGATCCCTAAAGGACACAAAGTCCCTGAGAAAAAGGAACAGAGCTCACAGCTTTTTCCACTTACAAATAAATCAGTTAAATCAGAGGAAGTGGGGCAGGTGGCTCGCTTCCCAAGCACCACTGATTGCAAGGCAAGCCCAAGCACTGATTCACCAGCAGACCCAGGCCATTGTCCCAGCTCGCCTGCGCACAGGAAGGAGAGCCTGGTCCCAGCATCCCGACAGCCACCGCCCCAGCACATTACTGCACCCTGCTGCAGGGCATGTGAAAGCTCGGCAGGATCTACAGTTGCAAGCACAAAGCCAAGTTTTTTCCCCACCTTGTTTTCCTTTCCTGATGTTTGACCACCTGCCTGCTACACTAGAAGAGCATTGTGTGCTGCTGCTTTAAATAGACTCCAAATACACACAGGAAGCAAAATATAAATAATTGTAACACGTGCATTTAGTACACAGGAGAAATCATTGATATTTTCCTCTTCTGTGGTTCTGGTTGAAAGAGCAAGCATCAAACCAGGCAGACAGACCACTTCGCATCCCGGGAATGCGCTCATCTAGAAAGCCACGCTAGGGGACGCTGTGAGCAGGAAAGCAGTGATTTACAAGTAAATCCCTCCCCCAATCTGAGAAACATTTTATGACCTCCTGGATGTTTCTTTAAAGGAGCTTTCCCCTTCCATCAGTCTTGCTCTCCCTGTTCTCTGTGGCAGTGTCTGATGAATTGGGATGACAACGTGGGTTGGTGAGACTGAACCTCCCAGTCTGGCTTGCCTTTCTGTTTGACACTTGGGATGAAACTACTGCCCCACTTCTGGCATCCCACTATGAGGCCAAGGAACAATCTACATTGCCATAAATCCAGGCTTTCCCAGCAAGATCAAGAAGGAGGGCAGCTGTGGGAGGCCTCTGTGGAGGCAGGGGAAGCTGTAACAAACGTGTGAAAATTAACACAATTCACGTTTACATTTGGTATGTCTACACATATGGGCACAGGCATCCCACCAGATGCAAACTGCTTGCAGATGGGAAGTCCCCTGTTACTTGCGTCACTGAGTCGAAGTTAAGCTGCCTCAGTATATAAAGCACAGCTCTCAGCCTGGACTCCTTCACATCCAGATGGAGGTGAAAAAGAAGCGTTTGCACCTTTCCTTGTGGACATATAGCCAGAGATTTTGCCAACCATGTCAAAAATGAAACCTCTAACATTTGGATTCGATGAAAAATAGGATGGCAGAACTCTGATCCCACACGCTTGTAGAACTCAGTAGAATGAGATGTGTTCATCCTGTCAGGTCAGGATTTCACACGTCGCTTTCTAGTAGCTGGTCTAAACGTGGGATGAGCACTTCTTGCTCTTGCCTAATAGCATTACCTCCCCTGCCTGGGAAAAGCTCATCCCTTATGTACTGAGCACCATCCACCAAAACACCAGGGGAATGCTCACTCAGACGCACTATTACTCCTTCTTTGGAGGGAAGGCATTGGTAGCAGTTTAACCCCTTTTTTACCACTGACCAAACAGTTTCCAAATGAGTCCTCCAGTGAAAAAAGTGACATTTGTCAAATTGGTTCATAAACTGAGAACAAAGATTGCAATTCCTCTTAGCTTTCTGGTACTCACTGTAACTATGCCAATTAAAGACACCAGCAGAATAGGGTTCCTTTTCCGCTCTTTCTGGCTGACAACTGAGACTAGAATAATTTAAGCAACTACTCTAAACTTGGAGCTTATGAGTGAAAACTGAGCATACTAAAATAGAAAAAATGTGGGTTCCCCCCTTACTGTTTTTTCATAATATTCCCCAGGAAAACGCCTAAACTGGTGACAGCACAATCTACTTTTTTAGTTATGGCCTTACATTTATTATCTGTTGTAAATGTGAAAGGGGAGGGAAAGGTTCAGATTTGTTTAATAGCCTTCAAAATTAAATACATCACTGTGCAGCCATATACAGAAAGAGTCCCAGGCTTTCATCGGTTTCTCTCTTGTGGAGAATTAATAATCTCTCATATAGGAGTTACTGTCTTTTTAGCACTGTCTTATTAGAAAAAAAAGAAATATTGAACTGTGCTGTGTGCTTTGACAGCTCAGGCAGTGTGCAGAGCTTTTTGTCTGGTTTTAAATAGTGGATATTCACCCTACATTCAGAGAAGAAATAATAAATCCTTACCTGGAAATCACCTTCTATGCAATTACCTGATAAGACATCAAATGAAGCAAGGCTTCATTACTTCTCTGATGAAGATTTTCATGTGAAAACAGCTCTCCTTGCAGGGGGTTGCCAACTTTGTTATTGATGGCTATTTCCTCACATTCTTTTCTTTTGACTGTTGCACAATTACTACTCCAGTGGAGCAGGTCTTGCCTAAGGGAGAAGAGCTGCTGGATGAAAGGAGGTGGCTGCGACAGCAGTGGTGTGGAGTCAGGCCATCCTTTACCCACCAGGTCTACCCAAGAACAATAACAGGAGAACTCGCAGGGTGCAGTCAAGTGCATTCTTCTCCAGAGTGATTAAAGAAATATTCAATTTGATGCAACTGAGGTACAAAAGCTTTCTGTATCCTTCTTCTGCCAAGCATGGAAGAATGCCTTGCTTTAAATCATTTACAAGAACTCCTGTATGCCAAAGGTGTATCATTTACCTGGAATCCAGGCAGCTTCATGCAATCACTGCTTACACAATTGTACAAAAGTAAGTGGAGGGAGAGAATCTAAATGGAGTCAGCTTATCAGACATCAAGTTTATTCTACTTCTCCCAGAAAAACACCTATAGATGTTTGTTAGGAATCTCTTTTTCTCTACTAATAGGACAGATCTGAAAAGTAATAATAAAGTCTTAATTCTGACTTTGTAACTGCACCCGGTTTAAAATCTGCAAATACGATAAAATCCATATAAAGCCACATATAATTAAACAAGGCAAGGTAAAAGTAGCAATAACTGATAAATTCAAGTAAGCTGGGAGTTTGCTTTCCTTTCCTTGCTTATCTCAGGCTTCTGCTCTCCAAAATCTCTAGCAATGGTATAAATCATCTCTCTCTTCAAAGCATTGCTAAACATCCAAGAGGAGAAAATAATATTGCATATCACTTAACATCAGCTGTGCCCTAACATATTCAAAATCAATTATGTTTCACATCATGTAGTTTCAACTTTTAGCAGTTATTTGTGGTGCTAATTTGAATTGCCCTAGATAATTAGAGGATCTGTATCTCCACCATTATAACAAAAATTACTTTTGTAGGATTTGCACAGAGGTAATAACAGCATTACAATCACAATGATTTTAATAAAGGCCAGATTATGTCTAGCTCTAATACTCCAAACCTTTAATGACTTTATCCCACAATATCCACAGAAGATAATTAAGCACCTTTATCCCCATTTTCTATCAGTGTGGAACTGAAGCTCGGCAGTGACACAGTTCAGATGCTCTGAGACATAAGCATCCTGCTTACCTCTACTTCTGACATGAATATTGGGATGATAAAAACAGCACAACAACATGGATGGGGACACAGAAAACAGCTCAGACTCCGCTTGGTGCCTGGGCTCTTGACACCATTATCTGTGTCATGTATCTGTGAGCTGGTCTCTCTCTTAATGGACTACACTGTTTCTAGAGCCAACCTAGCTTTACCAGGGAAGATTCGCAGACACACACCTTAAGTAAGCTGTAAAATATGGTGATGGGGAAAAATAAGGAGACTGCTGGAGATCTGCCTGCAGCAAGGGAAGGAACTTGCCTGAGGAGGGTTATTGTTTCAGAATTGTTTGATGAAATAATAAACAAAATACTGCACTAATAATTTCTGTAGATCCAGGATGCCTTTCAAAGCAGAGGAGTATGAGTACTCCCTGCCCAGAAAGGACTTCCTGCATAGTTTCAATCTGAAGAAACATGCACTCATTTATCAATGACAATAAGTTAGAAGGCAATTTCTTAACCTTTGTGCTTTCTCTTGAGCAGAAATCATCCCATCAACATTTAAGGTGTGTAAGGAAGACTCAAATGATTTTAACACTCAGGCTTCGTTAAATTGAATTAAAACTGCTCTGAACCAATATTGCAAAGGACAAAGTTCAAGGCTTTATTCATATAATACAAGGATGTAATGCAATAATCGTCTGTTTGATACACGTAAGTAACAGATCAGGGACAAAGCTGCAGACAGGATGTCAGCAGTACACACAGGGAATTAGCCATGCAACTCCTTCTCATTAATTACAGATACGCACATCCGAATCACCATACAGCATGATGAAAATGTACCAAGCAATAACTATGATTCATACTTTACCATTAACAATGCAGCAAAAGGTTAAAGCGGATGGTGCTCTTCCGGCACCATTAGGTAACCACAGTTGCGTGTTCTTCCTATGTC
The DNA here is from genome assembly GCA_028858755.1 of Ara ararauna. Taxonomy (NCBI): domain Eukaryota; kingdom Metazoa; phylum Chordata; class Aves; order Psittaciformes; family Psittacidae; genus Ara; species Ara ararauna. The sequence continues at coordinate 4,892,058 of CM054385.1, forward strand.
CAATCTGAAAAGAAACATTAGCCATGGACCAACACGGTAGGAAGCAATTCTTATAACATCCTGAAAGTGCCTTTTTTTATAATGTCGCTATATAAAAATAAGTATTCTCATACCAATTGTCAGGCATCAATATAGTATTTTTCCACAGAACCCTAACAAAAAAGCAAATATTGTTATACCTTGCAAGGTCCTGTTATACCTTGAAAGATACAAAAGCACATTCTGTATCATCATATCTGTCAGAGACAAAAAGCTATTTATGTGATCAGAAAGACCTTGAAAAGTTCAATTTCTAAACCTTGTCTTTCTACAAAGTAGGTTATTGGCATGGGGCATAATCTGCAACTCTACTCCCAGCCAAGTATGCCTTGGGGCTCACCATACATGTTTTGGGTAGACAAGTACATCTTAGTTTTGTGCCAAACATTTTTTTGCTATGTTTTTGTCCAAAAAAATAAACACAGTTTCAGCAACAATAATGCAGACAACAGAAAAATATTTCACTTCCTTTATATATCAACAATACATAGAGAGGGAAAATTACTCATCAGGACTGATTGCATGCTCAAATATTCTTGTTCAATTGTTCTTGACATCAGCAGGGCTGGTTTGCACACAAAAGGCTGAACTTAAACACTGAAAACCCAAGCAACTGGATTCAGTCAAAGAACAAGGAGCTATTTCCAAGAGTCAAAACCTCTTGTAAAGCTCATTATGTGTATGAGGTCTGCATGATACTGGTTCTCTCAAAATAGAAGTGAGATGTTCATGAAGTAACAAAAAATATTATTCAAAGCATCAAAAAGGAGCACAAATATTTGAAATTACGCACATATGATTGAAATGTCACTGACAACATAGAAATGTAATTGGTTTGGTTGGGTCTGCTGTAAGTGCTGTGTTTTCTTTTTTGACTTGCCAGTTTTGTGCAAGACTGCCAGAAAGACAAAAATACATCTTATTGCGACAGAATGTACCTAAGGCATTACTGCATTATTCTAAGAGCCTCTTGACATTTGGCTTTGTCCTCATGACATCTGTAGCTAATGCAAAATTGAAGCCCTTATCAAGGGCTTTAAGGCAAAGTTTAGCAGCATTAACTGCGAGGCAGCCTTTCTCAAATGTTTTCCATACACTTTCTGTACTAGATTTGGAAAATGAAGCTCTTCATGTAGTTTCTGACTGATGGAAAAGATCCATCAAAGCTCTTCTGGTAACCAGGTGCACCCTGTTTTTCCAGGAGTAGCACTCCACTGACAGAGAACAATGACTGATGTTCTTTACCTCAAGTGAACTGGACCCTGTAGGCTAGGAGAAAAGTGAGCCAAGAACCTGCTCTTCAGCTGAGGTGTTTTACAGGTGAAATCACCAATTATGGCTCATGTTCACCCATGGAGTCTTGAAGGAGGCCGTGCTTGGAATAAGAACTCTGAATATTCTTTTCTGCAGAAGGATACAGGTCAAATATACACTATTTGTAGGCTTTGCCCAACTTGCAGTGCAAGAGGGTCCTTCTCCCATACAGGACCCCTCTCTCTATATCCAAAAGTGCTACAGTGCCTGTAGTCACCTCTTGCCAGTGCTGAGGCTTCACAGCTAGTGATGATGGAAATAGGGGAAAGCTTTCTGCTCCTTTTTCTTGCCCTCATAACCAAGAATCAGAAAACAGTAAGGGTATCATTCACTCATGTTTCTATAGCATAGTAGTTGATATATAAATTTCAATATATAAATTCAGATAAAATGCTTTTTAAAAGTGACTCTTGAAATTAAACACAAAGCTGATATCTTCAGAACTGAAAGATGTTGTTTTACCTTTTATGTTTTATCAGTTTTTGCTAAGCTGACAACACATCTCCAAGTTACCAAAAGAACTGTAAAGTCTTTGGTCACTGCTACTGTTTCATTAGATTCACCTCAATGCAGCTTTGAGATGTAAAGGCCTTAAATTATGACACAGAAGATGATTAACATAAAAGTTGTGACATTTCTGTGTTAATAATAGTCATCATTTTAAACTACAGTTCAGCTCCTCAGGGTGGGAACATGTTCAGCTCACTGAGTTTTTGGCAGCTAAAGATGCAGAGTGTGCAGCAGAAGCTGACTAGCACCCAATAAGAGCTGTCCTTTAATTTCTGTGGTCTTCTGTCTCAGCTTGCTTGGGACAGTCTCTTGAACACTAGGTCTACCCTTAAGTTACTATCTTACTCTCTGCTCATGTGGACTGAAGGTCTACAGTATAAAATGCTTTTTATTTAGTCTCTGCTGAGAATTAAGCAGCTTTTTGTAGAGGTGAAACTCATAAGTACAAGCCATTCTTTAGGCAGCTTTTCCAGACCCCTGGAGCTTCAGGCTGTCCTCAGTCCTGCAATGCAAGAACTCCTGCTCAAGAAAAGTGCTCTACAGCCTAGATCAATATAAAATGTGAAACCTTTCTAAAAGAAGTGAACATACTGCTTTAAGTTTGCTTCCTCTAAATAAAATAGGGAGGTAAAGCACAGGTTTCTGACCATGCTTTGAAAGGCATTTCAGCCAGTTTTCCATCTGTAAATGTGAGCCATTGCACAGATTTTAAACAAGCAAGTTTAATAAGCTTGGTGACGTTGCTACAAATGTAAACAATGCCTCAGGAGGCAAAAAATTAAATGTAATGGCTGGTCTGGGATTGATGGACTTGCTGTGAGCCTGGGCTTAAGTAAAAAAAAGGGAGATGAGAAGAAAGTGAATGCATGGAAACAGAGCCTCGGAGAGGAGATATCAAAGGAAAAAGCAAAGTGAAAGATTCTTTATCATTGCTTAACACTAAAATAGCCAAACTTTTCACATACGACAGATTTAAACACAACATAGACAGAGGAAATCATTATTGCACTCCACAGAGTGAAACCCAGTCCCAAAATACAACTTGCCTAAGAAGTGGGAAACCTCAGTGACTGGACATTCCCTAACCCAATGCCCATTTTGTGCATTTTGATGTTTCCCAGTGTAGGACTTCTGCCTGCGTGATGGCAAGCACAAAGATCCTTGTGATTGCTTTGGGCCTCTGGCTACTATTGTAATAGACAATAACAAATGTTGTTCACATTCCCTCAACAGTACACAGCAAATCTAAAATGAACTGCAACAATCTGGACTGAGGGTCCAACAGTTACCCATCCTCCTTGAACAGCCATTACAAAGGAAGAAACAGAAGTGAGAGCAGAACGCAATGACAGAAGGAAGAAGGGAACGGTCTACATCACATGGACCAATCTCCACAGGAAGCCTGCTGTTGCCCCCAGGCTGAAATATAAGGGAGGTCATAAAAAACAACCAGCCAAGAACACAAATCAAACTGCACCGAGAAGCTCATTCCTAGAGAATATGGACAGATGCAGCAAAATTAAGTAGAAAACAAGTGACACCTTTTTTTTCTACACAAGAAAATAGACACATCTTGCTTAAATGAACACATCAGCTGAACTTCTATTTTTGTTACAATAAAAGGAAATCTAATTGAATGCAATGTGTAAATAATACAAGAGGTTATTGGCAGGGAGGAGAAAAAGCCTCTACATTCTCTGGGTTTTTTATTACCGCCTGGTTTTGAATTGCAAACCAGTGACCTCAAGGGTATTTAGAGCAAGACCATTGTAAGAGGCATTCGTGTTATCCAATGCCTTAGAAGAACAGGGAAATCTCCTTCTGAAATGTCTCTAACAACTTAGGAAGCTGCTGCAAGCAGGCACACAGCTGTTTGGAGGCTATCAGAAATGGGATTAACATGTCCATGCTGAGACATTGAGAGCTCATGCCCAGATACCCCAAAGCTGCATTTGCATTCTTCAACTTTTAAGTGACAAAGACATGGAGAACAAGCTTTTTACTTGGAAGTATAGGATGTACAATTGTATTCTCCTGGAGTAATCATTTATGAAACCAAGATTCTGCTCTTAACAAGGGCAAAATCCAGTTCTTTCTGAAACAAGATTCATAAATCCTATAGACTTTTCTCCAATTTCAGTGAGTAACACAATTCTTCAGCATGAAAATCAGAGCTGCGTAGATATGTCGCATGAAGGGAGGAGAGCTGTTTTGAGTGTTGCCATTCTCTGAAGGACATGCTAATCTTTCTAGAACTGGAGTTTTTTTGATGTTGTGGTTATTTAGACTTTTCTGGTTCCTGTTCCCAGCTCATCTGAAACCTATATTTAGCCATGATTTTGGTTAGAGTAATTGTAAGTACTAGAGCATTGTTCTTTCTCCTGAGGATGGGACATCATCCCAGCTTTCTTCTACACAACCCGATTTTACCCCTCCTCTTCCAACTTCTCACCTTCCCACATCCCTTTTTTGCATGCATATGTATCCATCGCTTGGGCAATCCACCAAACGCCAGATTTTGTCTAACTTGAACAAACACAACCTGTATTAGAGCATCTACAAGGCTTTTATGCATGTACAATATAAAAATCAAAAAAGGATTGCTCCTTCATGGTGTTGTCATGTCAGAGGTTACAATTTCATCTGGATCTGTCCTTGGACCACTCATTTCTATACAGCACTGCTCCCTGTAAAGCAAAGATACGTACCAGGATTGAGAAGAACATGGGTGCCAGTGGGGCCATTCAAAGCCCTGCAGACGTCTCAGGCCTTCCCTTGGGAAGACAGCCTCTGCTCACACAGAGCTTGGGGAGATGCAGAGCCATTGCTGCACAGAAGCCAGTCAGGTTAGCTGTGACAGGGAGCAGCCACCACTGACAGGCATCTCAGTGGCCTAACGAGGTGGTTGGCTCATTCCTGGGTGTCCGACTGTCACCGCAATTGGAAGTAATTGAAGGTCTTTTCACCAGGCTCAGCAGGGAAAAGCAAGGAGCAAAAGGGCACGGGGCTTGGCCATGGTCCCCTTGGAGTTCGGGCACGCTGGTGGCAGGGTGTGAAGGTTTGCAATGCCAAGGCTACCCCTCCAAGGCATGGTGCAAGCCCCACTGCTGCCAATCAGCCATAACTACTAAGAGCCATTAAAATAAACCCCAGTAAAAGTGTTGTTGACATCCCAGATTATATAAAGGGCCAATTTTAGACAGCAGCATTGCCTCTGTGTTGTTATAGACTCCCTTCCACCCTTCTTACTCCATTTCTCATTAGTGGCGGTGGCTCAGGTCTCATAAAAGAAAGTCCCATACTTGTCCTGGTCTCCTCACCACACACAGAGAAGGAATTTGAAGCAGCATTGTTGTTTGGGGTACTTTAGGACTCAATGTTCTCCTGAAGTGTTTTTAGTTTCTTTTAAAAGCATTATTATCTAACAGTTTGATTAAAAATAATACCAAAGTGTGAGAAGTGGCACTCATGGCACACCAACCTGAACTACTAATCCAAATTCCAAAATGCTGTAACACAGAGCCCCCGAAATGGAGGACACATAATCACTGTATTTGCTAATAGCATGTGGAGGGGTATTCTTCTTGGACCAAATCTTTTCTTTTGATATAGCTGAGAACCTTCAGAACATCCTCTCATCCCCATGCTGCCACATGGCTAAAGGTGCAAACCTCATCAGTTCCCAAAAGCCACAAATTAAGAGTGCTCTGAGTTACTGCAGATACCAGACTGGCAGTGCCAGAACAATGCACATCACTGAGGGCATGGGTGAGCCTCTTGAGCATTGTACTACTTCTCCTGTGAGCAAAGAAAGGCAGAGAGGGCTGAGCTGAGCCAGGATGCTCTCACCAGCAAACTGAAGCTGTTGGACAAGGCTATTGCCTGCACAGAAATGATGAAACAACCACCCAAGCCATTTTCCCAGGCTCAAGACATGGAGTAATCTCAAAGATCAGTCCATTTGCTCTGAGCCCATAGCATGTTTTCCTGCTGTGTGTATCTAGCACTCCACAACATCAAAGCAAACAAAAAAGAGCTCTTCCTGACTTCCACATAATTGAAAATTACACCACAAACCATTGGTGCACAGCACCTTTCTTATATGTTTATATGTTTCACCTGCTGAATATAACAGCCTTTTCACTGGGGACAGTATGACCTCCCTGTTGAGATTTTGGCTCAGAAATCATCACAATGAGAGGAGAAACCAGTCTTTTCTACCAACCCTTCTTCTTTCAGTAACTTTTACTGCAACTGATGTCTTGAGACATTTGTGTCAGCTTGGTCCCTGTCTCAGAAGTTTCTCTTAAGAGCTCAATATATTTTGGGGTTGCTCCAGGGTGAAGGGAGAAGTTGGACAGCCTTGCTGATGGCAATAGGACAGCAGGAAGGGCAGGAATCCCAAAACAAGACAGGTAGGCAACAGAGAAAAAGGAGCCTGCAGCTCAGCAGCAGAGATGGAGGAGTGAGCAGAGACAGGCTCCACCATGCCCCAGGATTATTAAAAGGACAGAAACAATCAGCAAAGAGAAAACAGCATCTCAATTGGCCCTTGGGAAAATGGTGACAAGAAAAGTTTCTCTGAACACTGGAAAAGACAAAGCAACTATTTTACAACGTATGTACAATGAAGGCAACTGAACCCTGAAGCCAAAAGGACTAGCACAGAAAAGCAGAGGCTGTGGTCAGGAGGAAGGATGTGCAACAGAAAATGTGATTAATTTTGAGGGTACAATGACTGAAATTTAGTCCATGGGGAGTCTGGAATAAAATCATCATCATTCTGTTTTAGAGAAAAGATTGAAAATTACAGTATTCTTTATAGGCAGGAAACAAGAAAAAAAACCCCATCGAAACAATATTGAGTTCTTCTAAATCAGGCAACAGCTGCGATTCCCATTTCTTGGTCCCTCAAGGTGCCAGGCACTCCCCTTCCCACTAAACCTGAGACCCAGGTGTCCCCAAGCCCATTCCCAGGCTGTCAGGAGGGCACAGCAGAGGTTGCCAGACTGCTGGCTTCTCCACAAGGAAACCATGGAGCTGGTTACCCTCGGCCCAAGCAGCTGCTGGGACTTGAGCTAAACCTGCAGACACCGGAGCCACGAGCAGTCTGAATGGCTGGGAGGCTCTGAGCCAGCAGACCAAAAAACCCAAACTCCCTGACAGCTTGCCAAGCAGCTTGGCAGTCACCAGGCAAAGGGCCAGTGCTTCAGCACAAGTCAATAGTACGGTCTTCTCTGCTTTGGTACCAGCTAGTCACTGTTCTCCTGAAGACAATTCTTACTATTCCTGCCACTGAGGTGGTCCTACACTCTCTGTTTTCAGAGCACACACTGGTGCAGCAGACAGCTGTCTAATTGGACAGTAGTGCAGTCAGCACATCTCCTTATGTCATATTTAGTCATACTTGACACTTATTTACCATCCCCCCCCCAAATTAAACACAGATTGAAGCAATTATAGTCCATCTTCCTGCTCTATGTTCATTGCTTGAGACTGCTTTGCCTCCATTATTAGCAGGCAAAGCAATTATTACAGTATTGTATTATATATAGTATATTTTTACAGCTCTTGTATGGCCATGGACTGTTGTAGGATATAGTTGCTTCATGCCCAAAAAGATCCTCAGGCAAAATAAAACAGTAGAACTAAACCTTCTGGAAAGCTTTATAGGATGCATGACCCCAAATGAATCTTTGCATATGTTTTATTGATTTGTTTTGCCTGTACATGAATAAAGATCTGAGGGTCTATCCTGCAGCTTTAATTTAGGTTAGTATTGTATTACAGAAGAGGGGACTTGTGCCCCACTCAGAACTGGGCCTTCAATCCTAAAGCCAATAACAACAGACTCAAATATGACCTTTACACGGAGAATTGTATGAAGAATGAGCTATGCTAAGACCCAGCCTTGCATCTCCTCTTGTAAGACACACACGCTCCCACTCACCTTCTGGAGCTCTGCTCTTACCTTGTTCCTGGAAACTCAGAAAAGGCAACAAGAGAGACTTCACTGATTTTTTCACGAGATAACCTTGCTTGCCTTTTATTTTGTTAAATCATAATCAATTTTCTTTTCCCCAGATTTCTCTAATCTTTTCCCTGCAGCGTGTCTGTTTCAGCCAGCCTTCACTCTTCCCTCTAGTGCCCAACACCACTCTCTTTGTTCGGGAAGGCACAGGGAGTTCAGGTTTTCCCCTCTCCATTTCTCTTTGGACCTGACACTAGCTCTGACCCCTGCTCAGCCTTTGCTTTGAAGTGCTTTTTCTGCTCTCTGCTTTCCCACTGGATCGTGTTAACCCTCCTCCTTTCCCCACTCCATCAGTTGGCTTCAATAAGTGAGAGGAGCTCACTGGAACCTCCTCTTTTGTCTTACTAGCGTGCTTTCACTTCTCATAAAACCCTACCCACCTTCCACAAAAAACAGTTTGGCAAAAAGCAGCCAGTGCAAAGACTACACACTACACAAGGGAACACCACTAGCTGTGTGAGACAAGCAGGTCTTGTGTTTGACCCATGCAACTTCCCAGTCAAACTGAAAGCAAGAAGCCACATGCTTCCCACTCCCCAAGGTGACTGCATTTAAGTGTCCCTTCTGCCATGTGCTGAGAACAGCATTACCCTTGAGGGCTCTGCGCCTCTGCTCCTGTTTTATTGCAATTTTAATAGAAAAAAAACCAGAAATTTGGCTTAAATAGAGATGATGGATTCGATTCAGTTGCCTTGGTACTACAACTCCCAGCTGATGGATGTTCAGGTCAAAGCAAGAAATGGCATCAGCACAAAGAAAATGGTTTGGCTCTCACTTATTAAAGACTCCTGAAAGCTTTCCAGATCTATAAATATTCACATTATTCTCACAGAGGGGCAGAAAAAGAATGATTTGTATCCTTCTAGCTTGTGCTGTTAACACATTCCCATTTTTCAATGTTTCCCAGTTGGATAAATACCATGATAAACAGAGGAAACCCCTGTGAGAGAAAATATCTTTTAAAGTAAATTGCAGTGGTGTGTAGTGTATAAATATTTGCAATGGTATGGGGAAAATATCTCTATTCATCACACTAACGTATGCTGAATACAAAGATGACCAGTCTCCACTGATGCCTTTTAAGACATGAATAGAATTTCCACTATAGGAAAATAATCCCAATGACTTGTGTATGCTATATAAACATGCACACATAAACATACAGGCAACATACTTTCAAGTAGAAAACATTATTGTAATTACAATAGCAAAGCTTGATTTATTTTCTATACCTCTTTTGCCAGGAAGTTAAATATCTCACAGAATCCAAGTCATATTTTCCAAGGATCAAAACCAGAGCAAATTCAAAGCTCAGTAAACATGATAACTTCTTAACCACTCCATTAGTGAGAACTGATGATAACATTTTAATAAGAAGGCGCAAACATTTTGCTCAAAAATTACATTGCAGGGATAAACTGTAAGAACTTGGGAATACCCTGGTTAATGCATCAGGCTGAAGGACTTGTACAGATCTATCTGTCAATCTCCTAAGCATTTTTCATTACTGCTTACTTCATTAATTAATTTTAAATTATTATCATAGTTCCAAATTCCAACACAGCTTCTTCACTCACCACTTGAGAATACTGCAGCAAACAAGCACATTTTCACATGTGTATGTGATCTACATACACATGTGGCTTCATAGTATATGGGAGCCAAGTGGGGACACTGAGCCATAGCATTCAAACACACTTCCATGGGTAAAGCTGGGTTTAAGTGATCCTGTCCTTAATACATCAAGATAAGTTAATTCCTCTGTGCCATGCCGATGCAACTGTAGAGACGGTAACAACCTTTCCCTGCTCCCACCTTTTAACTACCTTGGGCATTTCAAGTGTTTAAGACAAGCTCTGCCTCATGGCCCACAAAAGTCTTTTGCCTAACATAAAGGGTGCTTCTCTCAGTTGTTCATTTTCTGGCTTCTATTATCATCATGCAATTAATATCTGATATCTGACACCAGTCATTAAAAACCCACCCCATGAAGCTGTCAAAACACAGACCAGTCAAAAAAATGCACATGTGGAGTGTACAGCCCCTCACTTTACAGCTAGCTACCAACCTGCTAACGTGCAGTGATGATTTCTCGCCTCTGAAAACTCAAGGTAATAATCAAAGACACACAGCACCCATTCAGCTGTCTTGCTGTCAAGCAGCCTGAATGAATCGAAACCAGGCTGGGGATAACCTATTTTGACCTCCCCATAGACCCTGTGAAAATTAAAGTACCCGAGTATGGCTTTCCATACATACCTAGCACTGCTCCTTTGCTCAAAGGCTGCGGGAGCCCCAAGTGGCCCTCAGTAGAACCTCCTCCTCCTTGAAATACCTCAAGGATTTTAGCAAGGTGAATGCCCATGGTTATGGAGCTAGCTAACAGCCACTTCTCATTTTATACTGGCCACTAAGCAGCCTGCAGGCAACCAGCATGGATCCAAAGCTGTTGCATATGCTTACCTTAGCCTGGGAGAAAACAAGGTAGGGGAAGGAAATGCTGGCAGAACCCCTGCCTTGATTCTGTACATAAATATCACCCTCTCATTCCAGCTTCTTTCCATTGTATTACATCCTCGAGGTCTCAGCCTTGTTGCACTGGAGGACGCAGAAATTGGATCAGCATCTCCCCATGCAGCCTGTTGGGCAGAGCCAGCCTTGGTAAGTTCAGGGCTCCAGATGAAGGTAGAAAATCTGCAGCCCCCACCAAGACCAAAGGGAGCTGTAACAGGCTGTGTTCTAAGCCCTTCCACCACAGCATGCAAGAAATGGCTTTCAAGAACAACAAAAAGTATGCACATTTTGTACCATGTTGAAGAGGGGAAAAATAGCAACAAGGACAATAAAAGCTTGGGGTGTGAAGGATGTTCCAGAAGAGGTGATTAATGGTGTTAAAAGAAACCCCAACTGCTGTTACAAATTTCTTTCCAATTAGCCACAAAGTTACACTCCCTCCTCATTCCTTTTGTTTTTCAGGGTTTTTTATTGTCTTCCTTTTACCTGTGTTTGATTTAGAATCAAGGTTGGTGATTTGTGTTATGACAGCAAAAATAAAGGACCTGAATACTGTACGACTGGGGATTTAAAGCATTGCCTTTGATGGCTCATTAGCTGCATGTGGCTACATGCAACACTGCTCAACTGAGATATATTGCCCAGGGTTTAATTCCAGAATAATTTCAATAGCATTAAATTGAATGCTTGCCCTTTTCACCATGGTATTTAAATGGTACTTTGTATGCCAAGCTTAAAAAAAGAGCAGAGGAAACACAGATGCAGTACTGCTGAAGCGTGTGCTGAACTTTGTTAAAATGTTAAACATTTATTAGAATTATTATACATTTTTTTCAACAAGATCGTGTTAAACCAGTTGTTACTTCAATTGGCTTTCTTCGCTACAAAGAGAGAAAGGAATTGTGGTGGGTTTGGTTTTTTTTTTACACTAACAAGCAGCTCTCAGAACTAGCAAACAATATCTCATTTGTTCAGTAACACTTAGAGATGAGAATGGTCTCAGGCTGGAAAAAAACCAGATGTGCACATTTCTGTGCTGACTGAACAAAATACACCCGACAAAGCTGCTCCCACAGTAGAGAGAGATCAAACCCCAGAGCTGAGCTGGAGGTCACTAGCCTTGCAGCTCTCCAGGCACAGCCCCAAGGCTGCTCTGGTACTCACTGGAGAAGCGGTCATGAGCGCTCAGCTTACAGCCTGGCAGGGAGGTCCAGGAATGGGAGCCTGCCTCTGATGCATGAAAGCAAGCCAGTCCAAACCAGGCCGCACTCATTTGCTCTCATCTACTAACTCTCTTAAGACAGAGCCCCCTCTGCCTCTATTTGCCTTGTCCCTGATATTTCAGGGATGCCTACTGGTGAGACAAGTTCACTTTACCCAGTTTACAGTCAAATGGGCAAACCCCAAAGCACAGTTTTGCTTGGGCATCTTTCTGTCTGACTCCCCTTCCCTGCAGGGGGGCACACTTCATGGAGTTGGTTGTGCAGGGCAGCTGCCCAGCACTGTGCCTCCCTGCCTCATCCCTTTGATTTCCTGCCAGCCTTCATCAGCATCCCTGCACCACAAACACATCAAAACTTAAGCATTTGGTACAAGACTTTATAACCAGCAGAGCTACTTGCACCATTTTATTTTACCTGTGGCTACAATCGGCTGGAGCTGGTGGCTCTGCTGAAGCCTGAGGGACAGCAGCATTACTAGAATTTGCATCTGGATTTGAAATTTAACAGCATTCGGGAAACATGCGCGATTACCTAGAACTGTTTGCATGCAGAAAAAACTCAGAAGCCTATAGCAGTACTGCTATAGACTGCAGCTCAGCTAGAGCTGCTATAGCTGCAATTCAGCTTCAGCTGGAAACCGCATTTTTATGCCTCAAACATGGGACTTTTGATCAGCCACTGTCAAAAAAAAAATGCAGGATGTGGAAGCATGTACTTTTGCATCCATTTTAGAACTCATCATCTCTTTTTAGGTCCAAAACAAAACAGCATTAACAGAGGCACCAAATCCCTTCCTGGGCATGAAAATACCCATGTGCACACACACAGATTGCTCTATCAAAGGAAGAGCAAAGGAGCAAATCTATCCAAACACATGGGCTGCATCTGGCCTTGTTTCTCTGTGGGATTGAGCAGTGAGGCAGAGGACAGTTTGTCCAAAGTTTTCTCTCTGGTTGACTTCCAGCATGTAAACAATTTAATGGGAATGTTGCGCTACCTGTAATCACTGTATAACAAGAGTCATCTCAACTATTCAGTAAATAATGGGGGCTTTTTACAAGTACACTATTTGATCATGTATTAAGGGTCTGAAAAGAAACTTCATATTGCACAAGAAGGTCGCAGCTTGTCACAGATTGGAAGAACTGAGGCTGGAGCTTGGTTTGGTTTTCCACTGAGATTCAAGTTCAGCATAACATATGCCTAACTTCTGGTGTATCCCAAATGCCATATCAAAAGGTGTTTTCCCCCTTTCACCCCAACCATGGGACATTTTGACTCACATTCAGGTACATCCTGTGCTTTGTGATGACCCTACAGAGTTTTCCCAAGATCCCAAGTGTATTTTATGCAATTCAATAAGGCTTCAACTTCAAATACACAGAGTATAAAGTTCTGCTCTTACACAATTTCATGGCATGTTGAGGAACGAAGTACAAGTGTTTGGGGGCAAGTGATTTACTGACACAGGGTTACCCAGAGGTTTAATCTGTCATGCATCTCACACACATGCTTTGCCTCTCTCTTTTCATTCTTTCTTTGGAGCAGCATGCGGCACACCACTGGCAGTGAAAGGGCCTCTCCCTTTGCACAGCAGCAATTAATTTTTCTCAGCTTCTCTCCAGTTAGATATCAATGATTCCTCAGGACCTGCAAAGCCTCTTACAGACCCTGTCAGAAATACAAATGCTTCCTTTTTCCTACTGCTCAGTTAAACACAGTCTTTGCATTCAGATTACCCAGACTGATGTGTGCATCAATCGCATTCCTTCTCCGTTGATAAAATATTGTATGTCAGTTTTAATCTAATGATCTGTCAGCCTCAGACTCATTCATTTGCTAGGATGAAGGCAGCCCCCAAGAAGCAGGCTTAAAATGATGTCTGATCCATTGAAGCCTCTACTTTTGAAGGCTAGCTTATTCCAGTTCCTAAAGACTGACTCCTGTCCTGTACCTCACACCAGATAACACATCTGGGAGCAGAAGAAAAGACACCCAAGGGATGTGGAGCTGAAGCAATACCTCTAAAGGGTTTTCTTTTCACAGCAAACTGATCAATTTCAAAGCATTTTGCCCAACCCTGGATCCTTCCAGGGCTGTGCAATTACTTGAATGCAGGAGATGAAATTTATCATAACAACATCCAGGAGGGCAGTCAGTTCTGACATTTCCACATTTACTCTGACTCACTCCTGTAGCTTGTAGACTTGCACTATGATATCTCCATCCACTGTAAAAGCCATCACATATCCCTTGCCTTCGTACAGGTACAAAACTTACACCTACTCTCTTGCAAATACTTGCCATCAGACAGGGTGTTTTTAGAGAGTTAGAGTTCCCAAAAAGGAAGTCTTTTGCTCAAGGATGCTACTGGATCACAACCTGTGAATGACCAGCAGCTCTAGTTATTGGCCTTCACAGTTATTTTTGATCATGTAGAGCCTCCTGTCTCCCACCACAGCTCCTCTCCATTTCATGTAAGTCACTGAAAGACTGGAAATTTGAAGAAAATAACTGCAGGCAGAAATTACTACTTTATTGTATAAGAATATGCTAGCAGTTAGGTCAAACTATCACATTAGAAATACATGCTTGCATGCAGTAATGTGAATCATAAAAGAGATTAATTAGTGATGCAAACCTAAAATAGATTAATTAAGGTACACTAAACCAGGCATCACTTCCTCCACAACCTGCTTGATTTTAATCTGACTTGCTCTATAAAAGTGCTTTTCTTTGTGTTTATGGTTTGCCCCTTTGTGTCCTCCTCTAAAAGACACTATCACAGCACAGCCCAAGATGCTCTACCTATGTCAGCAAGGACTGGGCACTTTATGGCAATATTTATTTAAAAGGGGAGAATAGCTGCACGTCTGTTGATATTGATATGGGCTTTCAGAACACACAGAGGGGATTAGTGCTCAGCTCATTCTAATGCCTGAACTCATGCAGCTTCTTCAATTAACCTGCAGAAGTAATTTACTGATGTGTCCCATGAATCCCAAAAGCAAACACAGGGCACTTGCAATGGGCTCAGATGAGATTCAGGCAACAGAAACACATGCAGGCAGATGCCAGTGGCCAAACCCAATATAAAACAGCTACTGAGCCCTGAATCCTTTGCCCATTTGCCTACATTATGATGCTATCAGAGTAACACCTCAAAGCCCCAGCTGAGATGCAGAGCTGACATGTTAAATATCAGAAAGACACAGAAAGAAGACTGTCTGGATGCCAAAGTGCTTTCTGTTGTCTAGAGAGAGGAGGCAAACTGAAAGAAACCACCCTGATGGTTGGGCAGATAAAGGACCGAACCTGCTCTAAGGCCTTTAGCCAGGGCTTTGCTCTCAATTTCAGCACAAGCTGCAGCAATGTCAAATGTGAAAAGGAATCTGAACACTAGGGATAAATCTAAGTTGCCCTCCGGAGCTGCAGGCTGTAAATCTAGGGATGTGCCACACTTCTCAGATGAGGAGGATGACTACATTCACACTCTGCTATCACTCTGGATGCTCTTTCAGACTGTATCAATTACCTTGGGATGCCCTCTGTTGCCTTGTATGCCCACAGGCCAGTGAATGGATAAAGAGGCAGAGAAATTGTTTCCACACTTTTTATTAGAAAGAGACTTTCTCTGCATTCATCTGCACTTTATAACCCATGGCACTCTGCCACAGATTTGTGATAAGCATAGAAGCAGCTCTTCCTTACAGTTTAGCTTCTTTAATGTGAAATAGGAATACAACAGTCCAGTTCCAGATCCAGCCAGAACATTTTTCTTTCAAAAGCAGTAAAGCAATTTTAAAGCATTTCCTTGGGGCAGTGGGAAGATGAAATGCAGCAGTCTCCAACTTTAAAGTAGGCTTTGTTTTATTTTTTTACTAAGTGGTGTGACATATACCAGCCACCATTATAGACTAATAAAAGGGAAACTCAATTTTCTGTCACAATGAAGACGACAAATAAAATCTTAAACATGGACAACACCCATACAGTTTTATGAAACCTGAGCAGATTCATAAAGCTCTCTTTAAAGGCAATCAGAGCCTCATAGAGAACATTCTGTAGGGGTATAAATTACCCAGCTTTATCATGGAATGGATATGCTGCACATCAGGACACGCTCTTCAGCGTTGCCTGAACTACCCCTCTTAAAAGGTTAGAGATTGTTTGTCAGTACCATCGGGTTGTTCGGCAATAGCAAGCTGCCTAGCAACAGGAAATGTTCACAGCAGAACACAACACACCAAGAGAATACTAATAGTTAATTAAATTAAAGCAAATATTACTCTGTATTACGCAGAAGCCTGTAAAGCTCACTTGAAATCATAGCTCTCTCTGAAAAGAGAGAGATTGGATCTCTGCCCTGCAGCCTTAATAGAGAAGAGAGAGTTGGAGGTGAGAGAAAAAAGACTGCTTAGAAAGAGAGGCAACAGGGCTATTGAGTGCAAATGCCGTTGGTCCTGTGCATCTTGACATTCTTTTCCTGACTGCGAATGTGTGCAAGTCTTAGGAACAGATTAGCTAGAGTAGCAGACCAGGAAAGAGAATAAGCAGAAAGATCATGAAGCAGAGGAAAGGCATGGGAGGGTCATACCCACGGGCAGAAACAAGCTAAACGTGCTTAGCATTTGTTGGCAGTGAGAAAGGAGTACACCACACAAAGTCCACTAGAAACCAGCCGGGTACCAAATAAAAAGGACGGTGCTGCAAAACAGGAGAGGGGTGGCTATTGGCTGGTACAGCTATAGGAGAATGATGGGAACCAAACTTTGGTTGACAAAAGCGCAGATCAACTTTGTGGAAGAGCTTTGAAGTGGGATGAAAACTAAAGCAAATACTCAGGAATAATCAGTCCTTTGCCTTGGAAGAGGAGGAAAGGTGGGTGGCCGCATGACCGTATGCAAGGTGCTGCCAATTCATAGCAGGCAGGAGAATGATGAGAGCCCTAGGAATCACCACAGCAGTTTGGGCAGGCAGTGGGGCACAGTTGCTTACCCTGGAGCACTCTCAGTGAGAGCAGCAACTTCTGAGCCCTATTGAAAGGTCTGTCCTGACTGTACCTGTCTATCAGACCAGCTTTATTACCATCATGCTTAGAAGAAAAAAAGCCAAAATGCTTTCAAGAACTGATAAGAGGGGTTTCTGCAATGTACGCCAAGGAGGCAAGAATAATACCATGTTTTGCTTCTGTCTGGAAATGTGAAAACACTGTCCAAATCAGGGAGGAAAGGCCTCTGGGAATATTTGAATTAGAACTCCTGATTAAGGAAAACACTTTATCATGCTTAAAAAGCTTTGCTGCATTAAGGCCCAAATCAAGCAAGGTACAGATGTAAGGTAATTAAAGGAAGAGGATTAAAGAGTCAGATTCTTTTATCATTAAGAAAAAAGGATGCCAGAGCTCACCATTTTGCAGTCTATGCAGAAGACAGAGGTCATTAGTCTGGGCGGCCCAATGATTTCTCTTCCCAGTTTTAATCCTCCCTGCTGTGTGGGGTTATCAGGGCTCTCTTGTGCTTGGAGGTCTACATCAGAGTATAAGACATTTGCCTCACAAGCAACTGCTGGATTTACTGCAGTGTAAATATTAGAGTTTTATGCCATGGTTTTACTGTAGTCATCACAAAACAAAACTACTGGTTTGGGGTTTTTTTACCCACAGGCCACAGTTGGATTAAAATAGAACTGCAACAGACAGCAAAATTACCTTATATAACAAAAGCAATACCACAATTTAGGTTAGTCCATTTGCAAACTTGCGGTCTTTCCAATGGGTAACAAAGTGGTTCTATTCTGGTGGCAACAATAACTCGATGGAAAAGAAATCCATACTTCTGCCATTTTTAAGTTATTTTTAGATATATATTTTTTGAGGATCGGATGTATCAAATAATTGTCTTTCTAAAAGCCTACAAGCGTACATACTGTTCACCTATAACACCAGTCAGTGCAGTCCTTGCTTGAGGGCTGCGGCAGTGCAGGCTACCTGCTCTGCATCTGCCTACATCCTCTGGCCTCAGTACTGCACTACAGGCCACAGTGACAAGCAGGAGGACAGAAGTGCCATGAGCAAAGCTCCAAGCAGAAGCATAGCTTGTGTAATAGTGCTGTCTGCAGTGAGCACTTTTCTGCACTGCAGAACAAGACTGGCATTAACAGTGTTTAAAGGACTCACAAAGGTTCAGTCTTAGAACATCAAAAGGCAGGGACAGGCAGCACAGAACAGATTTTCAGCCAAGCCTTAGCCTAGCACAAGCAGCACTTCCCATCCTTCTCTGCTATGTACATATTACTATACTTCAACTCTGATTGACTGAGATGAGTCTTGCAATAACAGAGTAGAAGTGCATCATCAACAGGATGCTGATTCATTCGAAATGGCAAAGGAGGGATGGGAGAATAATATCTCGTAAGATCTGAAGTTCTTACCTTCCATGCAATCAAGAACTGTTACACCTAAATTCTACTCCTACTTACTCTTTTCCTTTAATGTCTTATTTTCTTGTCAGGGAAAATATAACAGATATGAATTCAGGGGTTTATGCCTAAAGTCACTACTGAAACACCCATGTTGACTCATTTTACATCTATCTCTAGGCATTGAATTTTCAGCAATAGGCCTGGTATTGGACAAAACTAAAAATTAACAATGTAAAAATATTCAAGAACACATGCAAGAGGGTAGCACTTGCATCAAAAATAGATTTGTTAGAAGAAGGTTGTTGTGGTTTAAGCCGTAAATCATGCAGTTTGCCCACTCACTTCCCCCTCTTTCTTCCCCCCCCCCACTCCGAGGGGGGGAATGGGGAGAAGAATGAAAAGAATGTAACTCCCACAGGCTGAGATAAGAACAGTCCGGTAACTAAGGTATAACACAAACCACTGCTGCTACCACCAATAATAATAATGATAAGGGAAATAACAAGGGAAGAGGATACAGCTGCTCACCACCCGACGACCGAGCTGTGAACTGAACTCTTCTGGGTTCCTGCCCCCAGTTTTTCCATCCTGGGCATGACGTACTGTGGCATGGAATACCTCTTTGGTCAGTTTGGGTTAGGTGTCCTGTCTCTGCTTCCTCCCAGCTTCCCAGCTTCCCCTCCTCCCTGGCAAAGCATGAGACTCAGAACATCCTTGGTCAAACCAAACATTCTAAGCCATAACTATAAACATCGGTGTTATCAGCACTGTTCCCAGGCCTAAAGTCGAAAACACAGCGCTGCACCAGCTACTAAGAAGGAGAAAAATGACTGCTGCTGCTGAACCCATGACAAAGGTTTAATCAGAGAAACAGAATAGGATACAATAAACTTATCCAGAAACCACATCTCACAATGATGAAGTAGGCATATGGTTTACTGAACCCAGCTCCCTTAAGTACTGCTGCAAGCCACAGATGTGAGGTGGCAGGAAGATGCTGAATTGCCCTTACCCAGCTTGAGAACTGGCCTGGAACTAATGTCTCATTACTGAGACAGATTAGGGTTACAAGTCCAGCTCTGAGTACCAAAGAGATGCCACATCCAGGTCACCCAAACCAGTACATTAATGCAAGAGAGTCTCACCTACAGGGTGCAACAAGTAGTCAGAAGCAGTAACAAACATAGGTAAAAGATTCTGATAAGAAAAAAAATGAGGAAAAAAGCTCCCCTTTTTTATACGTATTTGTACATCCTCAGGAGAAAAGGAAAATAGAATATGAAAGTTTGCTGATAATTTAAAAACTGAAGATTACACATTTGCTTTATTTGTGGCTGTGACACTAGATAAAAAAATACTGATGACAATTCAAAACATGCCTTTTAAATAGAATAAAAAATAAAAATGCAAGCCTGTTATAGAAGTATTTGCAACTAGTATTTGCCAAGAAAAACAGAAAAATCAAACCCCAAACCCAAGACACAAGTCTCCCTAACTGGAAATATCACAGGCCCCCAGGAATCCCCCTCCTGGGAAGCTCTGTTGGTTATAGCTATCATAAAGTCCTCACAATTTCTCACTGTATATATAAACGCAAATAGGTCCAGGGGGTGCACTAACAAAGGACATCACACCAGCCCAAGTGATGCCATCGCCTTACACAGCACTGATGATGTGTGTGTGCCATTCCAACTGCCTTCCTTTGGAAGGCTGTAATTGAATGAGAACAAGAATTCTCAGCATGGGCTTCACAAACCAGCATAGAGGAGTTGCATCCTTACTGCTCAGGACAAAGTCCTCTTGGTAAAGCACAGCTGAAATGGGAGGAAGTTTCAATCAAAGCATGGGAAAAAGCTTCACTGTGCAAGAGGCTGGGATGTATTGAATAGAAAAGGCTGGGGGAATAACAAATAACTAAACTAGCATAAACAAGAGGATGACTTCAGCTCCTGCAGACTGTTTTACCAGTGAGATAAGGCAAAATGACTGGGCTTTATTTTAACTTATTTGGTCTTCAACCAGAGAACTATAAATCTAAATACCTGGCCAACATGAAATAAGTTGCTGTTTCCAAGTTTATTGTGCTTCTCACTAAAGAAAATTAAAACACCAGGAGAGACCCAGGCACTCGAGCAAAACTCCTCAAGATAATGAATACAGTGTTCAGCACAGAAGGTAAGCTGCCAAAGAAGGTTATCAAAACCAATGGATAAAGACAATTTTAAAGACACATCTGGACATAGTTATGACAGGAGCAGTTTGCAGCACATACGGCTAAAGTTTTAATGAAATATTCTTAAAAGAAACTTGCTATGCCTAGTCAGTACAGAAAAGGCCACAATTCCTTATCTTTACAAGTAATACATCACTGAAGCCAAAAGCCCCCTTTTAGGAAACTTAGACTAAGGAGGCACTGTCAGAGGATCAGGCAGTGACCGCCTGCTGCAGTTGCAAGTGTACCCCTTTGGCATCAGGGGAAATAAAAGAATATTGTCCTCTTTATTACGGAGGTATTTATTCACCCCGAGGAGTCTGTTTCTCTCAGGCAAGGCCTTAGCACCAACTGAGCAGTCAGGAGGGAGACAAAGTAAAGGACATACATACATTTTCATCCTGAAACCAACTCGCGCACCAAGCGAATGGAATTAAGTAGAAAGAGAAAGGAAGATCTCATCAGAAACACAAGTTGAAGGAAACTACTGGCCACCACCACTACCACTTATCAATGTGCAACAGCTCTTCTCAACCTCAAGGACTGAAATCCCAAACCATTTGCTCTGGGAGTCAGAAGGCAAAGCTATCTCCAGAGCACAGATGCCATGATCCAGGTCTGAATTCCACATGTACCTGTTGAGGAGGGAAGCACAGTCTGCTCAGCCCCTTCAGGAGGGTGTATAAAGGGTTACAGCTTTTCCCAAGGGTTTTGTAGTGCTTATGAGCTGCCTCTGTCAAATTTTGCAGAACAAACCCATCTCTTTCTCAGATCTTCCCACAAGCACCCACACCTTAAGATTTTGGCCATGGTGGAGATGGCCTTGAATACATCAGGCAGCTTGAGCTCACCTTCCACTTTTTTTTTCCCCTTAAATGAGCACTTGGGAAATCATTGTCATTGGCTGAATACCCTTATAAATCATGTATTACCATTTTTCACAGAGGACTGCAATAAATCAAACCCCTCTTTCAGAGGTAGAGCAGAGCAGCACTCCAAACCACACAAAAAGACCATAGATCCAAATATACCTGTGAACTGCAGCAGAAAATTTACGTTC
Organism: Ara ararauna; assembly: GCA_028858755.1. Lineage (NCBI taxonomy): Eukaryota > Metazoa > Chordata > Aves > Psittaciformes > Psittacidae > Ara > Ara ararauna. The sequence goes on from CM054385.1 coordinate 4,913,384, forward strand.
ACCAGGAACATTTTTCACCTGGGGCAATGAGAAATCCATATGCCCCTTCCACGGGTGTCCTGGGGAATGGGATGTGTGAGTACAGCAGCCAGACTATTCTTCAGGGGAAATTCTAGAGGGCATTTCTCATTAAAAAAAACATTCCTGTAAATAAAGCAGACTACTGTATATCATCTCCCACCCAAGGCAGACCCTTTAACACAAGCCTGAGAGGCAGGACTGCTCAGGCTCAGAATGTGAGTTAAGTCCTTGGAAGGGATCTGGAAAATGCCACTGCTGACAGCAAGAGGGGAATGAGGGGAGGTGGAGGAAGCTGACTTTTAATCACAGAAACAGCAGACTACACATAGACTACATCATGCTGTGGCAGGAGAAAGTGAGGGACATTGGTGGTCAATTTTCATCAGCGTTAAATACTAGTTTACATCTCAAATGCATGACTACCTGAAGCAGAGCTTTTCTCGACTTGTGCTGTCAGCTGCACACACAGAAGTTTGAAGTCAGTAACAGGGTACTCAGAGTCCTACTAAATGCACATGTATTCAAGTTTTCTCTCCACATTTATTCAAGCCTTTTCTCTCCACTTCAGGGCACCATTCCCCCTCCACAGACAGACATCCTCCTAGATGGAAGGTGACCTCAGTAGGCTCAGCTGGAGTTAGCTGGTCTTACAAAGAGAACATTACCTTATTAAAATCACCAGAAGTTTATCCCTGTGGTTTTCAATAATCAGTCCAGAAGACACTTTAGGCCCTAATACTACCCTTCTTAATCCTGTTTAGCAACATACTTCCTTTGCAATTGAAATCCTTCTTCCACACAGGAGCAGCAGAGCCAGAGACGAATCCCCCCACTTTCAGCCACTTAAATACAAGGCATTTAGTGTAAAATAGCTATCTGTACTCCTGCTTTAGTCAGGCACTGCAGAGAGAAATCTTGCATACATGGCTTTTGAAAGAGTGAATCCCACTATGGAAACACATCTTTCCTGCCATTGCTTGGAGAAGATGCAGGGAGCTTATCACTGCAGTACTCTAACACATAGTAAAATCCACAAAAAACTAAGTACACACCTACTGAAATTCAGCATTTACTCAGTTGCTTTGTTAATCCAAAGTCCTAAAAACAAAGATGTAAATCACTTCATCAGCACAACCCCTCAAAGGCCAAGTGACCCCACTTTATTCCAGAAGAACAGTTTGTACAGACCTAATTAGATAATTCACAAGTTCTACAGCAAAGCCCTGAGTCATCTATGAAACAAATTCAGACCAGTGTCATCAAACAAGTTGCAAAAGCTTTTGAATAAGGAGAACATAATTACAGTATCAGGGAACAAACTTCTTGTTTGACTTACAAACCACATTCTTTCATGAACTCCCGTAAGGTGACCAGTGGAATCAGTTTGACCTCAAAAATCAAAGTTTGCCTTGTAGATGCAAGTTAATAAAACAAAAGAATTCATCAATAGAAGCACTGAGAACAGGCACCCACAAAGCATTAGTGGCAGTATATAAACCACATGGTCCCAAGCGAAAACATGGTATACAAGTGACACAAAAGCAAGGCACACAAAGGGAAAGCCTGGAGAATCCTGATATTACTATTCAAGCTGAGACTACTCCATGCATGTTAGGAGGTCTGTACAGAGAAAGACAAACACTTGAAAGAAAGCAAAGCACTGCAGTTTTCCAATACTTCCTCTAGCAACCCCATAGATGGGGTTACTCAACACTTTGCATTATTTCATTCACACACAGGAACCAAGAAACTACCATTCTAATAAGTTAGTTTTCTGTCTGCTGCTGCAGCAGGAAGGGAGGAAACTTCAGTCTTAGATGCTCCAGTTGCCCAAAGATTTAATAGCTTCCATTAGCAGCACAGTGACTGCTTAAGTTAGAATGAACTTAATAAATAAATAAAAATTTGTGGAGTATTAAAGGTTTCAGATTGGGAATTTAAATACATGGTTACTGTGCGTGTTCCTAAGAGAAGAGTCACATAGCAGAAATCTGGCATGTCTCCAAACTCTTTGCTTCTCTGAGACCATAGGATTATTAGAACAGTCTGTGGTGTGCCCCTACAGCACTTAAGGTATTCCTCAGGAGCAGTAAGTGAGGCTCAGGCTAGGCCAACCTAGGTCCAAAGAAAAGGCATTAAGTCATGCCATACAAACCCTGTTCTAGGTAAGTGACTGGGCTTTGTCTCCCCTGCTTAGCTCTGAACTGTCTCAGCTACACTGCCCTCAGCATCTAAATCAGCAACCTTTTTTTCCACTGCTTTCTATTTGCATTGTCATACTTCAGTCTAAAATCAAACATGCACTATTTATTTTCCGTGGTACCTACAGCATTACTTAGCAGTTATTACAAGTAGCAGAGAAAAAGAGATGTGCCTAAGGTGACTTCTGTAGAAAGATTGGGTATGGCCTTCTTTCACTAGTAACTAACTAAAAATAAAACTGCAGTTCAGCTTATGCGCTGCCATCAAGTGTTTTGGGGGTTTGGGTTTTAAGTTTACAACAACATCAACCATGGATTAGCATTAAAACATTTCCAAAATAACAATATGAGGTAAAGTCTAACTGAAAAATGTCAGGAATAAACACTAAGCTTTTGCTTAATTGCTCAACACAGCAGCTTCGTGCGGAGCTGTCTGCAGGCACTCCCTACCAACACCAGTCCGTAACTTCAAATATTAAGGTATCAAAACTTAGTCAGACTCAGTTCTTCCCCCAGTTCAGATCCCATCTGTGGGCTCCAGATGTCAGCACTGCTTCCTTTCCCATCACATACCATCAGCTCCATCAGGCTGGAAACCCCCCCTTCCCTCAAGTGGGCATCCACACTGCTCCAAAGGACAAATCTGGGTATTTGCTCCTGCTTAATGCTATGTGTAAGTGAACATTTCTGTTGATTCACAGTTGGTTTTGTTCCCTTTATAGTCAGGAATCAGTTTTTAGATACGGTCTGTGGATGAGTTTGTAGTAATAGGTACTCCTGTAGATACTCGGCTGGTAGGGTTATATTACATTGGAATAGCTCCAGCCTGCTCATGATCTAACCACCCTTCCACAATTAGTGGTAAGGTTTTAACGAAAGAAAACGAAGAAGAGACTATGTCCATTCTTCTTAGAGGCAGTAAGAATATTTAAGCATTAAAAATAACTACATAACACAACAACTTCTAGCAGCAATAGTTCTCTTATAAAGGTAGCAGACATATCTGACAGCAAGCAAATCATATTCTCAAAACTGCTAAATAACTGTGCTCTTCGCCCCCATAACTGTATGATTACCAACTTCTATAGCTCTTATAGCACCCATCCAGTTAAACTAAAACATAAGCACACATGGCCACTACAGAACAATAACCAGCAGTGGTTGGGTACAATTACAGGGCATTTCCCAAGAGCACAGTTCACCTCAGGATAGAGTATTCAAACCAGCCCTACATTGTGCTTCGGCCTTTTGAAACAGACAAAGGAAAACTTCATCTGAGAAAAGCAGAGTCTCTGCAGTCTTTATAGCAAGTTACATAGAGATAATCATGTACTGCAGAGAGCCCACAGTGACTTACTGCAATATCATGGCAAGGACTCCCAGTCCATCCCAACTGTGAAGATTTTAGAGTTGGGTGCACTCAGATGGTTCACAAATACCTGTCCTGAATTATCTGGGTTTCTTTTAAGATCAGTGGAAAAGGCTGTTCTTAGCTGATTTTCCTACCCTACCACTTGTAATCTGCCTGTGTTTCATGCCTTTAGTGTATTTAGCACTAACAAACCATTCAGATACCCTTCTGTTCAGCAGATAGACCAAGTTTTCTGTCCAACTTCAAAGATTATTACCTTGCCTTCCAGAGATGTCACGTCATCTGCATTCCCCAGCAAACAGAGGGAATAATCCACACTTGCAGAAAGCAGCATTGAAAATACCTTTCACTCATTGCAAAAATTCAGTATGTAGCAGCTAACTTAATACCCAGCACAGTAACAATTCCCCAGCCCAGTCTCTTCCACTGCAAGGAGCACTCCAAATAAATGGAAGTCCTCCTCCTGGCAGAGTTGGAACAGGAGGCAAAGTTCGATAAACCTCAGTCAGGGATTTCATACAAGATAATAGGCATAAAACAACATAGCTTTGGCTGATAACACCTTGCTACAAGGTCATACAGCAGAAAAAATGGAATAGATTCTAATCACAGTAGAGGAGATAGATTTATTTCTGTGGGATCTTGTGAAATGTGGTCATGAACAGAGCATATCAGCTTGGCCAAGTTGTTAGATTGAGCATCCACTACAAAATAATTGAGATTTTACTTGAAAACTGCTGCTTTGAAGCAAATATAGCAAAAAAGTTCATGCATTTGAGTGAGAACCAGATGAACAAGAAATAAAATATTTGTGTTGAAAGCTTTGGGTACAATATTGCAACAGAAATAGAACTATTTAGATTTTATATTACAAACATCCAAAATTCTGAGGACAAAAGGGAGAGATAAGCTAATTTTCAAAGGACACCACAACTGATGACTGAAGTGTACATTGCAAAGTCATAAAACCCCAGCATGCACTTGGCCAGAAGCGCCCAGCCATGCTCATTTTTAGTTGACAAATATAGTCTGGAATTAACTGTGGTTCTCAAGTTTCTGCCAAGGTTTATACAAAACCTGAACCTCAAATGTAATGAAAGAAGGTTGAAAGAAGAGATCTGGCAACAACCTTACGGGTTTTATTCAAGTAGGGCTTTAATTATCGAGGAAAGTGGACCTGGCCATCTCTCATCACTTTAATATGGTGTCTTCGAGTGTGACCACATTGTTTAACTCCCTTGAATCAAATTGAAATGTTTATTTTGTAACATCACTCAGAAGACTTAAACAGAATTAGTGTTTTGTGGCACAGAGAAAGGAACAGATTAATCAGAAACCAAATCTAATCTGAAACAACTCAAGATCAATCCCCTCTTGAAATTTTGGCTTCTAAACAAAGAAATTGAGATCTTCCTTTAACAGGTCTTATCTCTTCCTAAGTGACTTTTTCCCTTCTGTCAGTTTAGACCTTTCCCATCTTCAGCTATTTAAAACTTGTGCTCGTTAAGCATTTTGAAGTTAGCATCTTAGAGATACTTGGAACCAATACAGTAGAACATTTCTAGTAGTGAGAGGACAAGTGGTAACAGGCTGAAATTTAAACAGGGGAAGCTTAGATTGGATATGAGGAAGAAATTCTTTACTGTAACTGTAAGGGTGGTGAGGCACTGCATTGGGTTGGCCAGGGAAGTTGTGAATGCTCCATCGCTGGCAGTGTTCAAGGCTGGATTGGACAGAGCCCCGAGTGGCATGGTTTAGTGGGAGGTGTCCCTGCCCCTGGCAAGGGGGTTGGAACTAGATGATCTTAAGGTCCTTTCCAACCCTAACTATTCTATGATTCTATTGGAGCTAGAGTCGTTGATTTAATGCTGCATATGCCAATCTGCTTTACTCAAGACAAGCTCTTCATATTATACAGAAAGAGCCAAAGACTACGAACACTAGAAGAAAGCCTTCCAAAGCCCTCACTCTCTGAGTACAGGAGAAGTTATGTGTGAATGGAAGATTGGCAGGGGAGAAAACAGCTTTTAGCTAATACCTTTCCTTTTCTCATACTCGAACCCTGTAACCTGCAGAACAACTAGAACTAAGTTTCACTACATTCAGTGCTTAGAAAAGAGCTTGGGTGAGCAGCAGAGCTCTTCTTCTTGGCCAAATGTTTCATACTGCAGTGGTGGCGCCTTGAGTCATCTCACCAGTGCCTGCTCTTGGTGTCTTGACTCAGACTTGAGTGGTTCTCTAATTAATCTAATTGAGGCTTTCTTCTCCTGAATTATATGCCTTCCTGAAGGCATCTCCATGCACCTTTAGTGTCTGCTCTTCTAAGTATCCCTCCTATTCTTCGCTTGCCTGGCTTCATCTCTGGCATGCCTTCAGTCCTATATATGTTCTTCACATCTCCCATTGAATTAGTTACTCCCCTTATGTCTGAGAAGAGCTGTGCTTTCATTATTTAATTTTTAATTGTTTCTTTCCTATAAAATTATTACCATATTCTTCTCCAATACATTCTCCTCCTCCCCCATTGGCGGGAAAAAGAAAATGAAGGCAAATCCCCAATGAAACTCATTTTCATCACCCTTGCACTTCTATAATTGGTCGCAGCTCTCACTCCATTGCTCTAATGAGAGAGGCAAGAACTCTTTTGCCTGCAGATGGGTTAGGAGATCCTCAAGTTTCCTCACTTTATTAGAAAGATTCTGCAAAGGAAGAATGGAGTCCTTCTTGCTCATCTAATGTTGCCCAGGACATTGAAATCAGTTTCTTCTCCCCTATAGCGTTTGCCCCCATAGGTTTTGGATAAGGCATCCTTGCAAGGTTGGGTAGTACTGAGCACCCCTGAGCTGTGCAATCAAACATCCTCTCTGCTGCTGGAAAAATGGCCATGATCCTCTGTGCATGGCCCAGACTATAGCCTGGATGCAGAAGAAACAGCAATGCCACAGAAAACTTTCCTGCTTCAGAGCTGGCTGGTCCCCTACTTTCACAATGGACCTGTGATAATGAAAAATGGGGTAGTGGTGGTGGTGGGGAAGTCTGTTTTCACCACCTGGCAGGCTCAAATGATAATGTTTCCATGATTATTTCTCACCACAGTTTCTGTACAAAATATCTTGTGCTTTCTCTCATTGACACCTCAGGGGGACACTCCAGCCAGCAATGTTCCCTCCAACATTCAATTATCAATGTCAGTTACACAAAGCCTCACCTGGTTTTTCTTTGTAAATGAAATTATATGCATGATTAAGTCAACAAATCCAAGGGATGCTGCAGCTCCTCATTCATCTAAGGTTCAGCACACTATTATAAACCAATAAGTGAAATTGGAGATACATTCATGGCATTACACTGCTGGTGTCATCACCAACAGTGTAGAAGGCTCTGGATTAAGCTCTGGACCAAGCCTTCAAATGAGACAAACTGCTGTCATGATGCTCAAAACAACTAGACCAACCGTTTTATTACCATCAAGTGCTAATTCTTCCAAAATATTAGCATTTTACTTATTAAAAACATTGAACATAAGCAACCACTGCATGAAGAGCTTGTTCAGCTGTTGGAGAACCAGTTTAGGACATGGGTAACTTCAGAGGAGTCAATTAGGAGCGTGGGTACTTTGTGTTTAAATTGGAGGTGCATCTGCCCTAAGGGTTTCTTCACCTCAAACTCCGGACAGTAACTACGGTGCCCTCTAGCTGAACACTTCAACATAGGGCTGCTGCTTTGAAGAAGAGCAGGAGAGCACACCAGAGAATCCACAGTGGATTCTTCTCAAATGTAAATCAGAGCAATTTAGAACATAGTTTACATTTTTTTTTCGGTCATTTCTAACTATGACCATATTTCTTGTCATATGTTTTACTTTAAGCAAATTGCATTTGTAACCTGGTCAGGTCAGTGCTTTTGCAGAGCAATGCAGACTGACCTCAAGCCCCGTTCTGGGGGGATACGCAAAGTTGTGTGATTGATGATACTTCAGTACAGTTTATTGTCTGAAGAGTCCTGTCCGGTGCATGTGCTTCAAATATACAACATATAAACAGCTGTACCTGACAAGGTACAAGGGTCTTTTGTAGACCCTTTGTTCCTTAATTAACATTACAGAATATCAACATGATATTCTTTAAAACCACATATGTCTTTACAACCCTAGTATCAGGGAAGAAAGTGACTCAGAGACAATAACTTAACAGAAAAGTCAAACTATTTGTTCTAAGCCAAAAGAAAACAAACATCCAAGCTGGGATTAAAACCCCAGCGGATACTGCTCACTCATGGGTGATATGCATATGTATGATTTATTGAAAACATTTCATAAAATATTATAGAACCCCTTGTTACTTTGAGATGTTATAATCATGTGCTTTTCAGTTTATGACAAATAGTTGTAGTTTCCACTGCACAAAGCCTGTAAATATATAAGCTGTTATAACCAGGAAAAGATACCGTTTCCTACATGGTTGCTTCCTTCTTTAAGGGAATAGACCCTATGTTCAACACTATCCCCCAGCCTGATCTCCAGTATAACCATCAGACCCTGGCACTACATTGCACTGATCAGTGCTTTATTTTTAATGCACCCATATGATGCGCTTGAAGCATTTTTTTTTCAAGCAGTTCAAGAGGTTACTTTTAATGGAGATGTTAATCATAGGCAGCTTTTCACACTGATTGATGAAATAGCAAGATCATTCTGTGTTCTTCACTGAAGTATCTGAAAGCCTCCAAAAGCACATCTTGCATCATGAAATGCACTTGGAACAGCTACTTTATCTGTACAAATCACCAGGAAAATGTTAATGCATCTACTCTCCGAAGAAGAAAGAAAAACAGACTCAAATGCTTGCTCCGCTCTAAATAATTAAGCATTAAGCATATCCAGCAGAATTGAGAGACTGGCATTGCAGATGTTTCTCAGTGTAGTTAGTACAGCCAATGGACTACAGATTTCCCAGCTCTCCTTGTTCTCCAGCTGCTTTCAGCAGCTTCACATTCCATTAATGGGGGACAGTCAATTCTGTCAACTGCACTGCCTTGAAACATGAAGCAAAAGGAAAAAACCAACTTCTAACTGAATGTCTTTTGCTGTGTGAATAACAAATTCTGCAGTGAGCAGTGGCAAGCCTTTCTCTGCTGAAACCTCCTGCAAACCCACACAGCAAAGCCAAAGCCTGACATCAGTCGTATCTCTTACTGGAGCTGAACCAGAGCATAAAATAGGATGGAATTTGATTAGATACACACACATTTCCTTTTTACATGGAAAAGTCTTGCTTAAATTTGTATCAGCACAACCCAGCAACTGCACCAACAGAAGTATATTCTCTTCTGGCATATGTACAGAGATTTATGCATAAAGCTACACATAACTGAACAGGCTTATCACCAGAGGCACAAAAACAACACACGCAAGATCCACAGTATATGTAACATTACATCCCAATTTGTTCTCTGAGCAGAGACATATTCCCTATGGGATAATCCAGTCCTGCAATTTAATTATTTTAAAAACATGGCAAGGCACATTTAGGAGCACTTCAACTCCCTGTGCGTTAATAAGGATCACACCACTTTGTCAACCACAGTATAGCATGCACAGAGGCTACTAAGATTTTACCATTAAGCTACTTGTACCACATCTAATGACTCCACCTAAAAGCCATTGTTAGAGGCTACAAAAAAAATCTCCATAGTACTCACAAGCCAGGAAGTACCCTTGGTTAGTCTGCTGTGGCAACATTAGAGCTCTTGACTACTGTGCAGCAACCTCTCCTGGGATGAATCCTGCCTAGGAAAAGCAAGCCCTTGTCACCAGTTCTGTTGGCTTTACTTCATTACTCTGAAAAACAGGCTCACTAGCAGCAGGCAGTCCTTATCAGTGTGGACTGTCAAGGACAAAGAGCCCTTTGCTTCTTGCAACATAGCTGGATATAGAAGTGTAAACCAACTTCAGGGACCCAGTAAGAGCTTGTAGGAGGACCCAGAGTTTCTCAGAGCTTGCTGGAGTGACAGCAGATTCTTGCTGTTCCCCAGTGGCTGGCAGTTCTGCATCTACTTTACAGCAGAACACTGGGGAGGACTGGACCAGACCCCAGTTCCAAATCCCTCAGTGCAGCCAAGATGAATTCTACAACTCATTTTACACTGAAGAACTCCTCTAATCTTTGCATCTTGATAATACAAAGAAATGCAGATAGTTTTTAAGAAGTAAGGTATTCTAAATCTCATGCTTAAGTACAAAAGGATCAGAATAAATATCAACACATTATGGTATATAAACATTTAGTATCTAGATCATATGCTGTTAAGTACAATCCTGGACAGAGTTACATAAATTGTATTTACCAAATTAACATAACACTAGCTATTACAATTTCACTGCCATTTGTCAAACTTAAAGTAGTGGAGTAGATTTAACTGTTGCATCAGCAGATTTGAGGCAGCAAGAACCCCAGCCTGTCTGGGAAGACTATCATCTTTCTGCTCTGACTGAAAAAGCATTATTTGAGATATCTGCCTTGCATTGAAGAGCATCCACCTAAAACCAATGATAGAAAGATAGAGGGAAGTGTGCTATGGGAAAGTCACAATGAGATGCATTTGTCTCACAGCTCAGCCAGGCCCCTTTTAAGAAGGTAAAGAGACTACCAGAAAAGTGCCCTGAATGATTTTGTCCTGAAGTCCACGAAGCTCTCTCCCCCACTATATACAGCTGAATAAGAAAGCAGTAGCATTTAGAGTCAGGGTTATACGCTGTACAGTTTGCTTCCTGCTTTCATGCAACTTTAGCTGATAACTCAAGGAGATAGGACACAGGATCCTGGAAAGAAGTCTGGCTAACAGGGCCACTTCCTTACTTCATCTACCGTTTGTAAGTCTTCCAACCAATTTAGTTATGACCCTCACTGCAAGTCTCAGGAGGGAAGAGACAAACCAAACACAGGGGGAATGAACTGACAGCAATTTTATAGCCAAGGCCATTCCAAAAAACACCCACAAAAATGAAAGAAGTAGCAATAAAAGAAACAAGCTGGGATCAATGTGACCTTGTTGCAAGTAACCCATGCTCCAGTGTGCCCTGCAATACTGTTTAGAATCCCAAATGTGACCGTAACCAGAAACGGCCATGAACCATCCTCCGTGAAGTCATGACAAACCTCTTGATGTTCCAGATTTATCAGTGGGTGGGACCAAAGATAGTAAAATAGAATTAATACCAAAATCCACCTCCCTAAATAATTTGCTTTTCCGCAAGTATGTTAAATACATAATAAAGGAAGTTCTTCAAGAAAATGAATCCTTGTCTCCCTATGCTGACTGCCAAAACACAAGTTTTTGCTGGGAGACGTACCATCACTTGCCCATAACTTGGTTTGATTTAAATTATACTCATTAAAGTAGTACGGTGGTTTTATTCTAAGAATCATGTTTTTGTTTTGGGACGTTTTCTTCCACAGACTACCGCACCTTTCCGCATCTTGAGAAGTAAGTATAAAATTGAGATGTTGGGAAATACATCTAGAAAATATTTCTCAGAATTCCTTACTAATAATATAGGAGCTGAAATATCAACTATTTACAACAGCTCGGAAAAAAAACCTTTGGCATTTGATCTGCAGAAACCACAACACAAAAATGGCACTTGATAAGCATTATTAATTACTAAACAGCAATTAGAGCCCAGCCCTGGCCAAGACTACCTACACTGCTCCAATGGGAACAGTTGAAGATAACAGACTTCAAGGCAAAAAGTAACTGAAAGAGTCAGAATTGACAACTCTCTGCTTTTCTCAATCATCAGCTCTTTTTCACTAAGAGGTGCCTCGACAGAAGGCAATCATTTCTGGCATCAGCTATGAATGAACTAGCTTGTTATCAGCATTTTTACAACTTCCTGTGCTTAGGAACAAAGTGTCCCAAAAAAGAATTGCCGTGCTTTTTCTCTCTTGTCACAAGTGCCACACAGGCTTATCCAGCACAGTAAAAAGAGATGTTAGCAGCTTTATTTTGGACAGAAACAATTCAGGTGGCAGTAGGGGTGAGAAGAACAACAGCAGAGGTGAAGACAGCCCCCAGCCCAAGAAAGGGGAAAGGATCTCCCTTCTCACCTTCTGAATGCACTCTCAGCAGAGCCAGAGGTGGCTGATATTAGTCCAGTCCCACAGCAACTGAAACCGGAGCGCTTCAACACCAGTGGTAAATAAAGGTAACAGCAGATATTCACATTATTTCTCATAGGCAGCATTATTTCCTGGCATCCACTACATTAATCCTGTGTAAGCCAAAATACCCATGTGGAATGTCAACCTGGTCATGAGAACAGGGCATAGGGGTAGGAGACCACAGAAGACACTGCTCAGTGCTCAGGAACATCTCTAAGAATGACTCAGTCTACACTGCTCAAGTTTTACTGTAAGCAAGACAACAGAAATATCCAGCTCTTCAGACCTGTGAATATTACACAAGAGAGAAGCCTTCATACACAAAATGCCTGCTGTGCTAGGAACTGCAGCAGACTTCCCACTCGAGGCAGGTATTTCACACCCTTGAAAGCAATGAGCACACCTCACCTACATCCTAAACCAGCTTCATTCTTATCTTGGTATACATCTCCCATGAAGTTCACAAAAGAAGGATTGCTTCGCCTGTAATCAATGCAAGTGCACAGTTAATAAGCTTCTTTTTATGGTCCTCACTATTGGTTCAAGCTGTAAATTGCCTTTATAAGATGTCCCTCTTAATATCAGGAGAGCACAGAAACAGAAGAGAGATCTTGAATGGTATCATGCTGCAGGAGTCCTGCATTAAACCACATTATCTAAAACCAGACATGGCTTGTAGAGATGAGCTGGTCTCAAAATGCTCTCAGCTAATCATTTTTACTGAGGCTATTTTGCAGCTGGAGGGACAGATGAACAGATGGCTGAAGTGCAGTGCAGCTGACCTGCATTCAAGCAAAACATAGGAGCTTTTTTGCTCCAGTGTGATCTTCTGCAGATGGAGAAAAATGTCCCTTGTTCCAGTGCACTTTCATAGTGAGATGACACTGATTCCAAAGGAGCAAACCAGCCATTGCCATCTAAACTCAGCAACCCCTTAAAAATCAAAATCCATGTTTTCATCATTAAAAAAAAAAAAAAGCCCCCTCTCTGGCTCAGCAACGGCACATATACAAAAACTCACAGAAGCCAGCTCGGAAACAGAGGGAAGGGAGCAGAAAGTACATTTGCAGAGCAGGAAGCACTTTCTGGCAATGGTTCTGCTCAGCCACCAGAGTGCCTCGAGGAGGATTACGCAAGGAATAAACTCAGCTTAAAGCATGTAAACTGATAAAACAGCCTTGCTTTGATGCGGGCTCTGCAAGAAGCATTTCAGCTGAACCAGTAACCTGGTGTTGTTCTCTCACTGCAGTGACACTGCAGCATCTGCAGAAATGTTTTCACATTTCAGCTGTAGTGTTTATTCAAGAAAGCGCAAAGTTTGTGGTGCTTATATTCCGGAGATGCAAACTGTGCTGGGGCATTGCTGTAACCTCTCAGACCTTATCATGGGATGGAGGATAGAGGATTTAGCCTTCTGTAATGAACAGCTTGCCAGATTTATGCGTTTATTGTATTTCTCCAGTAAGAATGCCTTTTTATGGAAACAACAGAGAGATCCAGCTGGAGAAGTATTCAGGATATGACAACTGCCTGTTGCGGATTAGATCGGAAAGGGAAGCAGCAGCTGAGCTTAATATATGGAGAAAGAGTCAAGTTTAGTTTATGGTCTTTTCAGAGCATCCAAAAAAACAACCATCCATTTTGAAGAGTCCTAGTGCATCACAGGTAGTTTTACCACACCAAAGCTTTTGTATTTGGCAAAAGGAGACCCCCAGAGAACATATGGTGGATAAGTGACAGAACAGAGGACAGGCTGAATTTTTGAATGCTCTGGGTTTTGAGCTGACCTAGATCCTGTTGAAGTTCATGTTGCATGCAGCACATTTTTCCCAAATACAAGTCCTCTGCTGCATCCCCTTTGCAGTACCTCAGTAGTTATTCCAGAGGCAAACAAAAATGTTTGATTTTATAATAGGTTTCATTAAAAACCAAAGAATTTTATTTAAGGGAAAAGGTATCTCAAAACCTCTATCACAGTCAGTATTTGGATTTATTCATTCTCAAATGGGCTGTTGCCGATTGCCACAACGTCAATCCAGACAAGAAACCCCTTACTTATTTTCCTGGGAGCTTTCTCAGTTTTTCTTTTTCTGTCGATATCAGCACAGCACTCTCAAGTGATGTCAGTTCCAAGGATTGCTTATTCAGACAAATCCCTATGAAACACTGTCACATTCTCCATAGCACCATAGCAGAAGCTCATATTTTTTTGAAGCCTTAAGAGATGCCAAGTATTTGGATGGCTACCAAAACTAACTCAGGCTACTGGATGAGATGTAGCCAACACCTTCAGGTGCTCTGAGCCTACAACAGTGGCCATTTAATTCTCAATATTTAAAGTATTTTTGTGATGGTTCCTATGCCAATAGAGCTTGTGTGATTCTTCAAGGAGCATCAGCAGCTCTCCCTTGAAAGAAACCTGCCTCAAGGACTAAGGGCAGTAGCTGCAAAAGCAGAGTTCTCTTTGCGCAAGCTCTTATTTCCCTGTACCAAAACAAAGCCACACAGGGTGCACAGCATTCCCATTTTGACTTTTGTAGAGATTCTCCACACTACGTATGCTGAAAAAAAGTCATTTGAAAGAAAAAGATTGAAGCATGATACCGTGGCATTGTGTAGTGCTCTATTTGGGGAGCAGCGTGTGAAAGAAGTTTTAGCTACATCATATTTCAATTGTTTCCATTTAAAGTTGTCTGTAACTTTCTGCTGGGGAAAAAAAAAAAGGTGAAGAAAATTTCAGAAGTGCTTATTTTTGTGCTAATACGCAGAGCCAAAGTTCAGCTCTTTCTTTTTATTTTCCTCCTCCTGACTCCATTATCTTCAGTGCTCCAGGCAGACTGAGTGACAACACTGCAGGAATGAGATGAGGAAGAGAGGCTGACAACAGTATAAGCGAGAAGTTTTCTCATCTACAAGTTCTAGAGTTCTTTGAAAGCTTTTACTCTTTTGATGACAGCATCCCAGCTCCCCACTTCATTCATTACCTTTCTTCCCAAACACCTTGTTTTTAATTTTGATCTGAGCATCTAATGGGAAAAGGAGCATCTTGAATTCCTGTTTTTAATTTCTTTTTTGATTATGTTCTTCATTATTCTCTTTTGTCTTCTTCCCTGAGCAATATTTCCTTCCTCCTTTCTGCAAACCTGATTTCCCATTATTTCTCTCTTTGTATTTTTGTGATTTGATTTATTCTCTCTATGGTTTTGATCTTTACATTTTGTAAGCCAACGGTTACACTTTCACCAACCAATCCCTTACTGATGTTGACACACTTCAAGAACACATGGTCTCTTCCCTTCTTTGTGTTCGTAGGAAACAACTGCTGTTAATACTGGCTCCATTTATTTACTCTAACATGTAGCCTTTCTGATCCCAGATGAATTGTTTAGGATGGCTTTTCATGGCGGGAGGTAGCACCTTTTTCCTGTTCCATTTTGACCTCTTTGCCTTGCATCTGTCTTTGCTCCAGCTTGTGGAAATAAGTCACAGCATCATGTGAGCTGTTGAAACAAGAGGCACAACTCAGCACTCTGATGCTGCTCAGTAAGTGCAGAGTCATGGTCTCTCTCCAAGGACATTTGCCAATTTTAATTACGCAGGAATAGGGTAAGTCAACACACATGACCTCAGCAAGCTACCAGAAAGTACATGGTCAGACTGGAACAGTGTTGTTGAATCCTGAGAGGGACTTTATTTCACCTCTCAGTGAAGCAAGGGTCATCTCCCTTGGGGTGGGATGTAACTCAAGTACTGCCAAGACAGCCATGGGAATTGCATCAGTTGGGTGGGAATACAGCTCTTGTAACCAATTATGACAAAAGCACTATGGAACAGACTCTGAACATCAGTTCTGTGGTGTCCTTTTGGCTTGAGATCATACAGTTACTGCTCCATGTTCTGTGTGATTTCTCCAGTGGTTTGTCAGTGCATTTGTTGCTGCTGTTAAATACCACTACTTTGAAGGTCAGCTAGACAGCCTGTTTTCTGACACTGCTCATATATCAGTTTGCCTCTCCACTTCAGCTGGAGGTAGGAGCCCACTAAGTGGTTGTATTCAAACCCACAAAAAGTTTATCCCAGCTGTAAAGGGTTTGCAGCCTGTACAGAGGTAACATGGGGAAAGCAAAGTGCTTATGTCTCATGCATATACAAAATACTCTTCCCTCCTTTGATGTACTGCCTTTCTACAGGACCTGCCAGCTCCTCACCCCCAAGGAGCCACAACAGATAGCTTCCTAAAAAGCAGGTCACTGTATACATGTATATATATATGTTATGGGGTCCCACATCAGCTGCAGCAGTTCCTTACAGTTCTTTGTGTTGCATTGCAAGTCAACTCTAGAACTCACATTTGAGAAATAGGAAACCTAAACCACAACCACACACCCTCAAATACCCACACCCCCTCCTGCACCAGCAATGCTACAAGAAGCTGTAATGCAGCGTCTCCAAGGAAGCAGGTTCCGAGTTGTACTTCTGTTACACAAGAAGTACAGGTACTTAAAACCCAGGGCAGCTTATACTAGAGCACACTGTCAATTAAAATAGCTCCCTCTATAGCTCTGGCAAGGTTTTCATGCAGTCATTCCCACATGCACAATTTGAATGCATGAGTCTTGCAGGAGAGAGGAAGACGAGTTTAACTCACCTCCACGCAGCCAACATGGGCAGGAGGAAAAGGTGGCATTCTGCCTTGTACAGCTGCCTCCTGACATCTGCAGGAGTTTCTTCTACTATTGCTGCAAGTAGCAGAAGAAATACACACCCTTTGCTGAAGGAGTTTTTCAGCAACCTGCTCCTATTTTAAGTAGCACAGACCTCACAAAGACACTGAGAATTTGGAATCTCAAGGGAATTTGCTTCTTACACATTACTGGCACAGCTGATACAGCTTTCCAAGTCCTGCAACAACCCCTCCTTCCAACATAATCTGTTTTGCCAAATATTTAGCCATCTCAAGGCCCTACTTGGATCTCTGTGAATGTTTATCACATTGCTACGTCACTCCTCCGTGGTGCTGCCCAAGTGCTTGCCTAATGTCTGACTCCTGAAGAAGCATGGCTGTTTATAAGAGCTTTAAATGATGCACATAGTGATGAGACACACTGGATTCAGCACACAGTGTCCAAAGCTTTACTATTAAAAATAGCCTAGACTGCATCACTGCATTTGTTCTGATAAAGAGAATTCACATACTCTCTCTGGTGCCACTAGTAAATAATTGACTCTTTAATATAAAGAATGTAAGAATAATTTAATGTTTAAACTGTCTGGAGTTCTTGCTGTTTTTAAAACTTTGCTGTCTCAGGCTAGCTGCTTCTTTATAACAGACTACTAACAGAAGAGGTGGAGGGGAAGATAATGGGGACTTCTGGTCACCTTTGGCGTCTCCACATGTTCAGCACTGACTTGTTCCCATGACGATTTAGAGCCACGAAATGTTGCAGTAATGCTTCAAACCAGCACATCTTCTCCAACCCCCAGGGATCCTCAGGGAGCCCCAGCTGGGGACAACCCACCAGCTCTTGCTTCTTTCATCATAAGGCTTTTTCCTTTGGCTTGTCACATTTCCAAGAACTTCTCATTGGCAGACTGGCTTTCCTCAGGTTATGCAGAGAGACAACTAATTTTCCTTTATAAAGGATTTAGATAGCTTTTTACAGCTGTACTAAGGACTTTCCACTCATACTTAAAAAAACCAACAAAACAACAATAAAACCCCTCTTCATTGAACCTTCCCATGCAGAACACACTCACTGCAGATCTTGATCTCTCTTCCCTTTTGCTCCATTTTAAGTTACCCTCCAAAAATATCCTTTACTACCTTCTTCTCTGAAAGGCCTTCCTTTCTCCTGGCCCCTTCTTGTGTTTCTGCATCTCTTGGTGGGTGGTGTCACTGTGATGCTTTCAGAAAACCCTGTGCTCTTGCCATTGCTGGAGCTTTTACTATTTAATCAAACTCATCATCTAAAGTTGATGGGAATCCTGCTGCAAAGTTCAGAATCATGTTATTGTTACTAGGTTATACCAGCAGCTGCATGAAACAGATTGGTCCAAAATACCCATTTTGTATTCATGAGCTATATTAGCTTACTTTAGGGTTTACACAAGACTTAATCTCACTCACAGTCAACTAATACCTAGAAGATGTTCCTTAAAGTCCCGCAGTTATTTCCTCCATGTCCCACATCATCCTTCAAGAAACTGTTGCACTTGAATGTCCACAATTTCTTTCTTTTTAGATTTTTATATTCTACCTATTTGAACTTCCTATTTGTTATCTATCATCCTTCCAGAGATAAAGGGGAAAAAAACCCACAGAAGCCAAAAAACCCAGCTGCCTTCACAAGTGTTGTGCCAGAGTACAGAAATTCCAGGCCCATTAGATGTATTAGACAGTACTAAGATATCAGCCCTGTTTGAGAACTGAACTCTTGCAGCCCCATAACAGAAATTGTGTCCATTTTCTCCTTGCTAGGTGTCATTCATAATAAACCACTGTATATATGGCATCAGAGATACTAGGGGAACCTAAGCCACAAGCACACAACAGGTAGAGGTGCTGGTGGTGCAAACCCAGGGAAGCCAAGGAACAGACACGAAGCTGAAGGTAAGTAGGGCTTTAGTTGCAACACTGCAGTATCTTCATGCTGCAAGAAGAACAAACACACTTCTTCCTCCTCTTCAGAAACACCGTGCCACATTTGTGTGGTATTTGTTTGTTTTCCCAGGCCATATGGAATTCCTCTCCTTATTTATGTGTTTCAGATGAATCTGTTAGCAATAGCTATTCAATAGCTACAGGCTTAAGACAGCAGCCACATAATCTCATTTCCAGGTTTGTAGGAAACCGGCACAGATGTAGAAAGAGCAGATTTCAGAATTTATGAAGTGCTGCCTTTCCATAAAGGGTGAGAACCTGGTTATCATCATAACTGCTCATCAAATCCAAAACACAGTTACAGGTGGAAAACAACCCAGAACAGTAAGGCTTTAAAAGTCCAGCATTTGCAGGGCCAGGCCTAAGTCCATGCACACTAATCTTAAACACACCAGTGTGGGTGGAAGTGCTGTAAGACTCAAGGTTACAGCACAGCAAGTGCAAGTACTAGGGAGCTGCTCGAAATACACAGGTCATTGACAACACACAGCATGTTGGCGTGGTGAACTACCACTCTGCAAGTCATCACAGCATACACCACAAGAAACCTTATCCTTATATCCCTCAAAGGGCTTCACACAGCTGCTGTAAAACAGAGCTATCACACCACCCTCGTTATTAACCCTAAGAAATCTTCAGGGAGAAATGAGCATTTATCCCCTCGGTAGTATGAAAACATATATTTAGACCAAGTTACAATAGACTTGAATTCATTGACAGTATTTTGGACAGAGACAAGAAAAAGACACGTTTCATGGACTAGCTAATGGAAAACTCACATCATGGGTTGTTTATTTCGTATCTCACTTGATGGCACATGAAAAACAACAAGGTGGTTGGTGACAGCCAGCATGGCTTCACTAAGGGGAAATTCTGCCTGACCAATCTGGTGGCCTTCCATGATGGGGCTACGGAACTGATGGACAGGGGTAGAGCAGTTGATGTCATCTACCGGGACTTGTGCAAAGCGTTTGACACTGTCTCATATGACATTCTTGTCTCTAAGTTGGAGAGACATCAATTTGATAGGTGGAACACTTGGTGGATAAAGAACATTGCTGGATGGCCGCACGCAAAGAGTAGTGCTCAATGGCTCAATGTCCAGCTGGAGACCAGTAACGAGCGGTGTCCCTCAGGGGTCGGTCTTGTTCAACATCTTTGTTGATGCCACGGACAGTGGGATTGAGTGCGCCCTCAGCAAGTTTGCTGATGACACCAAGCTGTGTGGTGCGGTTGATACACTGGAAAGAAGGAATGCCATCCAGAGGGATCTTGACATGCTTGTGAGGTGGGCTGATGCCAACCTGATGAAGTTTAACCATGCCAAGTGCAAGGTCCTCCACCTGGGTCAGAGCAATCACAGGCAGAGCTACAGGTTGGGCAGAGAAGAGATTGAGAGCAGCCCTGTGGAGAAGGACATGGGGGTGTTGGTTGATGAAAAAATGAACATGAGGCAGCTTCAGTGTGCTCTTGCAGCCCAGAAAGCCAACTGTATCCTGGGCTGCATCAAAAGGAGCGTGACCAGCAGGTCAAGGGAGGTGATCCTGCCCCTCTACTCTGCTCTCCTGAGACCTCACTTGGAGTATTGTGTACAGTTCTGGCGTCCTCAACATAAAAAGGACATGGAACTGTTGGAACAAGTCCAGAGGAGGGCCACGAGGATGATCAGGGGACTGGAGCACCTCCTGTATGAAGATGGGCTGAAAAAGTTGGGGCTGTTCAGCCTGGAGAAGAGAAGGCTGTGTGGAGACCTCATAGCAGCCTTCCAGTATCTGAAGGGGGCTATAAGGATGCTGGGGAGGGACTCTTCATGAGGGACTGTAGTGAGAGGACAAGGGGGAATGGGTTGAAACTTAAACAGGGGAAGTTTAGACTGGATATGAGGAAGAAATTCTTTACTGTAAGGGTAGTGAGGCACTGGAATGGGTTGCCCAAGGAAGTTGTGAATGCTCCATCGCTGGCGGTGTTCAAGGCCAGGTTGGACAGAGCCTTGGGTGGCATGGTTTAGTAGGAGATGTCCTTGCCCACGGCAGGGGGGTTGGAACTAGATGGTCTTAAGGTCCTTTCCAACCCTAACTATTCCATGATTCTATGATCTTCTATTTTTTTCTGATGCCTTCACCGTTTCATCTAGTATTGGTATCCCACATTCAAATGATACTCAACCTTGGATTGACCTGAGAGAGCTACTGCTGTATCCTTATTGTTCTTATTCCTTTTCTAAGCTTAAGTTTTCCTTTCCAGTAGCCCTCCTACAACCTTTCTATGAAAAATTCTTCAGAAAACGCAGGCAAACTGCAATTTGTGCAGGAGATGAGGTGACCTGTAAAAGATGTCCTCAAGAACAACTTTAGGCTCCCTGGGACTGGTAGAGCTGCTCTTACAATGTTTGAACTCACAACAGCAGGAGATGACTGCAAAGCATCAGCCTTTCTTCTAGCTCACAGCCCTGGCATATGGGAGATGAAGAGTCTGGTGAAAAGCTGTGATTTGTAAGAATATTCTCTAATTAACCTTGATTTCTATACATCAAAGCATAGGCAGCTCCTTGCATTACAGGCTGCAAGGTATCTTTTACAGCTCAGAGCAAGGAGACAAAACCCACAGTGACTGAGGCAGGTCTGCCAATCCATGATAGAGCCCAGATTTTCTGCTCTGATATTTAATCTGATCTGTAGAGGGTTTTTTATGCTTTGGGATTCCTGGAGAAATTTTGTGATGCAGTATCTCATCTCCCACAAGCTATAAATTTTTTATCACTGATATGAATGAGGAGCACTAGTGCAAATAAAATCCTAGTATCCACACCTCCTCTTCCTCCACCCACTTCCTCTATAGCTCTGCCAATAGCACCAGTTTTATATGCCCTCCAGAAAGCCTCATCATCCTATCCTGTCTAACAGCCGAAGAGCACTCAGGCAACTTTCTGCCACTTAGAAAGCAAAATGTTATGGTACAGGTATAGAAGGGAAAAGAAACAGATCCAAGGGGCACATTAGCAGAGCTGCAACACCACGTTTAGCACTCTCAGAAGCCTCCTACCTCTGGTGTTGCTACTACTTTGGTGATTCTTATCTGCCTTCACAAGACAAACGGAAGATAAAGTCTGAGAGCTGTTTCTCTTAGCAGGAAGAAGGAAGGTATAGAAGCAGTACAAGACCTTGAGATACAACATAGCAGATCCCAATCCAACTGGGAAACATACTTTAGTCCAGCTGATGGGCTGTAAAAGCATGTCTTTGTGCATACAGACACAGAGACAAAAGCCACATTTACAGACATTTTAATTTTGCAAATATGCTGATTTGTAGCAAACTTTTTCAATAGAGATTTTCAGAAAAGCTCAACTCCCATGAGTACTTATCTAGCAGCTAATTTATGCCTGCAAAAACTTCATGTTTCTCCTTTGTGTCCACAAAGCACCATTTTGCAAGAGAGTCCTCTACAGGACCAATTACCTTCTCTATGTCAGTAACACAGCTCTTACAAAAAGCCAGGGCTGCTTTGTCTCCTCACTCTAGGTTTCTTCCACGGAACTATTTCTTTAATACTAGTCTCAGCGCAACGCTTCCAGAACTTGCGCTTCTATAAAAACCTTCCTGCAAGCCAGCTGACTTATTTCCCTCTCCCTAAATCTAAAAAAACCCACAACTTTATGATATCGGGGGCTTATAATAGATAGGATGCATGCCAGGGTGAACAATAGGAGGAAATGAAAGATGAAATTATTAGCTTGGAGTTAAACAGGACATGAAATTGCTGTGAAGTGTTCTGGATATATAAGAAGGCCTTTATTTTTGGAAGAAGCAGGAAGATTCTCAAGACTGATTCTGGGTGGGGAAAAACTCTTACAGATAAAGAGACAACTGCTATCCTCTTATAAACCTTGCTGTTCCATCCTCAACGTATTTTAAGGATCATTTCTATTCTTGCACATCCACTACATTGTTCCACTTCCCTCCCCTGCCCTATTGCCTATGATTCAACAGGATCTATAATAAAACCACTAGTTAGCAGCAGGACATGCAAAATCATACTCAGTAAAACAAAAGAAGGCATAGTTTTTGGAACACAACCCAAAGCTGGCAGCCACAAACTGACCTGATTTAATCCCAAACTGGGCTTCACATAATTCAAGGTAGTTCAGCAATGGGATACAAAGTAAGAGCTGTAAAGCCAGAAGGCTTCACTCACCATCCTGCAGAGAAATGATGCTGGCAGAATTGAATATGTCCTGACCTCATCCACTGATCATCTTCCTCAGACTGAGAAAAGTACATACAACCCCTTTCTTTCTTCTTCCATTTAAAACCTACTCATCAGTCTGTAGAACACATGTGATCATTAGGCACTCATGAGAACCTCCTGTGGCCCCCTTTTCTATCAGCACCTGTTGGGTTTGGAAGAGGAATCAACTCAAGTACCTTGGCTTCAGCTGAGGAACCCAGTTGATGTGAACTGCAGATACACCCAATTTCAGAACAAAGACAGGAAACAGGAGTTCACTATAAGGTTACTTATGCAGAGAGAAAGAAAATTGCCCCAAAAGTCTTCATAGGTATTTAGTGGGAACAATTGCCCCAAAAACTCTCACAGATGTTGGTGTAACCATCCACAATGGAGCTGTGTTTAGAAGGACCTGGAACCATGTTTATAGCAGCAAAATGCTTTCTGAGGAACAGTGAGTTGATATGGCAGGGTGAGAGACCCCCAACTCCATAGCAGAAATACCTGGGATCTTCTTTGGTTCATGGTTTTCCCTGGGGATGCTTCCCCTTTCCTTCTTCAGCTACATCTCTGGGAACACATCTATCCTGAGCCCCAGACTGGGCATCAAGTCCTGAAAAAAGAAAAAAATTAAGACACAAGATCCAGCAGAATTCCTTAAAATCAGGTTTCCTGTGTGGTGTCGTGGCCTGTGGCACTCTCCGCTGTCCCACCAAGCCCACTATGACCCAGCACCACAAGTCTCACCTCACCTCAGTGCTTGTCCTCCAGAGCAGCATGAAAAAAACCCATCAGGGAGGAGAGAGAAGAAACACAGAATTGGGTGACTTGAGTTCTTTTCAGTCAGGTTGGAGTTCATCAAAAAAAAGGAACACAAGTTCAGGGGAAAAACCTAAAACATCAGGTCAGGATGAAGTATTTCTAAATGAGACAGCAGAGCAACTATTTTGCTTCTTATGCCGTTTTTCATACTGTGTTATTGCTTTTGCTTGGGCACTGCAGGGTTTTTTGCACACAGAATTTTTAAGGATGCTTTTTCCCCTTCCTTATTGATGAAGTTACCTAAAGTTGAATCAGAGCACCAGTTGCACTAAAGTTTCACTAGAACAAGTGGTGGTCAGAGTGACCTTCATTTGACACAGAACATTCATTTCCCTTACAACCTGCTATAAAAATAATAAAATATAGCTATTACTATTAATCCTCTCAGCATTATTGCTGAA
The DNA here is from genome assembly GCA_028858755.1 of Ara ararauna. Classification (NCBI taxonomy): domain Eukaryota; kingdom Metazoa; phylum Chordata; class Aves; order Psittaciformes; family Psittacidae; genus Ara; species Ara ararauna. The sequence goes on from CM054385.1 coordinate 4,937,251, forward strand.
TGATGAAGGATATTAAAATTTGACGTTATTGTTCTTTTGCTGAAAGGCAGAATTCCAAGAAAATTGATTTTATTCACTATTTGAAAGTTAAAATTTATCCCAAACAGAAATCTTTACCCATGCTGAAAGGTGGGAATTGAGGATAGCAAGGTGTGCTCCGTTACTGAGTAATAGGTGTACAACCACTATATCGAAGGTGACTCTGTCATGCTGAGACACTTAGCACCAGCCCTGCTTCTTCTATGAGCTTACGAATCACTTTTCAGCTACCACCTTATCATTCTTCTGGGGAGATTTTGTATTGCTCTGGCAATGTCTACTTTAGGTACTACAGAGATGGACCTATTAATTATTCAGTACCTTCCTATTTTCTGCTGGGCACTGTCAGTAGCAAGCAGAACCTCTAAGTATTGTCTGGCTTTCGGTGCCTTTGTAAAGCTATGTTCGGAGCCCAGTTCCCTTTCACAGCCAGAGGATGAATCTGATTTACAAAATTTCCAGGTAGTGTATCCTCAATGGGCTTTTGACCTAATGATATGCAAATCTTTGCTCCCCTGGAGAAGATTTAGAGAAAATAAGCTGAAAAATATTCCAGGCAGGAATGTTACATGGAAAAAAATACATTGGACTAGTTTAAGAGAGTATATTAAAGATGAATTTGAAATAGAGCATTATTTCGCATTAGGTAAATAGACCATCTCTGGTGATTATTTAATTTACCTGTTCATGCTGGCAAGTGTATATTCTTGTATTCCTGAGCATTGTTCCTGGTTGTATCACAGATGCAGCTTTAGCTCAGTGTCTGTGAAGAAAAAGTCCTGATTCATGAATGGTCAATAAATAAATACAAGAGAAAAACTGGACAAACACTCAATGATTGGGCCAATGCTCAGTACAGTAGCTATCAGGACACTGCCACTTCCAATCTGCTTAAAAATACATACAGTATTCAGTTCAGGCAACACAAGGGAGAATGTCAGCTAAAATGGAGCAAAACTCTACCCCAGCGATGTTTCTTTTTCCAGATTTTGCATGTCCTTCAGGTACTCAGTGAAATCACAAATGGTGTCTGATTTCCCCAGGTTTCTTTCTGTTGTTTGAGGTCCTCTCTGCCTTTCTCCTGGTATAAATCTCCTGAATACCATTGCAGGAGGGGTGTGAGAGCACTCCGTCAGCCCAGCATCGTCACCTATCATGTTTGGTAGATGAAGATGCAAGATACATGCAGTCTAAAATTTGATGCTGTCTGCAGGAGCAGGAAGACTTAACCGTATGCAGTATCCATGCACAATAAAACCTGAAAATCCATACCAGTTACATTTCCTCACATCAACCTCAGCCACGTTCCAGATTTATAAGCCACTTCGAAGTGATTTCATTCCTAGGAATGCATCCTGACTAACACTGCCTTCGCATGCAGCATGCTGCTTTTGATTTAAGCTTGCTTAAATAATTTTGTCCAGCCATTCAAAGCCTACTCGTCAGGGGCACTGATTTATGATGCAGGGCATGAAATAGGCAGGTTCTATTAGAAAGATTTGCAGTTACAAGACTGAAGCATTATTTATTGGGGTTTCACTACTAATTTCTAATCTTTCCCTCAGAACCTGTGAGTGGGCAACCAGATTCTATCATGCATTTTCTGCGATGGTTCCTTGTCTGTCTCATCAGCCTTGAGAGAATAATGATAGCTACAGGTATCTAACTACAGACATTTAGATAAGACCTAAACACTCTGAACAGTAAATGGAGGGGACATAAGACAGGCAGATGTTTCCAGCCCTGAGCACACCTAATACCTGGATCTCTAGGCAGAAAGAGGCAAGGCTTATTGACTTCTAATTTAATCAGTTAAATGCCCAGAAATAGAAGCGTTGAACACTGACTTTTGTACCTCACAAATCAGCTGAGAGCTTTCCACATACACTTGAGCTTTTGTGCCAAGTTAAAAAATGCTGCTCCCGAAGTTTCACAACCAGTATTTTTGTGGGAGTTAAAAATATACATATATATGAACAAATATTGCCTCTCCTCCTCCTCTGCAGAACCAACAATGCTTGTTTGCCTACAGCAAAAGGGAAGGCAGGGGCAGCCCTGGGACATGATGCTCAGTCCATGCACCCCTACCTGGATCAGACTTTGCTTCTCTGCTTTCCCCTTGTCCTCTTTCCTGCAAAACCCAGCTTCTGGCATCTAATTTTTCTCTCTGATTCTGCTGGGGTGTAAATGCTCCAACATAAAGGGCTCTGGTTATTTATCAGATGAAGTTATTAAACAATGGGCAGGACTGTGTGTACAACTGAGAAACAGAAGAGGGCCTGAAAGGAGCTGGGCTCTGGAGGTCAAGGAACTCTCCGAAACTCAAACAGTTCAGGGTTGCTCCTAACAGACATCACACAGATGAGGTTTAAGTCTTTTTTCTGTGCTGCGATGCTGCTCTTCACTGTGAGCCAGGATGTTGGAGACACTGTCCTTGGCTTATTGCTTCCACTGAAATGTGGGATTTCTGATCCAAATTAAAAAGTATTTAGATATTCAGTCTAATTTGCTTAAACTTGGTCAGGAAATGGCCCATTTCTGGCTTAAAGTACTGACAACCAAATTTAGATTGTGAAACCATGCTGCTATTTCAGCATCTTATACTATAGAGCAGCAGGTGCCCTGGTTTGATGGCTCTGGATGGAGTCACGCACCTAGGAGTCCTTCATTTCCCTCTCTAGTACAAAGCCCTTTGCACCATGTTCAAAGAGGAAGCTCTGGTCAGCGAGAATTAGTGGCTTTTCCTCCGCACCTTGTCCTGAGATCCCATCATTTTTCACAGCCTAAAAAGGACTGGCCTCTTTCAGTGTGTGCTCAGGAGCCCAGTGAGTAACACATAGGAAATGAGGGGAAGGATGCTGGCAATTCTGTGGCATCTTTTGTAATAGATAGGGTCCTAACCCCAGTATCCTGGATAAACTCCAGTTCTGGTAATTGCATTCTGCATAGTTAAAATCCCCCTGCAGTTTCAAATGAAGCCATTATTCTTCACTTCCTTTCCTAAATTACTGCGCAGCTTTGCTTTGTGCTGCTGAAGAGTTGCTTTGTTTCACCTGAGAGATGATGGCATTTCATGGCTGTATGAAATAGGCCTGAGTGCACAGTTTGTACAAGTCAGTGAAACACTTTGGGATTCATAATTAAGTATTCGCTCCCTGTAAATGAATGCGTTTATAGCGCCGGGTGAAGCAGTACAACACAAAGAACTGCTTCTCTCTGTACTTGAAAGCTGGTAATAGAAAACTTACACAGGCAGTAAAAGACAGAAGTCTTCTAGAATTCCCCTTCCCCAGCTAAGCATGCAAGCTTTAAGGGACTGTCTCAGTCTTTACTTTCCCATATTGTTATTGATTTATTGCTCTAGTTCAATTTCCTTGTTCTAAATGGAAACATTACAATCCTAACTCCAATCTCTAGCCCAAATACAAACTGATTTTGAATCTTTAAATCGTCTCAGTGGGAGGAGGTAAAGGGGGGTATAAAGAAGGCTTTTTATTTTTATTATTAATCTTCATGTGTTCCAGGACTGCCTAATCTCACCCAGATGGACAGAAACCACGAGGTATTTCTGCTGCAGTCAAACCCAGGAGATGCCTCCACGTCATAAACTTGCTCTGGCATGAACTTGTCCCAGCAGTGTGTCCTGGTAAGAAACATGAGGATATTCCACAAACACCAAAACATACCACTCTTTCTGGAGCTAAGCCAGTGAACTTTTTCAGTTCCAGCTAGTTGACTTCTAACTTTGCTCTCCTTCAAGATTTGGGCTTGTCCTTATTGTACTCATTGCCTGTGGCCTTGCAAGAATGTGACAGACGTCTTCTGAATTTCCAGCTTGTCCTGGAAGGAGATGGTACCGTCAAGCAGCACTGTGTCCCACGGGAGAGATATGCTTTCTAGAAGCCTTAGCAAGGAAGAAAATAGCCAGGACTCCCACCCCCTGGAAACAGTACTCCTGAGCTAATACTATTCCTTTTGCCCAAGGTTATTACCTACAAAGCAGAAGGTCAATATAATGACATAAGTAGATTCCTCATGCCCTTTCCTTCTCTGCAAGGTAGGTCACAGTCTGCTCCTCAATTGCTCCAGTGCTGCTTTGATGGAAGGCTAAGAATGAAATCAATAGAAAAGATTATAGAAAATTATGTATGATGTGGCATCTTGGAAAAACAAAATGTGCTTAATCTGAAACAGAGAAATGCTGGCTTAGGAGCCACATGTGTGTCTCATTTAGAAAAAAATCTATACTGTTATTAAAGTAGCCACAAAGACAGTATTAGCTACAAATTAGGCATGTGTACTGGGAAGCAAGCTTTGTGTACCGTGTGGGAGAGGAGGAGCTTACATTGTCAAATCGAATAAGAAGCTGGAAGATCTGAGGGGTAGGCAGGGGTCAACTCAGGACCCAACTGAGCCTCAGTGGTATTTTATGCATAAACAATATTTTGTACATGAACCACGGTATTTTAAGAAGAGTCCTTTAGCAAATAAAATGTCAGAGAGTAAATACCAAGTCTTTCCTTGAAGATTTGGAGGGGAAGGAAACCCAGAATGACTAACAAACCACAGCTAACAGTGTGTGCACCTCCAAATGCCAAGGAGCACGTTTATGCTACTGCTCCCACAGAGGAATCCAGCATCATTATGCAGCAGTCTTACGGGAGGAAAGAGGACCCCCAAAACCCAGCTATGGCAGACTGGTTCCTCTTCCTGCCCAACCCATTGCCTTTTTCTGCAGGCCCTGCAGCAGATGGGGCTGTTGCAAGGATCCCCTCTTATTCCTTCATCCTCAACACCATGTTGCAGGATAGCTCATCTGGAAGAGAGAATAAGCATTGATTTGCTTCCCACATGCTCCTTTGACATGTCACCCAAGTTTGCTCCCCTTCCCCTTTCAGGAAGAAGGTGATATTCCATCCTTAGTTTCAATATTAACAGTCTTTTAAAATGGCTATTAGAACTGGCTGGAGTGAACTGCAGAGCTTCTCCCCCAAGCCCCGATACTGACTTTGAAATAAGGCATTTTCACAAGCAGTGAAAGGGATCTTGAAACCTTTCCAGCTTTTTTTTAATTATTATTTTTTAAACAAAACCGGGAAATGAGCAGTGTATTTTTTTCCATGTTCCTCCCTGCCCTTTTTGCAGTGAGAAAAGTTGAAAGGAAAGAAAAAAAAAGGGAAACAGGAAACATAAATGAGAAATTATTCTAAAATTGATTATTTGATTCAAAACCCTGCCAGAACTTTGATACAAGAATGCCCCATTGCCAACAGTGCAGTGGGGAAAGGACCGCGGAGGACAAATTAGAGGAATACTGCCTCTGCCTCCCAGCAGAGTTAATACTGTTAGTTAACTATCGTGAGAGCGGTATTTACATAACCACCCTCGGTGGGAACTGCATACATAGCGCTGCTCCAGCTTCCCAGCTGAACCCCGGGCAGCGGCGGCTCCCAAGGACCTCGCATTTGCACAGTGATTTCATTCACAGGCGAAAGATCCTTCACAACGCTGACCACAAAATGCCTGCAGGCTGGGTTAGCCTGCTCGCTCCTCCTGGGACAGCTTGCAGGGAAACTCCTCTGCCTCTCCCGGGAATGCTGCCCCGCCAAGCCGAGCTCAGAGCACCCTCTGCTGTAACGCAGCCTGCGCAGAGCGGGACCCAGCGCGCACCATGTGGCCACGGTCCGTGGATGGACACATAGACGGCTCACATGGGTGCTTGGATGCCCCTATGGTGGAGATCCACGTCTGGTGGCTCTGCTGGAGAGGGACTGGCTGCTTGCATGCTTTCAAGAAACTCATTGCCATGATCTTAGGCATCAAAATGGACCTATTTGGATGGGGCTTTGAGCAGCCTGCTCTAGTGAAAGGTGTCCCTACCTATGGCAGGGGGTTAGAATTGGATGAGCTTTAAGGTCCCTTCCAACCCAAACCATTCTGTGATTTTATGATTCTTTCGAGTTTTCTTCACTTTTCTTGGTGCCTAACCATGGCAACAGTGAAAATGTGTGTGCTATTTAAAACATAAATGGTTCTTAGTTTAACTCTCGGACATTGGTTCTTGCTATGCCTGTAGGCACTGGATGGAATAGTATCTATAAACTCTATTTCTCATGAAGATACATAAACCCTGTAACCAAATGAAGGCTGAAATCTTTCTGATAAACCAAACAGACTGAGCTCTGTAAATCTCACACCACAAGGCACATTTTCCTGCCCATGTATCTTTACTTTGGCTCTTTCCTTTCCAGTTTCACAACATCCTTTCCGAGATGTGAAAGGCAAAACTGCATTTGCTATTCCAGGCTCAACACGACAATCAAGTAGACAGAGGTTAAACCATTCTCGCCCTGTTCTACTATGTCCCTGGTCTCAGCACAGATATGGGTCAGCAACACTCATAGTGCTTTATTTAATTCCATTTCCTTTAAGAAGAGAATACAATTTCCATCCAGAATATCACTAAAAGAAATAGCTGTTGCTTTTAAGACCTGCACCTTTTATTCAGCCTCAGTGAAATAATAATCCCTGATCCTGGAAGTGAAATTGTTTTGAACCCAAATGAATTAACGTGACCTTGTTTAGCAAGCATGTTTAAGAAAACATCTGGTATGCAACATTCACCCCTCATTTTCTTTAGAGAAAATCCTATGTAAGCATATGCCCCAGGAAAGAACACAGTGATATTTTGTGCTACATGAGACACTGCATGTGCACTTTAAACTTTCCCTGGTGACAAGTAGGAATTCTTCCTCCTTGAATAAAATACTTGCCTTGCAGTCATAGCAGCTGTCCACATGATACCCATTAATACATTGCTGAGAAGAGGCCACCTTTGCCTTCAAAAGGAGGTTCTTCAGGAGTCTCTGTTCTGCCATCATCTCATTTCCTGGGGAAAAAAAAAGAAGATATAGCAACATTAAGAGATGTATTTACAACCACAATTGATTCTGTTTCAAACTGTTAGTTCCTTGACACCCTAGCCATAAAAAAGCTGTAAAAGCTTGTGAGAAGCCCTTGCATTGTCCCATGAGCACTCATAGCTACTTATTTATGATCAAGACCATGGAGGAAGAACAGAGAAAGTTGCACTTACACAGATTCCTTGGAGCAGTTTTTCTCTCTGTAAGAAATGAACATTAATTTATTGTGTAAATACAATTTAGGGTCACTTTTTAAAGCAGAGGAGATTACCCAAGGATGGAAGTATAAGTTATTATGTGCACTGAACAGACAAAATGATGTGTTCTCAGAATCAGATACAATCCATACTTTAATGCCCAAGTCAGGCACAGGGATCCCAGCAAATGCAATTTAAAAAGTAATTGAAATATCAATATATATCTTCACATTATTTTACTTGCAGTCAGACTATTATTGTAGCACACATCAACTGAGCTGGACAAGACATCCTACGTGAGTGCATTGTACAATCCATCCTGAAAAAACAGGTTCAGACTGCACATGCACAGCTCACGCCATGGCCCAAATGGCTCTGAAGTGGTTAATCCAGTAGTGACTAGAATTAATACAGAAAATGTACCCCCAAACCTCACATATAAGGAACTTTAAGTGGAGTTACAGAAATAAGATAAGGCAGTGAATGGAGGATGCATTATTTGGGATGGTTCCAGATTCCAGAATTCTCCCCAAAACCATGATGCTTCCATGGGGTATCTTGCAGGCAGCAAACTGAAATCACAGCAGCACCAAAGATGTGCTTCACAATGAAATATAGATGGTAGGGAATATTGCCCAGACAGGTTTGGGGTTTCTTTTTGTCTACAGAAGCAACTGTTTGGTGTCTTTTGTTAAAACTTATCTACAATCAGACTGAAGAACAAAGCCTTGAAAAAAACTTTACTTGCTGAAAGATATATGTAGCTGACTCATACCTCGAGATACACACACTTACCTGCTGCCTTGACACAAACCACTTGTGCTTTGACACAAACCAATGTGCTTTGATGATAAAGCACAGTAAATAACTCAGCAAGTAGCAAAGAAAAGCCATATGTAACCCTGAGATTGCTTCTGTTGCTTCATGGCACATTACTCCAGGGTTTGCTCCCAGAGTAGGCATGAGGAGCAGTGTCGAGCTCTCGTGCCTTGGTCAACCATCATCCTCAGATGAAATGGCCTGTACAGGTGATTGCGTGCTCTTCTTTCTGCTCCCATGGCCATCGGGGTGTTGCATAGGGAGACATCCAGACACCTTTTTGTGACAGATTTGGATCCCAAAGTGCCCTTGGAGTTACCTGGACTTTTACCATAACCTGATCTGAACATCCAGCAATTCAGCACGGGAAGCACGAGACCTCGGACTGGTTCTTCTCAGCACCACTGCTGTACAACTATTAAGTGATAGTAAACAAGCTGAATTTCTAATGTGAGTACCTTTCTTTTTGAAGTATGTTTGTTGATGAAGACTCCATGACAGGAGAAAGATAAGATTCACATATAAATATTTATCATCGGTTATTCTTTCAATTCTCAAGAAAGAAAATACTCTATTTACCAAGAAAATAGTCTCATTAGACTCTGCACAAAGCAATTATGTGATGTTCATCATCTTTCAACTTTCATGGGTTCTTAATTGCTGTGGGAGAAGCAGTTGTTGTTAAAAAGCCATTTTTATACGATACGGATATTATGACTGTTGAGCCAGTAAAATGCACAGTATATGTGTGCTATTACTCTTAAACTTTTTAACTTCCTGGATTATAGACATGGCCCTTGCAAACTGTCCAGTAAGAGATTAAAGTAAAATTAATGTGCTAATATGTATACCTATATGTACTGCATACAAAAACCCTACATACATAGACAGCTCCCTGGTGCATCCTTTTCTCTCTTAGCTAAACCAGGGAAGATTCCAAAGGTGTGCTGCAGCTGAAAACTGTAATTCTTCCCAATTGAATTGCTCCAGGCTCTAAAACTTCAGGAGTTTGTTAAAAATGTCATAATATCTAAAAATAATAACTATAACATAGCTTTAAATGTGGCAGAGTCTTAACTTGCCTTCTGAATTTTGGCCCTCCAACTTTGTATATTCAGCTTTCTCTTTGGAATTGCTTGGTGGACTAAATGTTTACTTCTTTCCTTTCCTTTAATGAAAGCTGAGATTCTCATGAAGCACCACAACTAAATAACCTTGAATCACCCCACCAATGTTATGAGGAGTCCTTCAGATCTTAAATTAGTGACTAACGAACGAGGAAGAGTCACTGGCAACTTCCAAATAGGATACACTAGAATGGAGGTTATTCATCCAAACCCTGTGAAACATCTGTTGTCATGAGGTCCTTAACAAAGAGCTAAGGAGGCCAGGCTGTTCTGAACCACAAATACCCATTTGAAATGTCCTGCTGATGGAGCTGCATGAACAGTGTTAGTTCTCCAGCCCCACAGGAACAACATACAGCTCTCTTCTAATACAGCTGAAGGTAAACGATCTTGAGTTTCCACAAATAGAGCCACTAGTGCTGCAGTCTGGCTAATCAGAAATTGAACATTTGGAATTAACATGCAAAAATAGGAGAAAAGGAAGAAGAACGGAGCCAAAATAACCCAAAGACTTCACTCAGCTGAGAGCATTTACCAGGTCCTTAAGGAAAAATCACTGCTCCCAGCAGGCAAACTTTACCTTGTCCTACCTGGACAAATGACATTCACCATCACAGTACATCAGAGAGGATGAGCTGGCAGAGAATGTGATGAATTGCTGTAATTAAAGGAAGAAAAAAGCACCAAATTAGCTGTCAAAAAGCAGGACTGGAAGGCTGCACCTGGGATGAGCTGATGCACAAAGTGCAGCTCCAAGATAGAGCTTCACTGGCTATTTGGGATGTTCTAGGCAGAAAACTCATAGGTGATCCCTAAACATCCTCTGGGTACTTCTGTCACACCTGGGGTATTAATCTAGCCCACAACATTCCCTGTCTTCCTATTGCAGCCTTGTAGGACAGTACTTCCCTTTGCTTTTCAGCTTGTTGTGTAATGCTGCTGTCTAAATGGCACCTACAGCAAGAGGAGTGAGTTGATACCACTGAGTGCTTTGTAAAGCTCTGTGGGATGCACTGGGATGCCAGTTGCGGCACACAAGCGAGTGTTTAATATTGCTATACCACTGCCTGCAAATGGTGGTTGCTAGGAGGCAAATATCATACTGAGAAATCTGAAAGGAAGCAATAATTTCAGTTCCAGTGTAGGGCTCATGGAAATCTTTCCATTGACCTTAAGTAGGAGGTGATCCATCCTTCAGCAAAGGAACTGGAATTTTTTTAAGAAGTAAAAAGGGATGTCACACAAATGGCTCCAGGTAATAAGGATGGACAACAACAGGCCATTGGAAAGGAAGAATGACTGGGTAAAATGAAAGGTAACATCAAAAGGCTTTAGTGAATAAAACCCCACCAGATTAAGAATCTGACTGGGGAAAGCTAACAGTGAAAACTTGTATAAAACATGTATTATTCCTAGGCTCCCTCCATGCCAGGGTTAAATTTGGCAGAGCCACTGGGGTTTTTCCACTCCTGGAATTATGAGGCCATTCTCACCTAACTGATTCCTTCCACCTGTAAAGTTGAATAAAACTGTTGCTGCCCTTCACCCTTCCTTTTCACCTGCTGTGGCACCTTGCAGTGATTTTAGATACTGATCTGGGCTACAGGAGGTTTAAAGTTCACTGGGCAGGGCTGCAGGAATGTGGTGGGAATTCATCCCAGCCCCAACCTGGACCTCTCTCCACTGTGCACACAAAAACACCCCGGGAGCCCTGAAACAGCAAAGCTGTTTTGTAGAGGCATAAATGAGAATAAAGGAACTTTCAAAGTGGAATAAACCCTCTCAGACGTGGATGAAACACAGTCAAATAAACCCAATCTCTCCCTGCCTACTGTACCATTGCAGGACAAGTCCTTTTGTTCAGCAGCCCCTCACAGCTCCCTGTTAACAAAGCCCCACGTGGGCTCTCTCTCCTTATCCCAACTGAGCTTTGGCAGGTTTTCGACTCCTTTCCAGCAACTCCAGTGCTGCTCATGCTACATAGTCGTTGAGAACTGGGAGCACTGCCCAGCAAGGCACCTTTCTTATTCTGGAGAAGGACAGAGCTCCATCTATCTGTTGGGCTGTCCCCGTAATTAGGAAAGTGATGTCTTCTGTCATCTGCTGCCATCCCAACTAACCCAGGTCTCAGGCAGGGTTGACCTGCCAGCCACATCCATGTTGCCACCTCCATTTTGCTTTCCTTTATCTGACTTATCTCTCAGTGACGCCCCAGGGCTGGGGACAGTGTGCCACACAGCCAGCATGGCATGCAACACACCGCCAAGCACTGCAGGTTTAGCAATCTCTGTTGGCATTCATAAGCTGGTTTATTTTTTGTTATTATTTTATTTATTTTCACTAAGAAGAAGACAGAAAAATAAGATGAGTCTGCAGCAAGACGTGTTTTTATGTGTGACTGTTTTGATAGGAGGTTCATGGGGATAAAAGCATATTACAAAACTGTTGAAAACAGTATTTTCATCACCTTCAGGAACTCCCTGGTGGGGTTTCACAGTCTTTGCTCACTGCTGAGAGATTCACACCCACTCTGGTCCTCTGGGGAGGAATAATTTCCTCAGGTTTTGATCGTGCTCAATAAAAAGGGCACCTCTCTTCTGCTGGTGAAAAAACCCAAACCTCCAAAGAGGGAAATTCACCTGAGATCCTCAATCCCTAAGTGCTCATGTGGCTTTAGCAGTGTTACACTCACTGAGAACTGGTCCTCATCTCCAGAAACAGTATGGTCTTCTCTTCAATATCTACACAAATGAGCAAGGAGCGATTAAGGCTGACAGTCCATAAAGGCATAAAAATGCAATTCCTTCTCCCAGTAAAATCTACTGATTTTTAGCAGCCATGCGTGGTTCCTTGCTCACACACACTCAAGTATTTGCCTCAAAGAGATAAATTCAAACTCACCTTGAAGTTCCCAGATCTCTGCAGTCATCTCATCTGCACACTGTCATTGATGGCTATGAAGCTCCCTCATGTGTGTTACCTGAAACTTCACCAGGTGTGACAATAAGCCGGGAGAACCTTTCCCTTAGCAAACCTATAAAGCAACCAAAAAACTTACATCAAGCTATTATAAATATTAACAGATAATATTAAATTTTATGGATGGAAAAAATTAAAGTTAATTTTTAATGATCTCATATGCAAGCAATCTTATTAACTGCTGGAGACATCTAATAATTCATGCTGGTGACAGAATATCCAAACCTCTGTCCCATCAACGTTACAGTCTCACTATCATGATAGAATCATAGAATCATAGAATGGTTAGGGTTGGAAAGGACCTTAAGATCATCTAGTTCCAGCCCCCCTGCCAGGGGCAGGGACACCTCACACTAAACCATGCCACCCAAGGCTCTGTCCAATCCAGCCTTGAACACTGCCAGCAATGGAGCATTCACAACTTCCCTGAGCAACCCATTCCAGTGCCTCACCACCCTTACAGGAAAGAATTTCTTCCTCATATCCAGTCTAAACTTCCCCTGTTTAAGTTTGAACCCGTTACCCCTTGTCCTATCACTACAGTCCCTAATGAAGAGTCCCTCCCCAGCATCCCTAAAGGCCTCCTTCAGATATTGGAAGGATGCTATGAGGTCTCCATGCAGCCTTCTCTTCTCCAGGCTGAACAGCCCCAACTTTCTCAGCCTATCTTCATATGGGAGATGCTCCAGTCCCCTGATCATCCTCGTGGCCCTCCTCTGGACTTGTTCCAACAGTTCCATGTCCTTTTTATGTTGAGGACACCAGAACTGCACACAATACTCCCAAGTGATGTCTCAGGAGAGCAGAGTAGAGGGGCAGGATCACCTCCCTCGACCTGCTGGTCACGTTCCTTTTGATGCAGCCCAGGATGCGGTTGGCTTTCTCTTCCTGTAGCTGAAGAACAGGGAAGCTGAAAGGGAGCACTGTCCGTTCTCCCAATTGGCCCTTCTGGGGCTCCAAATACCCAGCAAACCTCATGGTCCACCAAACCCAACCACTGCTGTCCTAAATAAAATTGTGTCAAAGCAGAAACTCCTAAACAGGAATTAGATTTAGATTGATTAAGATAGCTATTGCATGTCAATTTATTTAAATATAAATGGATTATTTGGAACATGTTCATTGAAGACTAACAGCTCCTGAATGTAATATAGACACATGGCTAATTATAAAGTCAAGCAGTTATTATTAATATTTCTAATGATCAATTTGTATTCCAACAACATAAAATCATCAACTTTAAAGCTCCAACAGACGTGGTAATTGGGAGAAGAGACTGTGCTCTATGCAGAAAGTAATCACTGCCTAGTGCCTGACTGAAATAAGAGATATAAAGTTGAGTTTACTGGGGCCTATATAAACAACCTGAGAACTCAGAGTCTGAGGAGCCAGGAGAATGTTGAATGAAAAGGTCACAGAAAACTTGCTGCAACAGGATACAGACATGGGTCTATAAGGGTACATATTGTGAACACAGTGAGGGACCTTAATACAATCCCAGAGTGATAGAGAGGCAATAGGACAAACAGTCCCTGTGCAGAGATAAGATTTACTCAATTAGATCTACTTAAATGCAATAAATTTCCATGGAAAAACAGATCAGTTATAACTTCCATCCCGCACGTCAGACGAATGAGCAGCAATAATTTAATACACTGCACTTGCAATTCTGTGCAGTTGTGTCGTGTTGCTGGGTCACTGCCAGAAGGAAAGTAAACATGCCCTTCTGAAGAGACAGTGCCTTGTAGTAAATTTGGATCAAATAAGATTTATCGAGCACTGGCACATGTCAGGGCCTGGGGAGAGGAGAGCTTCTCCCACCAGACCAAGGGGCATCTCCGTAAGGCAGCTTGCTGAGGCTGCCAAGGCTGAGGCTCACACACAAGTGTTTGGGATGAAGGTGGAAATCAAACACCCGAGTCATAGAATCATAGAATAGTTAGGGTTGGAAAGGACCTTAAGGTCATCTTGTTCCAACCCCACTGCCTCCCCGTCTGGCTGCTTTTCCCCTTGCACCCTGCTCCTGCATTGCCACCCCTGTGCAGAATGAGCCAGGCTCCCTGGGTTGGCTCTGGGATGTGGGAGCATGCACTGCCCTGTAGGGACCATGCACAGGGCACCCTAACAGGGCCCTAGGCCTGGTGGCTGCCCATGCCTTGGGGAAATACTGGGACCCCTGCATCGTGGTGGGGGAGAACAGGAGGTAGAAGCTCATGGGCAGGCTATGCCTCCCTCCATCCCACTGCTAGTCACCACAGAGGGACCATCAGGAGCGAACCCCTCTGTGCAGCCATACAAAACTTCCCAGCAGTTTCTACTGCTTTATTTTCAGCAAAAACTGGTATTTCGACTGTATTGACACATTCTGTGCAAACTGCTCTTCTTCAGCTCACTGCTGTTATCTGGGAGCTAGCAAATCATTTTACTTCCATGTAGCTGAAATGTGTCCTCTTGACTCTGGTTTGATTTTTACTTATTTGTGTATAAATAACAGTTTCTGCAGTGGTTTTATTATGCAAAGCAGGGATTTTTTGTAATGCTTCATTTTTTTCATGTGGGATATTTTGAGCAGATCCGGGACAAGACAAAATCTGCAATCTCTAAACCTCTCAAGCTACAGAAGTTTTCTTTAGCTTACTGTACAAACAGCAGTTTGCAATAGCATACAGAATCCAGCACAAAGGCAAAGAAAGGCTCTTCATTCTGCTGATAAATCTGTTCGACTTCTTCATCTAGAAGGAGCTGAATGCATACTAAAAAAGAAGCTTTTTTTCCCAGCTAGCTAAGGGGGTTTATTGCTGTAAGCACCACAGATTTGTGATCTAGTGCCTTGTGAATTGTTCTGCAAGAAAAAGCTTTCCCTAAAAATTGCCAGCACTTTCGGTTTTATTCCAAATCAAGAACTGGCATCTCCCCAACTCTAATTAACAGTGGTTATTTTTTGCCATCTCCAGTAGCAAACCCAACAACAACTGGCCCAGAAGCACTGCAGACACAGCTTCTGCCATGACCTGCTGGGCAGTCACTGTTCCCAGCATCACAGAGGAAATAAAAACCCACACTAGCCTTAATGTATTTCTTTTTCCAGTGAAAAGCAAATGTACTAAATCACCTGCTTATCACTCACTAGGCATTTGCAAATAAATCCAGCCTTAGGTCACAAGCACATCAGAAATTTTCCACCAGAAAACACTGATTAGATGCAATATGCCCTGTGAGAACATATTGATTCTGTCTGGCCTTTGGGCAGAAACCATGTCTGGCTTTTTTACATGTCCATCTTCTTTCCTTTCCTGGCTTCACCTCTGCCTACATGCTGAAGTGTGAGGGAAGTGGCTCCTGGGATAGCCAGCAGCTCCTGACATCCCCAGCATTGCTCTGGCCTGGGTGCCCTTTCCAGGGACAGAGGAGTTTGCAGTGAATGGTCAATAAAGCAGTGATGATGAAAATGTGGATGGGGTGATCCTAATAAAACCTCTGCAAAACAGCTTTTGAGGCCATGAGGGACATGGTTTCTGTATGGGCTTAGATCAAGTCCCATCACAAAAGAGGGAGGAGATTATGGCTGGAGATTCACAGGAACCTCAGCTGAGCGTTTTCGGACTCTAGCACACCCTTGTCCCAAGAATCAGCCCCACTTTCACAATGCACTTTAATCTGACATGTCTTAAAAGCCTTCCAAAGTATACAATCCTTTGCAGGAAATCCTCAGGGTGCTTTGCCAACCTTTCCACCAGGATCCCTCTGACACCTGGCAAGACACAGCTGCAGTTGCCCTTCTGCTCTCCTTCCCCCATGCGCTGCAGCCTGGGAGGATGGACTTAGCCTAGTCCTGTCCATGAGGGCAGCCTGCATCCCTCAATCTGCTTGCTTCCACATCTACCTAACACACAGGATGGGACGTCACATTTGTCTTTGCTTTGTTTTTGCCAGGACAGGGTGGAAGGACCAGACCCACAGTCTCCCTCTCCCCTTTAATCTTCAGCCAGTACAGACTGTGTCATAAAGTCACCCAAACCTAGAAGGACAAGAGCATCACTCAGAGAAAAGCTGTATGGCAATTGCTTGATGTTTCGCTCATTCAGAAACTAAATCTCAACAAATATATATACCTTCTATTCTGGGACACTGGCACATCCTACAGCAGGGCTGGACACTGCAATGACAACACAGCACTCCAAGTATATTTTAGCCTATAAGAAAATACACTCAAAGCTCAGAAAGACTTCAAAGCACTGTAACTGGTTAAAACCCCTCAGTGTTAACAGCTGGCTGGTTGGTGTCTGATCTCCAAGCAGCAAAATGAAGTGCAATTGCTGTTGCCACTCCACCGTAAACTGCTTTGTTGTTTGGGTTTGCAGGGGATCCCCAGTGCCCCCCCCCCCCCCCCCCCCCCCATGTGTTAGCAACAAATCACCATGGTCCATTCTCAGAACATGAGCTCACTGCAGAAAACTATTTCCCCTTCTTTTCTTATTTCTTTACAAGGCAGCAGGCTGTTCCTGCAGCTCTGCTGGGCTGGTTTCTTGCTCTGAGACCTTGGAATGGAGATGTGTCATGGACAAGTACAAGGTGATAGATAGAGAAGGTTCTTGAGAGCCAGTGCTGGAGGAGCCATACAGAAGCTGCAGTGATTCCTTCATGTAGGAAAAGTCAGGAGAGATAGCCAAAAGCACAGCGCTGCAAGGGACCACCTCACACTGGACTGGATAGCAGGCAAGGCATTTCGTGTCTGATGCACACGATAGGTACCTTGAATGCACTGCACATGCTGCACAGCACCACTTCACACCCAGAGGTCCTGGTTCAAGTGGAACATTTTGAAAGTGAATGTGTTATGAATTGATAAGGTGCCACATAGTTCTGACACTATCTCCAGAGATAATATCAGGACTTGTATTCATACTCCATCCCATTATGCAACTGCAAATCCCCAGCCAGCTGACACCCCATGCAGCATGCTCAGATCGCAGCGGCTGGGGTCCAAGGAGGGTGCTGTCACCCCACGCACACCCAGCTTAGATTGCACACCCATAAACCACCAAAACCTCTGGATGATTACAGCCATTTGTCTGAACTTCCTGGCACCTTCATCCTACCATGGCCACCTCTCCAGCCTGCAGAACTGGTTAGGCTTCGGTTATGTGAGGAATGGTTTGATGGTCAAGCTGTTCCTCCATGCAAATAAGCTGTCTGCTGTCCATATGACCTCTTCATCAGCAACTCCAATTTAGCTGCATTTGCACTAGGGCCAATATTTTTCAGGCATAGTAGCGCAATTGTGAACTGTAAATTCATACCTGTTTTTCTTTCCTTGAGCTTTCTATCATTATACCAAAGAAAAGAATGGAACATTTCACTGCCATGTTTATTTAAAGAAAAGTAATTAACCTCATGGCAGGACTGTGAATCTCCGATGAATCAACATCTCATTTAAATGATAAGCACAGCCTTCCTTACCTGCCTGGCTATCCAGTGGAGTGATGATGATCACTGCATGGTGACATGTGCTGCAGCTCTGGGAGAGGAAGGCAATCACCTGGAGCTGCACCAGGGCTTGCTTCCCACTGTCCAGAGCCTCTCAGGCGATGGTTATGAATGCTGAGGATGACAGCAAAGCAGGAGCTGAGGCTCATCTCTCACAGTCACGCAGCCCAAAGCAGCTTGAATACCTACAGAAAAACCACACTACAAAATCAGACACATTCATACTGGTGTCACTTTGCAAAGGATATGCAGATTCAGAGCATTTTTAGAGCAGAAGAGCAGTGGCTCATCAGATGTCAGAACAGCTTCCCAGCATCCTCAGCATTTGCACACTCTCTTGAATATCATTTCCTTGAATCCCTGTGATAAACTGCACCAAAGGCTGCTCTGCTTGGCAGTACCGGAAGCACAGCACACACCTGTATTGGGGCAGGTACAGCAAAGCTGCCATACACCTTCCAGCTGGTACTCCCCATACTTGGCTTCCCATAGGCACAGCCCCATCCCAGGGGACCAGACAAGCACTTTCTGTGATTTAAGTGGTGGGGGAGCTGATCAGCTTCCACATTTAGAGTAGTTTGGATCAGGAGGCATCACAGGAGGTCTCTGATCCAGCTGCTTCTCCAAGCAGAGCTCACTTCAAATGTAGATCAAGTTGCTCAGGACCTCATGCAGAGTATCTGAATATCTCCAGGATCCCACAGTCTCTTGTTCTAGCCTTTGACCACATCCCTCGCAAAGAAGTTTTCCCATATATCTACTTGCAATTCCTTTTGCTGCTACTTAATGCCTATCGTCTTTCTAGATACACTCTTAGCCTCCACAATATGCTCTGCTATTGAAAGAAAATGCCCCACCAGGAGGGATTGGGTTTTTTCTTAAATGATAGGAACTAGTCTCATTTTTCAAAAAGGAGGAAATATGGAACAGTGACAAAGGACTCAATGGATTTTATGTGATTGCCCTCTCCTGCTATGTGTGACAGAGCAGCTTCCAGCAAAGCATCCCACACTGCAGCAAGAGTGGCACGGGAAAGCCACACACCATGCAGAACACACGTGTCAGTGGGGAGCCAGCCCACATTGCAAGCACTGATTTTTGATGATGGGATAACTCGGCATTACTTAACTTTTTTACTGCTTCTACTAGTCGGCCACCTTGAGTTTTTGGTGAGTGTCACTAGATAAGAAAAACTGAATTCCTGTCCCATTCAGTCACCCCATTCATGAGGGCCTCCCAGATTTGCCAGGACTGTTAAATCTATTGTAAAGCCATACCAGCATTCAGCTGTGATTCATCTCACCTCAGCCCCTACCCCAAATATCTGGTCACCCCATAGGAAGAGAAAATACCCCTTTACAAAATGTCTCCAAAATTAAAACCCCTAAAGTACCATTTTGCATTACCATATGCACTCCTCTCCCACATTATAATGCAGACCACCTGCCTCAGAAGATGCTTTGGCAGACAGGACTCCTAGTAACACACTTAAAGCTGCATTAGCTGGCTGTTTATTCAAGATACAAAGTTCCTAGAAATAGGTTAATTACTTTCCTTTAATTACACATTATTTTATTAAATACCAATAATAAAAGGAATGTCTGCCCTAGAGATAAGATTATGCCACATTCATAATCCACCTTTTTGGGACAGCAGATAAATGTCTCATCCATTTTAAAATACAAATTTGTCATTCATGAGAGCAATAAATAATGCAAACAGGATGTGTGGTTACGCTGACATTATCACCTCGTCATTGCTTAAAGGCACCTAGGGCACGAATATGCGACACTATAACCTCAGACTCTGATGAATTATTGCCCATCACAATCTTATCTAACACAGGGGAATGGATGAGCACTGGAAAGATTTTATGGTTGCAGTTGCAGTACTCTCTGTCTGTAATACAATTACTGGAGTTATTGCTGAAGCAGCGAGAGATGCTGGAAAGTAAGGGAAAGTCTGCATCCTCCTGGGAGGTAATGTGTAAAGAAACCTTAACGAGTATACCCCGTGGGGGATTTCCTACCCTGCAAGTATTTAAACTGCTAATTAATTCCTATTAAAACAAGGTCTTTTGTGTACCTCAAAAAATGGTGCCTGAGGCTTTGAGCCTGCAGTGGGATCTCCTAGGACTCTGCACCAGCTGAGTCTGGCAGGCTTGGCTGAGACACTGTGAAGCACTGATGAGTCTTTTAGTGGCCTCTGTTTCAGAGTCAGAGCATTGTGCTTATGTCAGTGGCTTAAGTTCATTCCCAGTCATGATACAATCATCAGAAAACTAGAGAGCACAAAGCAACCAGCCTCCAGACACAAACAAATTGTGTTTGTGTCAGCTCAGCCCTTACTTTGGGTGTGCATGTTTCAAGATTAGCCACCACAGTTACACATAAAACATTTGCTTTTAACACCATGCTCCTTGGAGAGATAACCCATACTCTCAGATCATTCATGAAAAGCCAGAGGCTGACAAAGGAGCTCCAGAGGCCACAGAGCTGCTGGTAAAACAGGACTACACTGTGAAAGATCAGGTTACTGGTATCCCTCTAGGGATGTGATCTGGTTACTGGTACCCTGCTTGTGTTGTGGAGAGAGGTTCCTCTCCCCATCACTCCTGTCTCTGGAAGGACACCTTAAGAATCATAGAATCATAGAATGGTTAGGGTTGGAAAGGACCTTAAGATCATCTAGTTCCAACCCCCCTGCCAGGGGCAGGGACACCTCCCACTAAACCATGCCACCCAAGGCTATGTCCAACTCAGCCTTGAACACTGCCAGCGATGGAGCATTCACAACTTCCCTGGGCAACCCATTCCGGTGCCTCACCACCCTTACAGTAAAGAATTTCTTCCTCATATCCAATCTAAACTTCCCCTGTTTGAGTTTGAACCCGTTCCCCCTGTCCTATCACTACAGTCCCTAATGAAGAGTCCATCCCCAGCATCCCTATAGGCCCCCTTCAGATACTGGAAGGCTGCTATGAGGTTTCCACGCAGCCTTCTCTTCTCCAGGCTGAACAGCCCCAACTTTCTCAGCCTATCTTCATATGGGAGGTGCTCCAGACCCCTGATCATCCTCGTGGCCTCCTCTGGACTTGTTCCAACAGTTCCATGTCCTTTTTATGTTGAGGACACCAGAACTGCACACAATACTCCAAGTGAGGTCTCAGGAGAGCAGAGTAGAGGGGCAGGATCACCTCCCTCAACCTGCTGGTCATGCTCCTTTTAATGCAGCCCAGGATACAGTTGGCTTTCTGGGCTGTGAGCACACACTGAAGCCAGCTCATGTTCATTTTTTCATCAACCAACACCCCAAAGTCCTTCTCCACAGGGCTGCTCTGAATCTCTTCTCTGCCCAACCTGTAGCTGTGCCTGGGATTGCTCCGATCTTGCATTCGTCATGGTTAAACTTCATCAGGTTGGCATCAGCCCACTCACAAGCATGTCAAGGTCCCTCTGGATGGCATTCCTTCCCTCCAATGTATCAACTGAACCACACAGCTTCGTGTCATTGGCAAACTTGCTGAGGGCGTGCTCGGTCCCACTGCCCATATCACTGACAAAGATGTTGAACAAGACCGGTCCCAACACCTATCCCTGAGGGACACCACTCGTTACTGGTCTCCAGCTGGACATTGAGCCATTGAGCACAACTCTTTGCGTGTGGCCATCCAGCAATGTTCTTTATCTACCAAGTGGTCCACCTATCAAATTGATGTCTCTCCAACTTAGAGACAAGGATGTCATGTGGGACAGTGTCAAACGCTTTGCACAAGTCCCGGTAGATGACATCAACTGCTCTACCCCTGTCCATCAGTTCCGTAGTCCCATCATAGAAGGCCACCAGATTGGTCAGGCAGGATTTCCCCTTAGTGAAGCCATGCTGGCTGTCACCAACCACCTTGTTGTTTTCCATATGCCTCAGCATGCCTTCCAGGAGAATCCGCTCCAACATTTTGCCAGGCACAGAGGTGAGGCTGACTGCTCTGTAGTTCCCTGGCTCATCCATTTTCCCCTTCTTGAAAATGGGGGTTATATTTCCCTTTTTCCAGTTGTCAGGAACTTCACCTGACTGCCATGATTTTTCAAATATGATGGACAGTGGCTTAGCAACTTCATTTGCCAGCTCCTTCAGGACCCGCGGATGGATTTCATCAGGTCCCATGGACCTGTGTATGTTCAGGTTCTTAAGATGGTCTCAAACCAGATCCTCTCCTACAGTGGGCCCAGTTTTATACACTCACAGCTCTTTCCATACATAATATATATATTTTTTTTAACTTCTTCTCTTTTATTGCCCCATAAAAGGCATTGGCTGACAATGGAGTTGTCTTTTACTGACATACTATATGGTTGCCAAGCCCCTGTGTTGGAACAGCTTGGTTTGTTCCCATGGATACTGGGTGATGTGTCATGGCACAAATGCACCAGCAGCTCCATCAGAGACAGAGGGAGCTGTGGCATCTCATCCCCAGCCATGCCAGGGATGGGGATCAAATCCCAGGAGGGATTTGATAAAGGATTCACATTCCTGCCCTTTTAAACCCAGATGGAGAAAATGAAACAGCTGAGCTGCTGAGCTTCCAGGTAAGTGCCACCAATGCAACCCTGTGCCTAAGGTAGGATTAGAAATCTCAGTGGGCAGAAACAGACAGACACTGGAAGTCACACCATGAGTATCAGGGTGGCTGTTGGGACCCCAGAGCAAGACCTGTGCCCCAACATGCCCTGCCCAGCAGCGTCCACAGCAGCTGACACTGAACCAGATGAAGAAGGTGGTTTATGAGCTTGGCTACCTCTTCCACCAGGTAAGAGCTGGACTCACTATCTTTTCCGGAGCATATGCCTCTTCGCAAAAAGGCTAAATTAATAAGCCACCAAGTGTTCCCATGCTAATCACAGCCTTGTGCAACTCAATCCGACGTCTAACACTGCCCTCTTGTGCTGCAACACGTAAGGGTCCTTTGCCGTTAAGGTGATTTTTTTCCCCATTTTTTAATTGGAGGGAAGAACAACCTCCAAAACCACTTTTCCCAGCGGTCTGTAAAACAATGCCTATGGTATTTTGTCCAAAGAGGTCAAGTCATTTCCAGTTCTCGTCATTTCAAAGCATGGGTGTCTTGCACAGCCTTGGCTACCCATCCACTCTGGGCAGGGGAATTAGAAAGATTGGTAAAGGTAATAAAATTGAAAGGAATTTAACAATATAACCACAACTCAAGGTGGAGGAACACTGGAAAAGATAACAGATAGAAAACTGCACTATTATGAAAGCACTTTGCCTCATACAGCTGTGTTGAATCTTTTTAAAACACTGGTTAATGGCAGGAATCAGCATTTCATTAATAATATGTTAAAATTTAGCTCTTTAGATTCACATATCCCAAGCATCAAAAAAACAATCCATCATGATTAATGTTTTACCTAGAAATAACTACAACCAGCTCAGAAATCATGAGCAATAGCATGTCTGGAGCTAGATGGTTTCCCTCCACACAGTCTCCAGTAGAATGAGTAAATTTTCAAGATACACATTTATGAGGCCTGATGTATTAAGACAGATATCTACAAGGCCTAATGGGCAGCACAGCATTTCTGCTGGGGGCAAAGATCGCAGTAATACTGCTATAACTTTGAGAAGACATCCTATCCCTCCCATCCCCGAAGTCATCCACTGCTTCACCCACCTGAAGGACGCTGACCAATGCAGTCTTGGCCCTTGGTGGTCCAGGTACAGCTGCTGTGTACCTCACACAACCCACTGCCTGCCCTCCCAAGCTCCTGAAACAGAGCTAGAATGGATGGGACAGCCTAGAAATGCAAAGGAACAGGAGCATGCACAAGCACACAGTCTGCACTGCAGGATCTCACCCTGTGCTTTTACACCACCATTCAAATGGCTGCAAATATCACTTCTTTCTTCTGCAGAAGGAACATAGATCAGGTCTGATTTTATTTCACTGTTTATCAGACTTGCCTTGGACAGCACTTAATACCTGACAGAAATGGGCATTAAAAAAAACCCCAAACTTATTTTCTAAAATCAGTAGAAGCAATGCAGTAACCATAGCACTCAAGCAGAAAGGCATTAGGAGCTCACTGGGGGAGGAAGAAATGATAAATGATGCTCACAGATGAGAAAGAAAAGAAATCTAATGGCACAAGGGAGAAGGTGCTTTTCTGACACAATACTGATTCTTTCTTGGGTGTTGCTATTTAGTGGATTACTTGCATAAGCAGAAGAGTTAAAAAAAAAGGAAGGAAAATAAAATAGGTGCCAAGATACAGACATGGACATCCTGCATCATTTCATAATTAATTTTAGAACAGCCTATTCCTATCCAGCTGCACCACTCAGGCATGTACTCAGGCATGTACAGAACACTGCATGTTTTCATGCCGTAATCTCTAACGTGCTTAAGTACGTGCTTACCTGGCATGCAGAGCAAGCCTATTTCTGTGGACCTGCACAAATGTTTTCTTAAGTTGAAACCTTTGTCCCTGGGTCCTTTGAAGAAGCCTTCAGGGGATAAACATTCATTCAGAAGGGGAAAGGACTGTAAGAGCACTTCAATCAATGGCCTATGAAATATGTAATCACTGAAGCCACACCAGTTACACTGGCTGAAACAGGCTGAAGCTCATTTGCTACAATACAAAGCTACAGGGGGAAAAAATAACCCTCTAAAGTGGATTCAAAACCCAGCTCTTTGCTCCCCTCTCACTGTGATAGCAGATGATCACAAGGGCTGTCCCCCCTTGCCATTGAGGCAGGTCGCTCCAGTGCTTGTAAGACCTGTTCACAATCTTTCACTTGGCAAGAAGAGGCGAGCAGTCTTCCTTGGCATCATCCAAATTAAATATTGAAAGTGTTTATGTTAGCGAGAGACATGCCTGAGGATTTGGGAAGCTCTTCAGACATTATTAAAATGCACTAAGTGGTTTGCTGGCAATTACCTATTATTGTCACCAACTCAGGCTGGATCTGGCATGCCAGAAACTCCTGCATGCATTTTCTTAAGTAAAAACTAGTTAAGAGAAGATGACACAAGTTTTTTTTGACCAGGAGCCTTGATATTTCAGTGTTGACATCTCCTACTAAGTATTCATAATAAAACTTCCCAGGAAAGACAAATCATGCTGCAAAGCTTTCACTAGGCAGAGTTTAAGGTGTCCTGGTGTGAACTGATTTAAAACTTTTGCATTCTTCTTTCTCTACCAGTCGGGAGCAGGAATTCCTTCCAGAGTTACCAAAATTCTTATTATATTATAGAGATTGATTCTTCTGATAAACCAGTTAGAGCAAAATATAGCATTGAATGAGAATACAGCAGTGACCTGCCTGAGATTTAGTCCAAATAAAATCAATGACATATTGAAGGGCTGTTGAAGCCCTGACTAATATTGTATTTTCTTTTCCAGTTGAAAGTGTCTGCTGTCACAACCTGTACTATGGGGGTTTGTGGATCCTCATCTGCTAGAAAGGGTTTTTCAACAGCAATGCCCTGGAATGCTTCCCATTACCTGCTGCACTATCCAGCCAAACTCTTAAGAGTTTGTTTCATATCTTGAACTTACTGCCATAAGAGTAGTATTCATGAGCTCAGGACTTGAATCTGTAATATGTTTCTCCTGAGGTTACACTTTAAGGCAATCTAGAAATGGAAGGGAGTGAGGATACCTACTTATTAAGAATGGTAGAAGTTTTTTACTCAATGAAGTTTATCGAAAATAAACCACTGGAAATCTAACCTGTGCTCCATTGCCTATACCAACGACCTGCATTATTTCCAAGTGCACATGAGATCTGGGCCAACAGTGGGGACTGTGAAAACACTGACAAGACAGTACAAAGGCCAAAAATCATTATTATTGCCCAGAGTGAATTTAGTCTGGAAATGATGTTATAAACATCCTGGTCTGGACCCACTTCTGATTCAGCCTTGCAAATAGACAGCTATAATGTAAAGACTGTTCCATTTATAAAGGGTTCTATGGTGTGCTTGCCTATGGCAGCAGGGAATGGGTTTTGCTGGCCCCTGAGACCCCTCGCTAAAGCAATGCTCTAACTTTCAACACTGTTCAAGTTTCCATGTTCACCTGATAGTGAAGAAATACACAGTCCTTGTAAAGCATCCTGCAGCTCCATCTTCAGAGGTCCCAGACCTGTCATCAGAACTGGATTGGTTTTGTGCTCAGGAGCCTGTGAAGGCTTTCCTTATTAATGTCTTGGTGGAGAGTGTGGGAGGCCTGTGGCTTTGCAGGAGCTGGGGATGCTGAGATGGGCTGTAACTGCTGTGAGGATCAGTCCCTCACGGCACCACAGGGTGATGTCCACTATGTTGCTCTGGAGACCAGAGCATCCAACAGCAGGGATCAGCCTGGAGAGGATACATTACTTCTTTCCTTGGCACCTAAAGACACACAACAACAAAGCCAGGCAAGTAATAAGTACAAAGGCATTTCTAAACTGAATTGTTCTTTGAGAAAAAAAGGAAAAGAAGAAAGAGAAAGGAGGTATATATTGTCAGCCTTTGCCAAGAGCCGTGAAGAATAACTAGCAAGAGAAATGCATCCGTAAAGCCTTGATGGCTAAGAAGAAAGATTTTTACACATGCCAACTCCACCGTGGCCACATTTATAGGAATTTAAAGTGTTACTATGTGACAACAGAAATAGCTGTATGTTGGCAGACCTTTTTTTTGATGTGTTAAAGGGTCATTAATCATCTCCTAGTGTTCTAGCAGTCAGATGTACTTGATATCTTCATTTACTTATAACGTTCATACCAGCTCCTCAGCTGTCTTCATTTCCTTGGAAACAGCTGTATTGCCTGTTATGGAAAACAAGGTGATATATATAAAAAAAGATAAAGTGGAAACACAATGAAGGCAAACACAGAAACTTGAAGGTTCTCAGTAAATACAAACCTCTCTTACATACATGCAATCAATAAGGTCACTTGTGTAGTAGCTCGTAACAAAGTACAGTTGACAATGTGTTGTTTTTCTGCTGGAGAATATAATGCGAGGCTGAGCATGTTAATGACTTTTGGAAACGGGCAATGACAAAGATTGATTAATATCAGTTGACAGCCTGTTCCAACAGCTTCGAAGCAGGAATAGCAATGATTGATTTGCCAAAATGTGGGGCACAGGCTTTAGATAATAGAAAGGCTACATGTGAGCTCAATCAGGTTTCAGAAATGGGATTTGAAGGCCAAATGTTTAACAATAGTTAAAAGCTTTAAGGAAAAGACAGAAATGTGGCAGTATTTTCAAAACAGAAAAATTTTAATGAATTTCTTCAAAGTCTAAGAACATGCAACCTGTTGAGTTTAGGACCAAAAATGCAGAAACAAAAGAAAAAAAGGTGGAGGAGAAGCCAGCAGAGTCTTTTAGTAATAAATTAAAGACAGCATCAGTATCTTAAAGCATCAGGTTTCAATGATGAAATCCTCACCTAATGTCAACTAGTGAAGAGTCACTTTCTGTGATGATGAGGAACATGGTGAACAAAAAGCCACAGCAATTTGTAGGGCTACATGCTCGCTACCCAGGCTGCTCTGGCAATGTAAGATGAATACTGTGCCCCAAATCAACAGGGATCCCCCATATTTAGGAAATTGCATATTTGACAGAACATGTTCCCCCTGGGAGTAATAGGGGAGAAGTGATCTCGCCCTCATTTTGTGAGGACTGAGGAATGGGAAGTCTTGTTGAGAGCTTGACCCATCCTTCCCATTTCTTTTTACATTAAGGAACACAGCACTGCCCGAGTGCTCTGAGTCTTAAAGGCAGACCAATAAGAGACTATCTATACTCATGCTCCATTTATAATGATTTTGTCCATTGCAGCATGTAAGAGAGAGCAGGAGAGAAGGATTGAGAATTTAATGACAGATGTCCACCAAAGGGCTAGTCTGCATTAGGGACGTGGTCATGTGTGAAGAGTTGAATTAGCTGACACAATGCTAATCAAAGCAGAGCCTCTGTAGGGATTCCATCACCCACCTCAGACTGCTGCAGCCACCTCCTTTGCTGTGCAATGCACCATCTCAGTTGTATCTCACAACGTGACAGACTGAAAGCTGTACGGTATTGACCTAATTAGGAAAAGAAGGCATTAAGATAAACAACAACAAAAATGCAAGTGTTTTCACAGAGCACAGAGTCTGTGAAGAAGTGGACAAGTGTTTGACTAGGGGAGCTTGGGGATTTCCTGGGCTTCATTCCAAAATGCATTTAAATACAAATGGTGCTATGTTATTATCTTCTTTTTTGTAGCGAATCTCATATCCAGCAGGCTCCTAAGGAACTGAGAATAGGAGCATTCCTTTCCACTCAGGTCTTTCAGGCGGGGTCTGAGTTTGGGGATTTATGACCTTTTCAATTCTGTGACACTTATCAAGATGCTGCCAAAAAGAAAGGTAAGACCCTCCTCCTCTGAGGTCAGCTCATTTATTAATCAGTAGTATCTACTACTGACATTTTTTCCTTAGTAAAATATAAAGTGTTCATGGTATGCAATGATAAGCCAAACTTTTAGGATGATCAGCCACCCTTAACCAGTAAAGTCTGCAAAGCAACCTCCATCCTTTACATAGGGTTAACACTAAGATAGTGTTGATAGTGCACTAAAGAATTGATGTGCCTGTCAGTTCCTGGAGCAGGTTACTGACATGAAGAACTCCTTTGCAGCAATGGCTGTGCCAGAAATAAGGATGGGGAGAGACTGGCAGCAGTACAACATTTTTATTGGTCGATTGGTACTCATCTTGCCTTCCTTTGGTCATCTCCAAGTCAGGTCTAAATGAGTTGTCTTTGATACTTATAAGCCTCCTTCTGCCACCTGTGGATAAAGGCAAGTATCCTCAGAGGGGCTTTGTTTCTCCTGCTCTTGACACGTCATTTAATTGTGCTAGTGGATGTAACATTTACAAAGGAAAGAATTTGAGAAAACCTATACAGTGAATTGTAGTTGTAACACTCATGCCGAAAAGCAGTCATTTTATAAAACATAATCTGTAAAGGCAATTGTGGTTACCAGCTCCAAATACTCAAATCAGTTCAATTTAGAGATTGGGTGGAGGGCATATGACCCACAAAGGACCCTGGAGGAGATGGTCCTCGTCTCCCAGAGCCTGTCCTGAGGTCTCCCTTGCCCAAGTGCATGTGTTTGCAGGTGCATTTTCAATACAGAGCCTTCCCTTGTGTGCATCAGGAGTCTCTGGCATTACCCTGCCTGCATGGAAAAAACATGTGTTGACATTTACTGTCTTCTTTGCGTTTTAATATCTTTTCTCACTATTAAAGGCTTTGGTGATTGAGCAGGCAGCAGTACTTCTGACATGAATAGTATGTCACAATTCAGACCCTTGGAAGTTATTTCATTTAAGGGGAAGTTGATGGGTCAGGTGGCTTCACTGCAGTGACAACCATATGAAGCCCAGGTTTTTTAAGGAAAAAAAAAAGGGATCAGACCACTGAAACTTACCTCATGGCTCCAAAGCCTTTTCTAAGCTGCCCTCAACACACACCATTTCCAGGTTCAGTGCCTCTTTCTCTCTTCTGGAAATCCACTATGCAAAAATATATCTACCCAAGCTTTTGGCTTTCAAAGCCCCAAACAAGACTCATTTGGCCTTTTTTAACTTGTTCCTTCTTTTACAGGGTGTGGGGATGAAGATCAGGTGGTCACCATCTCTTACAGCTGCAGTGTGAAAGCTGGTGGTTAAACCCATTACTCTTGATTGGATTCAGCTCAAATCGGAGAAACATCATGCAGTGCATTGCTGAGAAAAAAGCCCTGACCATAGAAATGTTTAGTACTGCAATCATGTTTTTTAGGCCTTTGTGAGCCATCCCTCAAGTGAACTTTCCCTTATGAATCCATAGCATTGATTTTGTTTATGCTGGACAGTTTTCATATGGCTGCATTGTGGTTGGTAATTGACAGGTCAAAATCCATACTGGAGTTTGGTAGAGAATACCTTAAAAGTTTATATTTATGGGATGAAGTTAAGTGATTATAGTTGTCACTTTAATATTTAATACCAGAAATAATCATAAACATTTTTTAATATTTGAGTTCACAATGAAAAGCTACAACACAAAGAACGCTTACAACTGACTGTCATAAAGCTCTTCAAGGCCCAGTTTCCCTGCTCTGAAATGAAAAGATGAGAAAGGTCATGGAGAACATCAAATAAGTTGTTTTTCTAGACCAGCAACAAGTTTTAAGTGTTTAGGAGAACTTTTGCTTTTATTACCACTTCTCATTGCGAGGGGTATTAGTATGTTTTTGCTAGAAGCGTTGACTAAATCAAAAAGTTTATCTTTACCACTAGTATCTGACCAAAGTCTACAAACAGAAATCAATGAGGCCTTTCTGACTTCTAATCAAAAAGTATGTTAGTGTCTACAGAATATACATGAGAACATTTTGTATGGTAGAAGCCAGTTAAGATCTCATCTGAGAGTTACGCTGTGGTTTGCTCTCATGAACCAAAGGGCATAAAGGTCCTGTTAATGGAGAAGTAAGAACAATTACCTTTGGAGTTATTCAAGTTTGAAATACCTTTGAAAATAAGACATTAATGAACTCAGAAACTGGGTTTCAAGATAAAAAGGAAAGAGCTCATCTCTGACAGCCTCTGGTGATAGTATCCCTTACGAATGATTTAACTGTAAGATTAACCAATGTTAATGAAGCATTTTAACTATCATTTAAGCTACACTTACTGTAATGTATGGTATGCTTTGCAAATGCTTATGTGAATAATGTCTATCAGTTTTTCATGTAAGTGACGATTGTTGTTCTGTCCTGTTGACGGCAAGGAGAAACTCTGGAAGTTCTTGAGGACAAGGAGAATGAGATTTTACCTCTGAGAGGCTGAGAAAGATCCAGCTGCCACTGCACACAAATGAAAGCAGAAGACCTGCAGGGAACCTCGGTGGTTTCAGAATGAACAAAGCTGATTGTTAATTTACTTGGTAAATTGTTAATTTACATTGTGGTCAAGACACTCAACCTGATTCTTGAAAGCAATACTTCCGGCTTAACGCTAAGGGAGTGTTACCAACAGCACAAAACAAGTGTATAATGCTGCAGTAGAAGTCAGCCATAGTAGTTATCATCAAAACAAGATTTATGGTGCTGTGTGGATGGGTCAGCCTTATAAACAGATCATCCATTTATCAAACAAGCATTCTTCTGTAGCCCTACGTACACCTTATGAGTCAGCACTCAGAGGAGGTGTAAAGCATCACTGCAAACTAACCTGTGATATACACTAAATGACACACACTGAAATTCGGTAGGTATTCAAAAGCTCCTGTTGAATGTCCCTTGGATGGACTCCTCCAGGAGAGAGCTTGACCTGCTGGGCAGGGGCTGCAGAGCTCTGATGGCAAGAGGAGTTATCCTGAGGAATGAATAAATAAGACAGCTCCTTTAAAAAAATAGCCACGTTTCTGTAGAACAGCTTGGCACGCAGATTTATGGGTTTATGTGTATAAATAGTCTCTGTCTAAGCTTGCTTTGGGCTCTGCTGCCTCATATGCATTTTTATGAAGTGTTTCTCAAGCTCGGAAAGTATAAAGGGTGGGGAGAAAAGGAGGGCATTTCCTAGGAACTGCTAGAAGGACAGTCAAGGATATACCTGAAGAAAGTCAAGGGAGTGAGGAAGGGTAACCAGCATAGTGCCAGGGTGGAAACATCTGGCTAAGAGGATGGGGCAGGAGGGATAGATGGGGGAGAGACCATGGTTGCTAGGAGCTCCTCAGCCCTGCTTCCCACTGCCCAGGACCCCTCTGGTTCTTTCTTTCTCCATTCTTCCTACCCCATGTACTCTTGTTATTCCATTCCTCCTTTCTGCGTCTTTGCTTGGTCCTCAAAGGCTCTTCCAGGGTACATCAGCTTCCAGTAACATCCCACTCAGATGCACACAGAAGGCACACACGTGTCAATTAAATAGCACTGAATCAGAACTGGGGGAAGCTTAAAGCAGAATCAAGAGGTGCATTAATATAGGGCCCAGGGCCTCCAAGCCAGGGACCATAGGATGCCTTGGGGTGGAAGGTTCGTGCAAACAGTTTATGATGAACCTCGTATTATTCAGGGTTCTTGAGCTCTTCAGTTCAGGTGATCTCAAGAAAAACCCATAACTTTAAGAAAAGATGAAATTCCTGCTTGTTAGGGTGCCACAAGAAGCTTTACATTTAGATCAAGGAGTCTAAAATCCTCAGAAAACACACTCAAAAGGAACACAAAGCTATCAGAATTTTACCTCAGGAAGTCAAAGCTTTTAATGATTTCCTGTGATTGTGCTTCTGATTTTTGCAACCTAGGACTAGGTGTTTATTTTCTCCCATTTCTTAGCCTCAGGGAATTGCTTAAAGAAACTCCATGATTGCATTTCTATAACAGGGAACAATCCGGGGCTGATCAGGCTAAGCAGGTGTGCCTCCACCTTTCCCTGCTATCTTCCACCTGGCTGAGTAATTACCATCCTGCATTGCCTCTTGTTCAGAGGGTGACGTTATTCCCTCACTGGATAACAAGGCAAAATCAACTTTCCTCACAAACCCCATTATCTCATGGAAGATCCTCTTGGAATGCAAATCAACAAGTTTAGCAGAGACAGGAGCCCAATAGCAACCCACAGCCTCAATTTAAATTACCTCTAAGCTGCATGATGTGACAACCTGGATTATTGAGAATTACCTGGGCAGAGCAGTGACTCTGCATCTTAGGAGCACTTGTTCCTCAGATCAAAGAGGGTTGATGGGCATTTAATTAAAAGATAAGGTAGCCAGCCATAAAACACCAGACTAACCTTTTGAATACACAACTCAAGTTACAATTAGAGAATTACTATAATTGTCAGATTTTTGGGCCTCACCAGCAACACACTCCACCATTAAGGGATAAATTGACTGTTTAGAACAGTGCCCACCTTCCTTCTTAATGCTGTCATAGGGCAAGCTGGTCTAGGTGGTAAGTGCTCACATGCAATGTTGGGGGTCTGTTGATCCCCCGAATCCAGATGTAATCATAGCTGCTGTTTTCTTCCTCCAGGGCTCAACCAGAAGTTCATTTTGGCCCCAAAAGAAGCCAGTCTCACTATTACCATACACATACTTTCTTGACAGGGCATTACACTCCCATATACCCTAGGGAAAAGCAGCCAAGGAGAAAAGCTCATTCAGATATACATACAAACACTGGTGATGCTGTTAAAAGTGTGCTGTGAAACATGACAAAGAAAGTAACTTCAGTATTATCTCCCCTGGGCTTTCTTGATCCCAGCACAGTGATGTAACTATTTCCTCACTGTGCCATGCTGGCTCAGACAAGGTGCTAGTAGGCTTTGTAAAGACACCATGATCAGGCTCTGTGTCTCCTCCATCACACACTCTGACTATTCATATTCAGTGGTTTATCTTACAGAAAAACTCCAGTGCCCTTGTCACAGCTACACAACAGGACAGCAAACTCCTGCAATTTAACACCCAGCAAACACACTTTTCTTAAAGAGAGACACTCTGCAGAGAGGAAGCAACTCCTACCAGAACAGCTGATGCAGTAAGAAAAACAGACTGATTCTGGGGTGCAGATCTGCTTCAGCAGTGAGGTCTTATCTGAAACAGCACAGTTTGGGAAGTCTTTCAAGCCAACATGGAGGCCAAAGCCAGGCTGCTGCCATCTCTCAGATGTGCACAATCAGTGTCTTGGAGCCCAAGATACCAAACTCATGTAACACAGTGCAAAGCCAGAACACCTCCTTAAGCAGTGCCTGAGAAGGAGACCAATGGCCTTGTGCCCCCAGTCCAACGTGCCAAGTCCTCACTCCAGTGTTTTTCTGATCACTTCAATTGCATTTTTCACGTATTTGGTGCTTAACTTCAGTGCATCCTCTTACTCCATCCCTGTGTATATTTACAGTCTGCACTGAGGATGATTTACAGTAAATCCCCAGTGTTAACGTAGTGAGACTTTTTGCATGGAAAAGTCCAAAGCCATAAAACATTTACAACATAATAAAAATGGTTTCCTAAATCTCTGGCTTACTCTAAGATACAGAAGAGGCTATTTACTTTCACTTTGCCCTCCAGATCTGGTTTTTGGGCCCTTTTCTCTAGCTGGAGAAACAAGCCATTATCCAGCCTTAGTAAGAAGGGCAGAACCACTCCCTAAGCACGTAGAATTGAAGTCCCACTCGATACAGAAGCTGTGATACTCTTCATACATTTGTTTAAGTAATGAAATGTTTAAAAAATATTAAAGGATCTAAAGATGTTCAAATGTCTGGACGCTGGCAAGCTCTTTGATAAGTTAATTTTGCGTTCAAAACCAATGAAGCATTGGTCAGAGTGACACAGGGTTTGGATTTACCCTGGATAATTCCTTTGCTGTAAGACATTTAAATTAAATCAGTTAAACTCCGGCTGCGCTTTGTCACTGGGATGTCAGTGCTAACACCATTTTAATAGAAGTAACACTGAAGAGCATTTTGATTGTAACTTAGGAAAAGATGTATCGGCTGAGCTGTAACCAAAGAGCAACATGTTCACCTTGCAAAAGTGAATTTAAAGGCTCATTCCAAAACATGATGCTGGATAACAAGAGTCTGTGAGTTAAAACAGCCACAGGGGAAACGAACCAGGAATCTGTGGGTAGGGGAGAGAAAGACCAATAGGGAGAATGTGTCTGCAGAGCTCCTGTTATTCACAGGGGTATCTTGCTGCTCTCAGATTCAATGTGCTCCAGCCCCACTGAGGCATTCATGGTATGAACCCCTCTGAAGGTGAGTAACCAACCTGCAGGATGGCACCTGAGCTGCAGTGTGAAATGCATTGAATTTAGAGGAGGAAGAGATTAGAGGCACTCCCCAGACTACTGTGCAGTGAAGATATATCTGCTTTGAGCAGGCGCTCGATTGAGAATGAAACTTAATGGGAGGTGGGAGATTTACTTGAAGTTTGTCACCAATCAAGTCATGTCATTTGAGCTACTGGAGCTATTTAAAAAGCAAGTAATCTTGTTTGGGAAGATACATGCAGGTCTATAAAGCTGCTTTATCTCCATTTTGCTATTGCCATACAGAGGAGACTTACCCATATTAAAACTGTTCTAAAAGTTGTCAACAAATTCATTGTCTTGGTTACAACAACATTAATGCATTTTTTTCCCCTTGAAAACTTTCTTCTCACTGAAAAGAAATGAGCATATTCCCTTCTCTCACAACATCTCCATCCTACAGGATGGCCAGGCAAGAAAGAAATTAGGCAGATTCTGGTTTCAGACCTTCAAGCAAAGTCTTCCAGAGATGTTCCTTCCCCTGAACATTTCCCTTGAATTTTGCAAAGTACTTCCAGCATAATCATGCTATGCATAAAGCTGGCATAGCTGGGATAAACTGCACAAATGGTGGTTTCATAGTGTCATTAGTATTTCCTTCCCCAGGCAAATCTGACACCAGTTACACAAACATAAAACTGCTTTTTCCCCTCTTTGTAGAGCTTACTCAAGAACAGGCTGGGCACAGATGCAGAAGGCAGCGGCAGAATAGCTGCAGATGTACATGAAAACAGCATCAGTAGTTCCCCTTCGCATCAGCAAGCTATTCACTGGAGACAGCTTATGGATTGCATTTGAGGAGGCTGTTTTCATAAGCATCCTAGTACCAAAAGACTAATTTATTTTTAACTTTCTGAGTAGGATGAAAGGTGAGCAGGCCCAAATAGCAGATATGAATTTTTAGCCCATTTAAAGCCCTAAAGCCCTAAGGCCTGCTGGTACTGCAATTGTTAGCAGAGCTGGGAGTAATCAATTGCACCCTCTCTCTGTTTATGCAAGTGGAGCTAATTGATTACTCACTGCTAACGTGATTGCCAGTGCCACAAACGTTTTCCTCTGGACAGTTCTCCAGTGCAGGCAGGGCCTGAGGCTAACAAGCTCTCTGCCAATGGGAAGGTATAGAAGCAGGGCAGCAATTTTTAGGTTGCTTAGGTTAACATCACAACTGCATTATTCAAGTGGTCTGAGACTCTTGAAGCTCACAGAGCCTTTGTATGGTGTAAGGCAAAACTGAGGTCAACACACCACACGTTCAGTGGAGAGAAGCAAATCCTCCCTTCCTTCCATGTGGCATTCTCAGGGACGTCCTGCCCATACGTTTTGTGAGGAAGGAGAGAGGGTTTGCTATCTTATCCTCATTCTACTTGAGGCAGCAGGAGGCAATTCCCCCTTCCTTCTTTGTTTAAACCGTCACATCAAAAGCGCTCCTCAGGAAATTGTTTAGTTTTTACTGGTCTTACAGAACCCAGGACCTCTGTATCCTCCATCACTTATTACCTCCTTTTATTATTTCATTTGCATAGAAAGGAATGCATCTCTTTCATTAATCTTTTTTTGTAAATTCTATGCTTATTTACAGTGAGAGACAAGTTCACCTCCAGGCCATATGATGGTTGGTATGAACTGACATTCTTCATGACTGTAGCAAGCCTTAGACTGAATGATGCAGAGGGATAGACTACAGCTCTCTCCTCAGTCAGAGATGCTTTCAGGCAGAGGTGAAGCTCAGGGGCTAGAGCATGCTCACTATTAAATCAATAAACTGAGTGCTTTTTCCCCGAATGCTGCTTTTGGGAAATAGGGACCAACAAAAGCATCATTTTTCTCTAATCAAAGGCACCAAATAATTAAGAGAGCTTTTTTTATGTCATTTTAATTTTTCACACTGCCTGTATTCTGAAACCCTGTCAAACAAGTAAAATAACCAGAGTCCTTCTGGCAAACAGCACAGACAAAACAGTTGAACTATTCCCAAGTGCCACAAGCTTTCTACAAGGGTCTTTTACAGGACACTATTAATTGTGATTACAGAAATAGTGTTGGCAATTACTGATGATCAGAAGACTTGATTTATATGGATTCTTCTGCTAATTCAAGTCCAATTCCAGCTTTTAAATTAAATCTCTATTTGCCTCTGATGCCCTTTTTAGCACCTCAGACAGCAAAAACAACAAAAGCTGTGAGGTACTAAACACAGATCTTGACTAAATGCGCACAAACAGGCAGAGCAAAACTAACAACATAAACTGTTTCTCCAACCAGATTCTTGTGTCAGCTATAGCACTGAAGCTCCAGCAGCTGCTTCCCAGTCATATTCAAAGGGAAACTGAATTCTTGCAATCAGAATACATTTCTCAAGGAAACACCCCAATCCCCTTGAAAATGCCAAACAGATCCAGAAGACAGTGGATGAACTCCCACCACTTCCATAGGCTTCCTTACACAGATTGGATCTGTGATACTGTTGCGCCCACATTATCCAGTAGTGAGAACATGGGTCCTTTTTGCTACCTTTTGTCTTTTTTCTTTTTATATTTAGAGAAAAGGTTTTTAAGAATTAACTGTCTCCTATTATAAGCATGCACAAAAATAATTGCACCTTGTATCCATTACAACATTCGGAACAGTAAGGAGAAAATTGCAAGTGCTTTCTAGCTGAAACAGAAGGCAATGTGTTAGGGAAGTTAACGGAGGCTGTGAATGTTTGAACTACTGCTCATAGACACCTCCAACTTTTGCAAGCAGTTGAACATGACTGGTTCTTTGTTTCTTTACTCCTTTCTTTTTCCGAACTTGACCCTTCTTGCCTCTGCTCTCCCAAAAAGCAGCCACATTGAATCCAAGTGACATTTCAATTGGAGAGGTGAGTCTCACGAGCAATACATTATTGAAAAAGCCCACTAAATCAGCAAATGCCGTAAAACTTCAATCACTGCAGTTCTGATGCCACTGATCAGGAAAACAAAATCCCTGCCACAGATAGTCACATTGGCTGGGGATATCTTGCTGAAGGATGCATAAGGAAGTAAGAGGGAAAGGGTTTTTCAAAGACGAAAAGAATAAGCCAGAAAATTCAGCAAGTCAAGAGTTCAGCTGAAATTCATTTCCATTCCCTCAAAAAGAAAAAACCCTATTTTTCTTTCCTGATACTTTCATGTGCCATTTCAGACTCTCATATTCCCCTACATAATTCTACAGACAATGAAAACGCATGCACGTGTCATGCCAAGGCATCACTGTGTGAACTTATTTACCACGCAGCCACACACTGACAGGATAGATCTCTTGCAGCTCTTTCCCTTTGGATGATACAGCTGAAAACTACACTGTGGATGGGAATACACTGCAGTTTGTGTCAAGGAGAGTGGCAATCACCATCATTGTTTTTGCTATTCTGGAGACTCATGCAAAGCTTTGATTAATCATCTGCTTGGCTGTTTAGCAACAACATTCTCAATAACCCTTTAATTTAATAATCAATTTTTTAAATGAATACTTTAATTACATGTAGTTGCTGGAAGCCCTGCTAACAATCAGCTGGTCTGAGTTTTAAAGAAGCAGATGAAAGAGTACTGGATATAAGAAGAGTCTTAGCAATTTATGTCACTAGATGGATTACTCCAAAACCAGCATGATACAGGATAGTCAGAGAGGGATTGAAGTCCCTGTGTTGAATTATAGTCCTTAGCACACCAGAGAAAGGATCTGTAGACTATGTCATCAAACAAGATGCAAAACTCAGAAAGAAAATTATAGTACCAGTGTCCTTATTTTATTATATTACAGTAGCTTCTCAGATAGTGCTTGTGGCATCTTTCAAACATCCTCTTAACTCCGTAAGCACACTTCTTGGATTTGAGCTGCATGGACACAAGGTTCCCAGGACTCTGAGCTCTAGCTGTTGGGGAGGTGCCAGTGCATGGATCACAGGATCAGTAGGTGGATCAGCCCTAGAGCATCCTCCTTGGCAGTGAAAAGAAAGCAGCACCATCCTCCACCCTGGCCAGAACACTCAGAGTTGAGGAAGAAATGGGTTCACAACAAACATGCAGCTGTGCCAGAGCTGTCCCAGAAAAGCAACTCTGCAAGAGCACCTCTTCTATGGCAGAATGACCTTTACAACATTCAGCTGAGCAGTGAAAGCCCTCTGCTTGGTGCCAGCAGCCCTTGCTGGCCAGCAGCAATGCCGAAGGACAGTAGCGAGTCCTAGCGCTCATCTCAATCCCTGCAGCCCAGCGTCACAGACATGTGCCAGGCACATTTTCAAAGGCCCATGAATATGGGGGCAGCAATCCTAACCTCTTCCATAGGACTGGCTTTCTTCCTCAGGATTGATTCCAATTTCATCTACATTTCAGTAAAATACTGGTGATGACAGTGGAGACCATCCTGATAAATGCCAGCTTATACAGACACAGGAGCAAATCTTCCCTGCAATCACCCAGGGCATCTGAAACCAAGAGGCATCTTGGCAGGATACATGAATGGCCTGATTGTGTCCATTTTCAAGAAGGAATACATATGTATAGCGCTGCAATCCAGCTCATCCTGTACAAGGTTCTGCTCTGCTTGATGAGCAATCAGACTTCTGAGAGAACAAACACATAATGACTGCTTTCAGCTGCTAATGCCACTGCTTTTTCTGGAACAATATAGAGGCTTGAACTGCAAATTCACATCCAGCCTTGGTGGAAATTAACTGGGAATCAAAGGGGGTTTGCAATTAGCCTTTGGAAAAATCTTCACTAATTCACAACCACAAAAGGGGACACTTGAGCCTGCAGTGACATTTCAGTGGGGTGTGATGGTGTGCCTGTAATGGAAGGCTTTGTGTATTTGTTTTAGGGAAAGAATCTCTCCTTTTTTGGTTTTGGCCTATGAAGGAATTCAGGAACAGCGAAATTCCAAACATACGGTGATACTCGCTTTCACAGCAAAATGCAATTCAACTACAGTTTCCCACTGTGTGCATTCAATTTCCATGAATGTTACTGGGATTAAAGATTTTTCATGGCTTTTTGTTGCTGTTTTCAATGAAAACTGGCATTGAATTTGCACACTTGTGCTGTTCTTGAAGTTTTATAATATTCTATTCTGCTGAAACCCCCAAACTGCTTAAGTTTTATAAAATTCATCCCCAAAAACTGGATTCCAACATTGAGCTTTCTAGAATTTCTTAAAGGGATCTTTACTATTAAAATCACTAGTCAAATGAATTATTTTTCACCTAATCTAACTACACTTCTGTCTGGTCCTCACACATCTGAGATTTGCCAAACCTCAGCTCTGGTCAAGCAAGAGTAAAATATAACATCTTCCACCAAGCAAATAAATCAATATGAGGAGAAAAAGACCCAAACTTTCTAGTATTGTTGGAAATAGTATTATAGTTGTTGTTCATAAATACAAGCTGTAAATCACCATTCTTAGACAAGAAAGGGAAATGTTTTGAGGCCATGCTGCCTCTGGTCATCCAGGGGATGAGCACCCACCGTTCACTGGTCCTGCCTCAAGACTGCACTCCATGTCACAGCATGGCTCCTGATAACAGCTGGGAATTATCTCCCTGATTCACCCAGTGCTTGAAAACCTCTGTGTCTGCTACTGGTAATATCACTGAAGGGGCTCAGGGGAAAGGCACTGAAAAGAAACCCCCTCTCATTCATGTTTCTACCAAGTATTTTGTATTGTTTGCTGACTCATTTTGTAGTTTAGCTTGTAGCAAACTCAAAATTAAGTTACTAGAGAATAATGACCATTAAGTGACTGAGATTGCTTTATTTCTCTGAGCCTTAGCAACAGTGATTTCACTTGCCTGTTGCCATAACAACTAAAGCATGCACATCAAGGTCACTAAGCTCACTTTGCTTCTTGCCTGTAGCTATGTCTCTGATGGTTTATATGCCTCATTTTTATTGTAGATTCATACACGATGACTAGGAAGAAAAGGTACTTTTTCATCTTATGAGTAAACAAGCACATGAAGATGAGCAGTTCTCAAGGTAAGGGGAAATAGACAAAAGACAAAGCATTTATGGGAAATGTTCACTTAATTCTTAATAGGAAAACCATTGTGTATGTAGATGAGGTCCAAAATACCTAACACGCAATGAGTCAAACTGGCAATCAATTCTCCCTTATAAAAGTGAAGAAAGATTTCCTGAGCAGTATGTGGATATGGGTTCCTTGATTTCCAAGAGGACCTACCAGCCTGCTCCAGGACATTAGCACAGATACATCAAGGCCCCTGAAGTGCCACCTCAGGTATTGAAGAATTCTGACCTTAGTGCTTAAATAAGTATAGTTTCAGTGGAAACACCTCATTTAGTGTTCATCTAAGAAGGTGCAGTGCACAGCCATTCACTGAGGCATGTTGGTCTTAAATAAGCTGGAACTGGGAAGCAGGAGAGGACCACTAAGCTGGCTGGTTGATGAACTGCAAAGCCCCAGGTCAAGTGGGAAATAGCTCGCCACATCATTTTCCTTAGTAATTTCTTGCACAGATTTTAATGGATGCAATTTTAAATCCAGAATATTCACACCTCACGGGTCATTTTCATTGTATAGAAGGGTTATAAAACATTTTTTTTAGTGCAAGTGAACTGCATTCATTTGTCTCGTAAGTCAGATAGAGGCACTTTCAAAGGAAATTCTAAGCTCCTACATTACCAGAGCATTTTTTCTGCCATGTGGAAGGAGAGGAAAGAATTATTCACTCTGAAAAATATAAATAACTTCACCACTTCCTTTTATAGGTGGTTGATTACAGCAGCCAGTGAAGGAAGGATTTAGTTGCTTATTTGTCAGCTTTACACCAAAAACACCAGCAAAAAAGATGAAATGTCCTGAACTGAGGGGGGATTTGTGAGGCACTAAATACTTCTGTGAATCAGGACTGATATACACACGTGTAGTAGTTAGCTATAGGACAAGATAGACTGACAGACAAATACATGCATACACATTGATAGACAGACAGATAGTCATACTGGAGCTGGACCACAAAACATCAGATTTCAGTTTTGGTTTGTTATTTACACTAGGTCCAGCAAAGACTCTGGCCCAGTTCACCCAGCATTTTGCTATATAAGGTAGAGAAGTAATTTCATTTTTCAGAAGAAAAGGAATTGCTACAGGGACAAGACAAAGACCATGTTCAGGGTCTCTCAAGTACGCAGTTGTGACACAGACCTCCATTGTATTACCAAGTTCCTAGCTAAACAGCAAGGGGTTTTTTGGAGTTTACTCCAAAGAATGGCTGTGAAAGACCAGATTGCTTTTCTTGGTTCTACCCTGGCTGATATTCTTTATCAAGTTAGAAGGCAGAGGTGCTC
The DNA here is from genome assembly GCA_028858755.1 of Ara ararauna. Taxonomy (NCBI): domain Eukaryota; kingdom Metazoa; phylum Chordata; class Aves; order Psittaciformes; family Psittacidae; genus Ara; species Ara ararauna. The sequence goes on from CM054385.1 coordinate 4,979,018, forward strand.
TTGGTAATGACTACTGCCACATGTGAGTTCAACGCACACAAGGCAATGATTTCCTGACTAGCTTAATCCAGGGCTTTCAGTAATAATCCCCCACTGCCACCTTAAAAGACTTGTGACAGCTGTCATGCTCCAAGGTGATGCTTTAGGAGAAGGTGTGAGCTGCCTGCCAGGCACCCAGCCTGCTCCATGGAGAGCTGGGACGCTCTTGGCAGTATGGCAGGACCAGGCAGAGGGGTTGGACGTGGCAGGCACGGTGGGGACAGCATGGGAAGTGGTGGGGAGCTGATGCCAGCCCCTTCCACAGGACATGGGGGGAAGGACAGTGCATCTGGGACCCAGAAGGATCTGCATGGAGCTGGCTGGAATCTTCAGGAAGACATTAGGCAAAGGATAACACAACGGCAAATTCTTTCCTGCTGAGGAGAGACTCAGAGTATCACTTAGTAGATCACTATCAGACTTAGGTATTTTGGACTCAGGGTATAAGATTGGGGATAAATTGGTTTCTGAACCCTTTTGTTCATTAATCAGATCAAAGTTTATAGTTTTCAAAAGTTGTTTTTCACTGTATGTTCTAGACACCCAGTGCTGAGACAGTTTAATAATTCAAAGCCCCTTTGATGTCCTTAGTGTATTCAGTTTACAGGAAAGTCCCAGCACGTCTACCTCAGAGCCCTGCCTGACTTCAGGTCCCACCAGAGACAAAATACTAAATAGCTAAAACAAAACCAAAGTCTCAGTATAAGCCTGCCTTGAAATCAAGGGAGCTTACCCAGTTTATGTTTGGTGAGATGCAGCCCATAAAGCTCCAACTGATTACAGGTATTACGAGTGAGGTGTTTAATGTCTTTGCCAGAAAATAAGCTGAGATGTATTTTAGGGAAACAGTAAACTGAAGTGCTGTGGATTCTATTGCTTTCCACAGGGTATTTCTTGTTACTACTTTAATAACCAAAGAGGAAATCCTGTTAATCAGAAGTTGCAGAGTTGTATGAGTTGACACCTGTGAAACCACAGCTGTTGATAGCTCTGCACAGGCACGATGAGATAGCAGATACTGCATGTTGTGACTTTCAACAGGGAATTGAACTGGTTGCCTAATATTCATCACCTTGCCCCCCAGAATGTCACACATCTTTCTTCTACTAGCTATTATAACAAATGTATTGTTCCTACAATCAGATGTTAATACACAATTAAGGACACACAGATTTCAAGCACTGACCACAACTGCTTAAGTTAGCAAAGGGTTAAACGGAAAGAAAATGAACCGAACAAGAAGGCAGACCAGGAAGAAAGTAAAACATATAGCTGAGTTAAATACTCAGTGACAAAAATGAACTTGGATAGCCTGATTTTCGCCATTTTAAAGAAAACCCAGAACAGTCCCAGCAGCCTGAGCTTGCCTGCAATATCAATTGTTTAAAGAACACAGTTCATGTGCCAATGAAAGTGCCAGTAGAGCAAAATGAGTCTGGCTTTCAGGCTCCTTTGTGGAATGAACTTCCTAAAATGGTGGCTATTAGAGGCTTTTACATCCAAGTGCATATCCATTACCACACATGAAAGAAAAAGTCATCCTGCAAACTGACTGAAGCCTGGCAAATATTTTAAACCCTTTATGATTTTAAATGACATGCAGTGATCTTCTGTTCTCAGATCACTTATTGCCTCTGACACACACAATTTGTTAGCATGCTTTGGGTCACAAGTCAACAGAGCAACACTGAATTATAGCAGCCAGGAGGGTTTGCCTCCTTCTCTCTTACCTGTCCTCTAAAGCCTCTAAGCAATGTATAGCTCCTATAGGTGTTATAGAAATAGAGATGACTGCTGCTGCATGAAGATGCTGGCTAATGGACATGGTCATGGCCCTGTCCTTCTTCCTCCAAGCCCTGAAGGAGGCTGATGAAAAGTCCCATGGAAAACTAAAGGTCTTTGTTCAGCACAAAGAAATTCCTGGGCAAAAAGAAAAAAAACAAAATACATGTGACACACCAAATCTTGACACTGTGGCCAATGCGTGAACTTTCCTGGGGGAAGGAAGAGAAAACAAACCCCAAAAACATAGCCCCAAAAGGCAGAGAAAGCTAATGAAACATCTGATTTTGGGGGACACCGTGGGGTCAGCAAATCACCCAAGGAGGGTTGGAAAACCCCACTGTGCTACACAGCAGCCAACATGGTGAGATGCCTCCTTAGGAAGGACCCATGAGATGATTCTGAGCTGCCCAGGTCAACACAGAGTCTCCAAAGAAGAAAGAGTTTCATTTTAATTATCTCAGATCCAACCGCACAGAAGTTATTGCAGTCCCAAACTTTATGTAATACTTCAAGATTAACGGTGAAATAAGAAGAGACTTGATCTGGAAAAGGTTCCAGCTTCGGCAAAATTCATCTTTTTTTCCTCCTCATTTTTAGCAAATGTAGTGGTGACTGGATATTATAGGTACAGCTCTGCCCAGGAGCACTAGCTATTAGTCACCTCACCATGATTAGTCATTTAAGATACTGTTTTTTAAAGACCTCAAATAGCTCCAGCTGGTTGCTACACCAAAGTCTTAAAGGGGGCCTTGGTGCAAGAGAATGGGCTCCAGCATTGCAGGGGACACAGGACAGAAGGCACGGTGAAATAACAGGGCAGAGTTGGTAGCTAAACAACCATTTTGGCTGCCCACCTCAGTTCTCCTTTCTGTAGTTGGGAAGAAAAGACACCAGCTCCTTTTGCTGAGTGCTTCAAGTCCTAGGTAGCTAAAGGCACAATGTAGATAACACTGTTTTCACTCCTGACCTGCTGCTGCAGGCTTGTATCCCTGTGCCAAGCAGGGACCATGGAGCTCCAGGAGCATCACTCCAGGCCATGATTGTCCCTCATCTTCAAGTCTGCTTTGTAGGAGTGCTATTTTCTGCATGGGGCAAAGGGCTGAGGAGCCCCACAGGGCTGGCAGTGGCAGCATCCATGAGCCACGTGGATCCAGACCTTCCCTGGTACACTCTCCTCTGCAAGAAGGAAAAAAGCAAAGCGGGTTCAGAGATTTTTGCCTCCCCTTCCCCCTTAAATTAAGCTTGTACAATTAATTGAAAGAGAGAATGAGACTCTCGGGAAGGAAAGACATTAATCTTATCAATTATTTGAATAAGGTGGAAAGCAGTGACATCAGCAGCTAATGAAGTAAATCTGAATTAAGCCACTGTCTGAATATTATTATTTATTTCATTTTTACAAAAGAGAGGCCATCTGGTGTTTGACAGTGAGACCAATCGAGTCTCCAGTTAATCTCTGAGAAGGGGCATACCTCCTCAGTTGTTCTGTATGCAGTCATTTCGTCAGTCCTTACCACCGGTGTAGAAAATAGCTTGTTGAATGAGCTGCTGCAGAAATCTCCTTGTCATGAAGAACTCATTAGGTCAGCAATAAAGTGATTTGTCAAATACCTGGATTTCAGTGATCAGCTTCACTTGTACAATAGATTCAGTTGCAGTGCTTTGAGCAAAGGTTTACAAATTACCATATAATCTTGTAAACATGATTCATCTACACTGGCCACCTCCTGACCAGTGAAGTGGAAACCAAGAAATACAGTCCTTTCTGACCTCTATTAGATGCTCTCAGCCATCCAGGTGGGATGCAGTGAGTGAAGCAGATATTAATATTTCTCAATGGTGATGAAAGGGAGTTCATTTTCTGGAAGAGATGCTGAAAGCAAAGTGAGGTTGCTTTATGTAATCTCAACTTCTCCTGAGCCTCCTCTGCTTGACTGCACAAGCCCTCTCCCAGGCAGCCCCTTGCAGGAGTGGATGGTCTCTCAGCATGTGGCACTGATCAGCTCAGTCTTACGCAGCACCTGACCTTATATAATACAGCATGTGTCTGATGATATTTTTCAGTTCCCTCAGGTTCAAAACTGCCTTATCCCCATCCGTCAGAGTAGTGTTTCTCTGCTAATCCCATTCTCCCGGCTGCCTGACCTGGGAAAGTGGGGAGGAAAAAGTGGGGAGGAAAAGGATAATTTCTTTAAAAAGACAAAACCCTTAAGTTTCCATGTTCTGGAACACAGGATCAAGTTCATCAGCTTTTTCAGCCTATCACATGTGCAACTTGTATTTTTCCTTGTAAAACAGATTTCATTTTCTTAACTAAGTCACTTTTCGGGCGAGAGGAAAACCACTGCTAAGTACAGCTTAAGAATAAGCCAAATACATGCCCACACACACATACTGTATTTAATTTTCCACTCTCTGCTCTGCCTCTGATCCTTTCCCACTACCAGCTGGGTCCTGATGTCCCTCCTGACCACCTTTCTCTCTCTTCCACTAGTTTTTCCCACCGGAATTCCTTTCCCTTGTGCCATCACCCTTCTCTCCCTCAGGATGTGAAATCAGTTACACCAGCATTGAACTTTCAAACCTATAATGTTCAAGTAGATTTAGAATTAATCAAATCAACTTCATCCATCAACAGCTTTCAATGTCAAGAGCTCTGAGGGCAGGGGTGCGGGTGGAAGGCAGGGCCATGATGCATAAGCAGGCAACAATGAAAATGTTGTCAAAGAGCAATTAAGTTTGCTCCTGTGACAGGTTGGTATTGCACTTTTCCTAAGGTGAGAGTAGTCATCAAACATTTACAGTTCACCCAGCACCAGCAAGTGCCTTTCACATCCAGCCCACATCTCCTCAGCAATCAGAGACGACCCAAACCTGCCTTGTGCCAAATGGTAATTTCATTTTACATAACATTCATCACCTTTTATCATGATGTTGCAATTTGCCAAGTCAAATGTCGTACTCTCTACTGCTGGGCAGCCCTCTTTGTTGTGCCATGAGCATAAATTAAACTGTCATATGGAATTTGTTATTATGTATTTGAGCCACAAATCATAAATAAACTTCTTTCTTTACTAATATTTGTCTAAAATAATTTGTTCTTATCCAAACATTCATGAGGATTATGATAATAACACTATCTTTAAGAGTTCAATCAGAGTCAAGCCCCATTCTAGGCAGAAGAATCTGTTCTCTCCCCACATTCAGGGCTATTAAAGTTATTTCCACGTACACAGGATACAGCACTTCAATCTGGCAGGATTTGGCTGCTGCAATCCTACCTGGTATGAAAGTCAGGGGCTGAATTCTAAGAAGAGATGAATTGAAAGAAAGCAGCTGAAAAGGCCGCTTGGCAAACAGCATGTATTTCCACTAAGCCCTGAGCACACTGGGTAAGATTTCCATAAGGTGAAATGTATACGGCTGTAAGCCAGATATAAAACTGGAGAGAAAAAACAGCATAAAGAATTGAATACCTGAAGACTAATGACTGAGCTGATGCTCCCTGCATGGTTGAAGGGCTGAGTATGCAATTGACTGAGACAACAGAGTTTTTTGGACAATATGGGAGATCAAAGGGATGCGAAGGAGCTGGAGATCCAACATTATTCTGCATCCCTCCCTTTCCAAATGAGGGGAGTGAAGCAGAAATTTAATAAAAGAGAAATGCTCGTGCCTTCAGTGCTGGGGAAAATCCTTTTGTGTAAAAAAAGAGCTGTGGACAAAACACACTGAGCCAAGGACTAACAGCCAGCTTCTTAATGCAGCGCTTACCTGTATCAGAACAGCTCCTGTTATTCCACTGATTAGACTACTCACCCTATAGAGGAGGGACCGTCTGTAACCACACTACTCCTCACTAGCTTCTTAGTTTGCAAGCAGAGAGCAGGAACATAGCAGCTGAACTTTCATGTCAAACAATGCAAGACAGACTAAGCAAAAGGCATCTTTTCCTCCATTGGTGGAAGGCGGATATCAAAGTCCAAGCTTGCTGAGCATTTGGTTTGGTCCTTAGTCAGCCCAGGAGATATCAACAGAGCACAGCTACACCCAATGCCCACAGGTAATCAAAAACCATTTTTTATCAATGCTTTTCCAGAGCAGGAGGCAAGGGAATAATTTTGGTCTCACTTTATAGTGGCACAAGAGTTACTTGACTTCAGAAACAGCCATTTCTGGCAGAGCTAGGCCTGGAAACCACAGCTCCTGGGTCTTGCTTCAACAAAGTGCTACCCTCAGGCTGAGCCCTAGCTTTGACCATCTGTCAATGCACCAAAGCTAGAGACAGGACATCACATCTCACCTCCCCTCCTAATCTCTGCAGCAATTGTGCAAGTATCGATTAAGTCTGTGCCATTCACTCATATCTGATATGTCCTTCCAATAGCTCGCTATGGGAAATTTCAAACTGCTTTATTAAACCATCTCCTATACATTTACCTACCGGCAACCTAATAATGACATTAAATTAAAAAGACATTACCTTTATCAGCAATTATCCTATTATAGAAGCAGGCGAGTGCTGCAGAGGCAGAAATCATGTTTTTACAGCATAACTACTTCGGATAAAAATAATAAGGAGGCAGGTTTCCTCTCCGTGGAGAGATGAAATAGATCCTTTCAGAGCTTTGGCCAGTTCATGACAGGAAGTCAAATGAAGATGTGAGAAAGCTAAAGTCAGTGTTTCCAGGTGACTTGCATTTTCCCTGCAAGAAGCTTCTCTTTTCCCTTATCACTGCAGCTTTGTTGCCTGTCGAAGATTATTCAATAGGTGTTTTGTGTTTTTGTCTCTCAGCCAAGATCCATCTTTCTTCAGAACAGACAACACCAGAAAATGAAAGATTACCTGCTGGTCTCACCGCTTTGTGGAGGGCTTGTCCACCTCTTCTCTCCAAATGGTAGCAATAAAAGTGCAGCTTTTATCCTGTAATACAAATGAGAAATGTACTCACATCACATTTCTTGTGTCAAGCTGATAGATCAAATTAGGAATGGAGAAGCCAAACGTAGGTGATGTAGACTGAAGAGCATTAGCTAGATTGATGAGCAAAGTGAGAAATCAAGTAAGAACTATCCAGTCCATTCTGCTGCAGCCCCAGGCAAACGTGAAACCATTTAGTCCAAAAATCACTCCTAAATCTGTTTTGTGTGCCTGCTGCAAGCCATCCATTCCTCATACCACAGCGGGTGTTTCTAGGCACCAGACTGTAGGGAAGAGAGACTGGAAGATTTGCTTTTCATTAAGACTTTGGAACTTCCTGGCTGTCTTGCAGAGTTGGGAGTGCCATGTTCAAAAGCTCTACTGTTTATTCTAAGGGACACTGGATCCCAGGCCCTTTGGAGCACCCAGAGCTGCAGATTTACTTCTTGCTTGGCCCTTCAGGTTCAGTTTTGTTTCAGAAGTAACATTTGGGTTATTTCTACTGAATATTGCAAAGTTCTTGCATCTTCTTACCCATGTAAATTGGGATTTTATTTTGCAAAAAGGAGGACAAAATGTTTATTCCAGCCTTTCTCATGGAACAGAAGTTCTACTTCTCATAATCTCTACCAACAGAGCCTTTATCCAAAAGGAAGATGTCCTTGAATACCCTCTTTTTCTTGATGAGCACAGAGCTTTCTCCATCTGCTACCCAAGCACAGACACAAGCCCAAGCCTTGTGTCAACATGTTCCCAGCCTCCTTTCGTAATATGGAAATGACAGCGGTTCCTGCATGCGAAGCTGAAATCAAATGAATAAATGAATGTCAACAGACTGTGGGTAGAGGCACAGAGGTTGCATAACAGAACAACTACAACTGCACAGATGCAGTGAAGCCAAATTGGGTGCTGAGAGGATTGTCAGGGCTTGTTTCTGAGGGATGCACCTCGTCATTTCACAGCACAGCTGTCAGCTGATGGATTCCCAGTGAATTAAGAAACGAAAAATAAAGTCCTTTATTTACCCACTATTCATTCAGAAGGAATATTTTGTGACATCTATAGGTAAACTAGATGGTGAATTATTATGGAATGGTTCCTTTTCCCTGCAGAAGCAAAGTCTGGAGATACCCTACAAAGTCCTTACTATGTCAGTGTCAAACTCAGGATTTATCTCAAAGAAATCATAATGAGCTGCACATTTGGTATTAATGTCATATAAGGGCATGACTGCACGGATGGGGACTGACAGACTTATGCTCTGTGCCCCAGGCCTGAACTGGCCACATGCAAACTAATTCTGTTCCAGAAGTGGATAGTCACATTAGCAGAAAGACAGCTTACTTGAGAAGAGAGGCCGAACTTTTTGCCACTATAGGGTTTTCTGGATGCCACTGTTTGCAACTATTTGGTCTGCCTTCCAGGTGTTTTTCTTGCCTGTGAGTCCTTTAACCTGAATTAGAATGTTTTCTTTTTATTCTCCTTCCTTAGAGATCTGTTCAAACCAATGTTGCTTTAACAAACAGGGCAACAGCTTCTTAAATAAACAGCACACTTCTGTACCTCGTTCCTCTCAAACAGAAATGCTACTTCAGCTTCTTTGTGCCACCTCCCCTCCAAAACTGCAGCAGCAGAAAAGCAATCAACAAGAGCGTGAAGTAATATCACACGCAGCAGACCTGTTTCATTCTGAACAAACGCACAAATAACCTCCAGTTTGAGAAGGAGGAATGCACAAACACTTAGAAGCTAATTCCTAAACCCAGGAAGACAAAGGCAGAGTTAAAAGACTCAAAACACCTGAGCAAGCAAAACAGTCTCTTATACTTCACTAAAGCAAACACACAGACAAATCACATTCACTTTTCAACCTGGCAAGCCAGCCATAATATATTAGCTGCCACAGCAATGATGATTGTTCTTGTGCTCTCCATCTCAGCCTGATACGTGCTCAGCGGATTCATAACTCTTTCAAGCTCTCCAAGGTAAACACATAAGAGCTTGATAGAGAATGTGTAGCCAACATGCCGACCCCCACACCCAACACAAGGGTGGATTTGTCCTCCCCGCCCCAGGGACATGGCCTGCAGGTCAGGTCCAAAAGGGTGGGAGGTTACTTGTACTTTCAGAAGCCTCCTTTCACCTGTGAAGATGGGTCCCTTTCATTCACAACTGCCTATAGCATCCTCCAATTCTCACACCTCCAGACCAAAGGGCCTACATAGGGCTGTATGGTGCTGGCCACCAGTAAGTATATGCAACAAGAACAGCTGGAGGCGTTGCTGCACACTGAACTCACAAGAGTTTTTGGCAGCCCATCTGTCTTCCCCTTCTCTGTGCCAAGTGGCTGAGGAGCTCCTACTCAGCTCGATGCCAGATTCCCTGTCTAACCCTGAGCAATTCTCTTCAAAGGCTGAACTGTTACAAATGATGTGGGAAAACCACCGTCACCCAATGGAATCGAGCAGTTTAGAAAAGCCATCTCCCCCTTCACCCCTAAGCCACTGAGGACTTACAACCAGCTGTTACCAGAAGAGACTGCTGAGGCGGGGAGAGCACCCCAAAGTTCATAGCTGCTGCTTTCAGCTACAGCTAAGGGCTACCGAGAGCCAGGAGTACAGACTGCATTTAGGCAAGGGCAGGTGATCTGATGGATTCAAATCTTGATTGAAGGAACCCATTAGGTTCACCCGTTTGCTGGTGGAAAAAGCCTCTACAGTCTTTGGCTGTGTTTATCATGCAGGAAATCCTGAAGACACACACACTGAGGACTGTGTACATGTGTGCATGAATACATAATAAAGTGCAGGTGTCTCATTTCTAAGACAGCAACCAGCACATTCAGAAGTGAGAATCTGCTCAGGACTGTCACATTTATTGCTGCCAAACACATCTGCCTTTGTACAAAGCACAGCAAATGAGCAACTCTCCTCCAGCCTCTGTGCCTGCCATCTCATTAGTCCTGATGTGAACCCTGCACTGCAGCTGGGTGGTAGTGCATTGAGCTTTGCATTCTAGCTTTTGGATGGCCATTGCTTGGCCCTCAGCTGGAAGGTCTCTAAAAGCTCAGCTCAGCCCTGGCTGCTCCGCAGGACCCAGATTTGGAGAGCTGCAGCCGCTTCACCATCGTTCTTCAAGTATGTGCCACCATCAGCAAAAACCTCGCCCTACTCTGATTGCCACAGTGAATGCACATGCTGCAGGTCTGGATTTAGTGAGTTCTCCCTGACACGGTGTGTGTTTCCCTGCTGTACCCAGGGGCTTAGCAAGCGACTCTGCTCAGCACAGTTGGGCTGAGGTTATTAAGCCCAAGAGCCCATTTTAACAACATACGGCAGATCAGAGATGGTTCAAATATTCCTAGTGAAATATTCTGCGTTTCACAAGGATAATAGCTCTGCAGCCTGTGATGCATGACAGATGCATCTTGCATCCTTTACACAAAAGTACTGGCTGATGTAGTGCTTTCATTTCAACACTCAACTCAGCCAAAACAAAAGGAGACACTTGGACTACTCTCCTCTCAAATTTACTGCTACCTCTTCCTCCCTGCATCCTACTGTTGTTAGGATATTCTAGAATAAATCCACCGTTTTGTTCTGGATGATAGGAATAAAACCAAACTGGAGTCTTCACACCAGTTAATTTTAGGTCCTTGTGATCAGAACACAATGAATGTGGAGAAGGAAATTCTCCAGACAGTGAATACAGCAACCTCCTGACCAACACATCTGGGGTGAGGTACTGTGATTATCCTTTCTTCTGGAAACACAATCTCAATGTATTAATCACCAGAGAAAGGCCAAAATGGGCAAAATCTGAATAAATACTTACCAAAAAAAGAGCAGGTACATTCTCACTAGCCTGAGACTCAAAGTCTGCGTCCTCTCCAAGCTTTTCTTACAATAAGCAAGCATTATAGGGTGCATTTTTTTTTGGAGTTTCTCAGACACATGTTGGGGAATGGCCTCCTTCCCATTGACTTAGTTTGTCTTTCTGAATAAGAAAAAAAAGAAAGAAATCTCTCACCTTGTCAGTATTGACCCTGATTTGTTAAAGGTCCATTTCTCAGGGATAATAGATTGCTGCAGTGTTGGCATATTAAGATTTACGCTTCCTTGTAAAGACGGGTTCATTCCAGAAACCCAAGGAACTTCAGTCTGTCCTTTAAACTCTAACATAGTATAAAAAAAGCTGTAATCAGGTTCAGGGAGTAACATGCCACACAGCATGGTGACACAGGGCAGTTTTCTATGAGAGGATGCTGGCGGTAAGACAGACCAGTAAGATGACATGTCAGAAACCAAGGAGCAGCAAATGACAAGACTGCTCCCAGCAGCCAGGCTCATGCTGTCTTCCCCCACCCCTTCAGAACCTTCCCCTTCCCACTGAAACTGGGCTGCTTCAGCCACTGGTGGCAACAGCCCAGAGGCTGACCCTTGCTACTGCGATGGTGAATCTCTACTGCTGGGAGCCAGACTTCCACAACGAATTGCTGCCTCTTTAGCACAAAGTGTTTCATCTCCTCTAATGCTAACATACTGGCACAGAGCGCCCAGCTCAGGGTTCAGTTCTTTGCCAGCAACAGTCTTTAACTCAAGCAAAAAGGTCACTGAATAGTGGCAGTCAGCTGTGCGCTGATGTGTATGTGATTTGATATGGAGCAGAATATCTGTTTTCTCTGAAGTAAGGGTAGATGAGGTGTCTGACTGGAAGACTCCTATTTAAACCAGTGCAAATGCCCCTGCCCACACATCTTGTCCCCCCACCTTTGCCCATGTCAATGAGAAAGTCTTTGGCTGCTTCTCCAGCAGAGGAGTGTTAAACCCACCCTTGTCCAAAGCGATGACCTCTGCTGCAATCCAGGCCTCCCGCCCTAAAGGGCATATTATTCATACAACAGATCCTTCTGGTCCTTCATAGCCATGACTTCAAGATCAGTCTTGGCTGGTTCTCTCAGTGTCCGCAGGTCCCGGGCACATGCTTTCTGCATCCCTTGCCATGTCTTGCTCCGCTGCCTCTGCAGAGTCACTCTGATTTACACCATAGTCTGCAAGAGGAAGATCAGGCTTGTTGACTCCACCAGAAATCTCATACCAGCCCTGAAAACTGACAGCAGCCAGAAGCAGCTCTGGGCTAATGTCACAGTCACAGCACATGGTGGGTAGAGTCTGACCTAGTTTTAACCCTGCTAAATATGCAGAGAAAGAAAACAAGAATGTGTAGGAAAAGCAGTCCAGGCTTTTTTCTGTTTCCTCAGTACTTCTCTGCTGATTTATCTTTAATATTCAGATTGTACTGAAACATTTCCATTGCCAGGTCTTATGGGTGCACCAAGAGAGGAAAAGCACAGTAACATTTGAAGAGTGGGCTATTTGGGGTTTTGAGGTGTTTTGTTTGTTTGGGTTTGTACAAGCTTATAGGAAAGTGAAATTTTCCAAATGTTAACATTTTGACAAAATATAAGATTTGAAAATCTTCTTGCCGTCTTTTGAGCAGAAAACTCTCTTCAGCTGTTTACCTTTCAATTCTGCTTGGCTTTTGCAGTCTTTTTGTTCTTAACTTAGTCACTGAGAGCTAAATGCTACCCTGACTATCATTCTGACAGGCTGGCTTTTTTGCTGTTTTATTTTTAAGAAAATGGATTTTTGTGCACTTGGCTGTATCTTTGTTTCAACATCTGCCTTTCCCTTAGCATTTCTGCTTCACTTCCACCACAGAAAATGCTCAAACTTCAGCTTCTCCTCTTGATTCTTTATTAACTCTAGACCATTTGTGGAGTACACATCTACTTCATTGCTATGGAAACATTATGTCATTTCAATCACCCCACAGCTCTGTATACCTGCTTTTTGGCACCTTAATTCTAATAAAAACTGTGCTCACTGAAAGTACAGAGATCTTTCTCAAGGGTACATGTGGCACAGTGCTCTAGTCTGAGTCCTCCAGTTATTACTGAACCTCCTCTGTCAGGAACTGATGATGCCCATGATGTAAATGTGTCCTATGAGTCTGAATACACACCTGTGGTCGAGCTATGAAATACCATCATGGCAAGGCTGGGAATATTGCCCAGCATAGGGCCCCATAAGAACTTGTGGCAAGAAGAAATATAAACCCTCTAAATGTTTGCTACCAGGAATCACAAGAGAGAAGAGATGATCTTCTCATCCAACAGTCCTAAATGAATGGATGTCCCTTGTGTAAGAGCCAATTTCCGTCCTGGAGGACATGAGCACTGCCGAGCAGAGCAAGAGAAGAAAGTTGGAGAAGACATCACAGGGAGGAACCAGTAACAGGATACAAAGATACAACCAGGTTTTGAATGCACTCATACTGCACAAGGGGCACCGCCACTCGGTAGCTCATGTGGAACAAATCTCAGACAAGGAGATCTTTGTCGGACTGGTTAAGAAGAAAAGCTAAGGACAGGAAACCATGCAAACCATTAATCAGAAGACCACAAGTGGTGTTATTTCTGGCACAGGTTGAGACAATACTGGTGGTTAAGACTCCAGTGAACATTCCTGACCTTGCTCGGGAAGGTTCTTAATTAAATTATTACATCCTTCAGCTTCTACAGGACTCACACATATGCTTATGTGCTTTCCTCAGCAAAGCTTTTTCCTGATTCAGGATCTCCATGATTACAGTCAACTAATTATTTGAAAAGCATTTTCATCTGGGCTCCAAATAATGAAATTAAATACAATTAATGTGGGTTTGGCAGGACTCCACACAAACAAAAGTTGCTCTGGTTTTGAGCACAACTGGAAAATCAGTTTTGGCCAATAGCCTGATGCACAAAATCTGCTGGTGCAGCTTTTCATGATTTTCCCCAACTTTTCCATTTTGCTATAAAACTGTTGATGCATTTCTCTCGTGATAAATGAAGCTCCAAATCTCACAACATCCTGCCTCTAGTACGAGACCTTGTAGGAACCAGAGACTGGGAAAGAATGAATTGCTATGGTTTGCAGTAAAAGTTGATAAAGACAAGTAGTGTGCTGAAAATAAAGGAATCAACTGCATGCCACTTTATCAAAAGAGATACAGCAAGACAATGATATAAATCATGAGGCTTCAGGAGCTATACGAGATTTCAGGTAGGAAGGCAAAATGAATGACACAGAGCAGAAAAACCATAGATATAAAAAAATACTGAAAACCAAACCTCATTTTGGACAGAATTGCAAACAAGCACACATACACTTTCTAACAAAGCCCACAGCAGGCTACTTGTCTCATTACTCAGTCCTCCACTATGAATTTCACTTGACATTTCCCTCCAAACAGCTATCCTTAAGAAAAATCTTTCACAATGAAGCAGGGAGTAAAGTACATCTAAACCTGAAGGCAGTGTGTGTCTGGTTTTGGCTCACTGAATTAGAGTGCATCTTTTTTATAGAAGAAATTTTGCTGAAAAAAAAATCATTAGACTTCATCACTGTAGAACACGTCAGTCATGGAAAGGATACATAATTTGGAAATACCATGCAGCTGTGTTATAAGGATCTATCTTTATTAAATCATAATTGGAATAAGGGAAGTCAGGCTGATGAATGAAATTCTCAGTAAGAAGAGGGATATGATTATTTTGCAATATGCTGAAGCAATGCAACAGCAAAAGCAATGATCATAAATACTGACACTAGTTACAAATCAAGATTAATCTCTAAGATAGGCAGAATTGTAAGGTAAAATATTTGACTTGATTCAGTGTCATACAGAATGGCAATGTTCATCTCTCTGCTCTTAGCAAAAGGAAGCAGTCCTCCTTGCTTGGAGGTCTTCAGGGAGGAAAGCTCCCTTCAGGCTCTGGGATGCCCCAGAGATGCATACAGGCACTCAGGAGTAATGCAGAGTTATGTGCCCACCAATTCAAGCCACTGAGTGCTGGGATAATGCAGCCCAGCTGCCCCCAAACCCCAGATGCTCCAGCTTCATGGGCAGCTGGAAGGCATCAGCCACCAGGACAGCAATGCACCCTGCAGATATGGGGTCCCTCACACAGGCTTGTTCCAGGCTCTCAACACAGGCTCTAGATAATAACAATTGTGTGTGTTGTCATGTTAAGCACTTCAGAGCTTTTTACAGTTTGCATATTCTTGCATTGTTATTGCACAATGAAGACTTCCAGACCAAACTGCCCCAAAAGCACAAGGAAATTCAGCAATAGTCAACTTTCAGTCCTATTAATGGGTCAGATGAAATAAAAGAAACTGCTTGGGCCAGTGTGTACTGTGCATGTCAGGAAGGTGCATTTAGCAGTTTCTCTGATTAAGAATTAAACCTTTTTCAGGGTAGTAGATGCTTATTAAGTGACATCAAGTACCATTTGCATAAAATGATAGTTTCAAAGGACCTCTGAAGAACTGGTTTAGACTTTCTCTCTGAGGTTCCAGCAAGATTTCGTTCTGACATCCCCAGCATTTTGTCTAAAACCACCTGTCTCATCAAGTTATCCTTTCAACCAGAGAAGAGACTCAAGAAGGAAAACAGATGTCTGATTCATCCTCAACAAGAATAAAAGAAAGCATGACAAGAAAACATATGCCATGCATTTTTTTATGGTCTTTTCTTTCTGTTGCTGTTATTAATACCATGCAAATAATGTGCACAGGGATCTTTGAACATCTTCCAGCCATTCAGTAAATCATGTCTCAGAATAGGGAGCTCAGTACAGTGAATCAGCCACACAAATTTTACTACTTCTTTTAGGTTTTATGTCACATCTGGAAACCCAAAGGACATGGTACTACGGTGCACCTTCAGAGTGATGCTTGGCTTTGTCTCAGGATGCTCTGTCCTCAGCTCTTCATGCCTGTCATTCGGATCTCTGTTTCCATTGAGATGGAGGACCGCTACATACTGACTATGTCTGGTGCTGTGCTGTACAGCAGAGAAACTGCCTCATGTTCTTGGAAGTTAGCCCTGAGTTACACACTACAGTTCTACGGTTATAAAGACAAAGGCTCTGCCAGCAGACTCAACACTTCAAAGCAATGGCAACAATTGTTGGATCAAACAGAGAAAAGTTCCCTGTGGGACCCCAAAGCAAACTGGAGTCTCAGAAGCAAAAACAGGATCCAGAAGAGTATTACTGAGAAACAATGAGAAAAACACTGCTCACTTATGAGGAACAAAAGCCTGAGTCCTCAAGAAACTCCAAGTTGCTTCCACATCCAATCAATATTTTCTCTAGCACATACAGAATGAGCCTCAGCCAACTTCCTCCCCCAGACATTCCTGTCTCCGACTATCCTTAGAAAGAAGCCAGACAGCTAATTCAATGAATCTCATTCATACTAACGGGAGTCACCAGGCTTGGAGGGGCAGTCCCACCATCCAGTTTTCCTGGCTCAAGAAATTACTGCAGATAAGGTCAGCCACAGATACATCCACACATATGCTCTTAGCTCACAGCAGATGTAAGGTAATGACACACAAGCTCAGTCCTCTAATGACAGACAGGAAATGTGAAGACTGAAGTATGTAACAAGTGCAAAGCAAAGAAAGGAAATGCAAGACTGGTCATAGATGACATTGGGGTGGAGATGAAGCCTGGTCTACAGAAGCCACACAAGCAAGGTGGAATTCCCACTGCATACAAGCCTGACTCCTTAGAGTCAGCACCAAAGTCACATCAACTTAAGAGTGGAACAAGTGACCTTGGTTGAGGCACAATGCCAGCAATTTGGATTTGCTTGAGTATGATTACAGTATATGCTCAGTTTAATTATTTCTCTGCAGACCGTTTTCTGCTCTTCTCTCCTTCCTGCTGCAGCAAACTTCAATAGCTCTCTTTTAAAAAATTATATGCTTCAAAATTAAAACTAATGAGACTCCTTGAAGAGATGAAACTACCTCTATTTCAACTTTAACGTCTTGAGGCTCAGACTACTCTTTGAAACGGAGGATTTCCAATTCACATGTTGCCAAAGAAGATGTGCTGAGGGTAACAACCTCCTCATCTGCCCAGTCAGCAACATAAATGGTGGATGTTCATCTCTGCTGCTTCAGTGAAGGGCACATCATTCTAGCTCATATTATCATCAAAACGGGTTTATGCAAAGATATTTGAAGTGGAAGGGCTGGAGCATCTATTACTTTCTGCTGACTTGCCAGAGCTCATCTGTTGGTGCCTCTAGGCCCAGATATGCAAAGTTCTGCTGAAATAAGGGGTAAATACTACCCAAGCCTGAACTCATGCATAAACTTCACTTGCTTTTAATGGCATTTATATCTTAGCTGGTAGGATGTGCTCAGGGCCCTAGCCACTTACGGGTATTTAACTGAGAATTCAGACACAATTCTGCAGACAACCTCCTACATTTTGATATAATTTGATAGTTTGCTTTGGAAAAAAATGCTGCAGTTAGCACAATTCCACCTGGAAAGAAGCATGTCTGCTCTCTCCCGTTCCCAGACCCTGGAAATACCAAGAAACATGATGATTTGAAATGTTTTAGAAACATTGTGTCCCCAGTAATAACTGCACTTTAAAATGTTGATGACTACTATTTACAAGAGCATTTTAAAAGGCAAGTTTCAGATCGCAGCAACATGTATGTTAATTGCCAAGAATTCAGTTGGCTTGAAAACCTCTTATAAGAATCTGCAAGAGAACAGGATGCCCTCAAAAGAGAAGCCAAGTTTCTCCCAGTGTGTTATACAGGTACAACACTCTCTTGCTGTGAGATCATGTCAATAAAGCCAGTAAGGAAAAAAAAATACATATGCTTTAAGTTCTGAAAAGCAATCTATCACTTGAACTTCATGTTTCTGTGTCTGACTGTCATATCATGGTCAATCCCAAGCACTGAGTTACCCCAGGCATTAAGCAGCAGCCCTTTTGGTAGCACATATTTCATACTCCTGTCTTGAAAGCCCACAATTTTCCATTTGTATGACACTTCGCTGCCTCTTCATTATATACCCAGGAAGCAATGCTGATGGATTGGCATCACATCCAAAACAGAAACTGGCATCATCTCAGCCTCACATGATTTACAACAACTGCTGAGTAAATTTGGATACTTTTTTAGCTCCTACTCTTCATTTTTTAAAAATAAATCCTAAGAAAACACAATCCCAAAGGCCTAACCAGCACACATTTACAGATGGCAGCAGTGGGTCATAAATGACATCTTTTCTTGGTACTATTTATGACAGCCAAATAAACTGAACACATTATGAGCCATTTATAATGTTCTTCAGCAGAACAGTCAGCCAAGAGACAGAGCTGAAAGCCTGTCCAAGAGACAAAGCTGAAAGCCTGTTGTAACAAAAGGTATCAAAGTGAGGAGGAGAACAGTATCTGTAATTACTACTCCGGTAATAAAACAAGCACAGCACAGCAGATGGGTTTAACACAAGATCACTAATAAGTAAAACACTGGCTCAAATGCCAAAAAATGAACATTCAAGAGGGAGTGAGTTGAATGAAATGCAAACATAGCCCAGTTAACCTAGAAGTTACCTGCTACTCTAACCGAAAAGATCAACCCCCACATAACTCTCCAAGTTCCCCTTTGCAGTCAAAAAACTTTCACACCTGGGTATTAATCATCACTTCCACAAATGACAGGACTGAGCACACTGATGGCACAGGATCCTGACCACGTAACACTAATAAAAAGATGTAAAACTCAAACCCCAAACCTAACAGTATCAATTTGCAAAGCTTTTTCACTTACCACTTCATAAACTTTTCAGTTCTTCATCAGAAACACACTTTAATTCACCTTTTTGGCAGTGCCATAATTGTAAAACATTGTTTGACAAAACATGAGCCAAGTTACAATCTAAAATAGGGTTTCTTTTCATTTTTAGAAGTTTTGAAAAATATTTTACCATCAGAAGTAAGGCGGGAATTAATTAAAGTGAATAAGGCTGCATCAAGGAACATGAAGCTGCAATGCTCATGCTTTAGAGCACAGCTCCAGTTCTCAGTGGGTTTGGAAGCAGGAGAAAGGATGCTACCACTGACAAGGCATCTTGAATAACTTTTTTTTGGTCAACTTGCAGTATTTTTTAAATTAAGCATCTCTGTAAAATGTAATTTCAATATTAACTATGTAATATCTTCTTCAGCTTGAGACTCACCACTTCAAAGGCACACTTCAAAAGCTGGAGACCCACCTAATCAGCTCTCTCAGATCATTTAAACTATCACTTAACGTGATCAAGGAGAGTAAAACCAGTAGTAACAGTAGAAGATACAAATTCAGAACCAACGTATGGCATTACAGTATAATTTCAGAGTAAAACATCACTGCTCATGAAAGATTCAAACTTACAATAACCAAACTCTTTCCTAGTGACCCATCCATACCTCTGGAGACTCAGACTGCATCAGACAAATCCCTCTGCAGATGCTGTGACTGGAGTTACAAACCATTTACCAGCGACTCTCAAGCTGCCTGGATTCCCATCAGGTTTGCTGAAGTATCAGGAAAATATATGAGTGGAGCCTGATAAACTACACAATATTTAAAGTTATTTTAAAAACCTATGCAAACAGTTTTGCAATCTTAAGTTATGGTCCTTACACATTTTAAGAACTAAAAGATGGAAGACATACAGTCTTGGTGATATGTATATATATGTATATATAGGTATATACACGTATATATAGGCATATACACACATAAACCCATATATATGACACCAACAATCTCAACAACAGCAGTTGAGTAGCTTCACCTAAACCCTTAGCTCCTGATTATTTTGAGGAAGACAATTTTATAATGGAAGTCTGGGAACCTTTGCTTTAAGGTTTGTCAAATAATTACTATATATTAAATGGATGATTAATACATATTTAATGGATGGCCCTTAGAGACTGTAACTTAGCTTACTAATTTAGACAGGAATGAGTAAGTAACAAGTTGTGGTTCCTCCTTTATCTTATCACTACACTCATATGTGTGCTTTGTATGGAAAACTTTATTTGATAATAAAAATAGCATTCACAGACTTTCTCCTTCTTTGTTGCTACATCATATACATAGTGTCTGTTCCAAGGAAAGAAGCTCATACTGGGTAAGTCCACATCTGCTCATACTAGTGTTATGTATAAACCCAATAGGTCAAATAAAGCTATGAACAATGTAGTATTTATATATGCATAGTGTTTTATAAAAAAGATTGGCCCACATACTGCTTTTCATCAACACAGAAAAGAGCATTATGTCTATAGCACATTGCAGGAAATGATGACTGAAGAACACAGACTGCATACCAGTGCTTAATAATATATAAGCAGGCCCACCATGAGGAAAGAAATGATACTCAAACCAACAAAAGCTTTAGAATTACTTATACAGTCTCCCATTTTAAAACAGCTTTACATACCTGATTCAGTTTACATTAAAATATATCCCCTGAATCAATTTGTTCCATTTTCAGAAATATAAACACTTAAATCACATTCCTCACAGCTAAATTTTGTCATAAATCCTCTTTTATACAAGAAAAAGGCAACAGTTTTGTTTTTTTTTTCAACAGGCTCTATTAATTACAATTTAAACTGTACACACAATGATCGGCCATCTTCTTTCTTGGTTTTGTTTTTACAGTACCATGGCAACAACAGTGATAGACTTGCAATGGTTTTGTGTTCGTATGGAAAATGTGAAACAGTATACATGTACACACCAATGCACTGTAAAAAGCAGCAGTTTACTTTAGTGGTCCAACAGTAACAGCAAACATTTTGGCTCAGCTAGGCAGTAATCCATTAAAATCTTATACCAGTACTACAGCAGACTTACCACACAACTTGCAAATTAAAAATACAACTTAGAAACTTGCAGGTTTCCTTTCTGCTGCTGTTTTTGGATTCAAATGTACAGCACATAACCAGTATGGATAGGCTTCTACAACCAGGTTGTCCCACTCATTGCCTCTTTTTGCCTGTGTTTTTTGCCTCTGATACATGGTTTTTTCCCTTTGATACATCTTTTTTTTCGTATATTTTTTTCCCAGCAAGCGCACTCCTTTTGTCCCAGTAAAGGATGAAGCAGTAAAATAAAAAAATATTGAGCGAGGAGAAGAGAAACCTTTTGGAATTTGGCAAAGTAAGAAAAGCCCACTGGTTTTGCCTGAGCAGAAGGAACACACCTGCTCCCAGAGGGAGGACTTTGCTCCCACCGCATTGCGCCAAGTCCCAGGATCCCGATCCCTTCCCTTGCTTCAAAGCAGACAAACATTACCATGCATGCTCAAGTTGCTGTCCATATACATCTAGAAGATGAGTAGGGCTGCGACGGCTGCCTTAATGAAATATCATTACATGTTGCTGAGGCTAATGAGAGATCAACAGTCTACGTTAGTGGGTGACATAGGCATGGTGGTTACCAGTCCTTCTGCCTTCACGCATCCTGTAGAGGGGGCCTGAAAGTATAAACTGTTCATGGAACAAACTAGAAATTCCTTATTGTAAATCATCTTGTGCTGTGTGGTTTGTGTTTAATTTTTTTCCTTATTTTATTATTTATCATTATTATAAATATCCTTCATTGAAACAGTAGTCTCTTCAAACAGTTCTTGCAATTTTAGGAACATTTGTCTCTCTCTTTTTAATTCCTTCAGCAGGAGTGCTCCATTCCTACTGAGATGAACAATTTTCTTCCTTCCCCACCCCCAAACCCTTAAAAAATTTTCTACATACAGTGTAGCAGTGAGTCACTAGAGAACAGTCTGGATCAAATTATTCAAACTTGGTCATAAAATCCTTTTGCCTAGATTATATTACTGGCTACCCCCATTTACTAGATTGGGGAGGGGGGGAAAGTAGCCCGATAGAGGAATTATTCTTAAGAAATCTACAAAGAATGTAGAAACAAAATTTTATAATCCTTTAGGACCAACATTTGGCAAGTAATTAAAAAAAAAAAAAGAATACACTGAAAAATACTTTCTTTAATATTATACATCAGGCACAACACTTTTTTTTCTTGTTATAAGATTTCATCTGCATAAAAGGTTTGTAGGATCATCAGGTGCCGGATGTCTCCTCGCCTGCGAAAGCCGGATGGTTTCACAGCTCCTGCACTCTCTGCTCGGCTCCCATGGCATGGGGAAGGCGATGGGGACTCCAGATGCTCCTCAGATGCTGAGGTCGGTGCTGCACTCCTTGTACGGCCGCCGGCGCTGCTCGGGGGGGTGCCTGCGGCTCGGCTCGTGCTTCCAGCTGGGGTCTTCCCTCTCCCGGTGGGTGACCCGCTCCTCCCTGAGCCGTCTGTCAGGCGACCTCTCCCTCCGCCGGTCAGACGACTTGGCGCGCCGGTCGAGGGAGTTCTCTCTTCTCCGATCCGGTGACCTCCTCGGCTCCGTGAGTCTCTCCAGCGACCGCCGCCGGCGGTTGGGTGACCGCTCTCTGCGCCTCTCTGGGGAGAGTTCCCTCCTCCTCTCGTGTCGCTCCCTCCTCTCCAAAGTGTTGTCAGCGCTCCTTGTCCCTTCCCTGCGCTTTTCGGGAGACCTCCTCTTCTGCCCGTTCACCACCGCCCTCTCCGGCTGCCTCTCGTGCCTCTTCTCCGGCGACCTCTCCGTCCTCCTGCCTGGCACGTGGTCGTTGGTTTTAGAAGTCCCATTCCAAGTGTGGTGCTCATTGGGATGTCTGCTAAACTCTCTGCTGCCTTTTAGGTCTCTAACGTAAGTCCGCTTGTCCCCATGTTGTGATGATTTGTGAAGGTCTGGTGGATAACTGGACTCCGATGATGGGTGCTGCCGTCGGTCGGATGGCACGGATTTCATTTCCGATACATTTTGTGAACCTGTGGCGGGACTGTTCCTGTCACTGCTGGGGTCTGTAAGAAAATAACAGCAAAGCATTTGGTATCGATGCCTTCCGTGGCGCTGTGACACCACTTATCACTCTTCAGACTTCATTAGTGACAAAAACAAACAACTGTTAAAGCAGTCAGCGAAGGCTAACCGAAGCTTTTGTTAATTTAACTGCGAACAACGAGAGTTACAGGTTAGTACTGGTGCTGCTCTGTTCGTTAGCTGTGTTTTGGTCCAAGCTGGTATCATCTTTATGCTCTTCTGGTCATGGGGCATTTTACAATTTTTCCCAAGCCCAATTCGTAATGTTTCAGTCACGCTACTTTCTTTCCAGTGGGAAAAAACCCATAATATTGTAGTTCAGGTTGTTGGTTGGTTTTTTTTAACAGTTTCCAATAAAGAGGGCCTTTAGGAAATGATTTTTCTCTTTAAAGTCTTTTGAAAGAACTGCCTTCCAGGTGTGGGAGGCCTCGTTTCAAAGAGCAGAAAATGTGCAGAAAATAGAATTGATTATTAAGTTTTCACCTCGTAAAATAACATTTTCAAGGTGTGAGAATTAGACTGTAATAATGCAATTTCCATTTCATTTAAGACATTACTTAATTTCACTTAGTTCTACCGTGTTATGAAAAGTCCTAGGGTAGATTTTTGGTTTTGCCACAATGATTCGAACAACGATGACGGAAGTTATGATTTTCTCATATTAAAGCAATGGAAAGATATTGTAATATGTAGGATGGCTTTGATTAAAACCTAGTCTCCAGTTCCTTATTTTTAATGCAGTGTTTCAGGTTAAATAAGGCTGAGCTACCTCTGCAAGACAAACTGCAAAGCAGAGTCAAAAAACCAACCCTGAGACTAAAAACCAGTCCTGCGCTGCAGCTAAGCTAGAATTACTCATGTTATTTGTAATGGTTGTTTATGAATGGCTCATTATAGACACAGCAAACATTAAAGTAGCTACACAGACTTAACATGAGTGTTGCTTTTATTTGCTTATTATTGTTTTCTTTTTAAAAGCAACCTCTGCACAGCAGCTTGCCTGGCTTTAGCCATGCTTCCTGCAGGCTTCCTGCGGCTCACACCAAGACACCCACCTCGACGTGGACTGTTCTGGTGGCAAGTGGCAATAACTGAAACCCTTCACAAACACTTGTGGGGATTGATTGTTTGCCTCTTTTTCTCCTTTTTGTCTTCCCTCCCCCAAGCCAAACACGCTACATGCTCATTTGACATCACGCAAAGCATCTCCCATCTGATGGCATTTACATTCCTTTAGCTTGGGAGGGTTGGTGTGTGCATGGGCCATGATTTTGGTGATTCCCAGGTGAAACACGTGTTACGACACACATGTGTGAATTTTTGCTTTTTAGGATTTTCAGGCAGCAGCTCGGGGACCACGCCACTTTTCCGTAGCTGTAAGCACATGGCTTGCAGCAACCTGGCTATCGCACAAGGTTTAAAAGTGTCCTGTGGTGTACTTACAATTCAGGGGACGCAGGGTGCTCGGAATGAATTGCTGGATACATATAAAATAGAGCGAAGCAGAAAGCAATGTGAGGGAATTAGGCCACAGCACAAAAACACCTAATATTGATTTTAGCTACAAACCGTAGTTTGATTATGGCCCATAAGGTAGAAGCAAGACTCCCCGAGCTTGTCATTTCTCATACATGCAGCGATATTAGGAGGTATCATCGCTGAGGAAGGAAGAGCCCAGCACCAAGAAAAGTAAGAGAAAGAGAAAGAGAAAAGTAGAAAATTTAGATTCCCTATAATAAAGGTGAAAGAAAGAAAAATCTTCATATTTTATCTTAGAATAAAGAAAGTTTATTTTTCCAGTCAGATTGTCTAGGCTTCACCCAAATATAAGGCTGCAAAGACAGCAGTTATTATTATTGTGACATAAAGAGACATCTAAGAGGTGATTCAATAACCCAGACAACGAGAGCATCCATTCTAAAAGACAGCTGGAACAGCGACACAGAATGTCATAGAAAAAACATTAACAATCAAACAACAATGAAAAATAAAGTCCACCAGAGACCACAACATTAAAAATAAGTACAAAACTCATTACAAAAATATACAGCCTCATAGAGAAGCACGTTCCAATCGAGTCAGAAAAATATTGGAACTTAACATTATTAGAAGAACCATTTGCGACTGCAGCGAACAGAATGAAGAGAGGAAGGAGTCCCAAACATTACAAGGATATTCTTTACAGTAGTGCAACCCCTGTATATTAAATCCTTGCTTAGAGAATGAATGTTTAGTGGTTTAGCATTAGCCAAAAGAAAATTGGTGGTGGATTTCCATCCTCAGTGCAACAGACATATGCTTTGAGAAGTGAAGCACTTAATTTACAGGGTATTTATGCAGTCTAGCATATGATACAGTACTGTACATCCAAAGGAGTATAGGAAAAGACAAAAGTAGAAAGAACATTACAGATTTTCAGTGCCATCATCAAACCTTCTGGTGTGCTATTTATATTACAGAAGTGTAAACCCATAACTTTCCTTCCATATTGTTAAACACTTCAGTTGTTTGTTTGTTATACTCTGAACTGGTCATTTAAAGTTAAATAATGAACAGAGTGAGCAGAAACTCTCCAATGTGGTACAGTAAATGAAAAGAAAATCTAGTTCATAGATTGCGCAGAAGGGTTTTGTTTCTTGTTTTAGGACATGGACTGAATGATAAACACAGAACTTAATGACACAGAAACAACCCAAATACGGGGAGAAAAGTATAAAGGACATCCCTTCAATCATCAGTTTCTATAGAAACCTCACAGACCTTTGGTTGGGAGTAGCCCTCCATCGAGGGCACAATATTTGACAATTATCTCAAATAAATAAGACATAATTATAATACTAAATAGTGTGCTAAGTTAAGCCACCCAGCAATCCAACCTCCGGGGGAAGAAAAGGAAATCTATGCAATTCTTAGTAAGAAATGAGGACTGAATGTTTCCCCAAGACAGACACGAGAGCGCCTTTTCATAACCTCCTCACCTTTCCAGACCTTACAAATTAACTAGCTGAAACTAGCAGACAGTTTAATGGGGGAGAAAAGGGTTCAGGAGGCCAAATTAATATATTTTTGCAGTAAAGCTCTTTTTTTTCTTCTTTTTCTTAAATAACTTTATAAATATTTACATAAATACTAAGGGAAGGCAAAAAATCTCATAAGCCATCTCGGCATTCATGTCTATGGATACAGAAAGGAACTAAGAGAAAAACCTAACAAAAAAAAAATAAATCACGGCTTCAGAATAATAACTCAGGATCCCAGTTTTTGCATTGATTAGAAGTAGAGATCTGAAACAACAATTCAGCCACTGAGAAACAGTTTGGCACAGTTCAATGACATTCCTTGTTTGGCTGGACAAGACAATAAGGTTTTTTTGTTTTGTTTTCCTCTCTGATCACCAAAAACACTGCTATGATGACCTTGCCTTACACTGTGCCCCATGTCCATGGAAGCAAGCAAAAGGTGAAATGTGTAGAGAATTCAGCACAAGCGAGGCAATTAATCATATGTTGCAAAGGTTGGTAAGACACTGGTGAGAAAGGAAAATAAAAAAGAATTCCCGCTTCAGATCTTGAGACAAATCATTCATGGAGTGATGCCAGGGAAGAAAGGAATGTTTTCATAGTTTGACCCACCATATTCTGGGACAGAGCCATCTCCACGTTTCAGAAACAGGCGGACCCTGCGGCCACCATTTTTAATCAGTTCAATGGCCCGAGCATGCTTCATGTTCTTGGTAGTTTCTCCATTGATCTCTAAGATTTCATCTCCAATCTGTTAATGCAATAAAGGAAAAGAGTAAGATTAGAAACAAGCCCCCATGACAATTGCCACCAGCACACCACAGGACATTGGCAACAGCAAAGGTGGAAGAACAACTATACATCAGGTGAAGCAAAATGTGCCCAACTCCATCCAGTCACAGTCCACAATAAACAGTGTGCAGAGCCCTGAGAGACATGAAGACAAGAGGGAATCTTGAGGTCTCAAAATAACCCTGCAGTGCTCAAGGCCAGGCTGGAGAGGGCTTTGAGCAACCTGGTCTAGGGGAAGGTGTCCCTGCCCCTGTCAGGGGGTTGGAACTGGATGAGCTTGAAGGTCCCTTCCTACCCAAACCATTCAGAGATTCTGTGATTTCATTACTGTTCTGCAAAACCACACTGCATTACTATATCACTCAATAGCTAGAGTTGCATTAAAACTGCTGTTATTTTATTTTGATTATTTATAAAGTCTTTGGTCTAAGCCGTTGTTTGTTCTACAGTCTGCTGCAACTGGGATGTTCAAATAGCTTTTTCAGGTCCATTTCTCACTTGGATATAGATACCTACTGTGAACCAGCAAAGCTGCTTTTGTAAATATAATCATTTATCAGAATAGGAAAACAGGGCTTGGAAGAGCTTGTCAAAGCATTGACTTCCACGGGGCAGCACTGATCTATTTTCATCATCAAAAACTTTTGGGCCTACAGATCTACTCCTGGCAAAATAATTTTGAAAATGCCCTTTGCATGATACATCTGGAGAAGAAAAAGACACATGCGGTAAGATCATAATGCATTCTCTCTTGGAGCAGCGAGGAGCACATAAAACTTGGCAATTTGTTTTTCTGTAGGCATTCGATAACATATGCCCTCGTTATAATGCTTATAATTTAGCTGATACGTGAAGTTAACAGTTAATACTAATCAAAAAACTACATTACTCTCCACTCTGCCCGCTAGCAGAGAAAGGATCAGGTGGGACACTCTACTCCAATACTCTACTCAAGGCTGTTGTCAAGCTTTTAAAAGAGCTGATGAGACTGGCTATTCCATTTTCATTGCTACATGTATCTCTGTCGGGCTTTAAAAGCCAGATTAAGTATTAGAATTTGGAAACCTGCATTAGAACAAAGGGGTGAAGTCTTCCGATGCACACATACTGCTATAGATGGTATGCAAAGAGAGACAGAAGCCACAGACAGAAGTAAATAGGAACCACTGCTCCTTTCAGTTAACGTTTAATTTTCCTCTCAGCTGGCACAGCAGAAGGTGTGCCTGTAAGGGACAGGCAGGGGAGTCAGTTAATTGCAAAGAAACATGGGTTTTAAATCTGTTTCTACGTACCCTCATCTTCCCACATCTCTCAGCCGGACCATCCTCAGCTAGCCTCAGCACGTACAGATCCATATTATACTCCCGGCCACCTCGCAGGCTAAAGCCAAACCCTTTGGCTCCTCTTTCCAGCTCAACAGTGTAAAAATCTTGGTCCTGCTGGAGGGAAAACAACATTTGAACAAAAAGTTAAATGCTGCTTTATTTTCATTTTGAAATTATTCAATCAACCAACATTGTTATTTTTGTTACTTATAATTAAAAATATAAAATTAGTTGAGTTTGCACACAGAGACTAGGATTTCCTGCTTTCTCACATCCCACCGTGCAATTTGGAGTGCTGGCGGTGGTCTGCAAAGGGCTGTTTGAATGAATGGGCTTTGCCATGTCCAATGCATTTTTAGGCACCTCTATTACATAAGGCTTTAGTTAAAGGCCTGATGGTACCTGGGATTAGTCTATGCCATGGTGCTGGCTTTGTCTTTTCTACTCTTCTGCAAGAAGCCCAGAAGCATGTGCATTGTTCTTCACAAATGCTGTTAGCGTAGGGATGTTTTGAAGCCTTTAATGGGAGATGTTACTTTTTGGATGGCCAGTGGCAAGGGAAGTTAACAGTGAGATCGATAAACTCTCTAATAAGATGCTGTCTGCAAAAGCTGGAACACTCCAGCTACTGCCCCTGATTAAATTTTCCTCTTTTTTTGTCCTCTGTATTTATCGTCTGCACATAGCAGTACTTTCTGGAGAGGCCCCTCAAAATACCCAATTCAATAAACAAACACATAAATTATTACTGTTGTAAAAGTGTCAGCTTTTTTTTTAACTCTCCTTAAAAGTCATGAGGAGAATCTGTTGGAAATGTTTCCCAGCTGAAAAAACAGCCACATGTATTAAGAAACGAATCAGCAAATTCCTCTTTTTTCAGCAAACAGACTGAGGGAGAACAGCTTCCCAGTAGGAATTTTCAAGGGAAATATATGAACACAGCCCACAGGCAGATTGGAAGCAACAGTCTGTGGTAAACAAAACAATTAAAAAGGTAACTTTTTACCTGCGCTGCTTGGGGCGGTTTGAAATCAAACTGGGATTCCTGCTTTGGTTTGGTGTTGTTCCTGCTGTAACAAATGAAAGAGGGAGAGAGGAAAAATACAGCTCATGGGATGTGAAGATGATCAAGAAGCAACCAAAGAGAGAGCATGCCAGCATGCTCTCCTCAAGGAAAACAATCTGACCTGGTCTCCTGTGGTATTTGCTGAGGAGTATGTGTGGTTGTAATTGTAGCAATTTTTTCTGCATTGGTCAATAAAGTAGCATTGGAGGATTCTGCAAAATAAATCATTTTTCATTATGAGGGAAGACCATTGGTTACTCACTGAGAGGAGAAAAGTTTTGCAAAGGGATATCACTGGAAAACATCATTATGTTGTTTTTAAATAACTCGAGATTGGCTCAAATGTCTTAAATCAAAAAATTAACAGGATAAAGTCTCAGCTAAGCCACAGTAATTATGTATAAGAAACTGGACACTCCATTGGAAAAAAATATAAATGGAAAATTGGAACTAGAAACACCTCTGACCATTAGGCACACTCAGAATACTGACTTGTGGAAGAAGAGCTGAAGAATATTTTGTCTCTTGTCTAATGACATGAATTCCAGTCATTAAAGTCTCCAAGTATGGTAGGTTGGGTAGATTAATTTTATAGTAGCAATAACTATTCCATGGATTATAAGCTTATGAGTGCTCCCTCCATCAGAAACTGCAATTTTCAGGAGGATTGAGATGTGGCTTTTATCTAACACCTCACAAGGTGATACTGAATGTGGCTGATACTGATATTCATCTCTGAAATACAACCCACTGCTGCCTGAGCACTCAAAGCTGCAAGCAGGGACATGGAACCACCTCTGCCAAATGCATCAATAGCTTTGGGAACCATTTACAAAAGGGCTAAATGAGAGAGTACTGAGAGCAGGATTAACTTCAAACCTCAGTTTATGCCACGGTAAAGGGCTCTCAGGCCAACACCAGCCTGTGCAAATGCCAGTATTTCTCTATGCATGGCAAGAGGTGCTGCCAGGAGTGGTCCTCTCTCTTGTTTCACAAAACTGGGGTGAGAGTTGCTGTATACACAACTGAGAAGTGACTATCCAGGTGTCCCTCACAGAACGCCATGGCAAAATGGCCCCCTTGATATATTGGAGCTTTATCATAGACTTCAATAAGACCAGAGTTAACCCAGAACTCATTTAAAATTCTGCCTAAAATTAAGGTCATGTCAAGGCCATCAGCCAAATATTAGCGACACAGTTTTGGAGGAAAGACCTGGAACTCATGCATATTGAACTCAACCCATTTTCCAGAAATGGATATTGTATCAATCCTGAACTAAAATTAGTACTGAAGAGTTTCAAATACTGAATGGCTCCAGAAGTCAGCAGCTCCTGAAAACACCCTTCCCCTCACACAGGAGTTTGAATTCAGAGAGGGAGTCGGTGACACATGCTTAACCCCTCAAAATGTTGAGCAGTTACACTGGTTACATATAGAGAATGATGGGCACAGTCCACAGAAAGACCACTCATTAGGCGTGGCATTCCCAACTAAAGTCACTGCAGTGGCTGGCACGCACTCCTTTGTGGAACAGTTCTTCACATTGTGAAGACCCCACGTTGTGCCTATACCCATTCTATCCAGGAGAGGACCACAGATTACAGGTAACTACAAAACACTGACCACGACCCACTATTCAAGATCAAAATCTAAACTGGATGCACAGTCACTGGCTAAAACGCGGCACCTTGATTCTTGACTGAATTTCTCCAGTCCCATTCCCACTTAAAGCAACCCCACCATCAGACAGCAGCAACAAAACCCGGGTGGAAACATCTGGCCCTCAGGCATAAAATTACAAGGTCTTCTACCCTGCCTTTGTTTACTTCTTAAGCTCCAGGCATCTGGTACTTCATTTTACTGACTATGGAGAAATCAGTTGTTATTAAACAGGGTCCAGGAGTAACACAAAATTGGAGAAATAGGAGGGCTTCTTTCCCAAATTAAGGAGAGGTGCTCGTCACGGGCTTTACCTGCATCCTGGGAACTTATTTTATTTCATTTCATGGATTTATTTTAATTGTGGGGAAAGGTGAAGGGTTTCTCCTTTCTATAGCGAGCACATGTCAAGGGAAACTCAGGGAGAGGGAGAGAAAGCTATTTAAGCAGATGGGTGCAACGAGAGCACAGCTCCTTTGCCTACAGCACTGTGACCAAGTTAACATGCCCAAACCCTCAGCATATGGAGCTGTAACATCTTCCAGACCAGAGCTGGCTTGTGCCCAGTGGCTCAGAGAGCAAGAGAGAGTCTGCCTGCACCTCTCAGGGTTGCCATGACCAAAACATACCCTTGTGAGGATGCGCTGCTGCCAGCTGGCTTGTGTGAGAAGGAGATGTCCCTGTGTGTGGTTACACTGTTAATTTTAATAAGCAATTCTGCGTACTTTGTAATGATACCTTGATGCTAAAACCTGTCTCCATAAGACATTTGCTAAAATCAGTCTCCATAAAACCTCCTCCCTAAGAAGGCCCCAAAATATGGTTAAGTGTTCTGCATTCATCCAGAACAAAAGCCTCAGAAATCCCCCACAAATATTTGGAGATGAGATGAAGATGGGCTTCAAAGAGAATGCAAGATTCCTACCCTTTAGTAGGTCATACTAAGAATACCAAGCAAAGCAACAACACATCTTTGGTACAGATGTATCTTCACACCACTGTACTGCATCTATCTTTAGCCTACCCTATCCCATGAGTCAGGAGTTGTGCATAATTTTGCTAGCTTTTTAGATACTGGTTCAGGACGCAAAACTGGAAGAGAACACAAATAGAGCAAATATCTCCAGAAGAATTACAATTGTACATTCTAAATCCTACTTATTTCATTGATTCCTTGCCCTGGACTTCCCTAAAACACCCGGACACCAATTAAATACCTAATCTAAGCTTGTGATTTTTCAGCTCTCTTTATCCTTGCATCAGTTGGTAGCACGTTAAAATACCATAATTTCATTGCCCGCATAATCCTGCAATGAGTTGGTTCAAGACCTGTTACAAAGCAAAACCCTTGGTGTTTTTAATAATGTTAGATAGATTAGCAGTGTGAGTTGGTTGTGAGTCTTGTGATAAGCCTTAGTTGCATGTTTATCTGACACATATGGCTTTGGATTTATCACACACACACACACACACACACACACATACCTTGAAGTACAGTTAGACCAAAAAGCACCCATAAGTCAACAAAATGAAAACAACAAATCAACAAAAGCACCCCAAGACAATAAAAGGAGAATAAGATTGAGACCAATTTCTTATATCTCATGGGGTTTAGAGCAAACCTCTCAGACTGCCTGGTCTTACTGGCTTTTGGAAATTAAATGCAGGTAATACTATGCAAAGTTGGTAATCTGACCTAGAATTTCGAAGGGACAGCAAATAGAAAGATTTGAAGCCTGCATGCTATGAGAGAAAAGAGCTGACTCTTTCCCTAAATTAAAGCTTTCCACCTTCTTTAGGAATATGTGATGTCAGTCACAGGTTCAGGTTTCCATTCTAAACTAAGCAATTGAACATGGTATTCTGTACATGTATTTGTACCATAAGACTGGCTGAGTATTCATGTCAGCAGGCTATACTATTCTTAAAAAAGTCTTAAACCATTGAGAAATTATTTCTTGGGTATTTTTGCCTTTAAACCCAAAATCAATTATTTATTCAAAGATTCACCTTCCTTCATTTTGATCAGATACAAAAAATACAGGCAATGATCAATTCCTCTGCCATTTTACCTTTCGAAACTGGCACATGCAGGTCAGCTCAGATGATAGCCTGCTTCACAGCCATTCTATCATCATGAACACTCAATTTGCTGGAAGCAGCAAAGGATCATACACCATTTGACCCGGTAGCTACTAAACAGTAAGAAAATAAAGTCTTTATGCAAAACAGACCATCCTAACCAGAGATGATTTATAATCAGATCATTTCTCATGCTGGCCTATTTTTGTCCTATACTTAAACACAGCATAATGCTCTGTGGGGTAATCAAATCCACATTTCAGACTAGAAAGTCTGAGACTTAGCAACCACTGAATGTTTGTCACACAAATCACATCATTTAACTACTTCATTCTGCTTTACAGGTACCAGGTTCAATTCAGCCATACCTTCTCAACCTTTCTTCCAAACTCAATCACACTTTCTCCACATCTAAATGAATGCAAATAATGTCCTGTACAGCTCTAAGAAATGCTCGTTATCTGAGCCATCAAATCTTATACCCATGGATTTGGCTTAAAAAGAGAGCAATGTAAAAAGATTTCTGCCTAATGAGTTCTCACTATAAATCATGACATACGTTCGTGGTCTGCTCCTGTTTGGCATCACAGCTAGGAATCGATTTAATGAAACTGGTACACAAACCAGATCCTTGTTTTTATTAAATGCTTCAGTGGCCTGAAACCAGTACCAAGTATCAGCATATTATTAGGGATCCCGTACTTTCCCTCTGATCTGAAACAGTGAGATCCTATACCTCTTAGGGTAACTGTTATCCTAGGGTAACTCTTACAATGATCGGCTGTAAGCACACAGCAGCACTAGAGCCATCACCATTTAACAAAGTCATTTAAAGATGTCCTGAGCTGGCTCTCAAAGCAACTTACCCAGAATAAAACCAAATCTTTTTTTCAAGCAGCTTGACATGACAAAGTATTTATCCCTTTCCATGATCTCTTTACTCTATAGCCTGCTTGTGTACATACAAAGCTTCAGGAATCCCACATATTAACAAGTGATTCCCAAATATTCTAAAGCTGCATTATTAACCTAAGAATCAAATCAAAGTGTACTGAGATACGCATCAAATTTACAGAATTATGTGGAGGAACAAGACAGAATGAAATATTGTTTTTTTAAGGTAGAATCAGCACCACCCTGTATAAAAACATAATTCCTATTTCTATAAGAAGAAACAAAGCTATGGAAGACTGTAAAAAGCCAGGGGACAAAACCAGCAAAAGGGAAACAGCAGGAAACATATACTTTACCATCTCCTGGAATGATGCGCAGGGTAACGGTGTTGCCCGCTTCCTTAATGAGGTTGACGATGTCTGAATGCGACTTGTTGGTGATGGAGCACCCATTCACGGCCAAGATCCGATCGCCTACTTTCAGCTTTCCACAGCGGTCTGCGGGACTCCCTTCAATTATCCGACCTATTTTGTGAGGCATGGCCACACATGCATTTCCCGCTTTTGTATTGGTTTGGGGGTTGTTTTTGTTTTGTTTTGTTTTGGTTTTTTAATTGTTTACATACGTGGGAATATGGTGAAGGGGAAAAGGAGAAAAAGGGTTGAAAAGGGAAAGAGAAGGTTAAGGGTTAATTAATTAATGCATCAAGCAAAAGTTATTATAGGATAGCTTTGCTGCCAGTGTTCAAAACATTGGCAATCAACTAGTACGAGTCCACAATACTTCACTTTTTGGACAAGGTGCTTTGTAAATCACTCAAAACTTCCCCCACCTTGATTTCTGTTAATAAATAGTGATATTTTACAGACTACCACTGCATTCAGCAGTGTCATCATAACCCAAATCCTGGTTTTATTTTTGAACAAAAGAAATAGAAACTGTAGGAAACACAACCTTCCTCCTTCAAGATTATGTTGGTGTCAGCCTCTCTGGTCCTTCTCTAAGTCAACTGCAGGTCAAGCTTCTGCCAATGTTTTGTTCTTTCTCAATTTAGAAAGATGAAATTGTTCTAGGCCTAAGAGGGAGTGCGACTCCCTTTCCACCACAAAGATCCGCCTATCAGCACTGCATGGGGAAGCAACAGTTTTCTTCTATTGTGAATAAAGGTACTACCAAGGAGGGTAAAGGACCACTACAGATGGGCCAAGACTGACAAAGGTAACCTGTTTGGTGCAGGCATCCACCTCAGGCTCTGTTAACCCTTCCCCTTTTATGATCTTAGACAGCACCAAGACAGGAGCAGGGAAGGAAGAAGGACCTCCTCATTTAAATACCTCTAAAACCACACACAAAACCGTTGAGATGTCTGACACACACACAGCAAGAGCACTTTAGGATGAATGTGTATTGGAGACAAAATTCTACTCCTGTTCCATGAAGTTGCTTGTCCTAAAAACACAGCATCGTCCATAAAATGCAAAATTGGAACACAGGGGATACACAGCTCCACTCAGATACATCCACCGAGCTTTTGTACTGCTTTTTTACATGGGCAAGAACCCCGCAGGCACACGGCATATCATTAAACCATAAGGTGTACAGAGTGGTCATCTCATACTTTGCATCCCCAGTACATTCACCCTCAAGCTGCACTTTCCAATCTGTGCTGTAGTCTTTATTTGGTTAGTAGTTTTAGAGATATACATTGCTGCACACAGAACAACACTAGAAAGACCATAAAGAAGAAAAAACTAAGAAAAGGAATGCGAGATGAGAGAACAAGGTTGGAAAGATGCAATGAAAACTGGCAGAAAGTGTTAATTTTAGTTGCAAATGATAGGGGGATTATTATCCTCCCCTCCCTCCCGCCTTCTGTTACTTCTCTTTCTGGTAATACACAGCCCCATCCAGTTTAAAAGCTACTTTGAGGGTATGAGTTCCTACTCTATCCAATCCACTGAATAGAGATGACAGAGCCCACACCAAAGTGATCAAGGTGAATTTTGGAACCAGTTTGGCCCATCTCTAAATACTACCCATGAAAGAAAAAGCTACAAAGCAGGTCCAAAGCAAGCACCACGCAGCAGAAGGAACACATCTCATGCAGAGTATTAGGGAAAAGCTTAATACACTTGAAAAAAATTAAAGGAAAAACAGTCACAGATCAACAGATCCCCATGAGGAGCCCCTGCACAGAAAACTTCCAGTCAGTGAGTATCTTGGGCTAAAGCAAACACAACTTTTTACAACCTCAGGTCAAGGTTTCTCTGCAGAAAAGAGTTAGAGCACAGTCTTCATACAGTAAAAGTTATTTACACACGTTTGCAAATACTTTTAGAAGATAAAATCTCTCTCTCTGGTTTAGACTGAGTTCAATCTATATTACATTGCACTGTTGCGTTCTGGCACCAAAACACCTATTCTGGACGATCAGTTTCCTGCAGCAAGGACAATGTGAGGTAGCCTAGCACCTGAGAATTGACAGAACTCAATATACTGGGTCTAAACCAGATATTTCACCCTTGAAATCCCTGCTGCCATGACTGCCCAGAGCTGTGTGAGAAATGGCCTCTTCTACATTAATTCCAGAAAAGGAGGTGATGATCCCTTGATGCATTAGTAAGGGCATTACTGATGGGCAATGACAGGAAATTTCAGGAAAAGAGCCTAGAAAAAAGAGGGAAAGACCACTTCGTGCCACATGCACCTGTGTGCACCAGGAATACTCAAGCTTTACAGGGAGATTGCAATGTATTTTGTCTGCAAACCACAACCCAGCTCTGAGAGGTAGTGCAAAGATGGCAAAGGCACATGTTCTGCCATTCCTTCCCCCCTGCCCCCCAGCCCCATGATATTAAGTGTGACATCCCCCTGCTCTGAAGAAATAGATTCAGGAAGAGGTGGAATATGTCAAAACATCCTGGTTTTTTAACAGCATTATCCATTTTATGTCTCACCAGCAAGGACTATTAATTAAAACTTTTCAGCTATCAGCATGCTCACTCCATAATGAGGATCAGAGTAACCCTGACTGCCAAAGAGAGGTCAACCAATTTAAGCATTACTGCTTTAAAATCAACTGCTTCAATTCCACCATAGGGAGACATATTTCATTTCACCTGCCCCATTTCTGCATTGGCAAACAGCATGACTAGGGTCATCCCTGGATGCTCTTCTGAAAGCAAACCCCAGAAAGGCACCCAGCTAGCAGGGAGAACTGGATTTTTGAGGAGCATCAGGAACTGCCATTGATGACATTTTTGCTCTTCAGGTTGGAATTTCTCATTTTGCTTTTCTCAATTCGGTGAACAAAACCCAAGAGGCAAACACCTACCAAGTCTCAGCCTCCAATGAAGCTATTAATTAAACAAATCAGGGCATGCTCACAACTTTTAATTAACCAGATCCCCACTCTCCTCCTTGCGCTGCAGTGCTCAGATCTGCATCTCACTCGAGGCGCGTTGCTAGAACCCCAAGACTCACCGAACGTTGTTCCGGCCTCTGGCCTGCTCACTGATGAGACGATGACGAAGCCAAACCCCTCGTTCTCACCACGGCGGATCTCCACATCGTAGGGCTGGACCACAGTGCTGACCACACCGCTGCCCCCACCACCACCACTGCCGATGCCACTGGTGCTGCCACTGCCTGAGCTAACTGTGTTGAGGGAGTTCTGGCTGCCCTGCGGTGTTCGCTTCTCCTCTGTCAGTGAGGCTGGCTGGTTGCTGCTGTGGTGGGAAGAGGCTGGGGATGGGACTTCATTCTCTGCCTTGGGAACTGGGGAGGGAAAAGAAAGACTGAGCAGGCTGCACTATTCAATGCTTAAAAGCTGCCGTCCATCCAGAAAGGTAAAAAAATAACAACAAAATAACGCCAAAAAAGTAAATCACCTGCTTTAATCTATAAATCACAGCCATAATGAACTGAGGGCTCTGTCTCCTTTCGGATGTCACCACCACCAGCACTGTTCAGTGATGGCAATGACCACACACATTCTATCCAGTGGTCATGCAATCAAAGCCTTTCACTAGCAGCAGTATGATTAAACCAGCGTAGTGCTGCATGCTTGGATGCTCTGTGGCATTTTAAATGTGGGTTATATTAGTTCAGAGGTGCCTCCTTTAGATGTCACATCCCCACTTCAGTTATACAGCTCAACCATGTATGTGTGCACAACTATGAGGAGTGACAGTAACATCAAATACCCAACACTCAACACTTGCATATGTTTTAACTCAATACCATCAGTTGGGCAGCATCGACTACCTTTGATTAATGTGACCTTAAGTAATAATATAAACCCGTACTAAAGCAAAACAACATGTGAACCAAGCTTTTCTGGATGGAAGAACCAGCAACTATCATCTGGCACAGCTGGGGGGAAACCATTAAACATTATTAACATTAATATTGAACAAGTGTTTAATATCAGTTGAAAGTGATATTAGTTTAAAATCTAATCAGCAACTACACGGCTTGAAGAAACCTCAAAAAATTGCTTTGTCTACACTCGGCTCAAGTAAGGGCCAACTATATGTACTGTCAGTCCTGACAGATGTTTGTCTAATCAGCTGTTAAATATCTCCCCAGGCAATCTATTAGTTGCAATATCTAACTTAAATCTCCCCTGCTGCAACATAAGGCTATTATTTCTAGTTCTATCTAGCAGGCATATGGAGAATATATTACTCCCTTCCTCTTTGCAGCAACCTTTTATAATCTTGGGGAGTTTAACATCTCTTCCCCCCTGCTTTAGGCTAAAAAATCCCAATTTGTTCAATATTTCCTTGCAGTCCATGTTTTCTAGAGCTCTCCTCATTCTCACTGGTCCTCTGGACTCCCTCCAGTTGGGCCCTCTCCAACTCAAACATGTCTGTCTTGAAGTGCTGGACCATATTGCAGCTAAGCCATCATCTGCTGGGAAATCAGGAGAGTTTCCCCCTGCCTACATTCCAGCATGGTGTTTTTCTTCACCTGAGCCAACCTCAGGTTAAAGCTTGCAGCCCACAATAGCTTCCACTTCTTGTTACTGAGGCAGTTCTCCACAGTCCATTTGCACAGACGACAGCAGCATATTGCACTTGTCTCTACTGAATGGCTGCCTCCACTAATCAGGTCACTTCTCCAATTTGGCGAATCAAAGTTAAGTGGGAGATCTTAAAGGCAACAAGAAGAAAATGGATGCCAAACAAAATCTAAACCTGTAAACCCATGATCCAAAGAAAAAGAACTTTCAATTCTTGGATAGAAGTGCCTGTCTGCACTTACATACTAAAAGTAAGTAAAAAATATATAGTATTCTCCACATTAAGACTACAGGAGTATATACTTTCCCCTGTATGAATCTTAAGATTCACCATTTAGGTGAACGGTCTTTTTCTACTGGCATATAGATGACAGGAGGAATAAGGGACCAAAATTCAGGAACAGGCTTCTCTACAAAGCCATGCTGGAATTTAAAAGCCTGCAAATATAAGGTGAAAAAGAATGGATCCTGAATAATTTATCCTACAGTAAGTGTCCACATTTGCAATGATTCAGAAATAGCCTGGTCTGTAGTAACAAGCCCCTGAATGAAATACCAAGAGATCTGCCATGCATCTAAATCTTTCATGGTAATTTCCAGCCTGGAGGCTGTAAAACTGGAAAGAAAAATCACACACAAAAACAGTACCAAAATTTAGCTGCTCTTCCTCTTCTTCCCAAAGCTCATCTCCTAAAGCTTCTCTCATATTAGCAGCCCTTAGTCCGGAATGAGAGAGAAGCTATTAGAAGAGAGACATAACCTTGGCAGCATTTCATCCACATTGGAAAGAAGAATTGAGGAGTGAACAGTTATTTAATACTGTGCAGAAGAAGCTCAGTCCGGGATAAGAATACAGAGCTATTTTACAGGTACTGTTCTAGTCCTAACTTCCACTGTGGGCCTAATTTTCAGCCTGAATGTTATTTTGATTATCTTTAGGATGAAGTATATCATTGCCTATTTTCCTTCTGATTCCTAAACTTGAAAGCTATATAATACTCTTTATTTGGAATAAGTGAGCTAAAGCAAATCTCACATGTGAGCTTCCTAAAGCTCATGAGAAAAGGAAGCACCCCAGTATTACTGCCCAATATTAAGTATAAGGTCATATGTAATTTAGAAACTCGTGATCATTCATTTTCTTTGCTATCAGGACGTTTTTCTGCCACTAGTCTGGGTGTCACCAGGCAGTGGTGTCACTTCTCTCTGCATCTTTGTCTTTCTGCCAGCTTCTTTTTCTCCTTTTAGACTTGTTCAGTGTGTGCCCAATGCCTAGCATAACGCAGCATACAGAAATCTCTCTAGTACAAAAAACACACAGACCCTGCACTACAGAATCATACAACCATAGAATGGTTTGGGTTGTAAGGGACATTAAAGCTCATCCAGTTCCAACCCCCTGCCACAGACAGAGACACCTTCCCCTAGACCAGACTGCTCAAAGCCCCATCCAATCTGACCTTGACACTTACAGTTTCACGTCCTTTAGTTAGTCAGCTACAAGCCGTAACCTCACTTGAAGCCTCTCCTGAGTCTGAGACATCAGCCACCACACATGAATGCCTTCACTCACTCTCTGCCCTTGCCTCCCCTTCTGTGGACTCTTCAGCATCTTTTACCTCACTCCCAGTTTAAGAGTGGCTACCAGGCAGCACAGTTATTCTGGGAAGTAAATAGGAAATACAGGCAGCCAGGCCCAAGGCAAACTAAAATGGTTGAAACTGGACAGTTCCCCATTTTATTAGAAACCTTCACAAAGACTGGGGAAGGCAACTGAGATTGAGAGAATCCTGACTGGAAACAAAATATCTGACACATATTTGATCTAGAACAAAAAAGGCTAAAAACAGGCAAAAGAGGAACAACAACAGCACATAGAATCATAGAATAGTTAGGGTTGCAAAGGACCTTAAGATCATCTCATTCCAACCCCCCTGCCTGGGGCAGGGACACCTCCCCTGAGTCTTCCCAGTGTTACAAAGAGCTGTTTTCCTTTAAACCATTCCTTGAAGAGATGGAGTCTGGCAGGAAAACCTACCCCTGCAGAGCAGCACTGCAGCCTACCTGTGTAAACCACTTTGCGCCTGACAGTCAGATTGACATGACCTTGTTTGGCTGCCTGTTGCATAAGCTGGACGACAAGCTGGTGTGATTTCCCGACAACAGGCGTCCCATCCACACAGATCAGTTCATCACCCGATCTCAGGCGGCCGTCAGCATCAGCAGCACCCAGCGGTACAATGTGACCGATGTAAATCTGTTGATGAATTAGCACAAATAGGAGATAGGAGAGAGAGAGAAATACAGTGATAAATAAGAACTAACTCAACAGCCAGCTGGAAGCAAAGGGCACTTTGTTGGACCCAATTTAATAGGGACAAGAAACTATTGACAGATGTCTGCAGGTCAGGAAAGTTGCTCCTGTGAAAGCAGCTCCACATGAATATTGTGAAATAGTAACAAACTGACATCTTTTTTCTTTAGGTGGTCTCTTCACTCTTAATGACAGACAGCCTCTGGAAATGTGTTCAATCAGACAGCAACCAGAGAGGAAGATGGCTCTGCACTGAAGGTCTTGTCAGGAAAGCAGAGATTGAGTTATCTTTTCGGTTGCCTCTAGGGTTTACAAACTCTGCACCACTCATCCGTCCACCAACTCAGTGGGTTCGGTGGAGTTACTCTAACATGAGAGGAATTCACAGCCTCTCTTCCCATAAATGAGAAAAATAATTTTGGCAGGGAAGTATGTGGAAATTTATGCTGCCACTATCTAGCTTTGACCTGTGCAGCACAAGAAAGCCTGACACGTTCCACAGGTACTGGATTTATGGTAAAGAAGTTAAGTGAATTTAAGGAGGGAATTGAGCAAATAGAAAATGTGACACACTAAGATAAAATACTTGCAGACCTGAGCAGGACAAACTTTTCTCAGTGTCCCAGGCAATTTCAGACATATGTGTTTGCATTTGGGCTATAACAAAAACAGGGAATAGCAGGGGAAGCCAAACCCACTTCAGTTAAGGGAGGTTTAGTTTGGTTTTTGGAGGGAGAGTGGGGAGGAGGTGCAGGATGCAAATGCATTGCCCACTAGATATTTTAACAGAGATAACTATAGCACAGTTCTGCATATCTGTTCATGCTACTGTCGTGATTCTGGGAGATACCATGGGATAAAACATGACCACTTCTAGATATACTCACAGGCTCTCCAGGTTCATTTCCACCTAGAATTCTAAATCCAAAACCGGTTTCCTTTCTCCATAGAAAGATATCCTGCTCTTGGTAATCTGGAACTGAAGGGAAAGAAGGAAAACTGTAATTTTTAATCAAAACCACACACCTTTATACCTGAATCAGGACTATTCTGATGTACATGCAGAGGGACCTGCTGCACAATTTTACTCTTGGTGACATAAATAAGAACATTAACAGCTTTAAATACTAAAGGATTATTATTTAAATCACTACTAAAAACTATGTGGTGGTTTCTGCTTTCTAGGTGTTTAATTGTGACTTGCCATTTGTTTATCTCTACAATATTTCCTTTCATTAATATTAGCATCATTACCCAGTGCAAAAGCCTCTTCCAAATCTCCAATAAATAAATGTGTACAACAGAGAATTACTCTGCCAGAAACAATACAGCTGCCTCTTCTTTCATGGGAGACAAAAAAGCCACTTGTTGTGACTTCTACTGTTTAATTAACTTTCACAAGCATAGTTTGCTATCTGTCTACTGGCACTGCTTTAAATAACTATGGGACAGATCTCCAGTTGGTGTGAAACAGAAGGGCTCCACTGAAAACAATGCAACTCTCTTGACTCTCACTCACTCACGTACAGGCTTTATAAAACCACTTAACAGACAAAACCAGCTGGAAACTTAAAAAAGCCCAACCTTACTACTCATTAGTATGGAACACCAGCAAGGTTTTTACAATGAGTATTACATACAGTGAAGTATTAACCTTGAAGTGCAGTTGAACAGTAATGTTTTATATTAGCTTACTCATGCTTGCTTTCATCCCATCTTTAAAAATACAAAATTAATTGCCAACATTAAATCGTATCAGAAGACAATGTCAGGTTCATTTAACATTTATTGGTTAGGATCTGTAACAGTGACTAATTTTGTAAAGTTCCCCTCCCAACATTTATAATTAATCATAAAAAAAGCTGTTCCTTTACAAGTCAGCTGTCTACATTTTTAGCAAAGAAACCAAAGTAGGAATGTAATTTAAATAAGTGCAAACACAGATACGGCATGCAACATATTTAATGACACATCATCTAGGTTTCTGTATACAGGAGACAATAAACTGGTTGTTTTCGACTGACAACAGTGAGCATCAGTCAGGGTCCTAACTGCATTTTACACTGACAGTGCCTGCTGTGTAAAGGTTTGAGTCTAGTCATCTGGGGTTTTTGAGTGTTGAGATTTTGGTTAGCACTGATGCTCTCTCTTCATTGACTCAACAGGTTTAAACCATAATACGAATTTAAGACCTGGGAATACTAAAAATTTGAAGAACAGATGAATGCGAAGGCACAGCTGTTTGCTTTACATTTTCATTCAAACTGGGTTTATCTATATTTTCACATTGCATTAATAAACTAAGCTAGATCCATGCACATCACCTTACTGAACTAGAGGCTAATTTTTGTCCAGCTACAAGTACAGAACAATCAGGCGATGAACCTGCTAGAAGCCTGCGCGGTTCATCTGTTCAGGCGAGGCGGCTGAAGGCATATCAACACCATGCAGATGTGCGGCACAACAGCAAAACTTAGACGAGTTAATTGGTGTTTGTCACTGCCTTCAGCAAGGGGGAGCGTGAAGAGCAGACACATTCAAAGCGTCTCTCCAGCACTTCGAAGGATTTTTTTGGCAAAGGCTGGCCACAACCAATTAATAGTGCATGTTGGATCTGTCAGAGGTAAAATGGCTTCTGCAGAAAGCTTCAGCATGGGCCCATTTCCTTGGCATCTCTCAAAACCTTCCCATTTGTCAATTCTCCCGTTTCACTGAATGATGCCTTATGTCCCTGGTTTGGGTACCAGCTAGCCAATTAACAGCCGCTGGAGGGAATGGCAAGCCGAGGTGTAACTGCGGTGTCAAAT
Source organism: Ara ararauna (assembly GCA_028858755.1). Classification (NCBI taxonomy): domain Eukaryota; kingdom Metazoa; phylum Chordata; class Aves; order Psittaciformes; family Psittacidae; genus Ara; species Ara ararauna. The sequence continues at coordinate 5,022,585 of CM054385.1, forward strand.
CAAAGCAACAAAAACAAGACAAGTCTATCCCAAAGAAGTGAGTTCATTGATGTAATGCTGCTTCCACCGGAAGGATTACAGAGAGGTGAAGCACAGATACAACAAACATAAAGACAACACACATTTACACAGAGTGAGTACAAACCCAACAAAACTCCTTTTACCGCCTTTTGCGCCAGCTCTGCAGTACAGTGATTCATCGGCACAGCTCAGAAAACCCCATCCACCTCCTCCATGCTACTTACGCATGAGGTGGGACCCCGAGGCTCTCAACACTGGAGAATTAATTTAGGTTCTCCTTTATTTGGTAACGCTTCAGAGGAGCCACATTTGTTACTTAAAGGGAAAACTTCATGGTGGTGCTGAAACTTTATTGACAGCGAATGAAAATATGGCCTCCAGGAGGCATTCATTGCATCTTTACACCTCGAACAGATCTCAAGTATGTCAAACTCTCATTTGCATAGCCCAGATGAGTAAAACTTGCCAGTCTGCTCATCTTGCATTAAACCAGACCATTTGGAGAGCGTCACAAAAGTGGTAAGAAGAGTTCTTCTGTGGCCATGAGGAGGAATGGAAGGAGAGGTGAGTGCCACAGCCCGCCGGGAAAACTCATGGACAAAACAGCAACATGATAAGCCCCCCACCGCCGCCTATGAAATCTGCTGCTAGCCAGGAAACAGCAAAGCAAGTACTTTGCACCTTCATGTCTAACCTTGGCGTATGGCCCTGCCAGACTCCCTTGGTGATGAAGAGCCCCCCGCCACAGAGCAGCAATGACACCAGAACAAGACATCACAAGACACAGATACATTCTCGGCACAGTCTTACATTCTCCAAAACTTGTGGAATTGATTTCTCTCTCTCTCTCACCCTTGCTCAGTCCAGTTGCAGGCGAAGGTGACATAGCTGTAATATTAATTTTACAGTTTTGCAAAGCTTAATATATCTGCTTTCTTGTTAGTTCATTCAATTCATTTTGATTGTATGGTTCATGTTAGGCTTTCATGCATAAATTGCTAAGGTTATAGCTCCTAAGGATTACAACATACCAACTCTCACATCTATTTGCACGTGGCTGTGTGCATGAGGATATGCAATACACACACACACATATGTATTTATACATTTATGCACATGCATGCAGGAACATTGGAAAACCTTTTTTCTTCTCAGAAGAGAACACCTTAAAATATTTTTCTACAAAAGAAAATTTTCACCATCACGACACAATTTTCCAATTGAAATCTTTTTCTAATGTTAAAAGAAATTCCAAATACATGTGATGAACAATGAACACAGTGCTTAATTAGAGGTCATTTTAATCAAACTTTCCTATACAAACCTTAACAATTATCTTACATGTTATATATAAAAAAATTCTGCCCAGTGCAACATCAGTTTGACTGGATCAACACAAGATGGATTCAAAAATAACCAGTATGAGTTTGCTTCAGTCCCTAGCTCACCTGTGGCAGCAGCACTTTCAATGACTCACAGCTTGGCAAAGTATAAAAGTTATAAGGCCCAGACTCAGCACAGTATATAAGGACAAATCTGAAACCAGGAGTGAGAAGTCTCACTGAAGCTGATGGTGAATTTCAGTGTTGAAAAGTCCTGTGATTTAGCCACAAATGCAATGAGGTTCTGCATTTGCAGGAAAGCCGTTTTCTAAACTATCCCACTGCAGGAGAATTCCATTTTTTCTGTCTTTCCCTTTTGTCCTTTTCCTAATCTACCCTTCTGGTGGCATGGAAGACTTTCAAAAGGTGTCTTCAGCATGTTCTCAAGAAGACAGCTAGGTTCAGCTGCTGAGGTTTGGGGAAGGCACAACGCCTCGGCTGAGCTATAGACCAGTCAGCCCATTACCAGCTCCACAGCAGCTCCGCAGCCTCTGCTGCTCATGGAACATGCTGCAAGTCCTGTGGCCCTTTTTAACAAGACATGAGGGACTGTAGTGAGAGGACAAGGGGTAACGGGATCAAACTTAAACAGGTGAAGTTTAGATTGGATATGAGGAAGAAATTCTTTACTGCAAGGGTGGTGAGGCACTGGAATGGGTTGCCCAGGGAAGTTGTGAATGCTCCATCGCTGGCGGTGTTCAAGGCCGAGTTGGACAGAGCCTTGGGTGGCATGGTTTAGTGTGAGGTGTCCCTGCCCATGGCAGGGGGGTTGGAACTGGATGGTCTTAAAGTCCTTTCCAACCCTAACTATTCTATGATCTTCCAAGGTCATGGACACATCTGTGTGCCCAAGTGCATGACTGTAACTGTCTCCTATTAATACAACAAAAGGACATGACCCTATCAAACGGCTTTTACAATCATCTTTTAAGTCAGCCTGATCAGAAGGTGGATGCAATTTCCTGAGAGTATTTTTCTCTGCTATTTTAGGGAGAAAGTATCTAATGTTTGGTATCATTGTGCAAATATTTTTAATTCTATGGAGTTGCTGGTGAGTGAGTGCTACATGCTGGGGTCAAGACTTTTTTGTATTATTTTAATTAGATCTGGGGAGAGAAAATCCTAGCAAATAAATTATGCGCCCGAAAATAAAATTCAAATATTAATGATAACTTAGAATATTTTAAAAGCTTTAAAAATTATCTATCATGTTCTGCTTTACTTTTAATTAAATACTTAAGCCCTTCAAAGGGATTCATTAACACATCTGCAATTCAGATTAATCCATTTTGTTACTGCTGTTTTGACAGATGGCCATATGTAGGATATGGTATTTTGCAAAGCAATCAGGCCACATGAGAAAAATTTGACAACAGATTGTGTTAATCTTTAAGGAAGTTTAATAATTCACTGAAAAATAAAAAACATATTATAGAAATACATTTTCAATAACACAGTGTGAGATTTCAGAACTGTGGTTCTCAGCTAAACTATTCAATTGCTGTTTCTCTCACTGAGTGCTCTTAATGTATGTCATTCCTTGCTCTTGGAACAGCTTCTGCTTTTAAACCTTTGTCCTCTCTGATTCATGTACTCAACTACCACCAGCAGCTAAAACTCAGCACCAGCAAAGAGTGCATTTGTTATAGCCACCACATGATCTGTTTTCAGATTTACTTAACTGAAAGCTGTATTCTCAAAAGTCTTAATCCAGCAAAGAATTGCGACTCTGGGCCAGGCTGCAGCAGAGCATTTGAGCTCAGCCTTAGCCTTAATGCACCCAAGTGCTTTCGGGTTTACAGCTTGAAAATCAGCTTCCTCACACAGGAGCCCAAGCACTCAGCACCTTGCAAGCCGGATCCCCTCATCCAGGGGAGCTGCATGTGAAGGAACTTTAGCCTGCGTTTGTTGAATAAAGCTGCAGTTCTCATCTGCTGCCACTGAATCAGAGTCCAGACGCAGCTATGGAGCCACTGCTTAGCTCTGCATTATTAATTCTAGCTTAATTTTTCTTCTATTTTTTGACTCTTCCACTGAACAGGCAATGTCTGTCGTTATCCTTCATGGAATGGGAATACTTCCTGACATTAAGATGCTTCTGGTAAATAAAAAATACACGCTTTTAGAAAATTGTGGGTTATCTGGTGCTTTTGAACCAAATTCTGCTCTACCAATGGCTTCAGTGAGACAAGTCACCTAAGTCAAATATAGTCTATTTTTGTAAAGTACTGATCCAAAGAATATTCAAAGAAAAGAATTTATCAATTCTAAAAAATTAAAATGTTGCCTGTGCTTTCCATGTCTATATTATTATTAATGTTAATGAATGATATTAATTAAAGGCAATAAGTGTTCATTATAGATTCAGTACTTCTTAAGAAACATCCTGCAGAAGATGCATTCATATATTGAAAAAAACCTCTTTATACTAGTATTATTTTTAGATGAATATAAGAAAAGCTGGGCTGGGGCTAATGAATTCATTTCCTTGTGTCAACTGCACTTGAAAAATTGCAGCCTGTTCTCTTCATACTCAACAATTTCACCAAAAAATGGAATAAAATAAAACATTTAAGATGATCTAATGCTCTAAAGTTCTGTCTTTTTTTCTTTTCAATTCCATCATATATGTCAACGCAAAGGGCTCTTGCTGGTTTTCATTCCACTTGGGGATTCAAAACCCTGCCTCTCATAAGAATGTTTTATAATCCTTTTCAGGTTTAAAATTGAAGGCCATGAATCAATGGAGAGCAAGCCCTGGACTGGGAAGACATGAGCTGCGGCTCCTCAGGCAGTGGGGCTTCTAGGACCCATCAAAAGCCTCATCTACTGGATGCATGAACCATTTTCAACACTGGCACTAGGGTGGCATCCTCCTGCTGTGCATTAGATACTCCTTTAATTCTGCTCACACAGAACTAAAAGCCATGGATGTCATGGGAGAGGAGATGCTAACTTTATCCCAAAGCCAAAAGGAATGGGTGCTCAAGTAAAGAAGAAAGTAGTGATATGACTATATCACCACCAGCTAAAGAAGGCACTGGAGTTAAACTGAACTGCAGCTGAGTGAAACACGGAGAACAGTAAATGTGGAGCAGACAGACGGTGAAACTGGAAGTCAAGAAAATGTTTTTTTTCATCCCCCACCCTCTGATACTCCATGTCAGCAGAGCTCCCCACAAGTGGTCCGAGTGCCACACAGCCAGTGCTTGGGAAAGTCTCAGTGGGATGATTTATGTTTCTAACAGAGCAGCCACCAACGGCCCAATTTTCATGCAGACCAAACACAGAAAGAATCATGGTGGCTCCCCCTAAGCTCCCAGGGCAGAAAAGGTGCCAGGTCTCAGCTGTGATCCAGTCTCCATTAATGAGACTGGTGAGAGGGATGAAAGGTGCCAAAGGAGAAACTGACCACTGACCTCTAAATAAAACCACCAGTCGCACTTCGTGATCAGACTGTGACAGGAAACAATAAATCCAATTGCCTTTTTCACTTAGATCAGGTCATTCCTGGTTTTCTTCACCTTTCATTAGGCACAGCAAAGCCATGTCACTAAGTAAGACTGCAGCTTAATCCTCAGAGAATGTGTTTCACTACAGCTTAGGATCAGAAATTCATAGGCTTTTGAACACTTCTATAGTGGCACATACTTAACGACGAGACATGGCCATACCATGCTTCAGCCATACTCCAAAACCCCTCTGTCTGTGAAACCAAGAAATCTCAGAAAATACCTTCCTGGCAAGGAAATGGCAATGTGATGAAAAGGTGATAGAAAAGCACTGATGCTCCAACAGGTGGCATCTGGCAGAATGAGCAGGAGATAAGAACTGAAGCAATAGTGAGGATCAACCCCAGAGATGCTGGATCACAGAACAGGAAGTTGAAGGGGCATAGCAGATCCCAGTGTAGCAAAAGACCCAAGCAGAGAGGATTATGGCACAGGGAGAGATGGGGTATGGGAAACCAGCAGGTCAAGAGACAGTGAAAAGGCCTCTGGTCACAGACAAGGATAAAGCCTCTACAAAATACCTGCAGCCATTGAGGAAAGAGGAAGGACTTAGCACATGGTATTGGAGGTTGACACAGAAGGGCAACCACCTGCCTGTACACTTCAGGATTTCTCCTGCTCAGCCTCAGGTTTATCGGGAGAGACAGACGGGAGTTAAGGCTACTAAGCTGATACTAATGACTAATTAGTATGAGTTAAACAGCTAATTAGAAATTAGCTAAGGAGCTGAAGGGGGTCAGTGCCAGCACAGTGCCTATGGAAACCACGTGAGCTGTGCAGCAGTAATGCTGGTGCTATGGGACAGCTTCAGCCTCGTTCACCCGGGCAGAAGGAGAAGAAGCTCTGCCCACAGCTCTGCAGGGCTGAAGAGTCACCATTCCTCAGCTCTTGCCCCTTTTTCTCCTATTTCAATGAGATGTAGGTGAAATTTCTATCACTGCACTTCTCTGCAGATCACCACAACTTGGCCCAAGAGCCACAGGGTCAGTACATCCAATCCCTGAGAAGGGAAGGAAAGCAGCACACAGAAGCCGAGACACCCACAAACTGCATTGCTGAGACATTCAATCCAAAGAGATGCATCTTCAGCCAAGGAACTGTGATTCATTATTTGATTTTTTCCAGGACATAAGATAATAAAATGATTCATTTCAGAAAAAAACCACAACAGCCCTACCATTTTTCATTCTGGGGTAATTTCATACTGGTTTTACCAATTTCCAGTTAGCACAATAAAGTCAATCTCCAGGTGATTCTTACAGCACCAAGACTTTGAAGCTCCTTTTTCTGTAACTAAAGTAACTATTGCTTTTGAAAACGAACTTAATACTCTCTTTCTTTAAGAGGCTTTTACAGATGTGATCATCTTCAGCAACACAACTAAAGCAAAGCCAGTGTGTTTATTTTGTTTGCAGAGAAGAGGCTGATTGAAAGCATATTTATAGTCTTGGAGCAGAGTCAAAGCCCTGCTGAACTATTAGCCAAGTGTGCTGATTATTAATTGCCATAAAAGCCACTTACAGTATGCATTTGATATCTGTTCTGTTAAAGTGCCTGCTCTGGTCAGAGTAAAATGGCTCAACTAGATTTTCTCCTCCCCTGAATGAGGCTGGAAAGCTTCTGATATGAATTTCAGCAAACTAAATACTTTCCCTCCTTACTGAAATTCCTAAGCATATCAAACAACTACTCTTAACCTCAAAACGGAGTTCAGGATCTGGATAACAAACCTGGAAATTCTCCTTCAGCCTAATTTAAAAACAAAATAGAAAAGAATAGGGGAAAAGATGGCCTTTAATTTTAAAGGGCTTTTTTGTATTCATCCTTCCTACAGATGATTTGAATTCATTCCTCATCAGAGAGGAAACTGCCCCTCTATCAAGTTGCTATCATAGACAAGATACCAAATTAACAAACTAAAACCTTCTCTTTCTGACACAAACCTAAAGGATTCAGTTCTTTGAAAAGAAATTATACAGATAGTGGCTGCCAGAGCCGTAGCCTTAGCAACCACACCTGCTTCATACTCACGTCGGCTTTCATACATGCTCCTGGACTGGGCCCAGATTTTGAATGGATCTGGCTTTTTCTGCCCAGCACCGTCGGGTTGGTCCGCAGCCGGCGCCTCGGCAGCGGTGTAGTCCGGCAGCACCTGCGTGCTGTGTGCTGGGGAAGCAGTGTGCCCGCTACGGTGGCTGGAGACACTGTGCTGAGAACTGTTTTGGCTGTCTTTCCTTTCAAGTGGTTGCTGTAAGGGAGAAAGCGAGTGGAAAGAGAGTGAACAGACGGTTATTGGTCCTTGAGTGGGTGTTTTCCATCAATTCTTCTCCCTTCTTTGATCAGGGTTTCTTGCATGCACATAAGTAAATATCTAAATCGTAGTTTTGCTGCCACCAGTTAATGCTGGGTGAAGTTACATCTCCCCGATGACAGATTCTGATAGGCAGACTGACAGAAAGACATATGCAAAACAAAGTCATTTGTCATAAAAAAATATGCAGTTCCCTATCTCACACATAGAACAAATCTAAATCTCATTATAGGTTACTAGTTTCAGTCTTTTGAGTTGACCTTGGGTCGGCACTAAGGTTGAGTCCAATCTCCCACCTGCTCTGGCACAGGGAAGTGGCATGTCCACGGGCTGCTGTGATGAAGAGGGTGGCTGGAAAAGTAGCATCCTACAGGTTGCTTTTATAACATCCACAATTTCCTGGTTAAAAGGGCTCAGCCACTCATACCAAGTAACCTCTCACAAAAATATAAAGCCTTCTGCTGGCAGGGGATACCTGAAACCATTGCAACAGGAGTCTCTGCTTCCAGGGACTTCTCCGTAGAAACCCAAGCAGTGGTAGGGAGAAAAGTCAATGGCAAACACACAGCAGATCTGCATAGGAGGGCTGAAGCACACCCTCCTCTATTCTGAACACAAAACCTCATGTGGCCAGCGCTCCATCACAGCAGGGCTGAATTCATTACAGAGGAGAAAGAAATCATAAGGAAGTGTCACTTTTTGAATCTTAACAGTTATCTTTTCTGGTTTAAGTTGCACATATTCTTAGGTTTAAACAGAACGGCCCAAATGACTTCGACCTTGCAAACCCTTCGAGCTGTTAATCCACTGAACAGCATTTTTTTAAATGACACCTCGATCGACTAGAATGTGAAATTGCTTTTGTCCTTTCAAGCAATTCTGAACAAAGCATACCTGCTGTGATTACTCAACTGCAGACTTTCAACTACAAATATCTGAACCAATTTCAAACATCTTTAACTTTTTAAGTGGTAAAAGAAGCTAATTCACATGTGGCCCTTCAGTTTTTAAATGAAGCCATTTTAAAACATCTCTGCTGTGGATAATCACTCCTTTGTAACTTAAAAATAAAGGAAAATAAAAGAAAGAAAGAAAGGAAAAAAAAAACCATCTTACAGCTCTCAGTCCAGCCATCTGGATTATTCTGTTTGTTTGGCCGAACTACTAAAATAACTACAAGTATCCTGTGAAACTTCAGGCCAATCTCACTGGAAATAGCTGGTTTACAGAAGGGACTAAAATGTAAAGCTTTATTCAGCCCTTAGGGAAATGTTGCGAACTCTCTGAAAACTTTGATTTAAAAAGAAGCAAAGTTTGAACTTTAAAAAGTGCTCTCACTTTCTGACATGAAAGATCTAAATTTTGAACAAACTATGAGTTCCCATTCATATTTGGGTTGCGAATGGAAGCGTCAGTGTATCTCAAGCAAAACCACCTCTAATGAGAGTTGTCATTGTAAATACACAGACCTTTTGCAAGAAATAGGGGAAAACTTCTTCAAAGGGACAGCTGTTTTTACAAATAATAATGCCTTCAGAAAGCCTGAAACATCTCTATTTAGGAGTTGAAGAGGGGAACAGAGAAAGCAGAACACAATCATGGAAATAATGAATATATGTACTTAAATTAATTCAAGACAATATTTATCAACTTTCATATCACCAGATGATTCCAAAAAGGTTTGGGCCAAACTTATTTTCATGTGATGTAGAAGCTTCAACACAGCATCATCATCATCAGGACTTGCTGGGGTCCGACCGCCCTGCCCCCTGTGGCAGGGACTGCCTGGATGAAGTTTGTGCCTTGGTGGAAAGGTGGCACTGTCCCAAGAGATGAACTGAACAGACACCAATGAAATTACGGTTTCTCTGTCTCCTGCCTCATTCCTAGCTTTGGGGCTGATGCTCCTGAATCCGCATCTGACTGCTCAGCTCACTTGGCCCACACACAGGCAGGAATGCAGCTAAATCAGGGCAAGAAGAACAGGGGGCAGTTTGGTGACAGATAACTGCAAAGGCAGCCGTTCAGACCTCATCCGGAGATGCTGATCAAATTTCTCAGTGCAAAGTAAAGCAAGATCACTGGAAGCATTTTGACTTCTGACAGTAGCTACAAGAGCACGGGGCAGTGAACTACCCAAGCCAGCAAAAACACCCCTGACCCTCCAGATTCTATGGTCTTCTCCAGAGATGTTAATAAAAATAAACAGCTTTCCAAAAAGACTCTTAACCAAAAGCAGCTAGAAATAAAGACCATGATGACTAACTTGAGTCCACTTAAGCACACTGTAAGCTTAGATAGAGGTGATGGGTTAAAAACAGTCATCTTGGTACTGTATTACAGCTATGACAAAATAAATACAGAATCACAGAATGGTTAAAGCTCATCTAGTTCTAACCAGCTTGCCAGGAGGGACACCTTCCACCAGACCAGGCTGTTCAAGACCCATCCAACCTGGCCTTGAGGAATACGGGGAAAGCAGGACCTTCTCATGCCCTACTCTAGTCCCAGGTCTGAGATGCATGCCCTGTGCCAGCTTCCTTACACTGTTGGTGAAACTTCACAGTGCTCATCCTGCAAAACCTAAGATGAAGAAAATGCAGTATTGGGAAGGTGGGTTTTTTCCTGCTGCCCTTTCCCCACTGGCTGGGGTTAGCAGGAACATCAGTGTGGCTCTCCAACACCTCCAACATCAGCCACAGGGGCAATTGCTGCAGGAGAGGGGGTAGCAGCAGTCAGGGTTTGGGCACGCCTCAGCCTTTCAGGATTTCTTTCCCTCCACTGTGAAATCCCATTTTCAGCCATAAGCACTGCATTTGCCCACCTGAAGGGCAGCTTCTCCCTCAAGCAGAGAGGTTGAGTGAGCCCCCACTGAGCACTACACTGTCCTCTGATTACAGGAAGGGAAGAAAACAGTAAAGGTGAGGTGAGCCAGAGAGCTTGAAGCTGTTACGTTTCAAAAGGAGACAGGAGGAAAACTGCTTCGAAAAGTCTCCAAGTGCCTGGAAAATGCTACAGATACCCCACATAGTGGAGATCAGTTGTTGTAGATGCTAAATGAAAGAGTAATTGGATGTTACATTGTACAGTGACTGCTAAAACAATTGAGGCCCATGACACAGCTGAGAGGTGGCTGCAGGCAGAGATGGGACACTAATCATTAGCAGCAGCTGTGTATGTCTGTGTCAGGCAGAGAGAAACTGCCACGGAAGAGGCAATGGTGGCAGGAACCATGTCCTGTGGCACAGACAGACACCAAAGCTTTTTGGCATGGGATTCTCCAGGCATAAAACTGCAAGAGAGAAGAGTTGCTGTGGTTTCCTCCCACTGCATTTCAAGGTAGGGGGAAAAGTGGTCTTGGGATGAAGAGGGATGTGTTGTAGACTCATGCTGTGGAAGCAATTTCTCCTCCTGACAAAAATAAGGCATTGGCAGAGCCCCAAGTGCTGCCTATTTACCCAAAATATGTGACAAGTCTCTTGTCAGGGACAGGCTGCGCATAAGAATTACATTTCTGGCCACAATTCAGCTATGCTGACAATGTATTTATTTATGCCCAAAAGAAAAGATCAGATATTTGGAAGAGCTTAGCACTTTCTTCCCCCTGCAGTGATCCCATTTTCTGATGATCTAGCTGCAGATTTTGTACTCTAAAGTATTTTGGAGAAGCTGGTCCTGGCAGCGACAGCAAAAGGAGCTGGAAATGGGAATCTTTGCCCCCTTGTGGAGTGTTTTGATGCAAGCAACTAGATAAAAAAAGTTTTGTTTTCATCCATTTTGTATCAGGATAATTGCAGGGGAAATTGCTGTAGTAGAGCATTTGCAGACTGAAAATGTATATCCCCAGATGGGCAGTGCAAAAACATCATCCATTTTCATCTGAAAAAGAATCAATAAGAAATAGAAAATAAACAAGCTGCACAGAGAGCTGCTGAGAGAATGTCCTTGGTGGGGAAGAAGAAAGAACTTGGAAGTGCCCTGTCCCAAGTACAGCTGCAAACTTGATTTACTAATTTGGCACTTTCACCAAGGTTGAAGAACTCTCCTTAAAAACTAAGAAAAAGAGCAAAACTCATCAGGAGATACACACAGGCTGAAAAATACAGCCCAGGAAAACAGCTCAAGGCAGAAAATGTACTCCCAGACTATGTCACAGCCCCAGCACTAACAAACCTCTCCAAGGGGCTAAAACACCTCCTCTCAGCTGGGAGGAATCCAACAGCCTAAGGTTGTCCTTTTGGGAATACAGGATTGGGACTGAGAGCTAAAAATAGGGCTTGTCTGAGAAAGAGACAGCTGCTGGCAGTAAATCGGGAATGTGACCGTGCTTTGGGAAAGGAGATGAGGTAACAAGAGAGCTTATCACTGTGCTGAGTAAAGCAGAAGAGGATGGAGACCTGAGCTTGCGTCTTCCCTGATGCAGCAGAAGAAACAAAGAATGAGCACAAGTTAAGGCTGGGCCAACTGCTCCCGGCCTGGATGTACACTGTCCTCCAACTGCAGCAAATTGATTAATCAAGGAATACTGGAAAACAATACCCCTGCACTGGGCAAAGGGAGTGGGGGAAATGGGCAGCATGTTCATCCTAAGTCCCATAGCAGATTGTCCCCATGCAGCCCTGGGGACAGCTCAGCCATCTTCATGGAGTCTTCATGGCCAAGAGAGTAAGGCTCCCCTTGCCCCAGAGCCAAGTAGCAGCCCTTCCACTACACTGAGGAAGGAAGGTTTTGGCAATACCACTGCTTCCATGCTTTTGAACATCGCCTTGCCCACACAAGCGCTAGTGTTAAATCCATCCTAGACAGCCCAAGGACAGCTTCCTCCTCTGCAAACGGGTGCCCCAAGGTGCTTTGCTCCAGGTTTCCACATTCAACATGTGCCTATCACTGATGCCTGGAAATGAAGATGTGGCTGTAAGGACTCTAGCACACTCCGTCCCTCTGAAAAGCAGTTGGTCATTAAAGCTGCCACACAATGCGGCAGTGTAAAACATCACTGCTAATTGCCAATGCAAATGATCTGGTGCGCAAGCAAGTAGAATAAGAAGCTCTGCTTTTTTGTGAATCCTGCACTTTAGAGGCAACAGCACCACCTAAGGCAGTAGTAAAAATTACTGGTGGGACCCTAGAGCAAGGTGAGAGGGGCTGAGGAGAGGCATGCAAGAGAACAGTACTGCTTTTCCAAGGATGACCAGCTCCTCAAAGTAAATAGCAGGGGAGAAATCTGCTGTTGCAAGGCTACACCTGTTTGCAAGCAGTCCCTTTGTTCACCAAGACGGGATTATCCCAACATGAATTTAGATGCTGCTCAGATTTTCACAGGGCACTGCTGACAGCCAGAGAGGTGTGACACGCAGGATCCTGCTTCACCTGATGCCGAGTGTAGTGTGAGTATGGCAAAGCAGGAGCCTCCATGCTTTGAAACAGACCGAGACTCATTGATCAGGGCTGGTTTAATGACAGAAGTCAGAGTGCGGATCGGGTGCAGCTACTCCTGCTCCAACCAGGGAAAAAGTGAAGGCAGAGAAAAGAAAAGTGCCAGGAACGTATGTGTTTTACACACTCACTTCTGTTTTACCAAAGGCTGAAATAATCTCCACGTATGACAGAAGCGAATGTGCAGGGTCTGACATGTCTGTGATTTGCAAAGGGAGCACACCCCGCGCTTCTGTCTCTCAACATTAATGCGAGCTGACAATAGTAGAGGCCTGGGCTCACATGACTTTAATCAGCGCTGCCCTAAGCCATCAGAATCACATTAATTATTTCAGGGCTTTCTTATGGATGAGCAGAGAACTCGCATTAAAAGCAGGAGCCGTCTGCTCAGCCCCTGCATAAATCTCTCGCCCAGGTTTGCAGTGAGGTGGGTTGTGCCCAGCTGCAGTTTTTGGCACCCAAAAGGGACTGTCAGTGAAGTTTTGCACTTACAATACAGCAAGGATCTCACTCTGCTTCCCCAAAGGTACTCGGAGAGAATTCTCTTTTTCCCCCTCCCTCTCAACAGATAACTGGAAACTTTCAGGCTTTAAGTATTCCATTTCCTCTAAAAATAAACCATTTCCTTTTTCTGCATACAAATAGCACATTAATTTCTTCCACAATATCATGCACAGAGCTTTAATGATACTTTAGATCACAGCTTCCATGCTATTAGCTAACATATCATCCAGGTAGCAGTTTTACATGGAAATAGAATCAGAGGGATGAGAATATACTGTTCTGTCGGTTTGGGGCTTTTTAAAATAAGGAATCTCACACCTGCAGCACAATCCTGCTCATTATGAAAATGCCTCCAGAGCAAGCATCTGGACACCTAACTGCATTCCCCGGGAACCATAACCATGCTCTGTCCATGCTTTGTCTCTCTTGACAAGGTACATGCTTTCCCATTCTGTTAATAATTCAACCAAGGGTACTTGAGAAAACTCACGGAGTTAATGGAAAAGGTTGATGCCTATAAGCATCAGACAAGAACTGATATCTGGCAAGAAGGTGAAGCCTCCCCATCTTTCCAAAAGGAAACAATAGCTTTTTTTTCCTTCTGGGGGTAAGTTAAATGACAGACAAGCTCATCTGTCAAGAAAGAGGATCTGTAAACCTGAGGCTTTATGTACAAGTCCCCCTTCCGTGCTGCCTTCCTCTTTCATCTCCCCATGCAGCAGGAGCCGTGCAAGGTAATCATGGTTGCAATAGAAAGACAACTTAAAACAATCAAGACCCACAAAGAAAACAAGCCGAACTCATGCCTTTCTCCTTCAAAGCAGACAAACACACAACAATAGTAGCTGAAAAGTGCTTACCGACTTTGGGCTCTTCTTTGGGACCGGCAGTCCTGAAAAATGGCAACAAGGGAAAAATAAACATTAGGATCTAATCGTTACCTTCCCTGAATGAAAATTCCCTAGGTGTATCATCCGAACGTAGCCATCTGCAGAGTTATGTCAGCTTTCGCTCTTGCATCGGAGTTACCAGTCTGTTCATATCGAATCAAAGCACAGGCAGAGCGAGAGAGAGACAGGAGTGGGGGGAGAGAGCTCTATCTGCATTAGCTATGCTGACTTGTGCTGCAGCAGCCGGGAGGCTGGGAGAGAAACCCACAGCCCTCAGCAGCCACCGAAACCCAGCGCTTGGGCAGAATCTCAAATGCTCCCCTGGATTACGGGAGACTTTAGCTTACAATTAAGCCCAGGCTATTTCCTTTTGACGCGATGGCTTGGCGATTGTATTGGACCAATCGCTGTGGTGCAGACGAAACAGGTTGATATTTTAAAAGTATTTCTCTAGAAAATTGATTTTTTGAAAGGGAAGTGTGCCTTGGCTTGAGCCAGGAGGTGCAGGCTGGGCAAAGGGAACAAATGCATGAGGAGGAACAAGCTCTTACCCCTAAAAACATGACTGTTACTGACAAAACACAGTTTTCCTTCCTGTCCATCCAAAGTGTTAAATCTTTGAAGTCAGAGATTTTATCTAGTAGTTACAATTTCAGAGAGCTGACAGGCTTGAAAGCGGCACTGCAAATGTCTTGACCCTCCCATGTTAGGGAGGGGGGAGAAGGGGGGCTTGCACAGGTTGCAGTTGATGCAAAGGAAGAAACAACTGGGAGGGCACCAGGGCTTTTTTCAAGGCCAATTTTGCCTTTTGGAGCAGGCTCTTACTCGCTCTGTGATGAGCAAAAGAACTCAAGTGGGATTTCTACTGACTACTTCTGCATACAGTCCAATTCCCAGCAGCAAAGGACACACTTGCTCAGGGGATTTACCTACGACACAGGGAAAGCTCTTTCATGGGCATCTTGTAAACACCCTTTTTTTCCACAGTTGGAGGCAAGGGAATTCCCCATATTTAGCTCAGTGTGACACTCCGGAAAACAAACATAAACCAAATCACAGATTACACTCCACATTAAGCGCTCTAATTCAGACATTTGAAATCTGCTTTTGTCTTTAGGATGTGATTTATGTGGCACTTATGCTGCATTATGTTTTCTACCTTATGCATTTTGGCGTGCTAAAACCCATGCCCTGATCTAACTTTTGCACAGACACTAAAATAAGTGATGCAAGTGAATTGCAAATCTGCCTAGGAAGCAGCTCATTTTAAGGTAATATGGGAGATGTCAGCTCTGAATAGGGAAGATCCACAATTAAAAATGATAAACAGAGCTCACTTTGCTGCCTGCTCACAGACTGGGATGCAAACTGTGACGAGTATTTTAAATGAAGTATTTTCAGCTTTTAAGGAATATCTGTGCTCTGCATTCCCAGCCTGCAGCCGATACCCCTCCAGGCACTGACTGATCCAGGGACAATGAAACATCAAAACTGTTTGAACTACACAATCAAGACCGCAGCTTCATTTCTGCTGACGTTGACTGGGTTTGTATAATATGCTTAAAGAGGAAAGCACTAAAAACGTTCATGGCAAGTCCCATTTTTAACAGGCATCACTTGTCACAGAGATAAACACACAGAGAGTCTCCCCCCCTTTATCTCCTCCCATTCCACATGCATGAACACACGTTTACTCTCCCTTTCCAAGAGATGCTCTTTCCTATTAAATCAATAGGTAGAACAGATCCCCATACACGCACGCATCCTGAACAGACCACCATGAGCCAGAAAGCATTTTACAGCAATCTGAATGTTCTCTGCAAATCATAAAGGAGAGCTGCAGCTGGGCTGTTGGTTCAAATTGTACCAGAATTCAGTTTTCTGCATCACAAGCATTAAATGTTAAAATTGACTAAGTACGAATCACTGAATAAACCTTTCCTGCTAAGCTTGTCATTAATTTTGTCTGTTCCAATGCAAAAGAGATAGAAAACAGTTGAAAAATAATGGAAAACACATCAAGGCCACTGTTTGGCGAGTCCTTCAGAGGCCAATGAATCTTACAGTGTCACTGCTCTGTGTCAGACCTTGCTGCAGAACAAGCAGTAATTGGCTTTTACCAAAATAAGTGACTGCAGAACATGTTAACAAATGTTGGTAACTTGTCATGGGACAGGCTTATAGTCAGGGGAAGCACCTGCTTGTATTCTTATTGAAATGTTAGTTATTCGACTAATTAGGGTCTCATTTTAAAACCCCAGTTCCTTGACGCAGTAGGCCAAGAGACCAAATGATAGGTACAATGCGTAGTTTTCATGCTCAGGTGATGGAATGGATATAGTATTTAACACTCATAAACATGAAGTGGTTGAGTAGCCCCAAAATCCTCGGAGCACCCCTAGCAAGAAAATACTGAGCTTTTCCAAAAAGCTTCTGGCAAAAACAATTGCCCAAACCCATGAATTTGGGATGGTGATGACTATGAATTACAACACTTAGGTTTTGATCATGTCCTGCCTAGGCCATCGCTTGTGCCATGTCATGTTTGGTACCCTCATCCTCCTGGCTGCCCTCTTTTGTCCTGAAGCCTCACTGCAAGTTTTTTAGTGGCCAAACATGGACTTAACATCCAGTTTGCATCTCTTCAGCTTTGTCTAACTGTTTAGCGGTCACACTAACAGCATTCACATCCCTGGCTAAGAGAAGCCAAAAGGCTTCCCTGCTGCTGTGCCCTCAAATCCAGTAATGGAAAAGTAACAGTTTATATTGACACCATTTGCAATATAATTCCTCTGTGATTTAATGCTTATGGATATCTCTCACAAGTATTTGAAATGCCTCTTCTAATTTCAGGGGGTTTGGGAGGTGCAAAAGTCAAGCAACAGAACGGGGCTGCCGTCATCACACAGTTAAAAGTGCTTTAAAACAAATGAGTGTATTTAGTAAACAATGTCAATATGACCTAAAACCCCCTTGAATGGACTCATTGTAGCTACTTACTAAATGTGCCTGGAATTAAATTAATTAGAAAACACAAATTACTCCCCTCTAAATAACAATGTGATAAAACAACTGCTTAATGAAAAATATCAGTGATTAGTGAGCAATCCACAAGCACAAGAAAAAGGTATTGTAATCAAACTAAATTCACAGACTCATCGGCAAGGCAAGAAAGGCTTCATACAAGGTTAGTCAAAAATGAGTCAGACACAGGGATCTAAATTAAAGTAATTATCACAGAGATTATCACATTTATCTTAACAAAAATCTCCTCTCTCTTTCCTCTCCAGTACTCCCTAAAGCTCTATGTACAGCTGGCTGCATCCATCTGCTCAACTACATTTTGTAACATGGGGGAAAAAATGCAAATCATTAAGCAAGTTTTGTACCATGACTTCAGCACTCTTAACACCATTACCCATCAGGAGCAGTATTTCTGTTGCATAACACTATATTACGCTGTAAGAGATGTGGTCCATGAAGCAAGGCCACAAGCCAGCTTATTTCATATTATTTGGCCTGTGTTAATTTTGCAGTCCTGTGTGGTAAAAATTCTGGAGCCGAGAAGCTGTAAGATCTCTAAACCTAACTATGATGAGCTCAGGGAAGAGCCCATGGACAAAACTGTGACCACAAGTGTTGCTGTTTCTAAATGTGTGGTGGTCCTGAATTTTTACAGGAACAGTTTCTCAAATCTTATGTCTTTATGCACCCAAAGTAACACGGGAAAAACACAACACAGATTCTGGTTTACTGAGCATATACAGAAGAATGCGACACGTGGCTACAAATCCATACCATAGCCAGGGGCTGATTGTGGTGAGAGCTCGGAAGGCCGCAAATGCTCAGAAATTACCTAGACTGACACCAGACACACCATGTCCTGTTCCACAGCCCTGCATTTAAGACACAGTGGACCAAAATGATCAAAAGTTGAGTCTTAAGGAAGACCTATCTCTAGGTGTCACAGGAGTCATCCAGGCAACCCATCTGAAGAGCTTGGCTACATGGAGGCCAGTTGACACGAACACTCTTCACTTTACCACCAAAGAAAAAAGAGTATATATTTCAATTGGATTTCAACTGAAGTGGGAATAATTCAGTACCAGTTTGTGCAATCCACAGGACAGAGGCACTTGAAATTGTTAAGAGCCAACCTAGAAGCCAGACGGTCATCCTATCCGTTGCTTATAACACCTGTGGCTAGTGCTTAAGATTTTTCAGTTTTGGAGTGTTTTTGCACATGAAAGAAAAGAACAACTGTGTCTTGAACTTCACTTCCTATGACTGCTTAACACTTCCAGTCTTTGTTGGATGCTTTTGTGGACCATAGGCCATCCTAAGTGAAAAGGTCACCTATATGGTTTAGCCACTACGTTGTCTGCAGCCCAGAATGCACAACAGCTGAAAATGAGTGGGAGATGAATAAAAACACAAGTAAAGAAACATTTCAGGCTGTGTCACAAGGTTAACATTTACAGAGAAAATGTTCCTGCCTGGACAAAAAACACAGCACCAAGCTTTCTAAATAGCGCTGCTTAAACCCTGCTGAATAAAATCCAAAGACTGTCCCAAAGGAAACAGACACTTGGAAAGATGAGGGGCAAAGTACTGGAGTCAGGGGGTACACAACCATATACCTAGCATTGCACACTGATCGTTGCTTTCTGTGTGCAAAACAAGGAACTTTAAATAATTAATGTTAATGGCCATTAGTACTGCTGGTGGGGCAGGGGATGGGAGGTTGGTGGTGACAAAGCAATCCCCTTGATTCTGCACGGTCCATTGGCAAGGAATTTCTAATAAAGGGCAAATTCTATCTAAAAAAACAGATAGAACTTGATCTTTTCCAGACTGGAGAATGGACAAGAAAACATACCAGAATAATTTGCAGCAAGAGAGGCAAGCCTATGAAGGCATAAGGAGCACCATCAAAAAGAAAACCCCTACCTTGTCCCTGCCTAACTTTTCTGCTTGTCATTGTGATTTGCATAACAACACTGTCACTGCACTAGCAAAAAAATTAGCGATGCAATACTAGCTTTATGCGACAGAATAATTTACACTGCAGGAATAGAGCCCTGCCATAAAACAAGTTTGGTAACTACCAAATACAGTTAAAATTGCCACTCTTCTAATGCTAATGTTCACTGTTAATGTTAAGAAAGCAATGTTTACAGGAGACCATCTCAGGCATTATTAACCCACTGGCACTGGCAAAAAACATAATGAGGCATAGTATATTATTGTCATTAACAAGAATTTCAGTTCTAGATGCTCTAAAGATGTTGTCCTGGTTTAAGCACAGCTGTAACTCAGCCACACAGTTCGTTAGCTACCTTCCCCTTTCCTCCCCCCACTCCCGGAGGGATGGGGAGGAGAATCGAAAGAATGCACCTCCCACAGGTTGAGATAAGAACAGCCCAGTAACTAAGGTATAACACAAACCACTGCTGCTGCCACCAATAATAATAATGATAAGGGAAATAACAAGGGAAGAGAATACAACTGCTCACCACCCACCGACCGATACCCAGCCCGACAGAGCAGTGATCTAACTCCTCTGGGTCCCTGCCCCCAGTTTTTACATCCTGGGCATGACAGGCTGTGGTATGGAATACTTCTTTGGCTAGTTTGGGTCAGGTGTCCTGTTTCTGCTTCCTCACGGCTTTCCCTCCTCCCTAGCAAAGCATGAGACTCAGAAAGTCCTTGGTCAGAGTAAACTTTACTGAGCAGTAACTAAAAACATCGGAGTTATCAGCGCTGTTCCCAGGCCGAAAGTCAAAAACACAGCACTGCACCAGCTACTAAGGAGAAAAATGACTGCTACTGCTGAACCCAGGACAGATGTTAAATTGTATTAGCCTCAATTACCCATTTTTGGTCAGGGTGCTAAATAATTCCTCAGTAATTGCAAACTGGGTCTATTTTCAGCATCTCAAATGAGAATTGATTTTAGAAGTGATAAAGGAGACATAGGGTAATAAAATGCTATTTAATTACTACAAAAAATATAAATTTAACAATGTAGTAAGATACATATGGCAATGCCAAAACAGTACAATAATAAAGAGATTGAGAATTAGTGTGACAATTACCCATCTAACTTGTAGTTGAAAGCATGTCAACAGTCCTTATATTTTTATTTTGAATTTCATTAAAAGAAGAATATTTCCTACAGCTCAAGCTGCTGGAGTCATATGCTTCGAAGAAAAATTTTTGTTAATATTTAAACAAATATGTACACAGACATCAAGTTGCTGAAACTTCACAAATCTGAGAAGGTAAACACCAGAACAGGAAAGTAATTAGAAAATTCCATGTTCTTTTTCTATAGATATATGCGTGTGTGTACACATGTATTATATTTATTTTCTTCACATTCATCAGCACATATGTGTGGATATGCATGAAGGTACCTACCTTTTTCCACAAGCACACCAAATCCATGACTTGCAAGCTTTATTTCAAGGGCACCTCCCACAATCTTTTGGGATCATAGAATCATAGAATAGTTAGGCTTGGAAAGGACCTTAAGATCATCCAGTTCCAACCCCCCTGCCAGGGGCAGGGACAACTCCCACTAAACCATGCCACCCAAGGCTATGTCCAATCCAGCCTTGAACACCGCCAGCGATGGAGCATTCACAGCTTCCCTGGGCAACCCATTCCAGTGCCTCACCACCCTTACAGTAAAGAATTTCTTCCTCATATCCAATCTAAACTTCCCCTGTTGAAGTTTGAACCCGTTACCCCCGTCCTCTCACTACAGTCCCTAATGAAGAGTCCATCCCCAGCATCCATATAGACCCCCTTCAGATACTGGAAGCTGCTATGAGGTCTCCACGCAGCCTTCTCTTCTCCAGGCTGAACAGCCCCAACTTTCTCAGCCTATCTTCATATGGGAGGTGCTCCAGTCCCCTGATCATCCTCGTGGCCTCCTCTGGACTTGTTCCAACAGTTCCATGTCCTTTTTATGTTGAGGACACCAGAACTGCACACAATACTCCAAGGCAGGTCTCACGAGAGCAGAGTAGAGGGGCAGGATCACCTCCCTCGACGGGCAGGATCACGTTCCTTTTGATGCAGCCCAGGATACGGTTGGCTTTCTGGGCTGTGAGCGCACACTGAAGCCAGCTCATGTTCATTTTCTCATCTACCAACACCCCCAAGTCCTCCTCTGCAGGGCTGCTCTGAATCTCTTCTCTGCCCAACCTGTAGTTGTGTCTGGGATTGCTCCGACCCAGGGGTAGGAACTTGCGCTTGTCAATAGTTAAACTTCATCAGGTTGGCATCAGCCCACCTCACAAGCGTGTCAAGGTCCCTCTGGATGGCATTCCTTCCCTCCAGCATATCAACCGCACCACACAGCTTGGTGTCATTGGCAAACTTGCTGAGGGCGCACTCAATCTCACTGTCCATGTCACCAACAAAGATGTTGAACAAGACCGATCCCAGCACCGATCCCTGATGGACACCACTCGTTACTGGTCTCCAGCTGGACATTGAGCCATTGAGCACTACTCTTTGTGTGCGGCCATCCAGCAATGTTCTTTATCCACCAAGTGGCCCACCTATCAAATTGATGTCTCTCCAACTTAGAGACAAGGATGTCGTGCGGGACAGTGTCAAACGCTTTGCACAAGTCCAGGCAGGTGACATCAACTGCTCTACCCCTGTCCCTCAGTTCCGGAGCCCCATCATAGAAGGCCACCAGATTGGTCAGGCAGGATTTCCCCTTAGTGAAGCCATGCTGGCTGTCAACAACCACCTTGTTGTTTTTCATGTGCTTCAGCATGCCTTCCAGGAGAATCCGCTCCAAGATTTTGCCAGGCACAGAGGTGAGGCTGACTGCTCTGTAGTTCCCCGGCTCATCCATTTTCCCCTTCTTGAAAATGGGGGTTATATTTCCCTTTTTCCAGTTGTCAGGAACTTCACCTGACTGCCATGATTTTTCAAATATGATGGACAGTGGCTTAGCAACTTCATATGCCAGCTCCTTCAGGACCCGCAGATGGATTTCATCAGGTCCCATGGATGCTGTAATTTTGAATATGTCCAGTCCCAACCCACCTCTCCTCATCCATCTGTCCCATGTCATGGCCATGTGGGTACCATAGGGCACAGCAGCACCCCAAGGCCAACCTCGTGCCACTGGTAGAGGAAAAACCATATTTTGCTATTGTCACATCATTATTTATCCTGCTTGGTGAGGCTGTTTGCCTTCAGACCTACCACAGCACTGTTACAAGATGTAAATCCACATGTTCAAACCTGTGTGGCTTATGGCAGTATTTCATATTTGGGGAGCAGACTGCACAGAGGACACCTGCAAATAAAGCCCTCCTGGCAACATTTTGATGATGCTATTAACAAATGACATCTCTTAATAATAAGGTAATATTTATGGAATGCTTAGCCAGATTCAGACCTGAAGGGTGCACATGCACACATGGCACACCAAGACAGAAAATCTTTACTAGAGGACAGTGTTTTTGCAGATGTTTTCACAAAACATTAAACTATTAAATTTAAAATACGGTTGTCTATTAAAATAAATCAGTAACTCTACATACTTTCAAGTATTTAACTGTACATCTCAGAAACTAACCCTTAAGGATAAGGATGGAGTCAAAACCTCTGGGGACTGATATTCACCTGCCACAACCCTACCAGCATTACCTTCACATGCTCCCAGTCCCAGCATCCTCAGCCACTTGTGTCATCTCCCAGGAACTCAGCCTCCTCTAGCAAATCTGTCCAGTCTACAAGCACTGCCAACTCCTTATGTTCAACTCATGGTATATTGCAGGTCTTCTGGCACAAAAGACACAGCTATAACAGGGTCTTAAAGTTGCTTTTGTCCTAATTGCTATCACTATCACAAAAATAAGTCTAAATAAACAAGAACAAATAAGCATGTAAATGAATAAAGAAAATCCCACTGCAGAATGGGAAAAAAAATCAAATTCAGAGTAGAGAAACTTAGACATGAGGATGGATAATTAAAAACAACCCCTCCCAGAACAAAGCCATCGACTAGTCCATTACAAAGCCATCCTTCTTCCTTACTTTTGCCCAACTGCTATTGCTTTTAATGACTCCCCAAATGCACTTAATTACAGTGATAAACAAAGACCTTTCTTGGATTTCTGATACCTCATTAATTCTGTTATGACTAGTTATTATAATGCCAAATCAGAGCAACAGCCACTGCACCTACCTGCAAAGTGGCTGATAAAAACTCACTATTTACAAGTACATGCACACCAAAATGCCACACAGGCAGTATGTAATGGTAGGAGAAAAACCTGGGTGGAATAAAACCCTCCTTTCATTTCCTGCTGTGCAAATCCCAATGAAGATGTGGGAGGCACATCTCTAGCTAAATCTGCCTTACCTAATGCATAGTATTAGGTTCTGCTGTGCCACCTTGTGTTACATCACATCACGTTTCATATAAAACAACACTGTGTGGATTTGAGTTGCTCCGCTTATACCACTTCACGTTTAATAACAAAACATAAGGGGGTAAAAAAGTGCCAACTTTAGAAATATCAATCTAGGGAGAATTAAACAAAGCCTTTGGGAAGAATTTCAGAGCTCTCATCTTTCATTTGTTAAGCAACCTCCTGTTTTGTGCTCCTCTAAGAGCCTACTGCTTTCTGCGAGATAAAGTGGTTCATGCAATAAAACATCCTGATGGGAAGATTTCAGCCATTTTTTTGTTCCACCATTCAGCAAATGCTTTAGTTTTTCTTGCTGATTTTCAAGTAGATCTAGATTCTCTGTCACAGAAAGGCAGCCATGCGTAACGTGCACAGCACCCCTATTGTGCTGTCAGCATGTGAGATAATGCAAAACAGATATCACTTTGATATTCCAAATACATTAATTCTTTACCTCCTTGTCATGGGTTCAGCAGGAGCAGTCATTTTTCTCCTTCTTGGTAGCTGGTGCAGCGCTGTGTTTTTGATTTTGGGCCTGGGAACAGCGCTGATAACACCAGTGTTTCGGTTACTGCTTAGTGATGTTTTGGTCTGGCCAAGGACTTTCTGAGTTTCATGCTCTGCCAGGGAGGAGGGGAGTCAGGAGGAAGCAGAGACAGGACACCTGACCCAAACTGACCAAAGAGGTTATTCCACACCACAGCACGTCATGTCCAGGATGGAGGACAGAGAGGAGAGACCCGGAAGGGTGGGGGTGCACTGCGTGGTCGGGCTTGGTTTTAGGTGGTGAGAAATTGTATTCTTCCCTTGTATTTGCCTTGTCATTATTATTATTGGTGGCAGCAGCAGTGGTTTGTGTTATACCTTAGTTACTGGGCTGTTCTTATCTCAACCTGTGGGAGTTGCATTCTTTTTAATTCTCCTCCCCATCTACCCGGGAGCAGGGGGAAGAAAGAGAGGGGAGTGAGTGAGAGAGCGAAATTGCGTGGCTGACTGGACTTAAACCACGACACTCCTTAATAATTACAGTACAGATTTCCTCCTGGCCTTAAAGTATGCATCGTGAAATACCTCACAACTTTAGGAAATTATCTCAGCCCTTGAAATCAATGCAAAATATGTAACAAAATGCCAAACTGTGAATCAACAACTGTTCTATCCTGTGCTACCCTTCTGAGAGACTCTGGAGCTCAGATGACATATACCTGGGGGACAAAAGTTACAGCACAGACAGGCCATGCTGCCACAAAAATGCAGGGTGACTGACGTAAAATTAATGCTGACTCCAAAAGCAGCTTTCATGGGCGTCTCTTCATTTGCTTACTCATTTTCAGAAGAGAATCAGTGCAAATGGAGTTAATGAAGGGTAGCTGAGAAGAAAACACTTGTGCCTCAAATGACTAATAGATTAATGTTAGCACTTCGCATGTATCACACCAGCAAGAGCTGGAAATTCTGCAGGCAATTAAAATGTCCCTGTACCAGTGATGCCCATTCTCCTTTATTATCAGCATTATAATATTACAAAGCTATTGGTTTTGGAATCAGGTGCTCATATGATAATGTGCTTTGTTTGGAGTTAGTCTCCCATGGTTTAGAAAAGGCAATTAGATATGACTACTGGAGGCTTGAAATAAATAGAAAGAACTCTGATGTGGTATTTTTATATCTGGAATTTGGGGAGCTTAATGTAGGATTTTTAAGCACTTGGGCTTTGTGAGGTTGATATTTGAATTTGTTGCTTACTGTTTCAACTGGATGCATTGCATTGTGAAGCTCCAGCACAACCTGGCAAGGCTAATTCATTAGCTGCTGCAAATTCACTATTTGTATGAACATTAGTAATGCACATCAAACTATTTGGTGTCTGAGCAAGCTACCTACAATTACCCTCCGAGGCTGGAGGCATTTGTAAGCATCCAAAACCTTGGTGAAACCCTGCTGCCTCCTGGAGTCTAATGGGAGCCTTGACATGGACTTCAGCAGCACCAAAATTTCTCCCTTTGTGTCTTGGTAAGCAGTTTTTCCAAAACCTTGCAAATTCAGATCAACAACAAACAGCTAATGTCACTAAGATTAACACCTGTAAAGCACTTTGAAGGAGAAAAACATTGTGTAATCCCCAAACATTCCATTATTTATAAGACGACCTGATTTTAAATGTTAAGTTCAGCTTATTTTTATCACAAAGAGCAAACAAGTTCCTGCTAGCGTGCTTTACAGAACCAATTACTAGTGATCAGTGTATGGTGCTGCATAACAATACACAGCGCTGTCCCAAAAAGGTGTATCTAACACCCTGGAGCTATTTAAAGGAAAATTAACTTGTGCAGTAGACTGAAATACATGCACATAAGCAATTCTAGTACAGGGTGTGAACTTCAAATTTCTTATTAAAAATACCAAAATGTGTAACATTTCCTTTATTCCATCTTTTCCTGACTTCAACTGGGTTTTGTATCTGCTCCTTGATATACTAGTCCCTAATCAGAATAAGGTTGGAAGAGAATAGTAAATGTGACATCAAACTTGCTTTAAAGTCTCATCAGTTTTTTTCTGGCCTTGTTAGAATATAATTTAACTTCACAGAGAGAATAACAGTGGTGGTTTGGTGAAAAAAAATATGCAGCTACTCCCAACTAAAGGTTCTCCCCTAGACCTGCTCCTTCCCTGCACACAAGTCATAAGTTTTAGCAGTATATTGATGTTAGGATTGTCTATTTTCAGAAAATGGAAACACAACATTGCAAAATCTTTACAAAACATTTAATTTCTAATGCAGTTTGTAAGCCAACTTACAAACTTCACTGATCCGATTCCCTTCTTCCCGGGCAAATCTCTCTGAAGGAAACAGTAACAAAAATAATTGAGAGTAAGCAATAGGAAACAGATTTTTAAACTCTGAACGAGATCCCAAATTTAATCAGGAAATCCGTAACTCTGGAATGACAAAGTAATAATCCTGGAACACAAAGTAATGAACTTGAAAAGTAAATCTTGGCATTAGAAATGAACATGTATTTCTTTCAGCATATTATGGCTCTGTTTAAATATAATTTATTAACTAGTGAGGGGTGCCTATGGGCTATCAAAATATTCCCCCAGCTGTTATTTCTGGATGGCATTATTTGTACCATAATACCAGATATTTTTCAGTGTACAGCTCAAAATATCCTATACTGAGTGACAAATTGCTGAGAGATTCAATAAACAAGTTTGATGGGAGGCACCTGAGTAGAAGGGAGCTTTGGTAGCTGGTAGCAGTTGATAGAAGGTAAGGCAAGGAAAAAAGAAGTGACTTAAAACGGGATTTTCAAATAATGTGGAGGTCAGTGGAGTGCATCAGACAGCAGAAAGCAATAAGATCTGCTCCTGCTCCACGTGAAGGGAAGAAGCTGCCACAGTGTGGTAGGCTGGAGTAGAGTAAGAAAACCAGCCATTAAGGTGGCATGATGATCAGTACCAGCAGCTCTGGGCTTAGCGGGATGAGGTTCAGGGGCTTCCTACGGATCCAAACATGGGACAAAGATCTCAGTCTAATGCTCTGCTCCCTTTGTATTAGGAACTGAAAACACTGCTGGAAATCATGAACTTTTCTTCTCTTTCCAGAAGTTTTGGCAAAGGCAAACATGCTCTGTGGTAACGGTCAGATGATTCCCAGGTTGTGATTTTTGTCCTAAATGCAGTTTGGACTCACTTTAATTCAGCAGCTGCTGAGACAGTTAAAAATCTTCTGGCAGCTAGATGTTTAAGTGGCATGGCTTTCAACTCGCTCTTCACTGCAAGCCTAAAGGGCAAACAGAAGTGAGTGGCTTGTTCAAAAGAGTTCAAGTCTGCACTGAATAGTTGAGTGCAGCTCTAATTACCATGGGTTTACATCATTAGGGATTGCAACTGAAAAGCAGCTCTAATTCCCAAACTGTTAGATACTGCTGCCTTTTTTTTTTCCTGGCTCTTACTACTAAATGATCCATTTCCACCACTTCTGGTAAGGAACAGAAAACTTCAATTTCACAGGGGAAGAGTATCTTGATAAACAAGTAGAAATACAGTATTTTAGCTTATAAAATTCAGACTAACAGACATTGTAGTGGGGCATAAAAGTGAGGGGACGTCCTATGAAACTTGCAGCAGTAACAGATTTCACTCAGCTCAGACACTTAATGCCCAATGCCACAGCTCATTTATGCCTGAGCATTGTAGTTTTATACTCTGTATCACAAAAAGCAATCTGACATCAATTATACTGTTACATGCTTGCAATTATAAATTGTTATGATACATTGTTCGTAAAATTTTCCCACTGTGTCTAAAAGATCTTGTAGCTCTCTCTACCAGGGCTGGGGAGAGCCTGAAGCTGCAGCAAGCAGCCTAAAGAAAAGGACACAAAACTTTATATTGCTATGTGATGTTTCCATGGCATGGACACAAGATGAATAGAGAGAGAAGAAAGATGTCCTCTCATTTTAGGCTACAGAAAGAGCTTTCTAGTCCAGGGTAGTTGACTCTAGCATGCACTTTCACCACAAGGAGTTAACTCCACTGTATGGGATGTGTCGGAGGTTGCATACCAAAAGCATCACCAGAACAGCAAAGGAAGTACCATCTAGCTAAGGAGATGTGATGGGTTTATTACTTTAGAGCTTTGCTATTTTGTTCCAATGCTGCAAATCTTTCTCATAGTTATATATATCAGAAAGACCTTCTTAAAACCACTGAGTCAAGGACCAAATGAGCAGGACTATTGGCACAGACCTCCCCCTACTTCCACTTTACTGCTCCCCGCAAACATCTTCTGCCCACCTGAACCATGAGCAGGGAATTTATTATGGACTTTACATAGGGGTAATACTCAGGCACCCATTGATGAGCATTTAGACAGGTAGATGTTGCCTTGGTTCTTCTCCCCATAAAATACATTTAGTTTTGAAACTCTAGCATATATTTTATCATATATTTTTCAGAAGATGGATTTCCATTTCCCAATTTAATGTGAATTTGGCACTAGTGAAGCTATTAGAAACTCCACTGATTTGCATATGACACACGAGTGACATTTCACCTGCAGGCTTTTACTTTGATCTGGAGCAAAGTGGGAACACATCTTCAAGGGGATTACGTAGATCAGGCTCAAAGTTTACGCTATTTTCAACCTTCCACTGAATAAAGACGCTGTGAAAGCTCTGAAGGGAAACTGTCCATTCAAACCTGCATGAAAACTGTTCAGCTTAATTCTTGGAACTGAACACAAACTGATCACAGTGTTTTTGGATGACCTGAAGACTGATCTAAACACAAAAAAAGGAAAAAAAAAATCCCTTTAACCTGAGGTAATTCACAATATACATGAATAAGACACATAAATGTTCTCACTAAAACAAATGTGAGATCTTATCCTGTTGACTCCAAAACATACAGCACAGTAATTTTGCAGAATAACTTGTTCTGAAACAGCCTCTGTCCCAGCATAAACCCAGTTCCCAGAATAAAAGTCCCGTGGGAAGGAGGGAAATTATTCTGACATAATGTTGCTTTTATTACAAATAGAATCTGGTCAGAATGAAGAGGTATCTGAGGATTGCTTATTTCAGTCGATTACTATGCACAGACAAGACCTCAATGACAAATGGACTTCAAGTGGCAAATATTACCTTCTTTTGTAGCTTTGGTTTGTTTTCTTATTGAGATAAGTATGTACTTGGTAGGTACAAGGTTAAAATAACCTTTTCAGCTACAAATAATCAAAACAAAGGCATGCCTTTTATGGCCTTATTAATAATAATTCTTTAAAATAGCTGAAAAGTGTAATCACATTGTGTAGTGCAGCAACAACAACATATGCTTCATTCTGCATTTTGCAACCACCAGCACTGGTTTACTTTCCAGTACAACACCCCTTGAATGGTCCTTCTGGGTTATGAAGCATCTCCTCTGCAGTTGCAAGCACCATGGTATATTGCTGTCAAATATGCTGAGATTCACCTTCAGACAGAAAAGTCCTTTTTTCCCCTGCAGTTTAACTTAGAGACCCTAATGGACTGGCACTTTCTTCTTACGTCCAGTTTAAATTACTCACAACTGTACAACCCAGTTTTTCTTCAGTCAACTCTAAAGATAGTATCTTCTACCTCTCCCACCTAATATTAGAGACAACAATTTTGTCTCCTCTGCCCCTTCATTTTGCCAAGCAAAAGCAGCTTTTCTGATCTGCTCATGCATACTCCTCTGCACCCTGCCTCTGCTCAGAGTTCATCCTTTCTGAATTCCTCAAGTGCTGAAGTCCAACCCATGATATAACACTCAGGGAGTTTTATCCAGCATTAAGTATAGGTGAAACAGGAAAATAACAGCAATAAGAGAATTAAGCCCTGCAAGAGGAAGTGGAAAAGAAATATATCAGAACACAAGTAAGGCAAGTTTTCTATGGAGCCTCTGGAACACAAAATCTCAGTGACCGGACACTGTCCTTCTCTTTATGTATTTAGCCCCCTGCCCCAATCTTGTATAAGTCCTGCAGATGGCTTTCAGATGATATGTGAGCAGCCAAGCACACAGACCGGGCACTTCAGCTTCATCCTTCCTGAAATCACCCTTCTGCTCCTCACTCAAAGGCAAAGGCAGGATTTGCTGGCTCCCATAAGCCAGCACTTCAGCTAAATCCACTGTACAGTAAATATTTTACTGGCTGCTCTCAGCAACTGTGGGTTTGCTTTTAGCAATTAAACCCTGTTGTTTGGAGTGCACCAGCAGCTTGAAGCAGGCAGAGCTCTTCCCCTATATTACACATCTCTTTCTGATACATTTTCTGCCTGATTAGTAATCACTTCTGACAAATCCTTTCGACGGCTCTGAACATCAGCCTTAGCGTTGCAGGGATGCTTCATGCAAAGCCTGACTGAATGCAAATATTAGCCTAATGTGAGAATGCTTGACAGCATCTGAGCATTTTCTTCACTGGACACCAGAGGGAGGAGGAGGAAAGGACAACTGACAGGGAAACTAAAGAAGAACTGCTCCAAGAGCCCCGAAGGAGCTTATCAGACACTGGAGCCAAATGCATTTTTATAATTGGACCAAAATAAATAGCGGCACCTTGTCTGGGGACGGTATTTCTGACAGGAGACTTGGCAGGAGTTACACAAGGTAAAGTAACAGGAGAAAGGAGCTGAATACAGCAGCACTGAGTGCTGGGTGCATTTTGGCCAGCTCCATCTCCCAAGCTTTAAACAAACCTGACTGCTCTTGGCTGTGGGGCAACTGCTGTGTGTACCCTGTGGCTTCTGCGCCACAACTTGAGTGCCTTTTGGTCCAGCTTTCTCCTGGGTGTGAAGAAAAACATATTTCAGTGATGCAGGGCCACCATAGTTCCTGCATCCTGCACCACAAGAGCGTGAAATTTGGAACTGCAAGTGCTCTGCGCTGCGACAGAAATGTCAAGACCTTGAAGGAGGGAGGGAGGCAGTTTAAGGAGATTGATATGGTATCTATCCAGGAAGGTGATAGCAAATGCTCAACATGTGGTATCTTGATTAAATTTAATAAAAAAGAAGAAAAGAGAGAGAGAGACTCAGCAAGATAACCAGGGAACTATTTACTATCTTATTAAAACTATGCTTTTATTTCCTCATCAAATCTTTTCATTACGCCTTCAAGGCATAAGGAGGATTATTAAATGTCAGCCACAATTCAAATAATTAATGTATGGTGCTACCAGATATATATGTGCTCTCCAGGAGGATTAATAATAGCTGCTATTTTTCTTCCAACCATATTTTCTCCATAATACATATATTAATCACGAGAACGCTGTGCATTTTTTAAACCTCTCCAGTTCTGAAAGTCTTTCAGGAACTCACACTTTGAAAATTGGAAAATTCTTAATATATTCTGTTCTCTACTTTTTCATTTACTACCAATTTTCAAAAACACAGTAAGCACTTGGAAAGGAAGAAGTAAAAGAAAGGCAGTGCTTTCTCCAGAGCTGCTAATTGCAGAATCAATGTCCTCAATTCCTTGAAATAGGTCTTTAAAAACAACAACTTGTAAATCCAGGAAGCAACTCATCCCCCATTAAAGCAGACCGGCTTTTGTTGCTAACTTACTACACTCAAAATACTTAAGAAAAGGCATTGGAAAAGTACTTTTTACATCAAACACTCCTCCCAGGGCTGGCTGGGGGTTGTGTTCAGCACCTACTTGTCAGCTCATTTGCCTCTGTGCTGGTCCCTGCAAGGTGCTGAGCACCAATGTGCACATAAAAATCACTGCATGGGCCATTAAAATCACTGCTGGGGCTTTGCCCCTCAGACTCCTGCTGCCAGTGCCAGAGCCAAGAGATGAACGGCTGACCCCTCTGCTCTTGGGCTTTGCACTCAACATCTGACCTGGACCTTCCCTGTGTGCTTGACACTAACTCTTCCAGTAATTTTAGCCCACAGACTAAGTGTGCTAAGTGAGGTGGGGTGTGTTACTGCAGATCACTTTACACTTACTATGTGCAGGGAAAGAGCTCCTGTAGGACTGACCCCACTGACAGGACAGGTTACTCACCATCCATGCTCCCATGTGGGCTGTAGACATACTGCTTGGAATATGGTTTTTGTACCTGCTGATTGCCTTTCAGCAATACAACCAAAAATGAGCTCAGCTCCCCACTGCACAGCAAATAAGCATGTCCAGAAGTAACATTTAATTTGCTTACAACTTAGAGAAGTTTGAATTCTCTCCTCCACTCCCAGCTGTACCCCAGGTGTAACCCTTCCACACTGAAGAGTCACTGGACAGCTGATTTTGAACACTGCAAAGTACAAAACGTATTATCGGCCTTTTCCATCTCCAAAACAGCTCAAGAAATGTCCTTGTCCTATTTAAAATAATTTTTTATGAACATGAGATCAGGGTTTGCTATGTATGTAAAGGTGTAACCATACGTGTAACAATACCACCCTTTTGGGCATTACTAGAATGCACAAATGTACGTGCATTCTGGTAATGTTAGTGCATTTCCAGAATGCAGAATGCATGAATGTACATTACCATGCACATTCTCCCAGTTCAGCATCAACAATAATTGTAACCATCTATGTGACCTGACACGGGCCAGCTTGGGGCAGTTCCTACACCTCAGGACATAAACCATTTCTACAGAGAAGATTAGGAGAGCAGGTCATCAATGGCATGCATTTCTTTTTTAAATGTCAAGAAGAACTATCACAAAGCAGTTCTGAAGACTTACCTCCTCGCTGCACCAGCAACGTGACTTCACTTCCCTTAGGACATTCAATCAGCATATCCACCACCTGGTTGTGAGTGAGGCTCTGCACATTCTTCTTGTTGACTTCGACTATAAGGTCACCCTCCTTTAGGCCGCGGCACCTTGGGCTGTCCACGATTTGTTTCACTCTTTGGCCACCCCCACCAGGACTGTCTGCTATAGTAAACCCAAAGCCCATAGGCCCTTTCACTATATGCACAGTTATGAGTTCAGGCTGTGTTGCTATCGAAGACGCCAAAGAGACCGTGTCGTTGGGGTAACCATGGGGTCCATTGGAGGAGACCTCAGCTGGGCTGCTGGGTCTCGCTTCCTTTGTGCCATTTACTTTCCCTGTTTTACTACTGTGGCTTGCTGGGGAGTCATAATTCTCCTGCCCGTTCACAATGATCGGCTCTTTGTCCAAAATTGCCACGGATGTAACCAGACTTGTGTTGGGATCATCGGGATCAAAGGGCAGGGGGTAGCCTCGGCACAGTTCGAGATCCACACTGGCACCAATGGGGATGGACTGGAAGATTTTCACCACTTGAGCATGAGTGTGCCCCAGCACACAAGTATCGTTCACGCTGACTATGACGTCCCCTGCAGAGGACACAGACATATACCAAACACATATGTTTTGTGCACCCTGGGAATGTAGGACTAGAGCCCACAGGCTGATCCACAGTACCCATAGGCAAATAGCAGCATTTAAGTATCTTTGCAAGGAAAGGGAGGGGTGATACTTGGGCAAGCAAGAATTCTCTGTACACAGTGGATTCACTGCATAAAGCCTTTTATGCACATAAATGTTTATGAAAGTGAAGATGAAATTGGCTCATGCAAAAAATTAATACATTGAAATAATGGTACATGGCCCATTTAACAACCATTTCAAAGTCCGGCTCTCACTGTTATACTGTGCTACACTGACATGTGATAGAAACAAAACTGAGACACATGAAAGCTATAACAGATGGCTCTCAAATACCAACTGCTCAAATATAGTGCCATGTGTCATGTCTCAGACATACTTCAGCCTGAGATCTAGGTATTAATTAAGTTATGATTTACTTTTTAACACTGGGGCTGCAACACAGGCATGTTTAATGCAGCCATTGCCACAGTGGGGAGCAGTCACTTGCAGCCTGATGTGGGACCCCACAACTGATGGCTTCTCTCTGCAACTCAACATGGGGAGAGCAGGAGCTGGGAGAGCTCCAGCTGGATATTTTGACACCCGAGGTGAAATTCCAGCACATGAAGTGCTTTGCTATAAGATTCTGAACATGTCCCTCAAGGTATCTCACTTCCCTGCTTGCAGATGGGACAGCTGAATCCTTTCCCCAAAAAGAGGACAAGGACCACAGTCACTTATGAATTGCACATAAAACCAGCTATAAAAACATAAAGCAAAGCGGTGGTGGCAATTTTCATTTAAAGCACGGGTACCTGTTTCCATTTTGCCATCCAGCGCTGCGGGGCCATCAAGCACCAAACTTTTGATTTGGAGAAATTCATCCGGCTCATCCCCTCCAACAACGGTGAAGCCAAAACCCCTGCTGCTTTTCCTTAGCTTGGTGTGAATGAACTTCCCTTTCAACTCGGAGGGGTTCCGCGTAAAAAAAGGTTTTCCTGCGTAGGAAGTTTGGAAAATCTATAAACAGGCATGCAATAGTGTTTGATTTGGTTTTCCTCTGCCCCTCCCGGTTCCAACAAGTGCACACAGCGGTGTGTTGGGATAGGACTGCACTTCAGCATCCTCTCATCTCATCACACTCCACCCATTTCCTTGGATCCAATCACAAAGTAAATGAAGTGAGCAAAAACCCCTCAGTAACTGGCACTTTGTTAGCTGTGGCTGTGCACACCAAAGCCACGAGGCTACAAAGGAGAAAACATGCTGCTTTAAAGGATGGAATATATTAAAGCTGGCAACGCTGGCTTAGATGTGTGTCTTATCTCTGTCCTGAAGTGGCTATATCCATCTCAGGAATGATGGGACAGGGGCAGCATAAATGCCTCCTACAGGAGTCTGCAGCAAGAGTTTCTGCAGATAGGAGTATCATTGTGTTTTTCACCACTCAGCCTTCTCGCAGCCCACCAAGCAGAAAGCAACTTCTGAGCTCTGGCAAGACACTCCATAATCCTTTAGCATAACCCCCACCACCACTATCACCCTGTGACCTGCTCCCATGAAAAAGGGGATGACGTTGATGTTCTTCTTCAGACACTGAAGTCTTTCCTCTTTCCTTTCTGCTCCTTGCGTGTTGTGGATGAAACACTGATGTTGAGAAGTACACACGGATCAAAGAGTGGACTGGGACCTGAGCAAGCTGTGGTGGAGGGCTGTCAGTGTTCTCTGGGAGCACGATTATGAGGGAACGAGGTGCTCCAAAGACAAAAGTGCATCCTTGCAGAGCATGTCGCACAGGATCAGAAAAGTAATCCTGGTTGCTGTACTTCACAGTGCCAACACTATAAACATCTTTGCACTTTTAATTGTTGTTAATGCTTAGAGGGGAAAAGACTGTGCCACTAAGCCCTCTGGTGACAGCTCCAGGATCAGCAGTGCGCATCTCAAAAGCCTCGGCAGCACTGCCATGGGCCTCTGTTCAGACGAGAGCTTGAGGGAGAGTGAGGGGATTTGAGACTTGTAAGCCTGTGACTGAGGAAAAAAAGAAGTGTTTTTGAAGATTATTCATGAGAGGGCAGAGTGAGGACTTGCAGCCTTCTGCCTTTGAAAGGCAGCACAGGAACACTGTAATCCTGCTCATCATGGGCAGATCTTTGCTCAGACCCCAGGCTGCAAAAGGAGCCTGACTATCAAAATGCAACCCAACACCTCCAGTAACAAGCATGCCTGAGAGGCAGTGTGCAGTGGGGCTTGGTCCTGATTTCTGGTTCAAAAGGCAAATGGAACAAGCACAGTTTGCTGGTGTCTGCCTACAAACACAGGGTGAACTTGCCCTGCAGTAGCAGGGCAACAGCACCATAGGCTACATCCCACCTACAGCACTTGGGAGGGGATCATGTTTTAAATGAGTATATCTACAAAATCTCAGAGAGCAGGGGCACAAGGAGGGGA
The DNA here is from genome assembly GCA_028858755.1 of Ara ararauna. Taxonomy (NCBI): domain Eukaryota; kingdom Metazoa; phylum Chordata; class Aves; order Psittaciformes; family Psittacidae; genus Ara; species Ara ararauna. The sequence continues at coordinate 5,058,431 of CM054385.1, forward strand.
ACTCATGCCCACATCCCCACCAGCAGTGCCATCAGTAGTAGAGATTGAAATCCCTGGGCATGGAGCAGGGGGATAGGGAAGGTGGAAATAGTTGCTGCAAATGCAGAGTGAGAGAAAAAGAGAGCAGCACTGAGAAAGGAAGGAATGAAAGAGAGCAGGAGTCATCAGTGGGTACCAGGACATGTCACTCAGAGTGGTGCTGGGACAGGCTAATGCTGTCCTGCAATGCTGCTGCACCATTTCAGTGGCTGTCAGTTGGGAGTGGGTGGAGAGTAGAGTGATGCTTCTAACATCAACCCCTGCAAGACAGGTCCTTTGCACTGCCATGCACAGATTCTTTGGCAGCCCTTGCTTCAGAATGGCAGTGTAAAAGCCAGAGGTGACATTCACAGATGTCTCCGTAAAGAAGACCAGTGTCTGCCTAGGACCACAGCATCCCTGCTGAGCTCACCTTTGAAGACCATGGCTGATCTGCAGAGCATGGGGGTATTTTCCAGCTCCAAGGGACAACCTCCCCGTGGCTGTTCCAAGCTCTGACAGGATGATGTCCTCCTCCACCCAGGCTCCCCCTCTCTTACTTTCCGCAGCTGCTGGTTCCTGCCTACCAGGGCAATGGCATTTGCTTGCTATGCAATTTAGATGTAGACAAAGGTGAAGCCAACTTGCAACCACAGGTAACCAGAGAGCACTTGTACTGCAACAGGTACAAGTGAAACTCTGCCCTTGCCAGCAACCTGATCTTGCAATGTTTCAGCTCATGCTGCAAATTCGGGGTGATTCATGTCCTGTCAGATAAGTTATTTAAGACAAGCAACTGGTATGTGAGCCGCTGGCTATACCCAGATCACTGACACTAATAAATAAGGCTGTACTAGCCCGAAGTACTTGTACACATGTACAATTTCAAAGCAGGTCTGCAGTATTTGCCTGGCATGTGACACCAGTCATAGAAATACTTCTTTTGCTGGTGGCTGAGGGAATTTCATTCCAAGGAGAAAAACCTTGTTGCACTTCTACAATTGGTTTAAATTGGTTGAACAAGGCTGTTACCTTGCACTGGTGCTTCCCGAACTGCCTCTTGGTTGTTTGAAATATGGTTTGGAGCAGCAGGTGCTGGGAGAGATGGACACTCCTCTGTCCATTCTAGAGAGGGCAGAGAGGGAAACGTTACTTGTTTCATGACAGCACTATGAGCTCCTGCATGTACACACACTTGGAGTGTGGGCTTCAAGCAGAGGAGGTGTGAGAAGCATGATAAGAGAGGAAACAAGAGTCACAGACAGAGTGAATAAAATGAATGGGATGTCTAAAAGCCCGTTCTGAAGGAGTCTCTATGTCCAGGTCAACTGATTCGTCTGCTGGGACACCCTACCTCACACTCAAACTTGAGACATGATTTGCTTCTAAGTCGTCTTGACCTTATATGAAATCTGTTCTCCATGGCATTCACAGCATTTAAGAGCTGATGTTGTGCAAAATGGTGCTGCAAGTGGAATACTGAAGCCTAAATTATTTTCCCCTTGGAAACTGTTGTTAAATAACTTGTTGTCAAAGCTACGAAGGTACCAAAACAAACCAAAATGCCACAAGCCCCTCACTGCTGTTGGGCTGCATTTCAATAAAATAAAATAAAATAAATAATTAAAAAAAGATAAAAATGGGGCAAAAAAAGTGTTTTAAAATAATGAAATTAATTCAGATTTAGAGCTTGATCTCACCCAAATGTCTTGCGTTAAGAAGTCTCTCATGCAGAGGGATTTCTCTACTGTACATGTAAATGCCCACTCCTCATCCTTTCAATCACCTACGAGTCCCGGTGCAGACTAGAACAATACCAGCTACAGTGAGTAACTTGATGGAGCAGATTAAAGAGGAAAATGTGGTATTTAATTGCTGCTGGGAAGCCCAGAAACTTTCCAGAAATAAAGGACAAGAAAAGAAAAATGTCTCCCCTTTAGCAGGGGTAAAAGCTGCTCTGTTTAAGTGATTCAGATTTTCTCCTTTGCCACATCTTACGTGAAGGGCTTTTGTTACCTTTCCTACACACATTGTTTTGCCTTTAAATGCTTAAGGCCACGGAGGGAAGTACAAACACATTGGCACTGCGCTGCCAAGGCGAGGGAGGGCACGTTCACTCCTGAAAACCCCAACCACCACACCCTCCGTGGTGCCAACCTTCAGGTGGCTGTTGCTGTTGCTCAAGCTGTTTCTTCCTCTTTGCTTCAAGAACTGGGTTTTCATACTGTGTCTTCCGGTTGATGTGGCTGGAGATGCAACAGAGCAATAAATTAGGAAACCCTTTATGTGACAAGCAGGAAAGATGGACAGGAATGAAACTCCTCTGAGGAAAGGGTAAAACACCAAACCAATCCAGCAGCAGCGCATGTGAAGTAAGGCTCGCCTACTTGCACCATAAAGCGTATTTAGGTAAACAAGCAGATTCCAGTATTGATATGAAGTATTGAGTAGGAATGACTAATTCCTTCAAATACATTAAAGTAGTGATCTATCTGTGGAAAATGAGATTGCAGCAGAAAAGGCGCTCTGTCTCATTTCATTTTAAAAGACAGGCCTATAATCATCCCTGCTTTAATGAGATTCCCAGAGATGCTTACCGAAGTTACCCAAAAAAAGCCTCAAGAGAAAACCCCAACATCTGATAACACCTGGCAGAAACTTCATCAATGCACATTATTAATAGGGGTTCTTAAAAATATTCATGGCAATGCAGGCTATAGCTGAAAAGCTGGGCTCCAAATGGGTCAAAATCTATTCAGAATCAGCCACCAGCAAACACTCTCAGTGGAAACCAGCATGTGGTGACACTCCAGCTGTCCCCCCTGGAGGGCCTTTAGGCTGCTTTTGACCTGTATGAGATATTTAGAGCCAAAACTAAGAGGAAAGGGAAAAAGCGGCAGCCCAGCCCCAAACATGGCAGACAAGCAATACACTGTGCAGAGGATTAACCATTCTATGAAACCAAATGAACACCAGGCCACACATGCCAAGGTGGTAGGGCAGATCTGGGGACTCTGTAGCTGAGATGAGATGCTCATCAGCTGTTTAAGAGCAACATTTTAATAGTGATTTCATAGAATCATAGAATAGTTAGGGTTGGAAAGGACCTTAAGATCATCCAGTTCCAACCCCCCAGCCAGAGGCAGGGATACCTCCCACTAAACCATGCCACCCAAGGCTTTGTCCAACTCGGCCTTGAACACCACCAGGGATGGAGCATTCACAACTTCCCTGAGCAACCCATTCCAGTGCCTCACCACCCTTACAGTAAAGAATTTCTTCCTCATATCCAATCTAAACTTCCCCTGTTTAAGTTTGAGCCTGTTACCCCTTGTCCTATCACTATAGCAAAGGAGCAAACAGAAAATTGTATTAGCTTAAAGCCCATCTTTCTATCCAAAGCAAAGTTTACCAATAAGAACTTGCTATTTATTGTCTCTTTTCCCACATTTTTATATAAAAACATATAATAATGTCCTGTTATTTTTATATTAAAAAAATAAAAGCCATGAATGAACAACCAACCACTTCTTCAAGTAATTATGATAAAAGCACTCTAGACAGTTATGTTCAGAAATTTTTCTGGTAAAGATCAATATTAAAGCCCTGGAAAATATTTAACTAATCAAAAGAAAAACAAATTAATGAGTACTGTAAAAGATTTCCTATTTCAAGTTATGTTCGGAAAATTAAGGAAAAAAAAGAAGTATTTTAAAAATTACACAAACTTTCTCATGACAGAGTTGTTTCTCAATAAAAATTATTATGCAATAATAGAGTGCCCGAATTGGGACAGAGACAAATGCTCAAATTATAACCATTTTGCTAGATTATAGATAGTAAGTAAAATAAATTTATGTTTCATTGCTGTTACTTTCTGTTTAATTTCAGCACCACAGAGTGCCACAAAACTAATGGGCATATATATATATAAGGTGACAGGAAAAAAATGCTGTAAAGACCTCTTGGCACGGCACTTAATAGCCGAAAAATATTCTTGATGTCTTTGGTAAATAAATGTCAAGCCTTAATTACACAGCTTGCTAACCTTGTTTCCCTAGGCACAGATGGTAGGGTCAGAAATGAGCCAAAGCAGACAGAAACTGTATTCCATGTCTACTCTGAGGGCTATCATAAGCCATCCTACTAGACAAGAGTATACACATAATTAAAAATTCATTTTATGGGGTCAGTGATGAAACAAAACTCAGATCTCTGGTTTCCCAAGGGAGCAATCTGACATCTAGATAAAGAAGAAGCTGTTCTAATTCCAGAGAGAGTCCCATTAAACCTGTAATTCTATTCACAACAACACAGACTGATGCAAGAACCTCTGTCGTGGCTGTTTGGTCACACAGGCTCATCCATTCGAGTGCTTTTTGACTCATAACTGAATTGGCGGCCTGCTCTGCACACTCACATCTTGATCATAGCACTATACCAAGGGGACAAAGCTCAGTTAATTGCATGCTTGCTAACGTTCTCTGGATAACAGCATTTAGTGAGGTGCTGAGGCTCCTGCATGCCCCAACGGCAGGGTGTTCCTGTTATTCCTGAGCTCACCCCTAGAGATCAAACCCCTTCTCCCAGTGTGTTCCCGCGTCCCCTGAGCCCATTCCCATGCCAGGGTACAGCTGCCAGAGCCCACCAGAGGATAAGAATAGCAAGGCAGGGCTGCCCTCTCTCAGCGCCTATAGCATCCCCCAGGCTGTAAGAGATCAGGGTCTCCTCTTTCTCCTCCTCCTCAGTATGAGATGTTACCAACCAAGCACACAGACTGCTGCAGAGGAAAGCACTTACTCTACATAGTAGACACCATATACAGGATCTTCAATTTTCTCCCAACCAGCAGGCAGCTCTGGAAGTAGAAAAAGCATTACTGAAGCCTCCAATGTATTTTTTTCTGACAGTGTGAAAAACCCAAAGGCAGCTCAGACTTCAAACACTTTTCAGAACTATCACAGCCTCCTTTTAAAGGCTGGCGTAGCATGGCACCACCTGTGCTACCAGTGCTGGGTTAGCAAATCAGTGGGAAGATGCTCATGCCAGTCGATTTGCTTTTTGCATCAAAGGAACAAATAATCAATAAAATTCCTCTCTGGGAACGCCTCATGTGTCCTCCTGGTTTCACCACCACGGGCAGAGCACTGCAGTGAAAGTCAATGCAGGCAACCAGCCACAGGCATTTTAACATCAGTCTATGGCAATGGGTGAGATAATGGCAGCAACAGAGACCACTTTCATACCCTGTACCAGGGCTGAGCCATTTATGCTCACCACTGCTGAAAAAGTGGCTTAATGACTCTTAACTCAGGGGTTTACACTGCATTGCTCAGCCATGACCCCAACACAAAAGTGCATCTTGAAACAGGGCAAACTGAATTTAACATAAACGCCTGGCACATGGAATTCACCCAAGAGGGGCTGGCACACAGATGTATTTCACAGCACAGCACTTAATGTCAAAACACGTATTGCCATAATCACATGTAACAGATTTCATTTTTCAATTAGCATAATTAACAAAAAAACAGTTCTAAAGATGAAATTAACATTTGGAAATGTATCCACTTTTGTTCTTGTTGATTTTCTAGACTGCACATAGTACTTTAACTATAATTAGTGAATGTAATAAAATCACTTCAGCATCCAACTGAGGGTTATTAAAGCTGCATGTATTACTTAAGGGCCTGATCCTTGTCCCACTAATTTAAACACAATGTTCCCATTGCCTGTAGGTACTGAAATAATCATTCTATTAACAATGCAGTGTGGTGTCTTTGTGCAGTAGTGTGAGTCAACTTGAAAGAAGGCTCCACCATGCTTGGACTACGCAAATGTGGTCCCACCGACTCTGCACATCCATTTAAAGAATGATGTAAAAAAAGCCACTGTCAGATAACACAAGTTCAAATACCCCAAATAATTCTGCAAAATTTAACACTAAATTATCAAGACTTATAGTAAATAATCTACGGGGTTTTTTTGTTACCAAATGCAAAGATTTATTTTCATTAATGGCATCAATTACTGGGCCAATACAATCAACAATGGCCCATTAATTAGAATGCAAGGTTCTAGTTCTGAATTTATAGTCTTCGACTATAATGCCATAAGGATAGAAATAGCTCCAGACTGAGATGAACTGAATCTACACAAACACACATGGATTAATTACTCAGAGTTTATGTTTTTGTTCAGAATTGGCTGGAGATCAAACAAAATCAATTTTCATGGGTTTTGCTCCACATGTCCCATATTTGCAGATATAAGGTACATTTTCCATTCTTCTCATTATTTTATCCTTACTGGGTTTAATATCTTTGGATTCCTTGAGACATAAACAATTAAATGCAAGCCAGTGCTAACTCTTGGGCACAAAAATACTCCTCAATTTTATCAGCAGATCAATCTGAAATAAATGCTTCAGAAATAGATATTCCTTTACCCCGCGCAATTCTATGTGAGAAGTCAGAAAGCTAGAGGTCAATCCTGAAAGTCTTTTCACAAAGGGAACTCTCAGGTTTGCAGAGGAGTCCAATATGTTGAGAACACTGCAGGACTGGCTTAAAGAGTTTCAGTGCAGTTAAATGAAGACCTAGCATGCAATGAGGAAAAGCAGAAGTTTAGGCAGCCCTTAAATTTGTTGCACTATGTTGAAAGTAAAACGGTAAGGAGACCAAGCTAGGGGCAGAAACAAAATAAAAAGTGAATGAGGGAAGGGAGAAGGAATGCACAGATGTCTTAAATATGATTTTCCCACATTTTTTACTGCTAAGTATCTTTTGCTATTTTGCACTATAACTTGTTTTCTATTTTTAAAGTTTAAACAGCTTATTTCTTTTTTGCTTTTATCCTGTTTATTGTGCCAAAATCTTTTCAGTTTTATATCTCTGCAGCTTTCCGTTTATGGAACACATCTCTGTTTTCAGAAGTAACAATAGAGAAAACTGCAGCTTTCAACACATTACTTGTCGATTACATAGATGCACTTTCTGACTTCTAAAAGCCTCTGACAGTTCTCTAAAGCAAAAGGCGGTATTCTCCATAGCCATGTTGCACAGCCTAGCTTCTTGGCAGCTCAGAGCATTTGTCAGCAGGTAAATTCAATGGACAAATCTCCAATTTTACACTTTTAAGCTGGGGTAAATACATGGATTCCTACTGAGATACTCTTGTTTAGTATCCTACCTCCTCCCCTACTGAAGGGATGGACTGATTCCTATAAAAGAACCTCTCCAATCACCAGGTATTTTAGCTGCCATGTAGTTGCACTACAAAAGAGATGGAGATGACCTCAGTATATCAGCTCTTACTGCTCCCTGTGAGTCCAGGAGGATCTGTCCAAGTGTATGTCAAATCCTATTCTAAAGGTCAAATTTTTGCGCCCTTTCATACAAGCTTCTGTTAAACAGAGGTGACCCATTACTCCATATTCAACAAACCTCCTTGGAAAACAGGAAGTTGCGTAAATGCTCAAAGTTTTAATTTCCTGATATTTAGAAAAGAAACTGTTGATAATCTCAGGAGATGAATATCTGGTGCCAGCAAGGTTATACCAACGATGAGTACAGTTAGTGAATAGGCTATATGTTTTTATGCCCTGTCCCTAATGCTGCAGGAACCAGCTGAGCCATTTGAAAATGTCTTTCTTTGCACTGCAACATTTGCAAATCTCAACAGTATATCAATGGGCTGTGAGCTCCATAAAGCTTATCTGCATTAAAACAAAGGGAACATCTCATGATGTTCAAGCAGAATACTTGTGTATGTAAGTGTCTGCAGAACTGGGGTCAGGCTTATCAAATAATGAGTTCCCCTGCACCTATTTTTTCAGCTCTTCCTTCACACTCTATCCTGATATCGGACTGAAAGAATGGAACATTTCCATTTCATTACTGCCTCAAAATTTGCTTTTTAAAAACCTCTCCCTTATTAAGTCACTCTTTGTGAAGACCTTCATGACAAATCTTTCAGGTTGTTGGTGTGCATCCACCTACTTCTGATGTTACTTGGTCTGCTGCTTATTCATATTGAGCTGTGCATAATGCTAATGTACCATGAAAATGACTACATTCTTCTTTACATTGTCATTTCTTTCGAATTCTTGCACTGAAAGAACTTAGGCCTCCAGCATTATTCCAGGCATATTATCCAAAAGAACATTTCCTGGAGTACTGTTACAAGTCCACTAAATAGCTGCTGGCCGCTGATGCTGTATCAATCACACAGAAGCCTGAAGCAGAATACACTTACTTGCAAGTCATTATAGAAACCAGAAGTTAATTCTCTAGTAATACAATCCTCCAGTACGCAGAACTATAAACTGTAAATATAGTCCTTTTTTAAAAGCAATAATAGACTGAGTGGAAATAAAATCCTATGCAACCTTTTCTGCCTTTCAGCTTTCCAAGTGCACCAGAGCATAGCTGAACAGAAATAACAATTGCCTCTACCATCAGTACAAACAGAATGAGCACCGCTGAGATTAGATATCAAGACAGCATTCTCCACAAAAACATGCAGCAAATAAAAGTGCACCACATCACTGAAAATGATCTGTTTCTAAAATCACCTACTGAGGCAAAATTTTCAGCTGTTTCATTCACAAGCTCAGCAGAAGCATCCTATGCAATACTTAAACTTTCTAAATCACACTTTGATACTCTTGCCTGGGAAATGTTTGTGGCCACCATAAAAAGGCATCATTAACAATTTGATTTCAATGCTAGCATATACAAGCTTTCTCCTGGAGATTTTGATGCCAATGGAAAAGCCTCTGACTTCTGCAGGGCCCAGGAAGAATCAACCTTGGACAAATGGGAAGATTAAGGCCCTCCAGCTTTCTTCGAGCTCCGAATCAATAAGAAAAACAGTGTAGATCTGAAGCTAAGGGAAGATTAATGCTTTGTGTGGTAGGGGAGTTTTGCTGATAAATTAGGCTCGTTGAAATAAAAAAACTGAAAGATGCAAAATGATACAAAGGAGAAAGCAAGTAATTAAAGGCTCAAAACAGTGCAGTTGGCGTCAAACATCGAAACAAAAGATGGATGATTTACCTAGTTCACTGTCCAGTTCCTCCGTGTGTACCCCTTCTTCTCCAAGGGAAGAGCAGTAAATGAGACAGAAAAAATTAAAAGAAAATTTCAGACGACTTCAGCACCAAGCAAAAAATACCCTACAGCAAACAGCAGAACCGGCACTCGTTCTCTACAGCCCGAGCCCAAGCTTTTCATTTATTGTGCTTTAGTGATCAGAATATTGATGGATCTGACGTAGATAATGAAAGAACTGGTTTTGTATTCTCAAAATCTGTATCAGTTGACTATTTCCATGCCACATTTCGATATGGCAAAGTAATATATATGTGTTTTTTTCATTGTAGTGAAGCTTCTCCCCCAGACCTGTGAGGTTCGACCTTCACAATCCGTTCTGTAAACACATGGATCTATCAGAAGGCCAGACCTGAATACTAATGAAGATATCTGAGAGGAAAACCTTGCACCTAAATAAGAATTAATATAGCAAGGTTTTAAAGAAATTACCTAAATTTATGTGCGTACAAGGTCCAATTGACTTCAGTGTAACTACTCAGATGATTTAAGACAGGCATGAAGCAAAGCTCTGTGTTTAACTGGAGGCACAGGCTCACACCAAAGTCCAGACGCACTGGTGAGGCATATACAGGAATGGGCCAGTTTTAGCGGGACACCTGGGACAAAGATCACATAATTTTTCAAAGACACAAAGCCATCAATATTCACTGTTGCTCCATTTATCATTATCTGCTCCATATTCATAAGTTAACAGTGACATAGATGAGTAAAGTATTGCTTAGTCTATAAATAATAATAATGCAGCCTGAAAATGAAAGATGGTGACAAAAACAGAACAAAGATGGTAAAAATTATTTTGGACCTAGCACAGAAAAGTATCAGCCACATAAATGAATGACAGAAGCAAACAGAAGATGCAGTGCCACAGCATTGCTTTTGAAAATTTGGACACCTAAAAATACCACTTCCATGACCTGTTTGCAATGTGTTCTACCAAAACAGTTGGTTAGGGCTGTTAGTGTAAAATATGAATTACAATTTCCTTTGATAGCCTAAAACAACTGGAAATGACCAAAAACTTGTTAGTGACACGTATCCTGATGAAGAAAAACACACAAGGCAACTGCACCCAAACAAATCTGAAACAACATCTAACATTTATAGAAACCACAAACAGGATGGGATCAAGCCTGAAAGCTCACACGCACACACCAAACACCACAGAGGAGGACTCCCACAGACATCAGTGGAAATACACCCAACAGCGACCCTTGCCAAAAATGACAGCTTCTATGATGCAGTAAAAATAACCTTCACTCTTCTTTGTGCTCAGAGTTTCTGAAGTATAATCATTCTTATGTGCAAAGCAAGAACACAGCAGCCAGGTAAAAGTGCAGAGCACTGCTATACCTATGAAGCAACTGGTTTAACTACTGAATGTTGAAAATATTAATTAATGAGCAACTTAGTGAATGAAGTGAAAGGGTGTGGGGGGGAAGATGAAATTAACTGATTTTAAGGACCTGATAAACAAAAATGCCACTACTCTGCATAGTTATGAACTGAATTACATACAAAAATATCATCTGTATGTTTCTAATACCAATAAAATGAATAATTCCAATGTTTGTTTTATAATTGCTAAGGAGGACTGGAGAAATTTTCCCTTCTGTGAGGAGAACTTCAAAATGTTGGAGAGAGGAACTATAGCTTGCTCCTTGCCCTGGCTGGGGGCACAGCATGGGGCATGCCGATCCACAGCAGCATGTGCTGCTTTTTGGCATCACTGGGTCTATCAGCACAGTGGGAGTCTTGCTGGTTAAGAAAGCCAGGACAGAAGTTGTGCTCCAGGGAAAAATACCCCCTGAGAAAGGAAAGCTTATGCTGAGATTTAGCAACCTCCTCTTTAAACTGCCAGCAATGCTTACTGCAAGGAGGAGGGAGCTTTGCCTGCATATGCTGTTATTTAATTTTGCTCCAGTTCTGATTACCCACTGACATATCCATTTTTAGGCACAGAGCAAGGCCTTCATTAACCCAGCTCCCTCCGCTTGCTTCTCGACAGACGATGCCAGTTGCTAAGAATCTGAAGCAAGAGTCAGCTGGGTGTGCTGGGTTTTTGCCTGGGCTTTGCACATCCTTCTGGTCTGGGGATACACTGCACCGTGCACTAGGATGTTGGTGACCTGCTTCATCACAGCAGCAAAGGCTGCAGAGGCAAATTCTCACCTCCTGCAAAACCTCAAATGTGAAAGGATGCAGAGGATGAAAAAGTGCACATGTAAAAATAGTAACAGCAGTTCTGGAAGCCAGATTTGAACCTAAGTCAAAAGGGACTGAGCTGATTCTTTTCCAAAATAAAATCATAATTCTTGTTGAGCTGACTCACACAGATTGGGTTAATCATATTATGAAAACTAATTTTATAAGGACATAACCAACAGTGACAAAGGAAACCCTTCCATTTTTAAGATATGTCTACCATCATAGCATTGTGTTAGCCATAATTATGCATCAGAATAGGTCTCTTTTCCTGGTCAGGAACCAAAATTTCCACACAGGCTTTCCCAAACACTTAAGTTCTTTTTTCATCGTGATGAATTGCCTTTTTCTTCCAGCATCTCCTAAAGTATGCACCTCCTTTAACAGCCCTGCATTTGGCTGCTCTAAATGGGACAGTGGCTTGCATTTTCAACATCTCAAGGAATACAAAACCATATCAGTGTAAATTTTCAGTGACAAAATCTATACCTTCAAATAGAATTCATTTTCAGCAATCACAACGCTAAGTGGACTGACAGTATTTAGCAGCAGAAGTGAGGCAATTGAGTTATTTCTGCTCAAAACCAACAACATAACTCTTTCAATTCATGTAAAACAGGTAGTTAAAGCATAACACAATAGAGCATGCAGAGACTCAGTCACTTTCCTCCTACGCAGCGATCCAAGGAGCAAACATGTTAGAAAGCTTTGAGTCTTGTTCAGCATCAGTGACTATTCAAATGCCTTTGCAAAAACAGCCTCTTACTTGTAGCACCCCTTTGATTTTTCCTAAGTGATCTACCACCTAAACAGCTATTTTACATACATAGACAGTGATCTTAAAACATAATGGACATTGTCCCTATGTGCTTCCTCATAAGCCTGATTTTTTTTTAAGTATTTCTGAACACAGGTTATTGGAAAGGGGAAAAAGGAAGAAAGCCATCTAGAAATGGACCAAATACATTACTATTTCATGATTTTCAGTCTCTTACCATCATCTTCACATTCTTCTAGAGGCTTCTGCTGTTTGTTCAGGCACCGTGGATCTAGCCAAGATGTTGTTTTTGTGTTATGGCTGGAAACCAAAAATGGAAATATGACCTTTGTTAAGATTACAGAGCTGAAGTATCAGTGACATAAAAGTATATATCCTCTTTATTATTCAACAGGCCTGAAGGCATACTTTTGCTTCAGAAGAAACAGAATCACTATTCAATGCTTTACAAACCAGTCAACCAAATCACAAGAATCTTGGTATTGAAAACACAAAGGTGAAAAGTGAAAACACACAAACCAGCATTCCTCACTGGAAGGATGCACATGAAAGCTGCAATACTAATTTCCAAACTTTTGGCGGTTTGTTTCTTAATTCCAGGAGCTGTCTCTGAGCTATTTGCCTCCTGATGACAAGTTTCCCTTCTTCCCTAATCCAAGCAGCGATCTTTGTTCCTATGAAAGACCTTTGACATTTGTCTGGATTTGACCCAAGCATTAGTCAAAAACATAATTTCCAGTTAAAACTTTTTAATTACACTAATAAAAATCTTCTGTCAAAGCCTTTGACAGAAGTTGAACAGCTTTACTTTCAACTCTTCCTTTCTACAAGCCCCCTGACAGTATTGTGATGCCAGTCCCAATGGAGAAGGCTGCATAGTAAACAGGCTTAAAATACATGTTTCTAGAAACTATTTTCTCCCATCATTTCACTTGCATATGCAGACAATCCTGTAACATAATGCCCCTTCTATACCCTGATATCATTGTAGACATAACCTGCAAAGACATCCCTTCAGTCCCTGAGGTATCATTTATCCAGCTTAGCCTTTAACACTGCTTAACAGTTTTAAGTTTCAATACTGTAGTAATGCTATTTACTTCTCCTTCAAGGTCTCAGAGAGGTTTACAAACTTAACCTTAGCCTCACAACAGACTTGTGATGCTGGAAATGCTGTAATGAGGGCTATGATCCCCGAGGAACTAACAACCAACCAGCACACCAGCATTTTACTGCAAGAAGAGGGGACAGCCCTGCTCCTAGGATTTGAGTGTGTAAATATAAGGTCCCTGGTTTACCTTCTCCTACTACTCAGCCCTCCTTGAGGCAGGATGAGTTAATGTGTCGAATCCTTTCTTATGCTTCAGAGCAACCGACTGCCGACTAGAAAAGTGAATGGCAGAATTCAGCAAGCCAAGCAGACCCAAGCGGCTCTGCCAACTTACACATAAGAAAGTCTGTAGCCTAGCTGAGAAAGAGGATGGTTGAAGGAGAACAGTAGAATATTTGCATATTTCTTGCAACTTTGCCTTGCTAACCAAAGGCCCTCAACAGTGTGGTTTGCTGACACACAGAAAGTTTAGCTAGACACCTTTCAGATCAGGCACTCAGAGGGACAAGTTTGTTAGACCTGTTAACATGCCCAGATCGATATGCAGGGTAATGAGGGACTGGGATACTTTGGGTAATGAAAATCCCAATTAAAGCAGCACGGAAACATCTCAGGAGCCAAATTGCTTCACCTACAAGCCATAGGTTATCCAACACACAACTGGCCCCACAGGACCTGTGCTGGTTCTGGGTAAGCAGTCTCCACACTGTTCCCTTCAGCACCCAGACTTGATAACCCGAAGTGCTCTAGATGACAGTACAGGCATCAGAGCCAGCTTGGGTCCACACAGCCCATTAGCTTGTTCTCTTCATTTGATACAAATCAAACTAAATAGTTTCCAGGCTCAGGGTGTCCTTAGAATGAGCAGAACTGCAGGCATTCAGTGCTACATCCACACTAACACAAAATCCTGCACAAAATCACCCCTTCTGCGTATGCATCCTCAAAATGGACAATCTGCGCTGCAGGGAAGGAAGCAGCTGGTGAGCTACCAGACTTTCATGTCAGACAGAGAGTTATGTATGCAGGCTACGTTCTTCCACCATATATATGATTCTCCTGCAAAAGGTCTAACAAATTATTTAAGGTGTGAGTCTTGCATAGATAAGAGAACACACATGCACAGAGAATATAGCAGCCATGAGGCTGGGTTTGGGGGAAATTGCTGTCAGCAGCAGCTGAACCCTTGGCTGAAGTATGACAGCAGGGGCACACATAGGTACAAAAAGGGGAGCAACCAGCTGCTTGGGCAGCATTTAGTGCTCATCATCCATCCTCCGTCAGAGAAGAAAACGGCAGGCTGGATGGGCTATTACTCAGGCTGTTTTATACACATTAAAGCCAGAAAGCACATCAAAGGATGAGGCACCCTCAGGAATAATGAGGGGCAGAATACTGTGTTTGGGATAATAAGCACATTTCAGTTTCACCTGATAGGCGGCTAAGGAGAATTTGCATTGTGCCTTCTAGACTTTGGCTTGCATTAGGGGGCCAGTGGAGCCTCTTCAGGTAATTGAGAGTACTGTGGAAAATGGCCTTTTTCGCAGCAGCCCTCTCCCGGGTGGCGGAAGAGCATCTGCAGTGCTCTTCATGCCCCCCAGTCTTTCTCTGATGTGTTCCCGTGCCATTGCAGCCCAGGGAAGACCTGCCCAAAAGTCTCCTCTCCTGATGATGGAGCAGGACAGCTCCCCTGGATATGGCACTAACCCTTAACCCAGCATAATTCTCTGAAGTGCCTGAAGGAGCATTAGCAGAGGAGGCTCTTCTGTACTAACTGGCTACTGGCTCCTGGTACACAGACAGAGGATCTCAGTTCCCAAGACTGCATTAAACAGGCCATCAAATCCGAAATCAATTCCTCACCCTCCTCCTCTACTTAGGCAGCCAAGGACTTGAGTTTCAAAAGCTAATTGAATTTTAATGTCCAGCCAAACTCTGTGCAAGAAATCCCCTACACTAACAGGTCCCATTTTATAAGTTACTCCTATCTCAATAAATCTAGACAAGTATAATTAGAGACTATTATTTATGGCCTAAAAAAATCAATATCATCATAGAGCTGCTGACAGCACTCAGCTCTTCAGCAAAGACTGCAGAGCACGAGGTATTTCTTTTCCAGACTTCCTGTGCCTACTCTGCACTGAGCTATTCCTTCTGCAAACTGCTGGAGCATGTTAACACACTTGGCCCATTTGCTCTGATGAGAGGACAACACACAAAGTCCATTCCCCAGCTCTGCTTCATGTGACCTGAGAAATCCTCTCTGCTGCATTACGCACAGAGGCAGGCTTCAGAAATGAAGTCTAGGCCCTTTCAATCAGGAGCTTTCACTCCACACATGAAAACAACTGGCCCATATTTTACAAGTGTCTGTTGCTTTAGTAACCACCCTCATAAAACAGGCAATTCCCTCTGCCTTTGAACTCATGTTAATGTTAATCCAATCAGGAAATGCAAAACCCCTTCAGAAGCAGTAAAGAACTTACAGCTCTGCAGCATAACCGTATACACTAAATATTTAATACACACACAAAATGCATCCATGGAGATTTGCTTATGCCCAGAGATAGAGGGAGAGAGAAGGAATTAGAACAATAAAAATGTGCTTTACTCTATAAAATAGACTTCTCCGCTCTCGGTGTAGGCCATCTCCCAGTTTTCTGGCAGAGGACCTAGGTTATCCTCGGCAGAAGGAGGTAGGTATTGAGGGAGGTTCTGAGATGGTTCCGTGGTGGGAACGTTGGTGTGGCTATCAATCACAGAAGGTGGGGCTGTCTCTCTTACGATATGCAGATTATGTTCGTCTTGGTCACCAGACGCTGCTGTGGAATAAACAAGCACAAAAAAAATGTTTTCAAAATCAGTCTTTTTCTCCTCCCATTTGCTTCTCTGGGTTTATCCTTACGGTTTTCCCCTCCTTGCTTTTTTAATTCACAACACAGAGCAACAGATGAACCAAGGGCAGAGCCTTTGCAGTCTTTTTGCCAGCAGGGATGAGCTTGCTTTACCCACCCACACTCTGCCAGCCAGACCCTTGCCAGCACAAATCAGAAGCTGTGATCAGCTACTGTGTTTGCTTGAATAGGCACCAAAGTCTTCCAAGCTGTCTGAGGCCAGGCCTCAGTGATGTGGAGGAGTTCAATGGGTTTCTGAGCAGGCTTACAGGTTCACTCCCACAGTGCCAATTGTGGGACAGGGATTAGGAGAATAAGATTTCCTCTTTGAAGAATGATCAAAAGGGGAGGTTTTTACAAGCGCAGAAGGTAGCCAGAAGCTCAGAATCAACAAGCTAATGGTGGAAGTCCTTAGTGCAGAGAATCTTCTTTAAATTAAAAATTAAAACGAATGCCAGGACTACACCGTGTGTCCACGTTTGCTGCTCACTGCTTCCTGATCTCGCTGTCTGAAGAGGTTTATGCCACAGCTCATCACTGTATCCTTCCAGTCAAAGTCACTCAGGAGTATTTTATAGTGTATCTGGCCCTTCTGCCTCTAAGGAAACATTCCTGATGTTTATATCTGTGCAGTTTTGAGCTGTATCCATAAAAGAGTGCTGCTCATTCCCTTCACCCCAATCACAGTAAATGCTCTCCAAAAACCAGGTCTGTGCCCCTAATTCCTTCACAGAGAAGTTTTGGCAATAACAGACAAATTCTAAAACTACCCCGTGGGTACGAGATGGATTTTCTATGTTTGGCTTTTGACAGTGCTGATGAAAATTTATGGCAGTACTTCCAAATCACCTGAGACCACCAGCCCCCAGTACCTGCAGCAGGCAACACACTGAGCAAAACACAGAGACATCAGTGTCACGCTCAACCCCAAACTAATGGCACTGAAAGGGCTTCACAAGCAAGACCTCGTCTCTGCTTTCCAGACCAGGGACCACTGACTTCCTCAACTCACAGCCTTGTTTTTTTGGGGGCTGTTAACTGTAGCTCATGCACCACTGCAGTCTGTGTGCTGCTACTGCAAAAAGACAAGCTATTGAAAATAACAAACGAGAAGTGGGGGAAGAAACATCTAGACTATACCAATACCCTCAGCTGCCTGCTTTCTATCCTTCCTCGTGTTCAATACTTTTAGGTAGAAGATGACAAGATAAAGAAGCATAAATGAATCATCGCCAGCTGACGACTGAGAGTGCAAACATGCCAAAGTTTGAAAACCACAAGTCACTGTGAGGTCTTCTAAGGAAGCAGGAGCATTTTAATATGGCTAGCACACTATCGTGTGAATTAAGCATAAGGAATCACTTCGGTATATGACGATTTTTCTTGACTTTGTGCCCATTTAATGGAGGCAAGGGGCCAGGGTTTGATAACGCTGTGACAAACGAACTGCATCTTTCAGTATTTCATCTTGCGAAGGAAAATAGGAAGAGAAATGATGCTCAAGCTAGTTCAGGGGAGCCAAATTGAGACGGGACGCAAGAAGGTCAAACAGAATCTCCCACCAGCTTCCTCTCAAAAACTGATCCTGTGACAAGGGCTGAGGTTGCTGGTGTGTCATAACATGTGAGAAAATACCCTCAGTACAAAACCTCGTAGAAGAGATGGTAAACAGACAGAAACTCCAGTCTGGGAGGAATTAGACCACCCAGAAATGACTTAGGTTGGAAATATGCATATAGGTAACAGGCAGCAACCAAACAGAGCACAACCCTCAAAGCCATTAGACAGTTTGGTCAGAAAGGGCCAAAACTAAGTCTCAGCCTAAATCCTTTTAAAGCTCTATAGAGATGTTAGGACTTTGGCAGGTAGCAATCAGCATGACAGCTAACTATGACCCATTAGAGGCTGGGAAGGAAAACTGTCATGGTGGTAAGAACTGAGAGAAAGAAAAAGAACCTAGTGCCAGTGATGGAGGGCACCCACAGCAAGCAGCTGTGAAAGGCTCAGAGGAGTGGATAAAGCTGTTTGCTAAGTACCTACCTTCAAAGGGAGCTAGGAAGATTAATTCAGTGCTTGAAACTGAGCTGAGGAAATGATGCTCTAAGCACTAACAAATACCAGGATTGCAGACATGGGGAAAAGCTCTTGCTCTTCAGAGCTAAACAAACTTACAGTTAATATCTCTGGAAATGCAACTGATCTCCAATAGCATTTTGCTCTGAATCTGCCTGCACAGCACTTGGCTTTAAACTGCAAAAGTTTCCAGTCATCTTTCAGGCAGTGCTCAATGGTAGCCACAGTGGGAGTCAGATCTCTGTTCAGCAAGACACAGAGCCTTCACAAAATAAAAAGCTTGCACCTGTCTTGCTTCAGACCGCATTCCTGCAGCAAGCAACACCCAGCTTGCTGGAAGGTACCTCATAATTGTATGTGACCAGTATGTCTAGATGCAAGGAAGGGGAAATGACAGCAATGTATTTAGGAAGCACCAATATTAACTTCAAATGCATTTCTGGTTGCGTCATTTCTTATTATTTGTAACTGTCAACCACAGCTCAACTCACCCTTGAGCTTTCGAATGGATTTGAACTTTTGGATTTGAACTTTTCCTCAGTTTTGTCTCATGCAGCTCAACCAGACAAGGTGTTTTTAGAAGACACAACTGTGCATGTGATACCTGGACATCTGCCATGCAGGTGGTGTTGGCTGCAATTGACAGCTTTGCAGGAAACCAAACCTCCCAAAAATCCCCCTCCAAAACCTTTCCCCATGCATCCTAGCTGATGGACCGTGATAGTTTTGTTTTACCTGTGAAGCTACTGCTCATTTCAGGTACATCATCCTCTTCCTCATTCTCTGTATGCACTATGCCAGCATTTTGCATATCATTGTAAGACTTCGTTCGCTTTGGAGTCGACTGCTTGGAGCCAGACTGTAGGTTTTGCAAAGCATCGGTGGAAGTCACTTTCCCACTGAGGGGCTGGCTGGGAGGCTTGGGCGTTCCATAATAGTTACCTAGGCAATAGAAACACATTTGCATCTTCAAAAGGGAGCAGTTTATAGCAGCAAGATTTCGACTTTATTTTCAGTTCCATTAAAATCTGACTCTCCCCACAGGTAAGGAAATAAATAAACCGACACAGACTATCCCCATTTTTGAGGGCACATATTTCATCTCGAAAGCAGACACAGAAATATTTCTTGCCTTTTAAGTTACTCTTGTTGAATCTAAAAAGAGAAACAATGGTTGTATTGTTTAGGTGCACTGAGTGTACAAGGGCTAAAACAAAAGGCAGTCATGGTGAATAGCAAAACTTCATCTTGTTACATCTGAATTTCAATTAGTAGCCTTTTTACATGTGTGCACCCACACAATGCTGTGGCAGATCTGGAGTGAGCCCTGCAGCAAATAAAAAATTCATGACTGCTATCACCCAAAGAAGTGATGAAAGGCCTGCTTTAATACACAGGTTCTTTTAGGGTAGATGTTGCATTTAAAGAGAAAAACCTATTCTCTCCCTAAAAGAAAACTTTGTCAAAGGAGAGAAAAGGAAAGACACCACATAGCATGGCTTTCTTTGAAGAGGAAACTCCACATTTGAGTCAACCTGGGTAGAACTGAACAATCAAACCTCAGAGCAAAACCTGAAGGGACAAAGAAAGTGCTTGGGATGCTTTGCTGTCAGTTTAAGTGATCATAGAAGAAATGCAGAGTAAGCATAGGTTCACTGATATAAGAAGACTGTTTAACATCTTTGTTGGTGGCAAGGACAGTGGGATTGAGCACACCCTCAGCAAGTTTGTTGACAACACCAATCTGTGTGGTGCTGATGACATGCTGGAGGGAAAGGATGATAAAGAAAAGCAAACCCTGGAGGGAAGGGAAGCTCTTTCCTGTGAGGGTGGTGAGGCACTGGCACAGGGTGCCCAGAGAAGCTGTGGCTGCCCCATCCCTGGCAATGTTCAAGGTCAGGTTGGACGAGGCTTGGAGCGACCGGGTCTTGTGGAAGGTGTCGTTGCCTGTGGCAGAGGGATTTGAACTAGGTGATTTTTAAGGTCCCTTGCAACCCAGACCAGTCTGGGATTCTGTGATAATTAAGTTGCATATTCAATATTAATTCTCCAGAAAGTCTATACGCCCCTTTATTAACTCTGTTACACTAAATGGAAACCACATGCCAAAGGCAGATTTTGCAAAGGCACTTTGAAACCTCATCTGTGCTAAAAAAGATTCTTTAATTTACTTATATACACATATATGTTTATTTCTATTGCAGAAGCCATCAACATCACTCATACGCTGGAATATAACACTGAGTTTAAAAGTTAACCAAGAACTTTATGCAGTAGTGCACTCATCCAACACACTGCTCACCATCACACACTCAAGGTTGACAATGACATACCCTTATTTCAGTTTGGAAGTACTAGTTGCTAATCTCAACTCCTCCTTAGCTGACTCAACTGCCTTTCCTATTAGAGCATCTAGTTCCCCTACAACCCCAAAGCTGTGTGGTTTGTTAGCTTTAGGATAAGACCACGGTGATCATGCATGCCCCGGCACTCACAGAACTCAACCTGTGACTTTGGAAGGTCTCCAGACACATCAGGAGCAAGGGAGACCATCTGGGAAAACCCCTTTGGACACAATTTGCTGTCTTTCCCACTCACTTCCTCCCAAGAGGAGGAGAAGTCTTTCTTATGGAGCTGAGGCTGGAAAAGTCAGAGGAGGTCCTATCTCCATGCTTTTACAGCTGGAGTACTAGGACAGCAACACGTGCAGGTTTGTCTTAACAACGTGTGTTTGAGCCTGTATACAATGTCGTGGATTCATCTCCATAGGAGCAGCAACACTCTGCAATGCTTTCATCTTCTGTTCATCATTTCAGAATCTTAAATGTACATTGATGCATAATTTATAGGGAGAAGGAAATTACTTCTTCTGGAAAGAGCCTCTAATGGGGATGGAGGCTTCTCATGCAGGTTGCAGTCTCTGCTAGAGAAATGATTCTTATGCTCTACATACTGCAGGAGTACTTTATGCAAAAAGAGAGGAATGGGGGAGAGTGCAAAGGGAAAATGCCAGGTAGGTGGGCAGAAAACCCCTCCTCCCATCCTCTTTGGCATTTCTCCTGAAGAATGCTGCTACACTGGGGTTTTCTGAGGTTTCTTTGTTGTTTTCTTCCCCCAGATAAAATGTGTGTTTTCTAAGGATGTTAACTGCTAAGCAGAAAGCACCACGTGTGTGCCATATATGTGAGAACAGCTTTTATTTATGGCACTGCACATCCCTCCTGTGTGGGAAATTTACTTCAGATCTGTTGTAAATGGTTAAATCTTTTTGTGATGGGCACAACAAAGTGAATGAAGGGGACATACAGATGCTGCTAGTGTGGATTTTCATCTGTCCTGGACAAGAACATAGCACAGATGTTACCACCCCTCCTCCAATTACAGAGAAATGCATGATTTTATCTTTGAGTATTGCTTCTTTTCAGTTCCTTTAGCAACAAGCAAGGCAGGAGCTCCTAACAGTTCACAGGGAGCTGTTCCTCAGCAGAAAACCAGGCTTCTCTAAAGCATTTCAGATTTGCTTACACCAAAATCATTAGCCGCTTTTCAAACCAGCCATGGTTGTTGGTACTAGTATTAGTGAATAATTATTTTCTACCAACACAGTGTGCTGTCATAGAGGATCCCTGCAAGTGTATATGAACAAAGAGCAAATATGAATTTGAACCTGAACATGGCTCTGCATGTGTGGATTTTGTTTTCCAGAATATAGGAAACGCAGCCATTGGGGCTGAACTTTCCTTTTTCCTCCACAGGAGGCAGATTCAGCCTGAGTCAATATTCCAAAAAAATCACAGCTTTTCCATCAGATTCACACAAGGACATTCAGGATTGGGAAAAAACTGAGCTCATGATGAAAAACTGCAAAAGAAAGCTACAACCCAGCTTCCAGGTGGCATGGAGAATAAGAGAAAATGGGAATACTCTTTTCCTCACATTTACTAGATGCAATCAGACCTATTTCTCTTCTCTAAGTAGTTCTTTTTGAAGACAAAGCACGTGGGCCCAGACACAACAGCAGGAAGGACTAGCACTTGAAAATCATCAAAACTCATGTTCAATCCTATAAATTGGAAAGATATTTACCCTGTGACTCAGAAATCCAAACATGCACCATTAACAACTGATGCAATGAACAGCCCAGCAAGTGTTCTAAAACACTCAGACTCGACATTATTTATTCAAACTGAATTTGTCAATGTTTATGAAAAAACATACATTTAAAAATATGCTTTAACAGTGTTTTGTGAAACACTTATAAAGCCTAAAAGAAGGGGCTAACTTCATAGCCAGTGTAATTTGTGCTGAATATCCAATCAGCTGTAATTATTAACAGCACGTTACATGTGCATACACGAGCATCTGCCATCCCAGAGGATCTCAAAACACTTACTAAACTCAGCACAGTATGTTATGGCAGGACTCCCTGGGGTGCTGAACTCAGGTGAAGCTCTGCAGAACTTCTGAGGACTGTGCCCTTAACATGATGTCTCAAAGACAGAACAGAGAAGCCTGTATCCTAAATAAAGGAGATTTCTGGATCAAGACAATGGGAAAACCTCTACTTTCCTGTGGAAACGCCAATCTAAAGCAGCCAGGACTGCTTCAGAAATGGCACTTTCCCATGTCTGATTCCTGCGGGAACTGGGCTTCCAAGCTTCACCTTCCTCTCATTCACATTTGAATCCTGCCTACAACAACTGAATTAATAGCTAATAACAATGCATTCACTCAGCAGATGCACATGCCACTAACTGAATTCCGTGTCATCACCTTTCACTAACCCTTAGTTTATTCAGCCCCTTGGTGCTTAGAACTTACTTAACCACAACCAAAGTTTGAAGGCAGCTTTTGCAGCCAAAGCCATGACTTAATCCATGCACTGTAAAGTGCCACTTGTGAGAGTGCACAAAAATAACAATAATAATGAAAAAAAACAGAAGAGCTATTTGGAATAAGTTGATTTCTTTTCATCTCCTTATCTCTGAGTGTCAGCAGCTTACACATTTTAGCATCACGTACAGTAATTAGACTTTAGTAACAGCTAATCACAACAATAAGACAAGGTCTCATCATGGTAACACCTCTTCCTCTGCCAATTCAAGCAGTGATCATTATCAATGAAAGCAATCTACAGCAGATTCTACCCTGTCCTGCAGCTTACGAATTCCAGCAATGCCGTCAGCCAAGAGAACTTCTTTTTTAAATTTTAGAAACCTAGTGTTAATGGAAAATTTGTCTTGTATTTCAAAAGAACAAAACATTCCTATTAAACATTCCCCTGACAGGCAGAAAATTCACAAACTTGTTTATGTGACCTGGAATTTGAAATGTAATTCATAAAAACACACCAATTAGATACCCTTAAGTAAATAACTATGAATCTAATCCACAAAAACTTGCTAAGCACCATGCAATTCAATCCAAGTTGAAAGGACTCCATCCATCAAAGATGCTGTTTCTGGAACAGGCAGAACTGAACAAGACCAAAGACACAGTCTAAAAAGGGTCTAAAGCAGAATGGATACAAAAGTAGGTGTTTCACCTTGCAGAGAGGGAAGATGAGACCACAGAGGCTGCTGGGGTTGGGACAGAGTGGCAGACCTGACATGGGGAGGTGTGAGAAGGCAGAGAAGCTGTGTGCAAGGTCAAGTCCGAGCCTGAGCATTAGTCCTGAAGTTATAACATCACTTGAAGAATGTGGTCCCAAAACATATATTGTAGTAACTTTAATCTGTAGGTGTTGGTTCTGCAGCAGCTATTCTGTTTTTCTGAGGGAGGAGAACTTGTCTTGCTTTTCTGGCATGATGAGATTTAGGCCTGGGGGTGCATTTGTTTCTCAGGAAAGGACCAAGCAGAGTTCGTGCTGTGCACTGACACCTACTGTGAGGCATAATTTTGCAATTATAAAACCCCCAAGAAACTCAGAAGCCTCTGTGTAGTGCAGAGGACCCTGCATCCACGAGAAGTGCATCTGATCTTCAAAGCTACCGCCCTGTGTTAACAAGGACTCCATTAAAAGCTTGTGCTTTAAAAAGCAGTTCATAGCATCCTGTCTTAATACAAGTAGGTATTTTGGGAAAGAGACTCAGAGATAAGCAGCAAAATTAAGCAAGGCCTTGAGAAGAAGATTTTAAATGTAATTATTAATGTAATTGTTTTCTGAGATGCAGCTCTTCTCTGCACTGTACAAGAACCAAAATAATTGACCCTTAATTTTAGCAGAAGAGCTTCTGCTCATCTAATCCAGCACGAGCGCTCGTGTCTGATTAACACAGGATGAATTGATTCCTGGGAGCAGAGCTCCTGCTACAGTGTTTTGTCTGTTCTCTTCCCAGATCGCATTCTGTTACAGATTTCTACATTTAGATGACAGATCTGGCTGCTGTCTGTGGGATTCACCTAGCTGCAACTGCACATTGATTAGCAATTGCCTTGAGGAAATTCAGAGTATCCAGGCAACCGGGAAGAGGCTGCAGATACAGCATCTGGATCGGAAGCAAAACACAGGCAATGAAAGAGATCTCCAAGAAATTAACCTACAATATATGCAAAAACAATTTGCTTAAATAGTGGGTTCTCTGTCAGTTTTTGCAGCTATTAATGGTGAGGTGAACTGAAAGATTGGACTGGCTTTCTTGTTAAATTAGTCAAAATGTCACAACATGCATATTTCATTTTCTGTCTGAAATGTAGCATACACTCTGATTACTGTCCGTATAGGGAACTGCGAGCATAGCAGAAAGACACCTACAGATCAAATCAGTCTCATTTATCCTGATTTTTCCTATGTTGAGCTACCACAAGGTATTGCCACATGCGACTGTTAACGCTCATGTACAGCTGCATCTAAGCACATTTAATGCATGGAAAAATTTCTAAAACAAAGCAAAGACATACCGAAGCAGTAAGACCTTGGTAATATGGCAGGGGGGCTGAAACTAGATGATCTTAAGGTCCTTTCAACCCAAACCATTCTATGATTCTATGAGGCACGAGATGGCTACGGAAGCTCAGGGTGTTTCCTGGGCCCAGCTATATTACAGCAACAGTTATATCCACTTGCAAATAGACAAAAAATATTAGAGAACATAAATAAGCTTGTGCTTGCGCATGATTTATACAGAGAAGGGGAAGGAATGCAGGTTCCTTCAGGTTTATGCAGAGGGGAGAAGCAGCTGGAAAACACCCTACCTAGCACAAGGCTGTAGGAATCAACACCACGTCAAGCCATCGCAATATACAACTCTTCTTGCAGATACTTAGAATATTTATATATATACTTCCATCTCGAGGATGTGTCACACTAACACCTTGCCTTTCCAGAAGGTAGTGAGCTCTGCAGCAGCAGGGAAATGCTACAGCTCGAGTAGGCCGGATGCCTCCTGGTACAGAAAGGATGCACAGCTGCATCAGAGCTGGGTAACACCAGTGAGGAGTAGCCACTTCTAGAGAGTCCTGAGAATATCCAGTACCAAGAAACAATGCCAAAACGTGCCTGGCTGCCACCTATCAAGGGACTAGTATGAATAGCCTTCAGCACTTCATCAGACTGTGGTTAGAGACTAAATAATCCCTTAATACCCCCTGAAAACTAACTTAGGAGAAAAACAACTAGTTCACTATATATTTTTTTTGCCAGAGGTGTTTGGGAACAACCTTTTCCCCCAACATTTTTGGTTTTAAATGCATCCAAAACAATGAGAAGTGGGACTGCTAATGAACAATTTCAGACAGAGCTCACACTGAGAAAGTGCACAGAGAGAAGCTGATCAGGAATGCCACTGGAATTTCTAAAGCACTCTAAAACCATACCAAATATTTGAATATTTGCTTTTCGAGAAAGACAGTTACTCAGTTACCACTTTAGCTGTAGAACGAAGTATTGTCATCAGATGACACTTCAGTATAGCAACACTCATGCTTAACACTGATCATTGTGGGCATGCTCAAGAAAGTGTCTTTTCTTACTGGTGGTTTAAAAAATCATGACAACAACAACAAAAGAGCAAAGTAGAAAAGCCAAAGATAGAACAGGAATCTTTCTGCAGCGTACAGATTTTAACAAGTGGATATTCGACACGATACATTGCAATGGTACTAAAGGAGCCGCTATGATTTATTGAGTCAATCTGCAGTGTGGAGACAATAATAAGCGGATCTTATCTCATTAAGCAGAACATGTTGTTCTGCTGCACGGACATCCCCAGCATCTGCCACCCTTTCTCACCCCATCTTCCTATCATGTTTTGCGTGTCACAGACACAGACTTCATATCAAGGTTGTACCAAGATGGTGAGACCCACAGGCTGCAAAGACACCAGAAGACCAGCAAAGAAAAAATAGTCATTTTGCAAAAGCAGCTGGGGGAGCAGGGCTGCTGCAGAGAAACCCAACGAGAGCTAGCACATCAGAAATTAGGCTAAAGGCATCTTAATTTGAACCATGTTGCTGAATACACCTCTCTACTTCAGCCGAAATTCTAACTGCACTCTTAAGATAATTTATTACACTCATTAAGTGCCACAATCAAAGACCCTGTCTACAGTAGCTAGTTTTATACACTTTAAAAATGTTAGCAGGTCACCCCATTACATCTTAGTCATGAGACTAATGCAGATTACTTATTACTTCTCTTGGCAATCACATAACACTTGTCCTGAGAATGAAAGATGATGCCTTGACAATAATACTCTACAATGTAATAACCCTTCACATGTTATAAAGTGCAGCACTTTTTCTTTTGAGGATCACTAAGTGCTGGGCAGGCACTCATTAATACAGCCTTGCCAGACCCCAGCGACACAGCTACCCCCCATTCAAAATTCAGACATGACACCAATGTCCCTATGTGTCTCTGCATAGCACTCATCTCCACATCTATATTCAGCACAGCCCTCTGAAATACCATCGCTTCCACTCTCTCCCTCCTATTTGTAATAGCAGATAACTGCAGGCACCAGATATCTGATGAAATATTGATGAAGAGAGGAATTAAGTGTTGTTTTAATATTCTCCAGGCCAGTAACATGAAGTATAAGAGCAGTTATCTGATCTGCCCAAAGCCACTGAGCAGATGGGGAAGAAATGGGAATAAAATCTAGAAGTTGTGGTTCTGCTCTCCCTTGGGGTCCCTGTGAGAGTTCACAACTCAAATGCAGTAATAATTGCTAAATAATTAGTAATCTACACAATTACTTCCATGCATCCATCAGTATTTTATGCCCTGATGGAGCAGTCAATAAATGCCTGAGATTACAATTATCATGATTTCCTACCTACCAAAGACATAAACAACGTGCAGTCTAAAAAGATTTTTCCCTTCCTAACTGTCAATGGTAATTACTAACTAGCTTGAGCATCTCGGGTGAAGCTTTACCAGCACACATGCGGTGCCAAAAGCACCAACACTGGGGCAGCATCACAGCTTTGGGCAGGTCTTCCAGGATTTCAGCTCCAGCTCCTAGATTTATTTCATCAACATGAAGTTTGCATTAGGGGAAAACCCCAGAAGTTTCTAGGTATTATGTTTAAAGTCACCATGTTAAAATTGGAACTGAAAACCTCAGGAATTCAGGCTTTCAAATGTCCTGTGCTATCTGATGACAATTTTTGGAGCATTTCGGGTGCAGAACACACCAGGGAGGTCACAGATGACCAGAAAAGCAACTGCCATGCCTACATTCACCAGGATATCAATCAAAAACTGCCCAGAGGAACCAATTTGCTGTGCACCAGAACAAATAATACTGACATTGTGCAGCTCAGTAGGTAGGCAACACCTTTTTTGTCCTATTCAGCTTGCAATTTCTCCCTTTGCAATCAGAGCACTTTCAAAACCCAAGCTATTCTTTCAAAACCTGACACTCTCTCCTACTCTTTTATGGTTTCCAGCTGTTCTCTTCTGCCTGATCTTTTTTTTTTCCAAATGAATAGCATCCATATCAGCGTCAGTCCTGCGTATTACTCCTCTTCTCATGGCTCCCTGTTTTTGAATCTTTCTCCCCAGAAGTTCTCTTCAGTAACTGTTACTAAACAGATGCTTGTGCTATGTCTTCTCCCGCAAGGTTTTCCCCAGTGATAGTGCCAGCATCCAGGTGGCTTTATGCCTTCAAGAGGCAAACAAATGTCATCCAGTAGCACCAAAACTACCTTGATCACTTGGGTCAGAATTCCTCTCCAGTTGCTGAAACAGAGCACGCAAATACAGGGCATACCTCCATCTCCTGCACCACCACATGCAGATGCTTACAAGTTAAGGACCAGAAGGGACCTTGGGACACCTCTGACCCCAAACCACCAGCCTGCTTGAGCTACGTGAGCTTGTGCCTGCTGGGCACATGAGAACTTCCCCATTCATCATCTCTATGCTCCATTGCATAGCATTCCCTTTCCTTCAACTCTAAATTACCTAATCTAAACCTAAATCAACCCAAAACCATTCCATGAGTCTATGAATGTTATAATCAAAAGCAACCCTGTCTTTGCAATTGATTCCTACTCAGAACAATAGGTAGCATTATTAATAATAAAAGCCATGCATTAAAGCTATTATTTCATTGTTCTTCAAGAGAGATAGAGAAGATTATTTCCTTTTTTTGGGGGTTCCATCCCTCTGGTTCAGAATAAGCCATCACTGGCAGGGTCAAAAATACAATCAACGTCATGCTGATGCACTGAAAATCTAAAAAAAACCCCAAAAAAAGAAGGCAGCAAAATGCAGCATAAACCAAATTATAATTAAAGGAACCTAAGACTATAAAGCTAGGCAATAAACTTAAGATTTGGATATTAGAAGTCTAACTTACTTTGTGGTCTTTATAGACAAAATTGCTGCATTGAGACTGAATCACACCATGAATCACACCATCTCCCGAGAGCTAACCAAGACTAACACTGTCTTGATTAATACAATTGTAAAACAAGATTTCCAAAAAAGTACAACGAAGCCATTAAAGAAATCTCAGAAGGCAGCAAAATAATTTCTTGAAGCTGTAAGTGAAAAATGAACTTTATTTATTTCACATTACAATCAAATAGTAATGTGTCTCGATGCATATGTGTACACACGCATCATCATTTGCTTTATTCTTATTGATTTTTCCTTCCATGGGCCAGCTCTCCAGAACCACCGTGCACCAGAGCTACCAATGTCAAGAAAGACGCTTCTCAGTACTTCTGATAAATTATTCCCTTAAAGTTCAGACACTTCTATCACCCACAGAAATGAAATACTCATTAGACTTCTGAGAAATCAACCTCATCTTCAGCAACTCAGAAGAGCAACACCACATGAAATCTAAACAGTTAAGCTGCTGCTGCATGTAATCACATAAGCAATGAAACAACCCTGTTATAACTATCCCAGATGGGTACAGCACTTCCTGAAAACCAATTCCCAGCATGTCCCTGGAGTCAGCTTACAGACAGTTACACATTTTGTCTTTCCAAGTGGAAAGGTCACCAGAACAAATACAATCAGGATCAGGAAGCAATGGTGAGGCTGCTTTTGCTGATCTATTTCGAGCACCATGACAAAGAAAACTAATTTAGTGTTATAATTAGAAACACAGAAAGGAAAAAGGTCGTTTTGCAGAAGTGCTGCTGCTGGAATGTTAACATTGGTGCTGATGTTGCTAATCAGCTCAAAGAGGTGGAGGAGTGAAACCAAGTTATACATTTAGCATCCTCATGCAAACCAGGTTTCACACTGCAATTGTGAATAAGTGCAAGGTTTAAAGGTGATCCTACAAGGGAGTTTTTAAACAAATAGTGTTTAGAGACATTTTTAGAGCTAGAAAACCAAACCCACATGTCACAATCTTTTTCATTCATATTTGATGACTACTTTTCAAAGACCATCGGCTATTGATGTGTAGTTCATATTTTTAAATGTATGTCATGTTTCTTATTAATGGCTGCAAGAATAAGTTTCTTTCAACTTCTACATTACAGAAAGACCCAATGAACTTCTTGCAAATGAAAATATGACATGAACGAGCTGAAGTACACTAGAAGGACTTTCAAACCTGTAACATTTCTTTTTATTGTCTTCTGAAAAGGTACACTTGAAAGTTCTTCAGGGAATAAAATAAATTAAAAAATAAATAAAATGGAATAAAATAAAAATGCAACAAAAACCCCAAACAAAAAACAAAAGGAGTTTTCAATGTAAAGGGGATACAGATTGCAGGTTTAGTTACACAAATCTGGCCAATTTGCCTTGCATTTCTCTGGAAGTCAAAGCTCTCTTTTTCCCTGCTATCACCCTAGTGACATTTCAGTGCCCCTTGGCTGCCTCAGTGCTGTTGTTTGTAAAGCTGTGCTGTAAAGAGAATCAACACAATGACTGAAGTTAGAAGCAATTATCCAAGAAAAAAGAAGACAAAAAAGGCCAAAAGCAGTGCATCATGTAGCTGCATAGTGAGAGACAACTGGGTGATGAAGGATGTGTACTTAGGGAAACTGAAGGGAAAGAGAGACAGCAGGAGGGCAGAACAAGTGAACAGGAGATGAGCCATAGTGCATACAAAGAACAGATGCATCTTCCCTGGCTGCCTCTCTGTCTTTCCTCAGTATTTCCTTACTGGGTTTCATACTAGATATCCCTGCCCTACTGATGTTAGTCTTTTGAGGTAGTCAACTTGAAAGGAAAAGGCAAAAGCACAGCAATACTGGGATTCCCTCTCAGGTTACACAGAGATGAGGGAAGTAGAGCATTAGGAAGGAAAGTGAGGTCTTCACTTCAGCTGGCTAACTCAAGGTAGCGTGATGCAAGTCTGGTGTGCTCCCACAGATACTTGAAGTGCTTTTTCACTGCCTGTGGTTCCATACCTTCATAAGTTCCTACTTCCAGAAGGGTCCCACTTCGCTCCAACTCTAGAAACTCCTCCACAGTCAGAAAGTTATAGTCCACACCAGGCACTTCTCCTTCTCTTGGAGGGCGGGTTGTGCCTGAAAGATAAAATTAGCACCTTAATATAGTTGCTTTCATATCAAGAGTTAAAAGGGACAGTCAAAAATGATCATAAAGATACAACAATGTCTGTAAAATACAGCTCTGTGAGCCAGACAGAGCAGTGTCAAAAGAGTTCAGTTAGAACTTAGGAACCCATGCAAAAACAAGACAGGACAGCTCTTGAGCTGTTGATACCAGTTGTTTCCCCCAAATCCAATGTTTTTTACATTCTTAGAAAGGCTGCCTGGCAAAGAAATCTCCCATTTCACATGCAGGAGCACAGCTGGAAGAGGTTGATATCTGGGAATATGTCAGCAATTACCTTCCTGCTATTAGCACAATCTCTCATACTTGAGCTTCACTGAAATTGCAGACTGTATTCTCAGAGAAAGAAACTTCTTTCTAGTGTCCATTATTTCTGATACCACTTTATCTCACAAAACAGCCTTAAAATATTAAGAAGAAATAAGATCTTTTCTCCCTTATTTCTTCTTAATATTTTATCTCTATTTATGTACCCTGAGAGTTTTGATGCACCATTCACATATGCTCACTTAAGGAGAAAACCTGCAAACTCTTCTCACAGAAGTTCACCTCTAAGTTCATTTCAGTTCAAGAAATACCTTTTCTTTTGAGCAATAATTCACACTGAATCTCTCTCTAGCACTTGACCATTTAAATAGCATCTATGGGGAATAGGGCTCTGATCACCTCTACTCTGCCAGCTCTGAAACTCTTCTCCCTTCTGACCAATTTACAGCCCTCTGAAGCATAGTATAAGATGAGTCATTTCATGACTTTTTGCTAAGGTGGCTTGGGCCACCGCATTTTAGGTCACTGAGCACAGCTTAATTGATAAGGACCAATTTCTGTTCAATAGCCTTTATTTTCCATTACTCTGGGGATAGGAGATGGCTGGATTCTGTGCATCCAAGAATAAACAGAAATGACAGATTTACAGATGGTACAAGAAACTGAACTTTGGAAGAAACAGCAGTGTTAGAGAGTTGGAAGAGTCCATGTGCTGTGGCTGCAACCAATCTTCTGGTTTGGGAATAACTTTAGAGATGTAGAAACCATGCCTAACATTTAATGAAGCATGATCTCTCACTTCTGTGGGACTCCTCTGGCCCCGGGGCTGTGCCTTATCTGCGCATACAATTTATGGAACCCTTTATAAAAGACCTGAAGAAAGCATGAAGAAGTTGAACTTCT
The DNA here is from genome assembly GCA_028858755.1 of Ara ararauna. NCBI lineage: Eukaryota > Metazoa > Chordata > Aves > Psittaciformes > Psittacidae > Ara > Ara ararauna. The sequence continues at coordinate 5,090,796 of CM054385.1, forward strand.
GGAAACTAATTGGGAAGATTCCAGCTCTCAGAAGTTGAAAGAGCATTTACCATGCCTGCATCTGCAAATGTTTTCCTCAAGTGCCAGGGAAGCATAAAGTCTGCTTATGCCCTATTCATCTGAGAGACTGCTCAAGAGGTCAGTCGTGACAGCGTGACACCCTTGAAAGACTATCACTAGATTAATTTCCTTGACAAACATCCACTTTCTCTAACATCCTCCATTCCTTGATTCACAATAGAAACTCACTCTTCTTAAATTATTTACCATCAGCCTTCTATGGTCTATAAGCTCCTGTGCTTTTTCTACCATTCCTTCTCTTGGAATTGGATGAATGGGCAAAGGCAGGAGGAGGAAAGGCAAAAAAATGCGATGGAAATGGTCACGGGTATCTTCATCCTACTAGCAGAATTAATCATTACTAATTGAAAATATTAGATTTTTCAGTGTTTGTATTCTTGAATCTTTACAGTAAGATTGCAGCGACTTTTACTGAGTGGTTTGTAACAGAGGATGGATGTATTTCACAGATCTAGATCAAGGAAAGACTGGAACTGCACTGCATGCCCTTCTCTTCCCAAGTTCCTCTGTTTTCATCTAAAGGCAGGCAGCAAAGCCGGGCAGGCAATGCCCACACAGATCTCTCCCTGGCATGCAAGGAGTGTGTATGCACCCAAAAGGTGGGATGAAGGGTCACAGCATCTCCTCCCTGAGCACCAACACTGTTCAGGCAGTGAGAACCCTCACTGGAGCATTGTGACTGTAACCACTGAAAGGTTCCCCTAAACCAGACCCACATGAGAGGGAAGGAAGAAGAACAAAAAGCCTCAGCAATAAGTATATCCAGTGATGTGCTGTAGCTGTCCCATGCCTGAAGCACAATGGAAGTGAGAATGAGTCTCTGTAGTGCTCCTCATCCAATGAACAAACCAGTCCAAATGTCACTGCGAGCCATGCGGCACTCAAGCCAAATGACAAAGATCCGGACATACTTTTTCCCAGTAACTGACAAGACACATTCAGGAGACACAAAGATCGGGGAACTTCACGACTCATTTTACTTTATCTTTTAAAACCCTTTTTCTTTTCTTTATCATTCCACAGAGAATATTTATTAATATTTTTTTCCTTCTGAATTTTTATGGTGATGAAATTGCAGTCAGCAGTTTACTAGTGCTGGCTGCCTATTTGACATGACAATTATATCTCTGCCATAATTCCTCTGAGCCTTTTTAATGGATCTATTTGTTTCATCTCAGTGTTCTTAATTTCCTGAATATGTTCAAGTCGAAAAACCGCAGATGTGCTTGCTATCAGCGCGATTGCCTGCAACGCAGGCTGAAAGCATTAGAAACGCCAAGTCGCTGCATAAAAGAAAAACATTACATCACAGAGATAACATTTGTCACCTCGCGTGGGTCCTCAGCAACAAAACCAGACAGCAAATAGAGGGGAAAATGAAACCTACACTGGTTAGGATATCTTATCTGGGCAAAGGCGAAAAACCCAACAACTTTCCATGTTGCTGTCTAGAGCAAAGATTGCTTGCAGATGCTCGGGCTGTTATCCTGATTCACATCTGAGCAAGTGTTACTGAATGCGATTCAGAAAGGCAGGGGGAAGGGAAAACCCGCCTCCGTTTTTCTTGCAGCAGAATGACAGGCTGCCGGCTGGACACACGCCTGGCAGATGGCATTTCAAAGAGTTTTCATGAACCATCTGGGATGTGTACAATGATTACAAACCACACTTACAACAAAGCCAGAAGGGTTGCTTCACAAGGAGGGTGGGGGGGAGAGGGCGGCAGAAAGAAAGGGGGAAAGAAAAGAAAACCAAAAGGGGCATTAGCAAAACTCAATGACTTTTCCCAGGCTCAGGACACTACAAATGATCAGCATCTTCTTCCACCGGCAGCCCTTCCACAGCCTGAAAGAACTGCTCAACTACTGCACTGTATGTGTGTGCACAGCCCAACACCACTGCAGGCTGCTGATAAACTCCAAATTGTAATTAAGTCTCCCATCATTAATGTGACTTAATTATGTACAGAGCATGGTGTGTGTGTGTCCTCCCTTTAAACTGCATTTCAGCATCCTTACTGCAGGATGGTCATCACTAAAAGAGACGGCTACTACACATTTTATCAGAGCTAACGGCAGGTCAGACCACTGCTAATGGCAGAATTAACTGAGCATAGTGAGTGCTGTAGATGGCCCAAACAAGAGTTAAGATACTCCACTAGAAAAGGCAAGCCAATCATATTTCAATATGTTAACCTGCCTGCCACGTTTGCACTGAAATATTAAGTGGCATCAAATCTTATTGCCATTAGGTAGCAATTTAGCTAATTAATTTGAGCTATGTCGCACTGCGTGACTAGCTCTGAATCGCTAATGCTACAAGAAGGAACTGGATGAGAAACTGAGCAGTTACCAACTCCTTCTGCACATTTAATGGTTCATAAAATTTCACTCTTATTTGGCTAGAATGCCCCACAACATACAAAACTAGCTAGAGACATTAAATTGACAGAGTAATTGCTCAAATCTGCTGCAACCACAGCAGACTTGAGAAAATAAATAAAAACCCCCAAAGCTACTGGTTAGCATTGCAGGTTTCACCTTCTCTTGCGGTCTGAGGAGGTAATACAACATACAACATGGGTGGCTCCGATACCAGGTGTTGGTTTGGTTATTAAATCCAAGCTAGCTGCATCCCAATTTATTGATGCACCACTAACTCTTGGGCCACAGAAGAGGGATTTCATCATGGGCTGAACACCAAACTTGAGAAACTGCTTTTAGACACAGATAAATTTGCCCAAGCAGAGCCCAGTGTTGTACTTAAGTTAACTAAATTAAATCTTGTCATCCATGCCTACAATAACTGAGCTGTGCCTCATATGTACCGATGACTATCAACTAGCATTCTGAATAATTTAAGTGCCCATTTAAAAGACAAATAACTGCTGCTGTTGTGCTGCCTATCAACCACACTGACAATTACCCAACATGAGCCTCAATTATAGTTTGGACAGATTGTTAATATGTGATTCAGGGGCTGTTCAGCTCCTTATCAAACTACGAGGGTCTCATGTTAAGCTGTTAATAGCCACTGATGCCCTGCTGCTAAATTAATCAGAATCTTGCTTATTGTAATCTAAAAATAAGACTTCAAAGGGGTTGTAGTCACTTCAATTACTTTCTTGTTAAAACTATAACAGTTCTTGAGCAGTAATTCTGTTACCGTACACCAAAATAGCCCCTAGCAAGTCATTTAGAAGTTGACCTCTCCAGTGCAGAACACCTACATCTCCCAGTTTCAAAACAATGATTTCTACAAACTCCTTATCCAGTTCCACTGGCTGGCAGTGATAATCTAATGAGCCACCAAAATATAGCTGATCAAAAGCAAGTCATTTGCTTCTTATCTCTCAATGACCATCTCCATTTGACAACAAATGTGTGAGCTGTACACTCAAAGTAATGATATAGTTGCTACAAGCATATTTTATACAAACTCAAGGCACTGATGATTACTAACAGGGAACAGAAGTGTAGTAAATAAGGTTTTAATGTGAAGTGTGCAGAGATACTACTGACTCATGAAGCTGCACTGCCAAGCTGTTGTGGGGCTTTGCCAAGAGGCTGTTTGCAGGTGGCTTAGAAGTAAGGATGCTTTTCTTGTAATTGCTCTCAAAAACTGGTATTTCAGTCTTTGAGTCTTCATCCAGCAAGAGTCAGATTTTCATTCAGCAAGAAGAGTCTGCTCTTATCACCTACAATGAAAAAATCTTCCTCTACCAAGGAAGAAACATAGTAGAAAAACAGCCCCCTTCCTTCTACATTGTGTTTGGAGGTCACCTTCTTCCCTCATGTCACAGAATAATTTGCAGAGCCTGCTTTGGCTCTCCTGCATCTGTCACTTATGGCGCCAGATAACTGCAAGGCAGGGCAAACCTCACAGATCTGCTAAGGGCAAGCAGAGAAGGGAATAGACAGAGACAACCTGGTCTGTCTCCAGAAGAGGGAACCTGATTAGCAGCCAAGCTTAAGTCAGAGCTTATCTGCAGTGCAGTATTAGAAGCAGCCTTATCTACCTGAACAAAAAATAAAGTGAAACCTGTCTTTAAGAAAACATTGCACACAGAACTACTGCATCTCGTTGACTTCCAGGGTTATCCAAACTAAGGCTACAGTTTTTTTTCCAACAGCAGTAAAAGGAACTGTATTTGGACACTTACACACAGGTGTGATCCCACTTACCTATAGGAATAGGCAATTTATAGTTATAACTACATGAAAATAGGAAGGTTTCAGAGAGGTGTGGTCTGTCACAAACCAAATATGCTTAACTTATAAATACAATTTTCTCTTGAAGCTCGAAACTTGGGAAGCTTATTCTGGGATTTTCAATGTCTGCCCCTTCGCTAGCCAGTGACTTGATACCTATAAACCGCAAGAACGTGACAAGCATTCAGAGTGCGTCAGCAGCTGAGTAGAAATTCAGTCCAAAGGAGAATGTGGTCTGTCATGGGAAATTAATTTACAGCTCTGTTAATGATGCATGCACAGGAACAGATGCTGATAGACTCTTCCTGGCCACACAGATAACTACAGCTCTGAAAGCAACTTTCTGTCATGATGGTCAGCAAGAATGACTGATTAAACCCAGAAAACAGCTGACCAAGGCAAACCTGTCTTTCTACAGACACGTTTCAGAGGAATGCATTCTGTGGCTGTGGTCTAAAGTAATTTTCCTTCTACAGGGGGAGGTGGAAGGGATTTGTACAAAGAGCTCACTATCTCCTCACACCAGCCTTTTTAGCCACACTAAGGTCCCAAAGCTGGGTCCTCCAGGAGCAGCTTGTGAGGATCCCCTCTTGCTCAAAGGACTGTGCCAGCCACACACACAAGTAATGGCAGGTCAACCCTCAGTGCATGTGAAAGACACCCTCCCTCTTTCTGAAGCACCACATCCAATTGCATCTCCCTGTCTGTTTCCCTCAAAGAAGTACTGACTGTCTGGAGTCTCCCCGGGGAAATGATTCAGCCAAGCCACACTGCAACAGCTCAGATTTGTATACCCTCCAGGCACCAAGTTATTTTTGTCCCCTTTAAATCTATTTTGGGTATTTCTGTGGCCTTAACTGCCACTGAGTAAGAACACTGATAATCTTCAACACATTAATCCATACAGCCTTTTGAGGTAGAGAAAGTGAGTTTGTTTCCATTTTAGACCACAATATCAACCAGACCCAGGCTCTCCAAGGTTTTCAGGAGCCTAATTCTAGAGAAATCAATGGGATTTAGGAAACCCTACAGATCAGGATCAGGCCCAAAAAGATTATAAAGGACAAAAATAACTTGCTGCGGCATTGGGGCTTTACAGGCTTGCCTGTGTGTGTCACCAAACATTATGCCATGACTACATATAGCCAATTCAGCATGAGGCAGTTTGCTTTTGACTGCAATATCAATTTAAAGATACTGATAGTTACCTGATGACTAGAAGAAGTAAAGGTAAAAAAATCTGACACATTCCCCAAGAAAGCAACTTAAAAAGGACCTAAGGCCCAATGCCAACTATTCAGATTCAGCAGCACCTCCATGACCTGGGAAAGTAACTCTGATGGTACTACTGCAGTGTGGCAGCTGCTAATGCAGCTACAGCCTCTCCACGTGTCCTTCAGAGCAGTTATTTGCTTGCTTCTAAGGAAAAAAAGAGCATTCTGTCATCAAATAAAACATAAGAAATAAATGCTCTTGGGTTTGCAATAGCAGCAGCTCGCCTTCTGGATCCCTCTCTTTGAGTGACTGCTGTTACCTCACCAGACAACCTGCAGCCAAATCTCTCTCATTTCCCACAAGGTGGGACACCCACCAAGAAGATTAAACTTTATGAACTAATGAGTTTGCCGTTAATCTTGTGTTCATGGAGTCCAACAGCATGACATCCACTAATTTAAATGGTGAACTACTGATGAAAAAGCAAACTACGTACCTCCTTGGTGAGAAGACCTTAGCTGTAACGACACACAATCTTGTTCTAATATATGGATTAGTGTAATAAAGTGTAATTTTATAAATCAATAAAGCTGTAGTAATGAGATTGCACTGTAATGTTCTGCTTTTAAATACTGGCACAGAAGTGAATGAAAATTGCCATTTGTGTAAGTGTGTATGTGACTTATGGGAAGTTGAATTAGCTAAAAGTAAATTAGCATGGTGATTAGATACTTGCATTTATATTCAGTTTCTCTCATATATACATTTTTAGAAGTCTAGATAATGTTCAACGATGACACACACCTTTATTTCAAAAGGACCACTTTTCTTCTATGTAAAAATTGTCCTAGCTACATTCAGTAGAAATTCTTTTCCTCTTTGAAAAGGCTAAAGCTGAGGATGGTAAATGAAATACATACACTGGTTAATTACAGAGCACCCTTATTAGCTGGTTATTTTTAATCCCATAGAGCATTCATTCCAGATGATCTCAACCCAAGCCTAACCTGATTGCTGCAGTTCTTGCTCAGGGGCTGCCCCACATCAGTCATCTCAAGCCCTAGCACACAAAGGCACAGCAGAGCTCTATGCTGCATGCCCAGAACAGCTATGGAAAAGCACAGTGTGGATTAAGATGACTATTGCGTATGAATGTGCACACCCATATTAAATACCACAAGCCAAAGGTATTAAAATCTACTTTGAAATAAGTCATAGGAGATGTGGGATGTAGGGTCGCCCCCACACAAACAGCACTTTTAATCAAATATCTCATTGTCTTATTTGTACTTTCACATTTGTCCTGGGTTCAGCAGCAGCAGTCATTTTTCTCCTTGGTAGCTGGTGCAGTGCTGTGGTTTTGACTTTTGGCCTGGGAACAGCAATCATAACACCAGTGTTTTCAGTTACTGCTTAGAATATTTAGTCTGACCAAGGACTTTCTGAGTCTCCTGCTCTGCCAGGGAGGAGGGGAAGCCGGGAGGAAGCAGAGACAGGACACCTGACCCAAACTGACCAAAGAGGTATTCCATACCACAGAATGTCATGCCCAGGATGTAAAAACAGAGGGCAGAGACCCGGAAGGGGGGCTCGCTGCTGGGTCGGGCTTGGTATTGGGTGGTGAGCAGTTGTATTCTCTTTCCTTGTATTTCCCTTGTCATTATTATTATTGGTGGTAGCAGCAGTGGTTTGTGTTATACTTTAGTTACTGGACTGTTCTTATCTCAACCTGTGGGAGTTGCATTCTTTCGATTCTCCTCCCCATCCCTCTGGGAGCTGGGGGGAAGAAAGAGGGGGGAGTGAGTGAGTGAACTGAATGAGTTATAGTGGCTTAAAGCACGACAACATTATAGCAAGTAGTTTGGCCGAGCTACAACCCATCTTGTGTTATACCTGCTTTTTTCATGGCTACTTGCAAAGGTATCTGATTTTAGAAATTGCCAAAGAGAAGATGTAGCCCAGTCTGAGAGTTTTGTAAGTCAAGGGCTAGCATCAAAATCAACCTGTGAACTGGTCAGTGGAGGCACTCAGCCGCTGAGAAACAAAACACCCATCAGCTCCTTGTCATGCTTGGGTGAATGGCTGAGCTTAAGACAGTGTAGCATTAAAAATTGGTCTTCATGGGCTATTGGACCTTCATATGGCTTGGTACAAGTTCTGAGTAGGGCATTATTTGAGTAGAATAATAGAATAGGTAAAAACCAAACTGCATTTAGACTTTTTGCTTAATGTTGGAGACAGAAGACTGGAAGAAGAGGGCTGAGACAGCAGTCAGGACTGCGTATACTAGAAACTCTTGCAAGATGAATTTCCAAGTTACAGGGCAAAGCCAGACACAAAACCATCAAGTCAGATAAGCTGAGTTCACTGGCTTTCCCCAAAAACTTTAGGGTTTTGGGAACATTGCACACAGCCCACCTCACCCACCATGAAGTACTGGAGCAAGTTCCCAATTTGGTGGAAGAAGTGGACTCTTAAAGCAGAAATACAGTGAACAAGAACACAGTGACCAGCTATATATTGGATTCCTACAATAAAATACTGAAAACTTGTTTGGGCAACATATGTGACTATTATAACCAAAGAAAGAACAAAAAAACACATCAGAAACTACTGTTATCCATATATGTGTAAATCTCACAGTGAAGCAAGACCACTTGTTTGTTCCCCACAACAGCACTACTACACAAGCTGCCACAACTATTAGAAGGAAAAACTTACCTCTTTTCTTTAAAACCTGCATACCAAAAAATGTTAATCTCCCAAACCTAAGATACTGCAATTTTTATTTTACTTCAAGGGTTCAGATGTGTTCTATGATCAGATATTGTAATTAAGCTCATAACAAATGGAGTATCCAACTCAGACTGAACACCTGCGGCATTTCAGTCCAGGTTTATTCAAAGACAATGTTTGCTTTTGACAGCTACACACATATGTGCACATATATCCACGAAAAGGTATTCTGCGCTTTAAAGCCATAGTAATAAATAGGAGATTATTTGATGCCCAATAGCTCAGCTGCTTCAACAGACTGCTTACCTCCCTTGCTGTTTGCCTTTCGAGGCTGTTTGTACTGCTAAGTACAACACAATGTGGGTCATCCCTGGTTGGGTGTGATATAAAACTTTCTGTTGCCTTTAACTGCCCTTCTAGCAGACCTTTAATTTGCAGTTAAAAGTCTTAGTAAAACACCTCATCTAACAGCATGTGCCTAAAACTAGATTAGTTCATTAGTTTAATCTCTATAAAATTTTACCATAGAAAGAGTCACATAAAACACACACAATTTTCTGAGGCATTGCCCACAGTGTGTTTCACTGACCGACCCAGCCTACTGAAAAGAGAAACTCTGAGAGATTTTTTCCTTGTAAAAACCAAAACAACAGAACACCATTCCACAACACTTTACAGGACATCAATACAGCTATTTAAACCCGTGTTTTTCCCTGAACAGTGTACACAGGAGATACGGTCTCCACGGTATACTTTTTCCCCTAGCCTAAAGCTTCAAAATGCTATAAACCTAATGGACTTCCAGCTGTGATAACCTCATCACACTCTTGGAAAGCCATGAGTCTCCTGTGTCTCTTCAATTTCTAGCTCTGCCCGCTCATAAGCCCAGTTCAGATGGGTCTTGTTCCCTGACTAATCCTCTTGACCTTTGCTTAGCAGTTTTTCAGCTTCCTATTCGATACTGACCAATAAATGCAAATGCCTCAGCAATAGCAAGAAGTGTGCAGATTATAGAAACACGCAGTTATGTAGCCATATGGATTCACTTACTGCAAAACTCAAGGGAAGGACTAGAACAGACAGCAAATCTACCCAACAATATGAGCATTTAGGCACTCTTCCCTACAGATCCTGTCCCTTAATTTTACCTGTTCTTAACTGCTACCAATTTCTGTATTTTTTTCCAGTAGCTCTGTATGCACAGCATGCTTTAATCCTTCACGATTGCTATCACTTTAGCTGGTTGAAAACATTCTCCTGGTTTACTTTCTATAACGCTGTGATTAAGTAACTGCTCAGGATGCTGACAAATGCCAAACATTGAGAAGCTGATTACTGTTTGAGCTTCAGATTCACCCCTATTGATAACTGCAAGCATTAAAATGTAGAAGAAAACAAATATATTAATTTTCATTCCTTACTTACCTCACTAAAGCTATTACAATGTTTTATTATTTACAGTTCCTCTGCTGTAAATTTCATATCCACCAACTCTAATGCAGAAAAAGCTTATTAATCCTGGTAGTTTTGCAAGTGTAATAAAATACTAAAGAAAAGCTAAGTTACAATACATTTTCCTCACTTTTAATCAAAGCATTCCCTGGTACAATAAGCCTGCTGGTTAGGTAGCACGTAACTCTGCATCTTTGCAGGGCAAAGTTAACTGTCACACTATTGATAATGTGTACAGGCTTCTCCGCTTATTACTTTTTGAGTCATACACAAATAATAAAAACCTTGCCTCCCAATCTTGTCATCTCCTATGAATTTCACAGGATACACACCCACAGGGTGCTTTACTCAGCCTTTCTGAAGCCAAGCACCAACTCTATAAAATATTCCAGTGCTTAATCTGGGGGCAATGACATAGTGTTTGGTTTAAATGATCTTTGCTTCCTTTCATCTGATTACGTCTAGTTACATCTTGCCTCTGTTAAGTGTTCCTGTGTAGGTGTTTATAGCTCTGCATTCACACAAACAATCAGTCTGTTACATTACATACTCTGTCATTTTATCAGCTTCTTGCAGATCATTTTCTGCAAGTGCCTCAATTATAAATGCCATTTAAAATTCATTTGCTGGTTTACCAATGCCCTTCTGGTATTGTCTGGCCAACAGACAATACAAGATACCACATGGAGCCATAATGCTAGCAGCTCCTGCTTTCACTGTGTTGAGTAATTCCAGAGTATCTCCAGGTCCCCACTATCACTGGTTTGAATCCAACATAAATAAACAACACACAAAAACTATCCTCCTGCAACTGTCTGGCAGCCCAAGCAAAATGAGCTGCTCCTTGTCTCGCCTCCAATTCCTGGCAAAGAAAACAAAAACAACACCAGGTTTTATCTTGTACCTGTGTCGGCATCACATTGAGGATTAGGAAGTAATCCTCAACATCACAATTCCTCCTCAGCTTAGAGAGGGTTTGGTGGAGGACACTGTGATCTGTTGAGAAGTTTCTCCAGAAATCTGCTTTCTCATGCTACTAGATCATTACATGCCAGGAAACACACAATCAGATCTAGGCTGTAGAAAACCACTGAGATTAAAATCTATCAGAAGTATCTATATGGTATTTGGCTTAGAGGACAGTCAAGTGATCATCGGAGAGAAGGAGTGTTTTTCTCTGGGACAAGAATGTCATATAGCAGGGAATACCTTATTAAATAATAATAATAAAAGGTTTAAACCTAAACTCCAGCACTGATTTTCAAAGCTTGAAGCATTTATCCTTCAACAACTGTGCAGAATCCTCCAGATCAGTGATGTACGTGAAACCACTTCGCCGGACAGACGCTAGCACAGAACAGGTAATAACACTTACTGAAAATCCCCTGAGCAGTTCAAAGCACACAAGTATCCCAGTTGCTTCAAGACCAATTTCCATGCTTTGTGTTGAACGAGTGCTCAAGTTTTTGCAAGATAGCAGCCTAGAGGATAGCCTTTCTAGAGGAATAAAAGCCATTATCATTTTATTATATTTCCTCTCTGGCTGTTAAACCAAAATAGGCTACTTCCAGAATTGAAGGGGAAAATGCAATTGTTAATGCTTCCAAACACCCATTTGGCAGAAAGACAGGCTGAAGTTAAGACATTAAACTGAGTTGTGACAAAGTATTTTGCCTATGACATACAAAAGCCATCCTCTCCTCTTACTGTTGTAGCTCTTTCACCTACGAGAATTTTCTTGAGATAGGTCAATACTATAAACAAGTGTATTTCAAAATCACAGCTCCAAGACATTCTTCTAAATACATAAGAAGTCATTAGCACTCGTGTTTCCCTGGAGCCAGCTCCACCAGGTTGGAATTCCAAGACCTGAAGCTCTCAGAGAGATTCATCTCTCCTCCAACTCTATCAGCTCTTCCCAGCCCTCCATTAGAGGCCACACAACTGTTACTCAAGAGAGCTGAAGCTGATTTCCTGGATCATTTTACTCAATGGGAATCTCATTTATTATTGAAAATAACAGAAACTTGACCTTCCCTGGAGACTTTTACAGAAGTTCAGGCTGTAGGTGAATTCGTCCAACCTGCATAATGCAAGTCAATTCCTCCCCGGGTAAAGCAGCATTCAAAGTGAACAAGCCTGGCAGAATTGAACCTGTTGTTCATAATTAATGCAACCATTGATCAGCGAGAGCTTGAATTCAGAATCTTTTCTGCAAGATAAATGCACGAGGATGAACTTACACACTTTTAAAAAGTCTAAGACTGAGAAAGCTTCTTTGACTAATGAGAGTCTCTTGCTATCACAAACCTAAGCGGGTATTCTTCTATGGGGCGCACATCAACATCATTCATAGTAAACGGTGCCAGTTGTGACTCCTGCTTGTCACAGATCTAGATACAGAGTCTTTCAAGAGCAGTGTCTCTCAAAGATAAGTAAGCGATCTCCTGGTCTATTCCCCACTTTGTGTGTGAAAGCAATTCCCATTAGCACCAGTGGGAGTTACGCATGTGGCCATGAGAAAACACCAGTGAAATCTCAAGTGCTGAAAATATCTGCAGGCTCTTTGGCTTACGCTCCCAATCTTTTTAGAAACCATGACTATGGAGCTATCACAACGTGTGAATTTACAAATAATAATGAATTACTCCAGAACAGTATAGATACTAGTCCCCTAGTCACAATCTTTATCTAGCAACCTATTCTCAGTCACCCAGAACTTGCTATCCCTCTTCCCAGCCCTAATAGGAGCGCAAATAAATATAGGTTGCAAACAGGAAGTTTATTTTGTACACTCTGCATTACAGACAGAGGTCAGTAACTTCACAGACTGGCTGATGGGACACCTCTGCTTGATGACATCCTGTTTTTCCATACACTGTTCCCATGCAAAGGACTTGGGTGATACTTAAATATCTATGTAAAAACTAGGTTTTGCAAAGTTGCATATGTTATAGAACACTTACAGGTAGATTTTAAGAGAGTTCAACATCAAAACATGCGAGCTTGGAGGAAGGCTGCCTCTGCAGCAGCAGACATAACCCCAACCTAGCTATTTGCTTTGTCAATGCCAAAACACTGTAAAACTAGTCTGTCTTTGGGCTGGGAGAAAGCAGAAGATGAGGTTACTGCAAGAGAGAAAGTGGCCTCACTACAGGTACATTGGTAGCATCAGCAATCCAAGCATCCAGCACAGCTTTCCAAACCAGCTCATTCCTTCCCTTCCTTAAAATCAAGACCGACTCAAAAGAAAACGTAAAACCATCTTAAAAAAATAATTCTGTAATGTTCCATATAAACGGTTATTCTGATTTTTTTTTAATTTTCAGGGCAACACCTTTCCCACTCTCCACTACGAAAAAGGCAAGCTTGGAACTACATAGCTAGTCCACCAATAGCACCTACCACCATCGTTCACCACTATTAATGAAGAATCCTTTCTAGCAACTAATAGATCCTAACAGTCATTCTCTTTGAAACCATGAAGGACAGAAAACCAACTCTTGCTATCACATCTTTCAGGGGTGATGCCTCGGCACAGTCACTCTTGAGGTAGAGGAATGGACTAAATGACCTCTTTCAAGGTCTCCTCTTAAGCCTGCAAATCAAAAGAGCTGGCAACACTGTAATCATGTAGTAGAAATTTCAGAAGGCAAAACTGTTCTAAATTATGTCACAGTTGTAGTAAAGTGTGCAGGTAGAACAGCATTTTTTTTAGGGTATCCAATTCAACTCATTCATCTGTTTAGAACATGCCTCCTTTAAATGAGTTTTTACAAAGTGCACATCGACAACTGCAGTCACTCGAGGACAGAGCTCAGCAGCCAAGTATTTATGGATTTGTTAGGGCAGGTGCTACAGCTTGCCAAGGACAAGAGGTTGCACAACTGGATTATGAGCAACAGTCAAATTCAAACCCAACCAAGGACATTTACAAACCTGTGATCAACACGTACCAGTGTAGACAGCCACACATTCACCTCCACATGCAGGCTTAGATTCATGTTGCAGATGAAAGGCTGAGCAGTTTGTGAGATGAGTTTCCACACAGGCAAGCTTGATGCCACATGCTCAGCCAGCTCCCACTCGCTGCTCACCCCCAAAAGCCCCTTGCCCTCCTGGATAGACTTGCACATCACCACCTCCCACCGCTGGCTCATCCTCACAGCATCCCTTCGGCCAGCACAGCCTGGAGGACCTCATTAGTTGCATCTGGATTTAAACAATGCCAACTAATTTTAAATTATATACTGTATACCCATGGAAACAGCTGTGTGTGATGATCATGGTCCAGGCAGATAAAAGCTGGTAACAGATGACTGAAAGAACACGTTTAGAAACACAGATAGATGGAGGAACCAAAATGCCTGTACTCTTCAGCATTCTGCTTTGTGCAGGGTTGCAGTTTCCTGGCATCAGGAGACTACAATAGAAGAGTCTGGTGATTGGGGTTAGGAATTCCCCCCTCCCTCACAAACACAGAATTTGTGTCCCTCTCTTGGAGAGGGACAGGTGAGATCAGAAGGAAAAAACTCCTGCTTTTTGTATAACTCAAGTTATGCCAGATTTTCCCCCAAAACATACTAAAAGTTTTGCAGAGCATGTCAGTTGTTAAACCTCTGCTAAATTAGCTTTCTCCCTTTCTCAGCTCCTTCTAGCCTAGAGCAAAAGGCAACAGACAACCGCTGTGAGTTTCTCCTGGAAACTGAAATTGCACAGCTACAGGTATTTCTCGTAGAAAAGTATCCTTGGCCCACATGCAATGCATCCAAAAGAATCAATCTATCTTTCAGGTGCATAACTTGGACCTTAGGATAAAGCCTCAACCTTCTCATCAGCAGGGATAAGAACTTCAGGTGGGAACACCACTCCCACACTCATTGCAGCAGCACTGGACCATTATGCCACTTCTACTTACTTCTTTCACTAAGTATCAGTGGCTAGAGAAGATGCCAGTTCCTGCACCCTCATGCTCTTGTCAACACCAAAGCAAATGGAAGACTGAATCTGTCATATGGACTGCACTAATTTATCTGCATTAAGAAGCAGGTCTACTTAAACTTGTCAAGCCACCCACACATAAAGACGTTCTTAGTGATTAAATCCTGGTTATTTTTTCTCTTCTTAGAGAAGGGCAAAGTTGGTTACCTCCCTTTCTCAGAGCTAGTTTGGTTCACATGATAAGATTAAGGAGCAGAACACATCCAGGTCTGCATGATGGGTTCACACGTCAGTTAGTAAAGCATCAGAGAATAGCAGGGTTATGCTCATCACCTCTGGAAAAAAGGGGCTTTCATCACTCACCAAGAGCAGCCTAGGGCAAGCTTCTAGCCCATCTCCATCCCTCCCTTACTTTGCACACCTCCACATGTTCCGCATCCTGATTCTGTAAACGCTCAATTTGTGCAATACAAATAAGGCTATTTTACAAGGGTCACTTACTTCCTACAGCCCAAACTCAGAAGCAGAGTTTGTCATCAGACATAAGAGTGCTAAAGACCTGTCATCACTTTGTAGGCAACAAGTTTTACAAAGATCGACAGGCACAGCTTCCTGCCCTTGCCTCTCTCCTTGTGCATCTCCCAAAAGGAAAACAAATAGTACCCAACTACTTTGATAAAATTATACATCTCCACTGTTCATCATGTTTCACTTCTTGGCTTGGTGAAAATAAGCAAGACATGCATGATTGCATGAGTCTAGGTCCCCACAAACATACGAATAAGGACCAGTAGTGCAGAACAGGAATGCATTACCCCTTCAAAGCTCTGCTGACACATGGTTCCGGGCTTCATTATCACCTCTGGAGTTTACAGCACTGTATGCTATAATTAGAAGTGTGAGAAAACTCAGGCAGAGCATTGCAACTATCGCTGCTCACTCCGCTGGCATGAATATGATAACTTGCAGAACATGGAGCAGGACTCTTATCTGAGTTCTTAAACAGAGACCAAGTCTCATCCATTTCACCTGTTTGAAAAAGACGACATTGCATTTTTGAACACCATCAGGCTGGTTCACACTGCAAGGACCCAGGTTAATACCAGCCTCCTGCCTTTAATTCGTGGTCTTGCACATGGGGGTTGTGGGTAACAGGAGGAAGAGACTGCGCAGTGAGGAAAAGGCTTAAAAATGCTACTAAAAACTTAAAGAAAAAACAACCACGAAAAGCTGACCTCTGTAAAACAGACTCATATATGAAGTACCATTTTCATAAGTGATTAAATATATACAAAAGTTTATATGCAACTGTAATATTACATCGTTAAATATGTATACTCAAATGCTTCCTGAAGTAGAACAGCTCTGCAGGAGCCATTCTTTACCCTTAGCAAATACTTGTGACATTTGACATTCAGATGCTTAATGCTTTGGCAAAAATGCAGTCATAGAATGGCCCCAGTTAGCAACAAGCTTTCTAAACAGGAGATAAATGTTTATTGCTCCAAATCTGCAAACTGCTGCACACTCTCCAGCAAAGCTCAAGTTAAACAATGCATTTATACAACCAACATCCCAAGGAGGAATTTTTTGTTCTGTGTTTCTCTACCTGGTTAAAGGCTGATTTCACACATTTTATCTCTCACCACTGGAAAGACTATAAAGCTAAGTGAGTTTTTATATCCATATTTCAGGACATTTGAAGTATGGGGCTGTAATACGGATGCTGACATTACCCAGTTATGGTGGTGCAACCTCTCAACCATAATTATGTGCAGTTGGAGATAACAAGCACTGCCGATGCAGGAGGAACCTCTGATTGGGCTGGAAATCAGAGAAGTGCTGGATAATCTGTTTCCTGAGTGGCAACAGCAGGCCTAAAGGAGCAGAGCTGGTAAGAAAATAACAACAAAGTCCAATCATGAATCCTTAGAGACGCTCTTACTCCTTTCATTGTTCATGTGATTGCAAGTGATCCAAAGGACTCATTCAGGACTTGTGTTAAAAGGACATGTGAGTTACCTAGAGGAGCATGCGGCACAGATGGCAAGGAAAGGTTTGATTACTGAGACACTGGGCACCCAGTCGAGAGAGCACAGAACACTGATTTTCAAAAGACTGTGTCTCTTCTCAACTCCTTAAAAATCAAAAACCTTTAAGGTATCTCAAGCTCAGCATAAGAAGTGAAAAAAATCACAACACATTTGTGATACTACTTAAAAACTAAGTGAATAACCTGAAAAAATTGCCCTGAAATTGCTGATATTATATGGAAAAAAAGCCTAATAAAACTGCTTCAATCACTAATTTTTGTTTAAAGAGGGACAGGCTCTTTTCTTCCTTCCTTCTCTTTTTACTTTGCTTTGAGAGGTGGGGGAATGGAAGGAAGAGACAAGACTTTTGATGAAAACTGTTCATTAGGTTTAGCATTTTCCTGTAGCTCTTCTCTTACCAGATCTAATTTTTTAAATATTTACATACTAAATTTCCCATTTAATGATAATTTTCTCAAAAAAATGCTTGTTTGATTGATACAAAAAGTTCCAAATGCGACACTGTGATTGGCTCTAATTACTATTAATAAATGCATAATGAATGTTGATAAGATTAACAAACCATTCCAAAAATTTGTTACTAAATTCACTCTACAGCATAAACTGCAAATCAGCAGTAATGCCAGCAGGCTATTAATATTTCCAGATTAACAAAATGCAAGCAGATCATATGAGGATGAGCTTTAATTCTGCAAAACAAAATACCTGGGTAAATATTTAGCATAAAAGAAAAAAAAGTGTAAGTTAATATTTGTGTAGCACAGCATATTATAAAATAGATACAGGGGCTGTACAACATTTACCCTGAAGGAGTGAACGTGTTAAGACAGTGGAGCACAACATCCTTACCCCATAACATGAGATAGAAGAGGTAAGTGGCTCAGCGGTCCTCAATGCCAACAGCCCCATGTGAGCTTGCTGTGGTTACAGGAGCACAGTGGCTGGTGGTAGGTGAAGATACACAGAACAAGGTCCCTCCTGGTGTAACGGTCAGGCTCTGCTGAGTTAGGGATAAAACTTCCAGGGAGCTGGATTGATCAGACTGTCACAATACCTCTTTGAGCATCATCCTCACTCAGCGAGTCAACCCAGTCTCTCACTGCCATGTCACCAGTAGAGCAGGGAAAAGGGTGCTTCCTTTGGCTGCTGCCAGCAAGATGCCCCATGCACCCCACCAGCACAAGTTCTTCCCTCCCTGATGGCTAAGAATCTGTAGCAGCCCCGATTCCTGGGTATAAACCTGTCCCTGTCTCCTTCCCACCCTCTTCTCCAAAACTATCCCATTCCCTGGGGCACAACCATCCACCCGCCCAGCGACCTGGCATCACCTACTGCACCACAGGAGAGGTTAGGGAGGGAATGCACATTTTCTAATTGGCTTCCCATCTGTCTGATGCCCTAAGGCACTTCCAACTTCATGTGTATTTCTTTTTAAAGTTAGTGGAATTGAAATAAACCCACACTGTTCATCAATTTCCGGCTTATGCAATCAAACTCAACTGTGCATTCACAAATTCCTCCCTTCTCTGCAAGGAAATCTGACAATAGTGGGGGGAAAATGTAAGGGGGGAAGATAATCTCCTGTGACACTGTCTTGATTTCCCTGGCAAAATAAAATGTCTTCAGTTTATAATGGCCTAGTAATGAATTAAACCTTTGGAAATCCATAAAGGAACCTCAGTAATAAGATCTTTAAAAACTGCAGACACAGTGAAAGCAAAGAAAAAATAAAAGGAGCCTAAATATGCTTGAAATTAAGTGGAGACAAATCACTGAGACACAGAGATGGTGAGGCAAAGCAATAGGCACACCAGGGAGAGGGGAGAGAAACCATTCAGCAGTCTAAGTTCGCATATTCAGCATCTGCTTTCATCACATACTAAACAAAACAAAGTTACTGCAGCTACAGTTCTGTTCTCTTAGCAGAAAGACCTAACTGGAGCTTTAATATACACAAATAACAGAGTTTTAAAACCTTTTGTTTGAAGGCTGATACAGGCTCCCTGGTTAAATCAAAGTCTATTACTCCACTACTTGGGAGGTGCTGAGATCCAGGCATTTGCATGGCTTAAAATGGCTGCAGTGGTTCAAGGCTTCTGTAACTTACTGCACACAACACCACAGGAGAGGGGTCTCTTTCCTGGCTATACACTGTTTTAAATTTAACAAAGCCAACATAATTAGTCCCATGAGCACCCCTCCAGTAACAGCTTCAGCTCCCAGCACCAGCGAGCTGTATGCTACGCAGTAATTATGCTACCAAGCTGTCAAAGCCTCCTTATCTGCATGCAAATTAGTTCATATGCTATACATCTGCTATAATGACAGTATTAAAACAAGAATTTTATAATGAAGCCATCCTTTTTATAGCAACATAGCACAATTACTTTATTAACATATTGTACACCCATGTCTGTAACTGCTCCTAGTCAAATAGCCAGATTTTCCATTCCCCCATGCAGCAAGATCTTCTTCACTTCTTTCCCCATATCTGTAAATAAATACAAAGAATAAGAACAGGATTTCTAAACTATCTCTGCACGATACCATTCCTTCATTGTTCCTGCAGAAATACTGCACCAAATGCCATTAAGTGCGGCTAGGTGAATAAATATTCCCATAATGCTCCAAAAGGTTAGGAGATGAAACAATAATAATCAAATCAGCAGCTGTTTGCTCCCAACCTGGACATCAATCATCAGCTGCTGTCAACTAGAGACTGTCAGCACCACAGCTAAATGAATGGCAGCAGGAGGGGGACCGCATCTCCGCCACCACCCTCAACACAGGGACGCAAGAAGAGATGTCAAACCAAGAAGGAAGCGTGAGGCAAGTGAAACCTTCCCAAGCAAGGAGCGGACAATGTAGACCTGGTGCCTGGGAGGGATTCTGCCTGGGAAACGCATGCCGGTGGCAGCCCCACTACGGCAAGGGGCTTGAAGGCAGAGAGGGATGCGAAGGAGAGATTGCAAAGCTCAGCTGCTGCCCGCACCTCTGCCTCCGCCCCTCGCAGCGTCTGCGGCGTGTTGATGCTCCGGAGAAGCATCCTCGCCTCTCCAGAACACAGAGCTGTGCTGTGAACAGCACATCGGCATCAGCTCTTGGCCCCAGCTCTCTTCCAAACATTAGTGTTGGGGAAGTTTCCTGGACCAGGAGCTTTGTTCCAGTTTGGTTTTGGGAAGATCCTCAATTCTCTACAAAGGTTATGTATAGTAACTACCCTCAAAGAAATAAAATTCTTAGAGGAACTGAATAAATTTCATTGTGGGTATTTTATGAGTTCTTCTCCTTGTTACACTGTGTGCAACTGCTCCATTCTTTTACAGTTAAAAAAAGAAAACATGCAGAAAACTCTGATCAGCCCTAAACCTCCAACAGTTCTTTACACCTACTTCTCAATTTGGGTCTATTTTTAACTGTCCATCTTTATTACCACAAGCCACTTTGCTGTATACACCAGAAACTTGCACTCCAGCCTTCTTGCAAGGACATACCTGAACACAGCTAGCTACCTCTCCAGGGTAATAAGGAACGGTGATTTCTAATAATAAGGAATATCAATTCTAGGACCTTATTTCGCTTAGCTTGATACAGTTTATTTACACTTTTGACCAACTGATCACTTTTCAAAGTTTACTCGGGAATTAAGCAATTCTGCTTCATAAGCACCCTCCATGAGCAGGAACAAAGGCAAATGGAGGAAAAAAACCCAACAAAAACCCTTTTCCCCTTTTCATGTTGAATTTCCCCAAGCACCAGAAAGGTGTGGATCGGTCTCAGCCACAGTTTCAGCACTACTTTGTTCTTCATGCAAATCATCTCTTTCATCAATTATCTTCAAGCCATTTACAAACATGACTGGCATTTCAAAGCCAGGAGGAGATTGGTGAGAATTACCATGGACAGCACAAAGATCTTCAAATACTAAACAAATCCAAATCTTCTCTTAAAACCTACATTTACAGCTTCAGTAAAGCCCTGAGTACAGACACCACAATGCATAAAACAACAAACAAAAGAGGCAGCGAAAGGCACAGAGCAATGCTGCATTCTCCCCTGCAAGATCTTGTTTTATTTTTGTCAGCATAGCCTGTAGTTTGCTGGGTTTCTGTGAGATTAAATATTTGATCAGTTTATGAAAGGGATGATATTACGTGTTTGCCTGAGGACACAGGGCCACTGGATTTCATGACCCTGGACTTTATTCCAGCACTTGGTTCCCAGGAGAAAAGCACTAAATTACCCTTTTCCTCTGGGAGAAGGGAAAACAAAATCGGAATATATCATTGTCCTCCAGCAGCTATTAACAAGATCTGAAGCCTTTGACACCACCTCATGAAATAATGCAACACAAGCCATCTTATTAGCACTCAGCGTGCACCTAACCAAACAGACAGCAGCCAGGAGAGCAGCCAGTCATATCTGCTGGAAACATTACTGCTGCTCTGCCACTTGAATTTTTTTCATGCTGCTGCTTTTAAGGGTGAATTCTATTGCTCCTTAATGTCCCCCCTCCAAAAAAAAAGTTGTCTGCTGCTGGGCTTGGGTTATGTCCTGGAGGTAGCATCTACCTCATCTAGCTTTCAAGGCTGACAAGGTAGACGACTCAAACTGAACTCATTCTTCAGACTCCCTTTGCTCTCAGTGGTGAGCCACAAACACACTCATCCAGAGCACTGCTCAGGCCAACAGTCACATTGTCATGAGATGAATTCTAGGAGCATCAATTTCTCCTCATTGGCCTTAAACAGCTTCTAGAATGGAACTCAGACATAGATATCTGCAGCCAGGTGAGATGACTGCTACCGCAGGAGCATAACCAACCCAGTGTCACCAGCCCAGCTTCCTCAATGGCACTGAATTTTGGTGACAACCCCTCCTTGATGCTCTTATCACCATAAGCCTCTCTGTACTTACCTGACAGCCTCAGCTTCTTCATTCTACCCCAAGGATTGCCCATCCACCCTCCTCTCCCTCTTCTATCTCTTCTCCCACGCCTCTGCACTCTCCTTCAACATAACATTTCTGTTGCATTATTAAAGAGGAAATTCTGCCATCAGCACAGTAATCTGCTAGAAGATAAACCCACATGGAACTCACCTGCAAGGTGTGCTGTTTTTGGTGGGACTGCTCATGTAGGTCAAGTTTTATTTAAAAGAACCTCAGCAATATAATTTGGAATGAAAAAGTTCTCCTCTGGGTAGCATCTGTGTTCATTAAGAAGCCTCTTTTGAATTCTGAATTCGGAATTTACTCACTCTTGTTTTTAAAGGAAAATCATGTAAGCATACACAATTCTTGTTCCCTGATTTCAGCAAACCAACTCTATGCTTGGAGTTCACACGTTTTAAGTGATATTCATGAAAAAGGAAATTATTCTTTCACACCTAAAAAAAAAGTCAAATTTAAGAGTGTAAAAACATGCAAAGCATTCAAGAATCACCCTAGATCACTTCTTGATCCTGTTACAATTCTGGCCCCCCAGTTCATTGAGATAAGCATCATAAAGTCTCCTCTTAGATGCAAATCTTCCTAAAGCCCGTTCTACTCTGGCAGCCAATCCTTGAAGAATTTCACAGTTTTCCATGCAGCTTTGACATTTTCTCTCCCTCATGGTAGCAATATTGGCCCAGCTGGGAAATTGTGGTAGCACAACCAGACTGCAGAAATACTGCAGAACCACCTGAAATGTTGAAATACTAAAGTGACCTTGTTTTTAATGTATTATAATATACTCAGTTTGTACATGACCCACATTAAATCTTAGGATTTGGACTTTTTCCCTCTTTTTTTTCCCTCTTTTTGGTTAAACAATTATGATTTCCGTTGCTCCTGAGCAGAGTTTAATCATTGCGCTATTCTAATTTTGTAATTAAAACCCTACAGAACCAACCCCAAACTGGGAGTACAGTGGCTGCACTCCACAACGGAGAGATCTGACAAGGGATAAAGCAATTTATTTACTCCTTCCTTCATCTTAAAATCAAATACTTCACTAAAGATCATCAGCAACGTACTCAATTTGCAGACACAAACAACCTTGGCAGTGTCCTCTGCAGAGCAGAACAGATGCCTAGTTGATGGGCCCCTTGTCCCAGTAGAGACAGTTACAGCTTTCTCCACTGTAAATGTGGTGGGTTTCTGCTTTTCATGCACTCCTGCTTTATGCCTAGCTTGCAAGAGAACCCTATACAAAAATACTGCCACCAACATCGCAAAGACTGTTAACCTGAAAAATTGCTCTGTTCTGGCATTTGTTCTAAGTGTATTTAAATTCCAGCAAGTATTTACATTGCAAGCGAGCTTTGTTGCTTTTAAAAATTAAAGGAAATAACAAAATGTGAGCTTTTCTGAGATTTTAAAGTGCTTAGATCCAGCTACCACCATTTAGCATCAACCATAGCCCAGCTGTATTGAGGCACCTCAATGCAGAGTCCCCCTTAGACCAGCTACTCTATTGCAAGCATGGTGAAACAAATGAGGAAAACTCACTTCACCTTACCTTTGCACTGGGCTGAATGCATTCAAATGATCACTTTCTGCATCTCACCTGACTGCTTCGAACTGCAACATCTTCTTGACAAAGACTTTACATTTTAAAGCAGAAAGAGGAAAATAAAGAGTGTATCGTCTTCCTCTGGCACGCTGGGGAATCACCAGCCTACAACCTTTATGTGGGGTCTCTGAAATCTTAGTTCTTGAAGTGCTTTCCCAGGCTGATGTTTACAAGTATGTGTAGGGAAAGTAAAAGTAGTGTCATTCTTAAAAGATCAAAAAACTGTGACTTTAAAAACTGTTTTGGGTCCCTGATTTCCAAACTCCCTTTATCTGCTGCGGTGTGTGCGTAACGCTTTGTACTGTTGGCAAAATAAGCAACGCTGAGAAGGGGAATTTTGAAGGGCTTCTAACATCCCATCTCTAACCACCCCAAATGGGTAATCCTCACACTGTTTTCCTTTTAATCTTGCTGGAGAAGAAAGGTAGCTTGCATCTAGCAGCATTTCACAAAAAGCCATATGGCTCAGGATGCAAGCAGAGCAAAGTGACTGCTCTTTTTCCCACACCTAAATGAGACTTTACTAGGTACATGAGACACAAAGTCTGTCTGCAACCTTGCCTCCAAATAAGACCACATTTTAGGAATTACACTGCAAATGAGATTTATATTCAGTATCTCAAATGGTGCAATGTCAGCCAGAAGATAACAGGAAAGGCACAGACTTAAATCCACTTTCAGGATCCCACTTCCAAGGTCTTCAGGAAGTTGGACTACTTAGTAGAAATCCGAGAGGTAAAAGCAACAGTCCTGCTATTGTTTATTACTTCATGTGAAGGGATTAATACAGCAGTTTATTGCCTCAGTTTCACAAAAGAACTATGCGCCAACTCTTCCGGCTGAGGGAAAAGCACCACATTGCTTTGCAATTAAAAACAACATGGAAGAGTGCCAAGGGTAAAAGGTGGGGAAAATCCTAATCTCCCTCAAGCAGAAGCAATGAAAAAGCAGAGCTACAGCACAAAATCTCTTTCTACCTTTGCTTCTGCTGCTTCTGTGTTCATAGACAGTTGCAGCCAGCTTACTGGGAGTCCATGAGATGCTGAGAAAACCAACCTGGAATCTATGAACTTCTCTTTCCAAACCAGAGGGACCATTAAACAGCGGTTAATACAAGGCCTTACTAAGCAAACAAATGCTTTTCTCTCTTATATATTGCTATTTCATGTTCCACTGACAACTTATCCCATCTGTCTGCCCATAGCAGTGTTTTCTCCATCCTCACACTATTCTCTTCTGCTTACAATAAAACACTGATACACAGTTGTGCTGAGAAGCCATCAGTACTACACATTCCTTTCCCAGTCTTCTTCCTCTACAACACTCTAAAACCAGAAGACAGTGACTCACTTGTTGGGGCACCAGGACCACCAAATACTGTCCAAGCAGTTGCTTCACAGAGTTCCTTCCTTTCTACATCAAGTTTTCATAACTTACTGTGAGTAATCTTGCACATTGACTTCATGCTGAGTGTCTACAGCACCCAGAGCAGCTCTGAGCCATGACTAAGGTGCCCTTCCTGAGCTTCTTCACACTATACCAAGAACAAAAAACAATGAGAGATTTAAATCTGCTGTCTGGTGTACACAAGCTGTCTTCTTTAGCCTTAAGTTTAAGCCATACTAAACCCAAAATGAATGGCACTCATCAGCTGTTACAAATAATCCTTATCCACTACAGCCGGTCTGGAGATACACTGGACATTCTCAGCAGTGGTCTATTGAAGCCCTCTGCAGATTTTCCTTCTTCTACAGTGGTGCAGAGAAGAATTAGAAAGACTGGTTTAACAAAAATACATGCACTATACTGGAACATATTTTTGCATTGATATAGAAACTCAGCAGGAAATAATAAAACACTAAAAGGAAAAAAGAGAGCTTTTAAGTGTGATAGCTTTCAAGTCTGATTGCCTAGTTCTTCCACAAGTCCAAATGGGGGCTCTCATAGGGTAGGTAAAAATTTCCATGCTTCAGTAACATCTAGCTCTTGTTTTTCAAGCTCTCTAGGAAACCTTTTTAAACACCCAGCATCTTTGCATCTAGAAAAGCTGTGCTTCGTGCAAGGTAAATCCACTCCCATCCTGTCCTCAGCTCTGGGAGGCTGAATTTTGTAGGAGGAGGATTTTCCAGCTATCTGTGTGCCATTAAAAATATGTCATGTAAGAGATTAATTTTCGCGTAAAAGAATGCAGGAAAGAAGAATTTGGTTTTGCCAGAGACCATTTTTTTTGTTTTCCTTTCCTTCAAAGTCCATCTGAGATGCTGATTTCAAATATATATGATAAATGTATCTCAGTTACCATGACCACATACTTGCTATACAATTCACACCCCAACACATATTTTATACCACAAAAGCATATTTCACACAGAAAGACCACTCCTCCTCTGAAGTCTAGGATTAATTTATATAGTGAACCTTTAAAATCCCTTTTTTACATGCTAATTCCTGTTAATAAAGAGACATGGCAGGCACATTTTTCAGCTTGGTACATGCTGCAGTGCTTCTGCCAAAAAGAATGCATCAGTACCCCCAGTGAAAAAAGTCATTTAGGAGCAGTGTGGCTGCTTCCTTCTAATCTGGAGTCAATATGGAAGCAACCTGTGGATCATGCATAATTCACTATTCATGTGCCCCTGTAAAGATGAAGACTAGGAAGAAAATAAAAGGATTTTATGACAAATGTGTAGCAAAGCCAATTGCAGAGAAGAGCTTTGGAAGCCATCTCAAAGGCTGCCCAAAGGTGCTCACCTCCCACTGTACCCAGCTGCTCCTGAAATTCAGCAGCAGTCAGGCACTGCGGCAGAAACCTTGGCATCTTGTCCTCTGCTCTTACTTCTTCCACATATGTTCTCTTCAAAAGGCGTTTTAAGACCAAAGGACAAGCCAAAAACCTGGGGGGACTTTTGATCATTCCCAGCATGGAAGGTCTTATGTGGCATTCCAGTTTCTGCAATAGCAGCAAACACAGCAGTGGCATTGCCATTGTATCTCTGCTATAACTAAAGAAAGCTATGATCAGAATTCAAATGAGAGAATACATAGGCTGGGTTTTCTTTCATGTTTTTGCTTTCTTCTGACCTCTCTTCTTGAGGCTTAAAGTAAGCCCTCCTTGAAGCAATCTTGTACAAGATACAACTCTATTCTAAAAACTTTATTGTATGTCATAACTTTGTATATTAAAGTTGCTAAAACTCTGGAAAAGTTTTAAAAGAAACTGGTGCTGTTGTTGATCAAGGCTGTAACCTACACTCACTAGATAATAATTTATGGACTACAAAAACTACTCTATCCTCCATGCTTCTCTATTATTCCCAACACACGGTCTTCACAGTTAGATTAACATAAAACCCAAGGAACATCGGAAAGCTATAAATGTTCACAACAAATCAACCACTTCCCCTTCATTAGGTTTTGTGCAGTTCATATTATTTCCTTTCTTGAGAAAAGCACGACTAGTTACTGTCTGCCTTCAGAAACTAAACGATCAGTAACATTTCCACAGGGATCATCTGAAATGGATTTCTAATAATGTACAGGTTAAAAGTTTTTCTTGTTCTCCCCTTTCTCCATCCAGCATTTAAACTTTACAGTCCCAATGACACTATGAAAGACACATGTGCTTAATAACAAAACTTGTAAAGAACTACGCCTTAAAACGTATAACTGCGCATTTAAACACAGAACAGACGTGAACTTGGGCAGTCATTTAATGCAGGGGAACAGGCTGTTAATTCCTCCAGCAGCCAGCCTCAGCACAGGAATAACTGACGCACCAGATAAAGGCTCTTATCCTGGGCTGGCTGTATGTAGCACTTCATCAGTACACTTAAAGGCACTTTACTAAAGCAGGGATGTATTGCTATCCTTATTTTACAGAAAAGGAAAAGCTTCCCAAGGTTACAAAAGAAGGTCAGAAACACGTATCTATGACCACCACCTATGTACCTTAATTCCCATGCTTTGCCCATTAAGTCACACTCTGAGCTCCACAGGTTGAACTTTAATGTAAACGTTTAACTCATTTCTCAACAAACCTATAAGCATTCATAGTATTTTATCTTCTCAGCTGGATTCAATCAGGCCATCCTCTGCTGTGTTCAAGTATACAACACTAATGGCCCATTTTTCTAGCTCCGGAAATGCAGATAGTGGTGGTGCTACTTTTGCTTAAGCTTTGGAAGAAATACAGATGGTCCTGATGGATCTCACTTAAATGGGAAGATCAAGAAATATTTCCAGTCTTGACAATAAAAACACAGGTAATGCTTAGCAAATCTCCAGGTGGAGATGACAAGAACCATATTCCTGAGTTAATACATTGACACCAGTTTAAATCCACCCTTCTCTTGGAGGCATAGCACCTGTAACGAAGGTGACACCCAGAAGATGTCATCCTATCTGGACCATAACTCCCCCCCGTACCTCCATGCACCACAAAACATGGTTTGCAAGTCATGTTACCCTCCATCACATTGATTTTGGCCAGACTAGCTGCAGTTGGCAGCCCCTTGTGACCTCCAAAGGCAAAGGGAAACTTCAGAACATTTCTAATTAGAAGAGTCCAGCTGAAATGTTCTTTTTAGTGACTGTTTTCTTTGGTCTCCCCTGGCAGCCAGAGGCATGCTTACCTTTATTGCCTTCCCTGCTTCTTTAGCAGGACATCATCCCGGCAGAACAAGCTCAGCCCAGACTCAGGAAGGCTCCACAGTTTTGCAGCTGCCTGTCTGCTCGGCTTTCCCTCCTCTGCCTCAGTTTGCTGTCTTGTTTTATATGGCAAAGACTAAAGACTTCATTTTTACAAAGTGCTCGAACAGGCTATTTGATATAAGCCCCATTTTTCAGAGATGTCAAACACCTCGGCTTCCGCGGAGCGCAAATGCATCATTGCTGCTGAGTGCTGGGGAAGCAGGACTCCACAAGGTCCCAAAGCGGGAATAGAGTCAGGCTGTCCCATGGTACAAGGCTGCTGGCAAGCAACACACACTGCTTGTCCCATCAGCTTTCACTGCATTTCAGGGAAGTAGGCTAAAACCCAGCAATATCATGTTTTAGACGAGGCAACTCAAGCTGATGCAGTCAGTGCCTTGCTAGAAGTGACAGACTGAGTGAAAACGTCGAGATGTTCGTAAAAGACTACAGTCCAAAGATAACTGCAGCCTTTATTTACAACCCTCCATTTCACAGCTCTGTCACTGAGGTCAGCCTCAAAACTTAACACAATTATCACTTGGAGGTCTGTATTTTCTACGGTTTTTATTTTGAAATACAGCAGAGAAACAAATGAAATGAATAAGCAACAGCTTTCATGGAGAAGGCAACTGAGAACATTGTGCTAGACATTGCTGCCCAGACTGTCTTGCCTGGTTCAGTTGTGACAATGTGGAAACAAAAATATAACTGCATTCCACACAAACTCACATCTCCGCATGCAAAAACTCATGCTGACACCACCATGGCACTCAGAGGAAGTGCCTGAAATGTTAGCGTTCACCAGGAATAATTCCAGATATAATGGAGCTACTGTTCCCATTCCCAGTCAGGAGAAGCGCATGGCCCACAGACACCTATGCTGAAAGGGCTGCACTAACAAAAGCAGATCCAGCACATAAAGATTTAGAGCGTTGTAATGGGAAGTAGTGGGGAAATAGAACACACTGGGCTCTCCAGAGATCCGTTTCTATTTTCATGGCTATTTTTTGCAAGCCAAGAGACTACAGAAAGGTGTTTAGCCTACCACACCCAAGCAGCACCTAAGGTTTACATTGCTTACTGAAGTCAGAGAGAATTGTCTCACCCATTTTTACAGCCTGCGAACAACTCCTCAACTCTAAAAATACCTGAGTAACTGCCATGGCAGGTAACCAAACACTAATATTTTCTCCTATACAAAATCGCTTCTGACATACTCCTCTTTGTCTGAGAGCCAGAACACTGCTTCAAAAGCAAAATTGCTATGTCTTGACAAAACAGGAGAATGAAAGCAAACACCTTGTGCGATCACCCTCATTTGATGGGGGACTAGGAGAGGTGGAACAACTCCCCAGCACACACAAGGAATTTCAAGTCGACAACCATGCTTTGGAGAAAGTTGGGCAAGAGCAGAAGGTCAGAATTCGGTTGCAAGAGAAAACTGGTTCACAATTTTGATTACAAGCTGCTGTTAAGATGCCATAATACACTTTTGAAGCAGCTCATTACCAATTTATTAAAACATTAGGGCTTTTTTGAGACTATTGGAGATTATTGTTTAAACTGTTATTTAAAAATGTAGTGATTCACAGCATGGATAACTTATTCTTATGTCAATACAGATACACATGTGGGGTGTGTGTGTATAGCTGTATTACAAAAACCCAATGATTCTGCATGCAAAGTAAATGTGTTCTTTCACATGTGAAGCATGAACTAGATAAGATCATTTCCAAGTAATGAACCATTACTTACCAGAGCACTAAGTGGTATTTCTAAATAAACATAAATATTACCCTGACACTTGGATACCTTATATAGCAATAAACACAGCCATTAATAAAGACAAGTAGGCATGTCTCCATGCTCCAGGACATGCCAGACCACCACCTTTCTGAAAGGGTCGGGTGGCTTAAGAGAGAGGTAACAACCTCATTAAAGCCTTTAGTCTGTCTGGAGATGTTCTCATTTGTTCAGCCTGAGAGATGGCTCACTTTTTTTCCCAAGGATTAACAAACACAAGAGGAGCAGAGCTTCCTTGTCCAAGTTATTATTTTCAATGACAAAAACAAATGCTAATTAGAATACAAACCAAGAGCAGTCCTGATGAAGTGGAAATGTTTTTCTCCCCTACCAATCAACAACTGAACCACAAAGACTGGATACACATACAGTAGGTCTCATTTAATTGACTGATATAGTAGAAACCTTTGAGAGAAAGCGGTCAGTTTGAACTTTGGGCACAGCAATGAGCTCTCAAGTTCCCTCTTAGAACAGGCCACAGCAGTGCTGCATGACTTAATTTAGTTTCATTTTATAACTACAAGCCCGTTCTTTACTATTTTTCACCAGCTTAAATACCACTTTTTCAAAGCAATGCTAACAAAAAAGAAAGATATGAAACCAATTCTAATGAACTCATGCAAATATAAGCCTGCTGAAATGAAACCACAGACCTAAGCAGAATACTGCATCGAACACATTTGTATGTTTTATGCAAAGCTCATCTAAATTTGAGTAATTGGACCTCATTTGGCAATCTGCACAATCAGTTTGCAAACTTCAAGCACTGAATTTTAAGTATAAGCCTGGAAAATCATTAACGTTTATTTATCACAGTGGCCCCAATCCAGCACAGTACTAAAACCTGAGTTCAAGTGTTTTGAATGAGGTCTTAGTGTTTGCGCAGCATCCAAGACAGTATATCAGGAGCTCTAATTACAGAGAAAAGTCACCAATATGTTCAGATCACACCATTTTAATCTCAAATCAATCTCTAACCAAATCTCAAGTCTCTGAAGCTTAAGCCTGGGAGCCTTCCTCCTCTTTGTCTTTATTTCTCACACCTGAAAAACGTTCCCTAGATCATAACCATTACTCTATCTCTCTTCATTTCCACCCTTTCCTCCTCTCCAAGAGTCCCTGTTGCCTGCTGTTTCCCACCTCCTGCAGATGTTAGCCTGGTCCTTTTCCTTTCTGGACACATCCGGTCTCCACTGAGCAGTGCAGGAACTGGATGTGCTTTCCATGCTCCAGAGCCTGGTGAGGCACCAAATCAGTTTATTAAAGGGCAGTTCTCCCATGCTCTTCCCCAGCATGTGTTTTGGCTGCAAGGAGAGTTATTTTCCATTTATGTCTCATCTTTCTTCAACAAAAACGGCAATGGATCTTGAACTTACAAAACCATTCTTACTCCAGGTATCTTAAACCCCTTTGCAGTAGAGACGACTGTTTCCCATTCAACTCTACTCATTGCTTTTTTTTTTTGTTGTTTCCTAAAAGCATCTCCTTTAAGAGAAGGTGAAGCACATTTCTCAAGGTGAAAACTGCCACTCCGAATTCAAATCAAAGTTGGAACCCGTTTCAATGGGAAGCTTCACAGCATCCTAGCAACTTACTCGAATACAGGAGGGTAAGCAGCCTGCACTCAGCTCCATACAACCAGACCTCCACCAGAGTTTAAACATGGTTGCATGTCAGGAAAACCATTTCAAATCATAGGCATAGCCAAGATTTATTAAGGCAGAACTGCGCTAGATCACATGCAAGTTCAGTTTCTTTCTATGTATCCTCAGGAAATGTGTTAATTGCTCACAGCTCTAACTTAGATTTTCAATACATCCGCAAGACACACCACCACATACACTAGTTGGGGGAAGGGGAAAATCAGATTCTTTCCAGTGTAGAATCTAGGGATATTTGGCACATTTCAGCAACATGGCTTTACCCCTTCTTAAGCTTCCTTCTACGATCCACCATTCATTGCTGGCTGGTACTCCACCGGATCCTGAGTACCCACCAATCACCAAGGTGGTGGGATGCAGCTTGCTCACAGACTTGGCCACAAAGCTCAACTGCCCTCCAGACTCCTCATGCAGTCTTTTGCACCCGGACAGGCTACTACATGAAGGACAGTAAAAATGCTGTGTGGTGATAACCAAACACTGCAGCCCAGCATCTCGAACCTCAATGAGTCCTGCCTCCTCTTACGATATCTCCAATCACTGCCTTATACACTGTATCATAAACTGCTGTTACAAATTAGATTTCATAATTTGGTAGGTCATCTTAAGAACCATGACTTGAAGCAATGTGATTTAGGCAAGAATTCAGAGGAGCATTTCCCCACATCAGGACTGCTTTGCAAAGGACTTGTGTTGCTCCTGCGACTTGCACAATATAGCCACTTATAGGTACCTCCTTTCTCTTTCACCACTATTATGACACCGCTGTAGCGAGCTCCAGCTGTAGGCACACAAGCCATACACAGCAGCATCCCACAGACCTAAGTATCTCTTTATATGAAATAAACTATCCAGCTGAAACATACTGCAGGTTCAGGACACGCTGCTTTTTCAAACAGGAACTAGCATACCCTCAGTAGATAGCTGAATGAGAAACTACCAGCTGCTCTGACAACACCAAATCTGAGAAACAGTGTGTACCTACTACACTTCTTTCTTTCCCTTCTACACTTCTATCTTTCCCTGTGACTGCATGGTAAGCAAAGTTCCTACATCTTGACGACTCATTCACCCCTGTCATCTTGTAGAGAATGAGCTGTGGTGGTATTAAATTGGTCTGAAATGGGAAATGTCATCAGAACTGAAGTCTCAAAATGCACCTGAGCAACACTGCTCTTTTCACTGCTGAGAAAAGAGAAATGGGAAGAACTAACAGGGTTTAAAGGAAAAATAAATTGCTAAAAGATAACTGGGAAAAACCACTTCAAGTCACAATCCAAGGGAACTGAGTTTCACCAGCTGGCATAGGCTTCAACTGAATATGCTGTACTCCCTTCAGTACTCCGTGTAGGCTTCTGCTTATCAAGCTCCAAAGTTGGATCATTAAACCTGATCCAAAATGCTGAGAGACTCTTCCTGTCACCAAGGGCTTAGTCAGGTGCCTTTATTAATCACAACTAACAAATATTCTAATGCTGGGACCTTTGGGAAGGGGTGGAGTGGGGCCATGTGCCTTGTTTCATATGAGGGGATGACAACTCAGATCTGCAGTGCCTGATTAATATTTCATGATTGCGATCCACTGGGTATGCGGTGTAATTCTGGTGCCTTGTTTCACTCTACGCTGACTGCATCTCCAATGTTACCTGCCACAGCTTCGTGGAACAACAACAAAAAGAGGTTTCATTCCCGCAGGACAGCACTGGCTGACCTCTCTCGTTGCTCCATGTAATTCACAGGGAGCAATCATTAAACAGGAACTGAAAGCGCTTTTCAACTTTTAAAGGGAAAAAAATGGCACCACAGATTTACATATAGATAGCATTTCAGAGAAGAAGGATGTCAATTCCTCCTGCCTTGCTTTATTTACCAAGTCATCCTAACAGAGTGGCCAGAAGACAAGCCAGCAACAGGGCACTGCTGAACACACATCTCTGCGTCTACACCAACAATTCAGCACGCTAGCATGCAAATAACATTACAAAATTGTGTGACTGATGAAAAAAGACAACAAAAGCAAAATGCATAACTTTGAGCACGACTCTGCAATAGAGGTACATCCTCAGGGATGTCAGTAGGACTTAGCAGAGGTCCCTAATCTAACTTTAGAGTGAAAAGAGGACAGTAACTTAAAATTTGACAGTCATCGAAGACAGGCACAGTGCGGGTCTGTCGCACATGTAGGCAATCACTGCATTCCAGTTCCCATACCAACACTGGCATACAGCAGACCTACTGCCTTCAGGGATTGCAATAGTAAAGACGGCTGCTCTGAATCAACATCATCTTAACATATCTCAGAAAGCTTTTTGGTTTCGTTGCAATGTATGGATGGTGTGGGTCTTAATTCCCCCCTTCTTCTCTCCCCCCCCCCCATGTTATTCAGTCATTTATAGCATATTACTCAAAAACTCCATTCTCTCTTAGGAATACGAGTGATGCCTGTAATGAACTCTGTCTTAAGAAGGTATGTGTCAGTGGAAGACTGGGATATTTCTAGATCTCCAGTCTCTTTATGCAGCTTAATGCTAATGAAAGGAAACCATTTTTTGCACACAGTGAAAGGGAACAGATGGTGTCACAGTTCTGCTGTGGAATTTAAGCAGACTGACAACTTATACAGCAGATCATACGATGGGTGAAACTCTTTTTAGGCAGTAGCATGGAGGGTTTATTTGTTTTTTATTTACTTATTACTATGAAATACCTTGAAAAGCTTTTTCTTTCCTTTTTGCAATGAAACCTAAGAAAACGGTATGACGTTCTCACCATCCTATGAAACCTCAGAAGAACATGAAGACCAGTCCTTTATATACACTGTGAAGGCACAGCTGTAAACCAGCACCTCATATTGCAAACTGCGGCCTTCCAATCATGTACCTATCCAGACACCAGTCATTGCCGAGCAAACCAATGAGGGCTTAAAAGGGACATTGTTGAGCTGAAAACCACTCCTCTGTCTGAAATCTGGTCCCTAGTTCTAATTATGCCTTCAAGGCAGATGAGGTCTTCCTTCTTTTTTAATAACTTTATATTTTACATGCTGGTTGGCAATAGTCTGTGTACAATTCACCCCACTGTTTCCTTTCTAGGTTCACCTGCTTTCATCCTGGAGAAAAACAAAGGTTTTAAAAGAAAAGGCAGACAAGAAATCATAGCTGGAAAATTACCCAGAAATAAGGAATTTTAAAGGGTCTTTCTAGCCAATAGGTTTGCTGCTGCTGTTTACTAAATTGTTACTTGAATTTTTCTGGCCCTAGTGACAACCGAGTCAGACAGGTTTGCATGTGCTGATCTTCCCAGATGCATCTGCATCCCAACAAAGCACCCCCCTCTGGTGAGACAGCCCATATGCAACTTGAAGTTTCACAATTTTTACTGTTTTCATTCCTTCAGATTTATCTTCTTTCAGCTTATTTGAACTGCCTGTATAAGCATTTTATAGCACATACCACTAAAAGCAACAGATGACATGCTCATCCACTCTGTAATTCACATTGACAATAGCCAATCTCTGCTCAGCCCATATCCCACAAGAAAAGGGATTAATCTGGCAGCAACATCCTGGGAGAACAACAAAGCTCAGGCTGCTGGGGTGGGGTTCAGAGCCCTCCAGGAACAGGCGGGACCCATGCCACTGTCTGAAACTTTGGGAAGCATTTGCATGATTACAATCCCATTTTTGCACAGGGGTGGATGATATGTGTCCAGAGCTACCCAGCTGCAAGCCTCATGACAGTTTTTACAGTAAGATAGAAGAAATCAGCTCTTAGACGCATCTATAAACTCAAATAGTCCTATTGGCACATTGAAATATGCTCAATTCTGACTGTGGGGGACAACAGCAATCAGCCCGTAAGATACTGCAGGGCCAAATTCATATATTCGGTTGAGTTTGCACAGATGAGGGGCTTCAGATCCAGGGGAAGCACCACTGTACTAAGTGCTCTGCTCTCCAGCGGATGAGGCATGCTCAAGGTATTGTGCTCCCCTAGGTTTCTAAAACAGCAAAGTCTAAAACTAGGGTCTAATATTAAAGAGAAGCTCCATCCTCCAATGCAGGCAAGGATCAGCTTAAACCTCCCCATTTAGGCAGGATATCTGTCTATCTATACGTATATGTGCGGATAAATAAGCACTTTCTCAAGCAAAAGGAGAAGCCAGGGCTCTTTCAGAGACCTAGCACCTCCAGTAACAGAGACCACAGGAACCATTAATCCCAAACAGCAAACCAAAAGCGGCAATACTTACAGGAATAATAGTTTAAAGACACACAGGGAATAGCAGCACTTTAAGTGTGGAAAAGTGGCAAAATATTCACAGTGAGTGAATTCTAAACTCACTCGAAGGAGTTCACAAGATAGAACCTGCTGATTAACCCATCTTGCAGGGATGGACAACAGCACCTTCCAATGTTTCCTTCCAGGACTAGTGAAACACTCAGGTTTTAAAGGTATTTACAGGGCATTTCTTAATCGTGTCAAGTAAAATCACTACTGTGCTCCAAAGCACCCAGGCTCTTGCTGCAGAAACTCCACAGCTATTACACAGCAAGCGTGAAGAAGCAGAAAGAGAAGAGATTGTCAGTAAATAGGGTTAATCCCTGCAGGTAATACCCTTTCCGTTAAATTGTGCAACATTTTCCAGTCTGCAGATTCTCAATCCCATTTAACATCTCTCTCACACTGCAAGCAGACACATCTGAGCTCCCACTCTCCCTCCCATCCCACCACCCCCCCAAATTCTGCAAGGCTGTTTTTGCAGGCAGCAGCCAGTTAAACTAAAGGCTGCTGGTACTACCCCGGGAAGCTGTAGGGGGGTGGGTGAGCCGCACAAAAGAGCTCAACACAAAAGGCCATCCTTTTCATCCTTTTTGATTCTTCATTTTCTCCAGCTGAGCCATAGCTTTATTTAATCAACACGTTAAAAAATAGATGCAAATGTGGGAGGGGGCAGGGGGAAAATATGGGACAACATCTATTTTAACACAATCAAATCTGGTGGGTGAAGAGATGTGGGGAGCCTGCAGCTCTCAGCATCTTCCTGCTTCCAGACGAGCCCTTTAGCCTGCTGTTTCCCCAAAAATCCATGCTGCATGCTACAGATATATTCCCATTATTTCCCCCCCCAGCCGCCCCCAGGAGAAGATGTAAAGGACCTGACACCAAAAGGACAGCGAACATCTTTGCTGTTCCCAGCAAGACCCACACAGCACACATAATCATATAAAAAACATGGCTGGCTGGTGCACCGACAGATGCAAACGAGAAATACCAGACTGAGCCTTATTTAGATCACAGCAAAATTAAATGGGGAGGAGAAGGGGGAGGAAGGGAAATAATTGTGCTGTGTAACATGGCTGCACAATTTTCAAAGCCTCACGACTGCCAGCTTGCAGGGAGCAGTGAAAATGTGTGCCTGTTCCAAAGGGAGCTGTTCTGCTACCCTTGCAGCACAGCCCCGTTCATTCAGCTCTCCATCCCGCAAGGCAGGCACGCTGGCCAGCGAGCACGAAAGGCAGGGAAGAACTAAAACAGTTTTACCTGATCAATGTAACTTCACGGGAGCCGGAGGAAGGGATTCCAGGAGAAAGGCAGCAAGGAGGAAAATCAAAATCTGCTTGGATCCTTCTGGCAGTCCACAGCCTCATCTACATGCATCTGAGCAAGCCCTCACCAGCAGCTGCTTCTTTTATCGAGCCCACAGGCACAGCAAATTAGTCCGGTTAGACAGTTCACTCAATGTGGGCTATTCACAGCATGGCTGTTGTGCGAGCCCGGCTTCTCCTGTCCCCCTGTCCCCGGGTAGGCACCCGCCCACCTCCACATGGCCCTGGATAAACATGGGCTCACAGCACCCACGGATCAAACCACATGATCCCGGACATCACCAGCACGGGCATACGCTGCTGGACCCCCTCGCTTCACCCCAGCAAGGCAATGAGATCTGAGGGAAAAGGCAAAGCCTGAGAATGGGTTTACTTTAAAGGGAAAAGCCTCCTCCCCCCCCCTTTTTTTATTTTTCCCCCCCACTAAAAAGGGAAATAATAAATTAAAATCCAAACACAAAGATCTGAAGATGGGTAATATCCTCCAAATCAACTTAGTTCTGAAAATGAAGTGTCACTCTGAAATTAAGTGTCACTCAGGCTTCTAATAAGCACAAAGCATCAGGCAGAGACCACGGATGAAGCCTGATACAGCCCCACAGAGAGATGCTGACCACAGCCAGTGCATCCTTGGTCTGTATAAAGCCATGAATTTTCAATTTTGTTGTCTTATTAAAGAAGATGTGACAAGCCCCTTTATTCCTCCTCCTTTCCCCACCATGAACCATCTTAAAATACGCATATAGATATAGACACACACACACAGAAATAAAGCTCTAACGAGGTGGCAGTCAGCACTCACAGTCTGCCATCCTTGGGAGGAGAGAGCAAACCTGGTGGACATAGCACACGAGAAGCATATGCCTCTTACATACACTCATGAGTGGGATTCACTGGATTAAACACAAAGAAAACATTTATAAAAGCCATTCTATCTGCCTACCATTGCGCAAAGGAGAGAAGCGCTCAGCCCTTCCCTCTCCTCCCTGCTCCCCAGTCTATCTTCAGGAATAACAGTACCCTTTTTCCTCTTCCCCCACCCCCGCCAACATAGGAAGCAAATATGTATAGGAAGGGACGCTATAAATACACAGACACACATATATATCCTATAAACACAGTTTCCATTGGTTATCTAAACTTTCCCTTCACAAAGTAGCACAGTTAATTGGAAGAGTTCTCCAAACAATCTGGCTGATGGCTGACAGCTGCCTACTGCATGTCAGCATTTGCTCTCAACTAAGAGTTAGTGTAAGCTATTCGCATATACCAAAGGGAAACACTGATAAGGTATTTGATGCTTAAATAAAAGCAGCTTTACCCAAAAAAAGGGTTAATAGATACATACTGTGGGATAAGATCAGCCAGCTGTGTAGCTGGCTTAAAACCCTGGCTCCTGGAGCCATTGCACACAAAACACATGCAAAACTCCATGAAACCTTCTTCCTACTCTAAAAAGGGAAGGGAGCTCAGTGTTTTTATGGCACTGAAAAGTTTGAACTTACTCCCGAAATTCCTCAGAGGCTTAAGAAAAGAGAGAAGAGAATAAAAGGTAGAGGGAGTAAAAAGTAATAAAGAAACAAACCTCATCCTATGCCATTCTCAGCTTCATACTGTTGTAAGGCTGATGATACCCAGAACAAATAAAGCTTTAATCAGGACCACTGTCTAAATGTGACTGTAGGCAGTAAGAAACATCTCAAAAAAGGTAAGACTGCAGTATGGAAAGCTCTTGGAATGGTTTAAAAACTCATTTTAAACTTGGGGAAGGAAATGAAGCACAAAAACATGAACTGAAGGGGCAGGGAGGGAGCAGGGCCTCCATCAATCCTGAAAGGTAAAGCTGTTCCTCTCCCTGCCGGCAATTTCCAGTCTCAGCAATAAACTGATATCTTTAATTTGCTCCTGTCTGAGTGGGGAGGTTTGGCACTACCCATTTGCTCATCTCTGCTCACTCATTACCTCTCCTGCCTGAAAGGTGAGAGGAAGCAGGAGGCAGGATTGAGGTCACTTCAGGATTGCATTACAGAGTATTTATTAAGCTCAGCGCATTGCTGTCCCTCATCCCACATTGGAACTATGATCCATGATCCAGGGTAAGGGCAGTCTATACCGCATATGCAAGCAAGCAGCTGGGGTAGTGGGCAGTACACAGCCTGGGGTAGAGCTTTAGTCCTGAGGATAGGACAGGAACTCTTTCCCTTTCGCTTTGATCAGCAAATACAAGCACAATCAACATGACTGCAGGGAGGTGAAGGATGCTGCACCCTCAGTGCCTCTCCTGTTGATCAGCTCACCAGGGTGAGGATCCTCACCTTCCCTACCTTTTGAGCAAGACCCACTGCTCAGTATCTCGAACTCCAGACGCACAGGGCACAGGGAAAAAGCTAGTGAAAATTCAGGCAGGAACCAAACACTGAGTATGCACAATGCAAAGATATGCAGGCCAGGTGTGATACCCACAGGGTAAAGTACAGTTAGCCAAAGACCTATTTTTCAGGCTTAATTAGATTTTAGCCTTCATAAAAGGCCAAAATGCTCTCCCATTTTAGTCAACAGGAGTTTTTCACTGTCCTTGATGTCAATAGGACATGGGGCATTAGGGAAAAAAGGGTCCAATTCATCACCTTGAATAGGTGAAAATGGAAGCTCATTCTTTACTGTCCTGTCTAAAAAACAGCTTAGAGCATTGCTAGGATTTAACTTAATATTTCTTTAAAATAATTTGAGGATAAAGTGATTAATAAGTAATTTTTTTTCCCTGAGAATTTGATCACTTAAAGGAACTATAAAATCCCTCAAGATCTTTCTCTCCAGGGATTTCAGAAGCCCTGATGCTCAGCATTCCTGAAGCACCCCCTCAGAGCAGCGATGGCTGCAGTGCTACCCTGGTGCAGATAACCCATGTGCCTCTGCATTCACAGCCTCCTGTAGAAATGCTAATACTCACCAGGTAGTCCTGGAGTTGGCCAAGACCCTGTAGAAAGGAAAGAAGGGAGGAGAAAGATAGAAGCAACCATAAAGCAGCCTGAAAACATGACTTCAGGGAGAAAAACAGTCGGAGCCCATATCTACAAGATAATGTGTTGCAGAAGGAGGAAAAAAACACCCTCACCCTTTGAAGCTGGCTGACAGCACAACGGGTTGGTTCCAAACTTCTCTCAGACTCTTAATTCAACACTTTACTGTATTTACGTGTTTCAGGCAGGACAGGAGAGGAAGGAAGAAGGTAAAAGCCTGATCAATGTAGTGCAAACAAACATCTCAAAGAGAGGAAGATCTCAGTTCATTGTGTCATCTGTAAATTGGTCCTTCACATCTGTACTCTTGCTAAACAAGGAATACAAATGCGTGTCCTTGGAGAGCATATCTGGCTTTTTTCAGGATACTACACGAAGGTGCCTGAATGAGGCATGATTCTGAAAAGCAATATTCACCATCATCTGGAAACCGTAATCGACTACGTGCATTGTTATCCACTGCTTTTTTTCTTCAGATTCATTGACTTTAGCAACAGATCATTTAATCTGCACTGAATAAATCAGGCCTAAAACTTCAATGAGTTCTTCTGGTACTGAGCCCAGGCAGATAAGGTTGCAGAACTACAATCAGACTGAAAAAAAACCCAAACCAAACCAACAAAAAGCCCAAATCCACAATGTTTTGATATTCCTTCTTGCTTTTACCCGGGATGGCTGGAAACACGTATTAAAGTGACCATCTCTGAACAGCAATATTTTCACTGATAAATGGAAGTGAACTGAATATAGATCTTGAAAATGTCTAGTTCTGAGAAAGTCCAACATGGAAATTTTCCTTGGACTCTTGGTGCACTTGCACATTTCAGTGGGATGTTTTTGTTTGTTTTGCAAGAAGAGAAGCATGAAAATTCTTAAAGTGCTACGAAATCAAAACTTCTCATTTTTAAACTTCTCCATGGATTTGTATAATAAAAATGATCTTTAAAAGGGATCCCCCATACCATACAGTATGACAGTGAAGCAGATTCTAGTTGATATATAGTAAATAACACTTTTAATAATTACAAAACAGCAAGAAGACAAACTTCCTTCCAAATAAAGCTTTCTATTAAAGGAAACAGTACTTGCTGTACTGAATCAGGGAAGTGTTTTACCCAAGTGGTCAATAACTAATATTTTACCAGTGCACAACCCACAAGCAAATTATGAGATGCTGTATTTACCTACACCTGAAAAATCCCTTTCTCACCCTTAGGAGACACACAGCCCCCAGAGCACCACACAGAGAGTACTTAGTTCTGATTTTTATAGATGTAAGTAGAATGAGTGATGCTAAAAGGATCTTTTACAGTTTCATCACAGTGTTTATCGCTGTATCCCAGCCTCGCTCAGGCTGCAGAGATGCTCTGCAAAGTATCATTTCAGGTTTACTTCCCTGCCATGGAGTGCCTCTCTTTCTCGCATTAGGAATAAGCAAAAAAAGGACTGATCATTTTTCCAGTGCTTAATAGATTCTGGCATAACCTGGCCTCTGCTATAAACAAATAGCCTCAGCACATGAAACCCCTGAAGACTGATTAAAAGTAAGCCTGATTTCATCTGCACTGGTTGCATGCAGCCATTAATATTGTTAACACACAACCTTTTGTTCTGCATAGCTGGAGGGCAGCTCACATTGCACCCAGCTGAGGCACCTCTGAAGGTATGTTCACTGCCAGTGACATGTCTGATTATGGTAATGGTGTTTAATGTTTCTTTAACATAAGGAAAACTGACACAAGTAATATAGAAATTGATACTTGCAGGTAAAGTAATGCCATTAAGTTCAGGGGTGGAAGTGGATTTGCTGTCAGTGCAGCCACACAGATTTTACACAAGCACAAGGGATGAAAAGATCTGGGCTGAGATGGCCACAGGTGAGGAGGGACTATAAGCAACTGGGTTTTCCTTTGGAAGAGCTGAGTCATAAGCACAACAATGCTGGTTTTGGATGGGAGATGGAAACACTGGAAATGTTCAAGTAGAGTACGAGAGCAAAGGGGGACCAAGCCAAGATACCATTCTCTTGGGTCCTCAAGAGCACAGGGGAATTCCTACAAATACCTGTGGCCAGACAGAGGTTTGTACTTCCCTGTGCCTTACATCATTTTCCTAGCATTGATTCAGTGTTCTAGAATTGGAAAATGATGTCTGGCTTTATGGTCTGGCAGGACATGGGTACATGCACACCATCCACACTAACAGCCCAGTGCTTGGCTGCTCCCTGCCGAGGGAGCTGTACAGATTTACCGTAGTTGTAATTCTGGTCCTTCCTATTTCTTTACAGGCCTAAGAAAAGGATCATTTTAAATCAAAATTAGGTGATGCAAACTCTAGGGAAAACCCTGCAGGCAAAATGATCAGGATAAATTCTAACTTTTCAATTTTGCAGGAAAAATTGTAAGTCTGACATTTTCAGAAAGACGTGAGCTGACAAAAAATAGGAGGAATACAAAACTGCCTCCCCTCCTCCCCATCTTCATGTCTTCTTTAAAGATAAACAAAAGAATAAACCAAACATTTTAGAAAGTGACAACCACAGCCACAACTCATTTCATTACACACTAGAAGCTCCCCCTTCCACGGACCCATGGAATGCCGCCTTCCTCATATCTGCTTCTCCAGGCTCTAGCTGTTAATGTGAGCCAGGCTCAGACACACAGCCGACTGACATCAAAAGATCT
Source organism: Ara ararauna (assembly GCA_028858755.1). Classification (NCBI taxonomy): domain Eukaryota; kingdom Metazoa; phylum Chordata; class Aves; order Psittaciformes; family Psittacidae; genus Ara; species Ara ararauna. The sequence continues at coordinate 5,133,510 of CM054385.1, forward strand.
ACTTTATGCAATTTACATCATTTTCAACTGTTTCATTGTAATGACCACTGCAAAGCTGTGCTGTAGACTTAAACCTAAACCCCAAGCAATTCAGATCACAGCTTCCAGTCTGCCACGGTGAGCTATCCATTCGGACCAGCTCTAAAATGTCATTAATTTTAAACTAGCATGATGCTTCTCCTAAGTAATAAAGGACATTTGGCAGCAATCTACTCTGCACAGAGCTCAGTCAACAACAACAACAACGATAATAATAAAAGCTTGCAAGCCAGGTGATTGAGATGCCACATACTCTGTCCTTTTGGACCTACGTGATTGCAAAGCACCACGAGCCTGGCTCATTCCTGCAAGGTGAGACCATTCTCCTTCCATAAACGCTGTACTGTTCAACACCACGTCAGCTTCCCCAGCCAGGGAGAATATCTCCTTCCTGGTGGGATTTTAAGATCCTTCACACATGAGCAGGAATACTTTCTTAAGCAAAGATGAATCAGGGAGCTAGTTTGCCTTCCCATCTCCCTCACTACCCCACTCCTCAGCTCCTCGTTTCTAACTGATGTCTACAACTTAATACCTTGCTCATAAGGTCCACATAAAGGCAATGATTTCCAGTGCACATTGCCTCGGTACAACACAACTAGACTTTTTACATGTCACTGCCAACAACTAAGCTTTGCTAATGTGTGAACTACGTACCAAATGACACGTGCCATGAGACACGTCCCATCAGCAGCTCAGAGGCACGATGTGTCCTGCTCCTTTGTGACACAGAGCCAGCCTCAAACATCAGCCCCACTGCTAATAACCCTCTCCTAGCTGGGGATTTGGGTTCCTCCCTGCACCCATGTCACCCAACCCATCTGGCCATCATACACTGCAGTTCAGCATGCTTGAACTGCTCAGGAGCTGAAAACTGCTCAGAACGCAGAGGCTGACCACCTGTGTTACTGCAGACTGACTGATGACGCACCTGCAACCGGTTCTTTTAATTCTGTCTTAAAATAGTATGCTGGGGCAGGAGCTGTTCTTACTAATTGAAACACAGGAGAGATGAGGCTGAGGATTAGAAACTACAGTCTAATTTTTATTACCTAGGAACATGCAATACACATTTATTCTTTCTTTTATTATTTCAACCTAAAGGCAATTCTCTTCAGTTTGCTACCAAACATCAAATAACTCATTCTTTTTGTTTACACTCTGGTGAAATAACAAGTCATAGCAAGCCCTTAAGTACAGCATGGACTCTTTGGAATTCAATACACTTTATACAAGAATCAAACAGCAACCTTCCTACTTATTAAAAAAGACAAGTGGAAGGGGTCTCGGATGAAGGAAGGTTATATTCCTAAAGCCAAGAAGCTAAGCAAGGACAGCACTGAGATTTGGACCAGTGGCTTCTGAGCTGTGAACCATAATACTTTGGTCATGCTCTCCAGGCCAGTGACCCCAGGAGCTGAGGGGAATGCACAAGTGCAATGTGGATAGGAGGCATGCATGCACGCCCAGATGTTTCAATACAGGGTGAATCAGCTGCAAATCTCCCCCTGCACCTAGAAATCCTCTGAGTACAAATGCATCCCAGCTTCACTGCAGAAAACTGCAGTTAGACCAGCCCCTTACACGCCTTCCATTAAACTGTATCCAAAGAGAGAAGTGAATTGATTTTGAATTTTATTTAAGTTAATCAAATAGGTGTGCACTTTTCAAGAAAATCATTTCCCTAACAGACACCAAACACACCCCCCCAGAAAGCCCACAAACCACAGCACTTCATATCAGCAGCTGTGCCCAAAACAGTTATTAGAAGTGAGAACAAGAGAAGGCTGGTAGCTGCTATGGGTGTCCAGCCAGATTACATCACCAGCAAGTGTCCCAAGAAAGCCTGGGGACAATACCATCAGGCATTTGTAACACAAGATTGGTTCAAATAAACGTGAAGTTTCAAAAGATGCAAAAGAGGACGATTTCTGGTACCAAAGCCAAGCTCTTCCCATTACCTCATTTTCAAAGCAAAAGCATGTCTATGTGTCCTGGTTTTAGCAGTTGCAGTCATTTTTCTCTTTCTTAGTAGCTGGTGCAGCGCTGTGTTTTTGACTTTCGGCCTGGGAACAGCACTCATAACACCAGTGTTTTCAGTTGCTGCTCAGTAATGTTTAGTCTGACCAAGGACTTTCTGAGCCTCATGCTCTGCCAGGGAAGAGGGGAAGCCGGGAGGAAGCAGAGACAGCACACCTGACCCAAACTGACCAAAGAGGTATTCCATACCACAGCACATTATGCCCAGGGTGTAAAAACTGGGGGCAGGGACCCAGAAGAGTTAGATCATGGCTGGGTCGGGCTGGGTATCGGTCAGCAGGTGATGAGCGATTGTATTCTCTTCCCTTGTTATTTCCCTTATAATTATTATTATTGGTAGTAGCAGCAGTGTTTTGTGTTATACCTTAGAGTTACTGGACTGCTCTTATCTGAACCCGTGGAGTTACATTCTTTCGATTCTCCTCCCCATCCCTCTGGGAATGGAGGGGGGGAGGAAAAGAGGGGGAGCTAACGAACTGTGTGGCTTATTTAACGGCTGGGCTTAAACCACGACACTATGCCTTTTGTCTCTCCTCTGGTGCAGTTGTAGCTCTGCAGCCAGTTGCATGTACCTGCAAGGAAACGAGTAGAGAGTAGTGAGAGCCTGCAGTAGGACTTGTTTTATAGCCAAACTACAGACCAGGTCTGCTTTCTGGAAGATGCTGTACTAACAAAGAATAATGAGACTGGCTCTCGCTCCAAGGCACCTACAGTTAAGTAATAACGATTCTTCACCCATGACCCATCCTGATATGCTGTTGTCACTCATTCAAGTCAGGAAAACATGTATCTGATGCATCCAATAACTCACCCAACCATTGTGAATTACAAGGCAAAGCTTGTCTTGCTGAGAATGGACCAGCAGATTGCCAAAGGCTTCTCAGCAGAGGGAAAAGAGCTCACACTTCTGAAAAATAAACCTCCTGCTACTTTTCCAATGTGAGTAAATTAGGTCAGATCTATGCTCATTGTATAGTATTTTGTGTCAGATTTATAAGCACAGAGCATTTACATTTAGAAACCAAACTCTAACAAACCTTGACTAACAGCCTGAACACCGGAGATACAGCAATGAACCTAGAGAAGTTCACACAACATTTTAAATCCAAATGCTGTGGTCTTTTAATGCATGATAACTGGGAAGTAAAATATATATCAAAGCATGAAACTAGTAAGGCCTTGCATCTTAACTGAGAAAAAGCAACACAGTGACATCAACTACATAAATCCACCCAAACACAGAAAAAATAGTATTTAGAATTTTAAGTGTTATCAGTGCAAATGGAGGTGAATTATTTATCTCAGCATGATTTTTAAGCTGACTCAACATCCTCTTATAACTATGTGCCTGCTTAAAATTGAAATGTCTTCATGCTTGAGAGGAAAGCCAGATGAAGCACAGTGTGAGCCCCTCTGCGTGTGATAACTCTGGTGTGGCAGCTCTGTCCCTAGCCCTGGGATTGCACATCACCTTTCTCTGCCTCATTTTCCTTTCCAGACAGACACCACTTTATGGACTTCATTTGGTATTGAGCTCAGTTCAAAAACCACAACTTATTGGTGGAAAGCACCAGCACAGTTTATTATTCATTTTTTCCTTCTTCCTCCAAGTATCCCATTGCTAATTACAAGGCAAAAAGATATGTTTTCACAACTGTAAAGGCAACAATCTCACAGCTTATCAGAGCGAAGAAGAAACTACACACAACCAACCCCCAGGAGAGAACCTGTAAGCAGGATGGGCTGTCCCATTCCCATCTGTGAGAGCATCCCAAAGGGCAGCCCAGCCTGACCTCACTCTAAAACTAATCGTACCAGTTTCGGACACCTTGGGCGTGCTGGTACCCAGCTATTAGTCCATGAACCCTCATTCCCATAGGTTTACCGACAACCTCAGACTTAGTTAACTGCATCTTTTTGAAATATGGAAATGTGTGGGAAGAAGCAGTGAGAACTTTTAGAAATTGCAGTACTTTGATCCTAATTAACAGAGTTGACTGAAAGCAAAATGTGTAGAGCTAATTTTCACAATATTTTTCCACAATCCCTAGACAGAACCTTTTTCTTGGCACTGTTTAAATTTAATGAAGTAAATATGTTTGCATATTTATCCTTTCATTACATGGAAACAACAACAAGGAAAACAGATTGAACTGTTAGAAGTCTTCTATTCCAAAGCAGTCTGGATGTGGGTTTTGTTTCAGTTCATACAATACAACTCAAATCAGACAAGCGATGCAAGTTCACTGGCTGTGCAAGTAATCAGTTTTATCCATGAGCCAACTAGAGAATAACTGGTGTAGGAACTGACCCTTTCACTTTATTTTTGTCTCTATGGAGAGATACTGGAATGGTTTTCAAGGAAGACAACATCCTTCCTAATGTTTGAAAAACAAAGCACTTGCCAGTTGTCCCACATCACTAACGATGAATATACAGCAAGTAATGTTACCATATGGCTAATAGACTCAGGGAATGGAAAAATAAGAAAGGACATACAGATACAGGTTCATTAGGGCTCCTGCATTAATTTCCAAATAGGTATCTTCATTTTTTGGAACCTGTAGTCCAGAATCTGCAAACAAAAGTGCCTGAGTGGTCAGTGGTCCCTACAACACCTTGCATACCAGCGTCTGGATTTTACATACGTAGGATGGGAGGAGCAGAAGATCCAAACTATAGAACTGAGCTGCAGCTTCAGCAAATGTCATGCAGAGGAGAGAGCCAGCTTGCACAAGTCCTGCTCAAAGTTGCAGGCAGGTCCCAGAGTCAGTGCCTATGGGGTGTACATGATTGATACGTGTGCAGATAAAGCAAGAGCAGGAGCTCAGCCTTTCAAGGATGATAAGCAGAGGCAGAAGGTAAGACATTGTTCTTTGAGCCTGAAAACTGACAGCTTGCCCCAAGTCTCAACACCCCCCTGGCCAGGAAGATCCTACTCATTCTTATGACACAGCACATGGAGGGAAGAAGACCTCCTTCTCATCAAGTCCCTTCAATTTAAATATAGCTCATAAAACACCCATGATATTGCTGGCTAGGCAGCTTCTGTCCTGGCAGACTGGGTGAAAGAAGATGGCATCTGGCATCAGAAGTTGCCACATCTTACCCAGTTTTACCTTAATTATCATGGCTACAATAATTCAGTAAAAAACAGGTGGGTTTTTTTTTCCCAAGGGTCATAAAGGCTAAGTAAACGGGATGGATTTTGTGCTACTCAATAACTCCTAGTTATGCCTTGATTAATGTATCAATTGACATTACAAACGCTGAGTAACCATGATTGAAGCGATAATTAAAAAGGCAAGTCATATTCGGCAGTTGTTCCTCTGTTATTACAGAGGTCTTGGACTAAGCTGTTTGCAGCACTGATTACATGTGCACATACACAAAACCCAACAGAAACTTGTATTTCAGAAACTACAAGAGAAAAAATAAAGAGGAAAGAACTATTATCCTGTCTTCATCACCACATATTAGAGAATTAATGAGCATGCAGTTATCAGCATTTGGTCTACCTGGAAGAAGAGAACAGAGGACACTTTCAACCCTGATGACGGCATTTCAACCATGAAATGCTGCTCTATTTTCAGGTCTGATGCTCTAGGAGAGACCTTGATTTTGTGAAACTTCATCTGCTGTACAGCTTTCATTACAGCTTTGACATTTACAGATGAAACTACAGATGGGCCATTTCTTACTTCTCTCTTAAATAGCACCATGCAGATGTCAGCTATGCCATCAAGCACAAAAGAAAGAAAACACAAACCAACCCCTTTCATGTTTCTCAGTTTGCTTCTGATCCATCAGTTAGGAAGCTTGGGCTTTTTTGACAAAGTAGTTTTGGAACATTCAGAATGTGAATAAGCAAGATCATTCAAGTGACACTGCGGTAAATGGCATGGGAACTACAAAATCCTTTGTTATCTTTTTGCCAAAAAGGTCTAGGAAATAGTGATGGATCCCAAAAGTAAATGTTGCCTATGTGCATAGAAGGGTTTGCTCTCTGAACTTCACTGAGAACACACCGTCATTACTATATGAAAGCGTGAGCATTTTCCTATATTTTGCAACAATTGTCAAGCAAGTGAAAGCTTTATTTGATTTTCATTTGTATGTGAAGACGTGATTTAGTACTCTACTGGAACAGACAGTGTCATAAGGGTTTTAAATTGTAATGCTATCACTTTAACATCTTTAAGGCACTTTTCAAAAGACAAACTCATCTGCCTATAATGACTAAATGACACAGTAATGGAGAAGAACTAAAGATTTTCTTATGGTAATAAAAGGGAATACTTCAGCCAGAGAAAGAAAAGCAGAGAGCTATGCAGTTCCCAGAAACGCTTTTAAGAATCTTTCAAAATAATGGAAAAATAAATATATGTATGTATCATATTTATACGCACAGACTAAACGAGGACTGATGTAGGTCTAGATTTCTGACAGCAACTATCACTTCAGAGAGGCAAGATGTAAAAAACCCTAAAACACTCAGGAGAGTACTTGATGCAGAAACACAATTCCAGGAAGGAATTGGCAGGTCCCAGGATTGTTGAGAGCTTTCGCCAATGCTAGCACTCCATCAATTTCCAAAAATACTTAAGTAATATAGCATAAGTGTCGCATATATGATGCATAGAAAAAGCTGTCTCAGCTGAAAGCCCCCAGTAACATGCACTAAAACCCCACTGTTTTCATTAATCCTGTGGAGCACCTTAGCTCTATACAATCTAGTTAGCCTACATATTTTATTCTCTCCTACATATCTCTAAAAAGAAAGTACTGAACAAAGTTGTGCCACTGTTTTGCAAACATGAATGGCATAATTTTAAACAAAGGATTTTGTAGGTGCAAACCACAGTGATTTACATTTCTCTGGCTGCAGAATTTGTGAAACTATTGACATTAGAAAAATTGCTCATCGTAGTCCTATGTGGTGCAACAAACACACAATAAAATGTACTTCCAGGCATGATTTGCTACTGAAAGCCAATCAGAAAGCAATGAATACACTCAAACAGAACTACATGAAGTAGCACAGCTCTGTCAGCCAGCATGTGAACCAAGAGATTATACTTTACATCTGGTGGCCTGTAAAAAGGTGCTCGGTGAACTACAGCTCCCAGAGTAGTTTGCAGAATATTGATATGAGGTAAGTCAGAAAGTAACTGCAGCTGGACCACCAGGAGAATGTAAAAGAAAATGTGTTCCTTTAGGTGAGAAGGTGAGACAGGACAGCAACCCAAATACTGACTGTATAGAACTGTCTTTGTCCTTTAGTTAGATTCTACATTTCTTTGCGTTTTTCTATTTAAATTCATTGCAGTAGCTGATCACTTAGTCAATACTTCCCAAAAGCAGAGCTCTGTTTTGCACTAATGCCAAACAAATTTCTCCATTATAAATAAACAGTTGCAATCCTTCCTTCCCAACTGAGTGCTAGAACATAAATATGCCCATCTAATGAGAATGTAGGACCATTAGTTTTTATTAAAAGCACATAAGACATCAAACCAACAACAGAAGCCAAAATACACATTATGATTTTGGTCTTGTTGACAATACTTGCATGTGCAAATAAGTAGGAGAATTCATACTTTCAGTTATTCCCACTTAAATATTGTCACAATCCTGTTTTTCAGTTAAAAAAATAATCATATATATCTTCCACAAAAGATTCACTTATATTTTATATTATATGAAGGACAATTCCTTTGATATTGTCATGTCAGGTCATGTTTAGCAACACTTTCAGATACAAAAGCACAGCCTTAAACCAAACACAAATTCAGGGGAAAAACAACCCTATCCACACATCGTGTGAAACATCTGCAGCTCTGGGGGACTGGAAGATATGCTCTTAAATTCCTGGCTTTCTTAGGCTGGTAATTGCTGTTGTTCCCTTGCACTGAGAACAAGATCACTGTCTCTGACCTGGAATGCTGACCGTGCTACAGTGACAATATGGTCTTTCTGCATTCTTCATTGTGGACATTTCAGAAGGTCCTACCAAGGCAAAGCTGGGTCACAGCCACTTGGTGTTACAGCAAGCCGTGCTACAGCCACTGGCTGTCGTACAGGTACCTTTATTTACACATGTAACTAGAAAAAGATGACAAAAATCTATGTCTTTTTTCATCCCTGGATCTGAGGTGGGACCTTGGCTTGGAGGTAAGAAATCCCTGGAGGTGTCTGAGTTTTCTGGGGTAGAGGAGGAAGAGAACAGTGATGCAGTAGTGTTGTCAAATGTTACTGGTACTTCAGCATTTGTGGATGGCTGCATTTCACACAACAAGGCAGCTTTATTGAATTCATGATGGCAGTGGACAACCAGATTAATTTATCCTGCAAGGACAGCTTATAAAACCAGCAAATACTAGATTTTGGGGACAGAAAGCCTTTGCTGATAAAAGACTTCAAGGACAAGCAAGCTTCTCCTAAGGATTCATTGCAAATAAGGATTTTCAGACCCACTGGATGTTGGTCTTTCTGTTCACCCTGAAACTAATGGTGAAACTCCTCTTTCCACTGACTGGTGGAAGATCAGCCCAAGGAATAAAGCTCAAAATTACAACTCTTGCCTTAAATTTAAATAATAAACTGATGTTTCTTGCTAAAAACTACAGTAACTGCCACTGCAAGGGCATAAATTGCAGTGAGTGCAGCTGCAGTATAGAAAGTTCTCAAATTTAACCATTCAGGAGGTCATAGAGAGTGGGAAAATGCCACTTCTGCATTTTTCGTCAAGAAACACAAGGTCAAAATCAACACGATGCAGTGAAGAGCGTGACTCAGTTTTTGTCACCTCTCTTGTGCTTGCACGCTCCTCAAACCTGATTCTGAAAAGACCTTGTTCCATGCAAATACAATCCATTATATCAGCGCAATTAAACTTAAGGGTATCATAAAGTCAGCGAGCATCTGGAAGTATTGATAAGGTTTCAGTTTATGGACACTTTGGTAAAGGAATTGCCGTTTTCTTTTACATAATGATGCAGCTATTATGGATTTGGGGAGGGTGAATTTTGGGGCTTTTTTCTGTGCTTTCAGTTTAACAGTTTGCTATACCTTCATTCAAATATATATGCAAGATCAGTGGAACTGAATTCCTTCCAGTTTTAATCTTGAAACATGGTGTGTGTATATATATAAAGAAGCTTTCTCATCGGTTCAACAGCTTGTCTTATCCTGATGCATTGGAATAAAGAGACAGCTGACTTTGGCCATATGTTTCAGTTGTTCCTCTCACTCCCCCGCTGTCTTTCCACACATACTATGACCGTGGACAACCTCTCCCTAAGTGGGCAAACAAATGGTTTAACTCAGATTTGCGAAGTGTTTGCTGACTTGTGTGGGCTCCAGGATCCAACTCAGCTTTATCATTGTAGGCAAACATATTTCTGAAAGACACCGTGGTAATTAGAGCAGCTCAGTTTTATGAGATTGATGACACATTAAAGGCCAGGCTCTCAACCAGCAAAAATTGGTGTTGCTACTCTGAAATCCATGGTGCTACGCCCATCTATGCCAGCTGTGAGCATGGCCCTGAGTCTTTTACATTGCTTTGTGCCCCCTTACATAATGAGATTGTAAAAATTAAATGTTTTCAAGCCTGTGTGAGGTCCATAATCTACTCGTCCAGTGCAGAAGTCAATGATATTCTTGCATTCAGTTTCCACCTCAAGTTGCCTGCCCCACAAAATGGTTTTAATTCACAAAGAAGAACATAACTGAATTTCAACTTAAGAGGAACCTTTTGATCCCCATACATACTTCATAGGTGCCAGTGGCTCTGTATTGTCTGTCCCTCATATTAATCTGAAGCTGCTCAGTATATCTCCTTTATATCTTGCATCCCAACCATGTGAGCTACCTATAGTTTAAATCAGTGCTAACTTCTATTAAGAAAAAGCCCAGAACCAACAGGCTCAGATCCAAGATCCGTTAGCACAAGACTTGTTCAAGCACCATCCCAAAATAGGCACCAAATTCTCAAGGACTGAAAGTCCAGGGACAGGGATCCTCAAAACAACATGAGCTCAGTAGACAAATGTAATTTGTAATCCTAGGGAAGATCCTTAATTAAAGGGGAGCCTCATCTAAGAAGCTGTTCTATACTAGGTCTTGTGGTCCTGCACTTTGCCTTTATTAGATGTCTTTCAACAGGTAACAGGTACCTGCATATGAGACCTCACTATATAGTCAATAGTGATTCCCACTATGCGTCAGAGAGCCCAAAGACTGTCCTGGACTGTCCCAACATGAGCAGGTGACCTGAGTGTGCAGGGATGAGTGAAAAGGAGGCCTTTTATGTCAGGTGGGTCCATGCCTGTTATTATAACCATGGGCATTAGCAAATCTCATCAAGCGCTTGTGTGACCTCATACCAGAGGTGAGCTGCATTTGTTTTGATCAGGGGAAGAAGAGAGGTTAAAAATCCATTAAAATGAACCAACTGTAAGAGGAAACTGAGACTATCCCACTTATTTGAAGTCAACACGATATCACAAAACACTTCAAGAGCTTTCCGATATTTGGTCTATTTTTAAAGACTTTCAGTTAGTCATAGATGAACCTCAAAACATTCAGTGCTTTTATATGAATAAATATGTTTATCCAAGCCTGTGACCTGACATAAAAAAGCTGCAGTGATTTATGTCAGCTGAGGGGGTTAAACTAGGAGACAGGCCTCTCTTGTGACGCTTGAGGATTATTTGCTGTTACAACTCAAGTTTAGAACAAACCAAAGGAAAGACTCACTTCTACAAGAAAACACCACTATTACAATCTAGCCTGATTTGTCAAGACAAGCAAAGAATGTTTCACCCAGTGATTCCTCCATCACGACTATCACTTGAACTTTAACAACACAGTACCTTTTAAGATCATATTTAAAGTATTTGGACGCCTCCAAGACTGGAAGAATCCAACTCATCCCTTCAGAAGTTTGTCAGGATCTATTTTGTATGTAGTAAAGCAACAAAATAAAGCCCAGATACTTAATCAGTTCACGAGGACTCTTTCTTTCTTTTAAATATCTAGCTAGTGCTAATACAAATTCCCAATTTACAAGTCTGATGTATTTCCAGAGTGAGGAGTGCTGTCCTGAGGGATCAGTGCTGTCAGCTACCAGGATCAGAGCAGCAGTTCTTTATCCAAATAACCACATGTATACGTTAAAGAAACCTTTCCCATCAAATTAGTAACCCAGCAAATAAACAAATTAAAGCCCAATTGATGAGTATGCATTAAAAATGAACTGACTGAGTACCCCCCAAGTCAGAGGATGCTCATCCTCTGGAATAACTCAGGAAATCTTGCAGAAAGTGGCCTGAACCAAACTACAATACTGGTGAGGGGCCACTGTACAGCAGCACTTGTGGTGAAAACTCTCCTCCTCCTTACTCCAAAAGCATCATGCACAGCCCCAATAAAGCAACAAAGCCCTGATCAACGCTCACCTGAAATCTATGAGACCAGGTCAAACGCAAGTGCCCTGTCTCTGTAATACCCACAAAACAAAACTGTTCTCTCTGAAATTCCAAGAAGTGAAATAAAACAATTTATAGTTGGAAAACTCATACCTGGAATGCATCATGGCTGTAAAGGCAACATTTTCCCCTCATTTCTTCACACAAAGCTGCTTGTAAGCACACCAAAGAAATCCTAAGTGCTGAAATTGCAGGTCTGTTCATTCCAAAACAAGTTTCCACAAGCTCTCTATAGCTGTTCCATTTTCCAGTATCTCTTGCCCAATAAAAGGCAGATGTTAAACACCAAGGCACCTGTCTGCATTAAAAATTAACTACCTGTAAAATTACTTTTCTTTAAGTATTTTTTTGGCAGAAGCAGGACTTTGCTTTTGGCCACAGTTCTGTAACTTGCAAATGCTGTAACTGGTTGGGGTCCTACTTAGCAGAGCATTTTTGTCTGGGCATCCAAATAACACAAATTTCACAGGAACTTCTAACCATTTCCATAGCAAAATAACTCCAAAAGTTTGTCAACATGTAAGCATAACAAATACCTTCTTTAAAAATTATTAGTATTATTCTTCTGTTTCGTAAAAAGAACAGCTTTAGGATCATTTAAATCATTATCATGTGGGCTGACCGTATGAATACTAGCTGAGTATATAATTTCAGTGCATTGGTTCTTTCCATCTAGGTAACAGACAGAGTTTTCTGTTTGTTCTAGACGCATCTGATGTTAGAGAGAAAAAGATACATAGTGAGCATGAACAACCTGGCCTAATGCATGGGAAAGCAGACTTTTCCCCTGAAATGCTTTGCTTTTATTGTTTTTGAGACTAAAAGAATTGTTTTCCACAGCTTTTCCTTTCCATTATTTTAATGATCCCATCATGATGACAGCGTCACAAGTTTATCCTCCTTTAGTCCAAAAATCTGCACACAGGTAGGCTTTAACTGAAAGGAAGGTCTGAGTATTGAAAGCACGTTCTGGTATTTGAAGCAAGAATGTCACCTTGCAGTTTGGATGTTGCTACAAAAAATATAGCATATATTTTATTTTATGCATAAAATGGCATATATTCTTTACTTTTCTTTTTAGATTTTCAATGAATTAGTCAAATCCATCAAACATTACAGCATTCTGGGAATCAATAAATCCATGTGCTCAGCCAGGCTGAGTGTACATGGACAGACAAATGTGGCAATACTTCCCGTCTTCTTTTTAACTTTAGTATTACAGTCTTGACTTAATGCAGCACCATTTTTGCTTCCCATTTTCCACATAAACCATTAGACTGTCTAATACGGCATGTTATTTAGGAAAGCCAATTTAGGTGATGATTAGCTACTGAATCTATTGTAAAAACATAAAAAGCACATAGGCATGATTTAAATGGGAAGTCCCATTTGGTATTAAACCACTCAGCTTCCATTTGACAGTGTAATATTCAGAGAAACAAATTAGCCTTTATCTATAGTTCTATGCATGCCTTTACAAGAAAATAAACATTTTGAAAGATTTTCTATGAAAACAATCTTGAGACAAAACAATGAATGAGGCACTCAGATCAGCCTCTGCCTTGTTCAGAGTACTTCTACTACTTTGGTGTTTTGAGGTATACTTCCCAGGCAAATTGCATGCAGTACAGCTGCTTTGGAATTTGCAGGGTTCTTTTTTTGGAGTGAGCTCTCATTTCTTTCATCTCAGGAAACAGACAAGCATTTGAACTTAATGGCCATGAAAATGATGTGGCCAGAAGCGCATACAGTGCTAAGAACTCGATGCTACATTGGGACTCAGAGATGCTTAGGCAAACACAGACAAGTGGCACTTGCAGGCATCACTGGGTTTACTTCATTTTATTTTTGACCAGCCTTTCTTTTGTTTCAGTTTGCTCTCCCTTTTTTCCTTTTAGACATTTCCAGTGGTGCAGAAAGCTTTTATGCAGCCTCAACATGGGCCTGCTTTTGGTATGAGAATATACAGCAGAACCACCCTTTTTAATTTTAGCTTTTAAAATGAAAGTCAGATTTTCAAAGCTCCACCTACAACACAATATTTTGCCAAGTGAATATATTTTTCCCTTCCAAAGGCAGCACCATAAAAGCTGCACTTTAGTAATTACATAGTGCTTTTCATCCACCGATCCCAAAGAGCTTTAGAAAAGGAGCATATCATTAGCCTCAACTTACAATGGGAGAAAATAAGGCAAAGAGGGATGAATTCTCACCATTATTTCTATTTGGGGGGGGCATGAGACACCCTAATGAAACTAGGACCCTGCAAGTACCATGTCTTCCACATAGCGATAGATAATGGAGCTTTTTGCCCCAAAGAGCAGTCAGTAAGGGTGTAGCTCAACAGCAGCACAAGCAAAACCAAGCCTCAAATCTCCCATCTCCTGGCTGTTCCCTTTTGCTCCCTTCCTTACAGCAGCTAGGCCATTCCAGCAAAAAAGGACATCTCTATTGTGGTCTCAGCCAGGATTTATAGGCTGGCCTGCCACCCTGTACCTTTCTCATTGCCCACAGGACAGAGCTGCCCTGTCAATCATCACAACCTGATGCACTGAAAACTCAAAAAGTCTTCTAGAGAATGGACTGATAGGAGCCGGGCAAAAACCTGCTTAACTATGGTGCTGCCTTTCTTCTTCATTCCTGTCTTCTGAGGAAGATAACAGATCAGCAATTAAAGCAGCCGAGCAGTGCCTGTGCACTGGGCACCATCTATACAGAAACTGCCATGGTCACTGTTACTGTGGGTCAGCTGGAGAATGGTGAAAAAGACTGGTGAATTTAGTATCAGGTGGCATTTAAGGTGCTGACTGCCTATGAAGCCCACTGCGCTCTGGGATGCCAGCACTTAATTACTGAGATGGTATTGGACCTCACAGTCAGCCTACGGTGGTACGTATTGGCTTGCAAGGAGAGCTCAACAAACAAGTTTTAATAAAACCTTAAGCTAGAGAAACTTTGAATACACCAGCTGCTTTGGTCCTACTGCTGCGTACAGTTTGGGCAGTCTGTAGGCTGCGTCAAGCAGCAGCAGAGACCAAGGGAGCAGCCACATAGAATCATAGAATAGTTAGGGTTGGAAAGGACCTTCAGATCATCCAGTTCCAACCCCCTTGCCAGGGGCAGGGACACCTCCCACTAAACCATGTCACCCAAGGCTCTGTCCAACCTGGCCTTGAACACCATCAGCGATGGAGCATTCACACCTTCCCTGGACAACCCATTCCAGTGCCTCACCACCCTTACAATAAAGGATTTCTTCCTCATATCCAATCTAAAATTCCCCTGTTTTAAGTTTTAACCTGTTACCCCTTGTCCTCTCACTACAGTCCCTAATGAAGAGTCCCTCCCCAGCATCCCTATAGCCCTCCTTCAGATACTGGAAGGCTGCTATAAGGTTTCTATGCAGCCTTCTCTTCTCCATCAATTCCTACAGCATTTTTCCAGAAAGCAGGATTACTCCTTGCTGTTGCTTCATATAACATTTTAAATTTATCCCTTTTTTACCCTTTTTTTCTTGAAACACAGCCAACACCTGACAAAACAGCTCTTCAGAGGGCAAAAAGCGTTCTCAGGATTGAGAGAAACTGCAGAAGGATCAATCACTGCACCCAGCCAGAACACTCTCCTATTAACAGAGCTTGCTGTATCTGATGCCAGATCAGAACCCACTGTCTCAGATCTCAATGCATAAAGATGGGATTTGGTGAACCTAACTGGTACAAATCACAGAACCACAGCTGGCAGCCTCCAAGCACCCCTGTGTCTTATTCCCTATATAAACATCAGAATAAAACCAAACATAGTCAAACCAGGAGAAGGCAAGTGAGTCAAGGGAGAAAAAGAGAAGGTTTTAACCCAATCATGCTTTCTACTTCAGTGACAAGGGCAGACCACAGGTTCTTGAAATACACTGAAGACTCTGTAGGAAGAGATTCAAGTACCAAGGGGATGGTCAGCAATGTAAATTAACTAGCCTACAAAATACAATACCATCAGGCTCATTTGAATGTGTATTTGTAAAATGCATGTAAAATAAGGAACTGCAGAGGGAAAGCTATCAAAAAATAATGTAATTAGGCATGAGGTCACAAAAGACATCAAAGGAATTTAAGATTTCTTTCACTCCACCCAAAAATATCCAAGAAATATAGTTTCAAAGCCCAAGACACTAGTGCAATTGTTTGTTCAGGTGCTAGTCACATCTCCGTTATTGCTGTTGCTGTAACAGTATTGCCAACCTCAAGCAGCACCAGCCAGGGCAGCTGCCTACCACCATATGATGAATAGGAATATTTGCTTTAAAAACTCTTCTCAAGTTATAGACAGATGACCAAAAGAAATCAAGTTATCACTGGCCACGCATCAGCACAGGAGTGCCCCAGTACTCAAGCAGAGTTTGAGACTTACAAATAGGAAAAGTTTAAGGTTTTAAGGTAACTAATTTCATCTTCCATTTGCTCATGGCAAGGAGCACATACCCAGCCAGCTACAGCAGCTCAGCTGATGAGCAGAAGCTCATTAAGCTACACCAGCCCAAGCAATTGTGCTATGCAAAGATAGTCTCATTTTATGCCACTCTTTGTTTTGGTAAACTCATTCTGTATCAGAAGTGATGGTGTTTGCAATACTGGAGGAGTTGCAGGAGCGAATTTGTTAAGCCCTATGAATACGGAGATAAACTGAGTAAATTTGATACACTGGTAAGAGGAGAAAAGGGATCAGAGAACAGTTACCATAAAACCTCATTATGAAAGCACCCATGAGAGCCATCGGTCTGCACTATTACTATATAAAGCCTTTTTGTTATAATGGGGATATCTGAAATAGTGCTTAGTGCAGTGGGACACGCTTTTAACTTCACAAGGAATGTTACAACAGCAACTGTTTAATAAGGCTGCTGCAGGATCAGGTCAGCAGGTAATTCACCAGGAGTGAGCCACTTTTAAATATTTTACTAGAAGAACACACCAAGATAATAGTATTTAATTCACCAGCTTGCCCTTCAAGATGATATAACCCTAGTATCTCCTTTACAGTGAAGCAGACCTTTTATTAGAGAAAGGTACTTCAATTTAAAGATCTCCCCATGGTGACAGTGTGCCATTTTGCAGCTAGAGATGCAAAGAGTTCTACGTAGAAAGCAACATTTGGGCGGCATTAAAATCTCCCCTTGCTTACAAATTTAAGCTTTGCGTGCGTGTGTCAGAGGCAGACACGTGAAAAGCCCATTTCACACACTCCATTACCTGCTTCTACTTTCAGTGACTCCCATTTCCAAGATTCCCAAACTCGGAATAAATACTATGGATGAAAATCTCCCTCCTTAAGAGCTTGCTCTCAACTTTGGGAGGGACTTTGAAACTTTGGGGTGTTCCTTTGCTCCCTTCTGCCTTTTAAAAAAGCCTACAACATTATACGGTAAAAAAAGCCTGCTAGTATGCAGTCTTCCAGTTTAAGCTCTCCTGAACTACCAGAGGCCACAGTCCAGGTTGCTTGAACAGTTTTTGTTCTTCTTTGTGCAGGTATTTCTCGATTATTCCATCCTGATGTTGGACATTCTTATTTCACCTCTAAAACCTGTTTCTCACTTCACTTAGCATGAAGCAGAGAATAACAAGCAAGGCTGAGGGTTACCAGAAGAAGAAAGCAAGTTTGAGCAAGAAAGCTCTATTTGACAAGACTTGCCCAGATAATGGCAAAGTATAATATCTAAAATAGTCAAATTATGGCAGCATCAACTCTGAGATTTCCTAACCTCGGTACCCGAAATTCTTCTCAGACCACTGCTAATTCAGCTCTGACCAAGAGGTAGAGTCTGGGCTAGAGAAATGCCTCATAGATAGTGCCCAAGAAGGAATGCCCCAAAAAATAAGCCTACCAATACAATGCTGAATTGTGCAAAAAGACTTCTGTGGGTATAACATGCTCCCAAATTAATTCATGATAACTCTTCTATTTCCTCTTATATAATTTGGAAATTCAAGTCAATCAGGCCTAGCTTGTTAGTCTTTTTTAGGACTCTCCTGAATCCAACAGTATAGTTTTAATTGTGCAACGGTACATTTCTTTATTGTAGTTAGGCTGGTGAAGCTCCACAGGCTGGTTTCTCTCCACCTCTTTTGCAGGAATCCCATTTACCCAAACACTGAAGCAGAAACTCAGCAACACAATCTACCGAGGTGCCTTCATCTACAGAGAAGAAATGAGGTTTGCGCTTCATCATGTGATGAACTCACTGATACTGTAGCACAGTGCAGCTCAAAATCAGACTGCACTGTCTTGGAGAAGCACAAGGAAGATGAATAGAGGTCACTAATACTTAAGTCACCAAAACCTTTATAAAAGTCAGACTACTTAGACTGCAGTGACCCAGAAAGGCCACTGAACTAATAAAACAATAGAATACATGAAGTACGAGAAAGAGAAAAATGGGGGGTAAAAATGAAAAAGATCCATCCAAACAATGACTAAAGGATCTGATAAGAGGAATTAAATGCTCTGTGTTGTACCTTATAAAGCCAAAGAAAATCTGAAACTTCAAATTATGAGAACAGCAGGGCTCAACCTTCATGTCCCCCAAATCACGTATGACTAAAGATGAGTTCTCTCTAATGGGTAAGCAGCTGCTTCGCATAGTGATGATTAAACTAGCTCGAGTACTCACATTCCAGCTTCCCTGTGGCTTTCTAGACCCTTCCCAGTTACCCAGCCGTTTGGCACTGTGAGAATACTTTTTGGGGCATTCATCTCCTTGACAAAAACATCATCTCATCAGCAGGTAATGTGCAACATCCTCACTGGCAGTCCCAGGAGTAAAGGGAAGGATTTAATGAGCACAGACTCTGAATCACTTCCTGATTAGGACTCAAAATGAGTTGACTTCATCTCCACCAAAAATAAAAGAAGTTAAAGTCTTTCCAAGGAAAAGGCAAAGGACAGTTTTTGCTCATGCATCTGTGTGCGGTAAACCCTTGATTTCCCTTCAGAGTTTAGGATGACAGATTATCTATCACATGTTAAAATACTGCCTCGTTAACACCAGGATGCTAGCACTTGTCAACTGAACTACATTCAAAGTACCCTTTAACCAGCCATTGATGTTACATCACCACACAAGTAGTTTGCACCGCTATAGCCTGTTTCCTCAGCCCAAGCCTCAGGATGCCTCAAACCTCAGGTTCTTATTGTGGTCCATGTAAGAAAGAGGAAGAGGAGACTTCTTCCAGACACTTCGCCACCTTTATCAAGGGCTTGTATTCTGGTGCCAAATTGTTAGTGCACCATAAAAAACAAGACACATTATTAATCACCAAAGCAGGACTGACAAAACTTGGGTTTCCAATAGCACCTTCTACATGACTATTATTAAACTGTTCCCCACCATTCATTTAAATTAATGTAAAAAATCAACACCAGGTTGTTCTCAATGCTACCAATAAACCCACCGAAGGTAAAACCTGTACCCAGAGAGGTGCAAACAAGGGAAGAGAGAGAAACAATTATACTTTTTTCCCCAATATACCCTGATTTCAATAACACTGCTCTTTCAGAGCTTTGATTTTTGTGTGCCTGATTCTCATCTTATCTTCAATGAATTAAAAGTCAGTGTTGTGCCCTAATGAAAACAAAACATAATAAACCCCACAAACAGATGAAAATTTCCAATCTACAATGGATCAAAAGCTTCCTCAGGCAAATGAAGAAGGCGGTAACACTGCTGATTCCAGGTGGGACACTGCCGCTGGGTAGGGAAAAAGCCAAGCTACTTTTCAATGCAGTGATACCCACAGCCACATCCCACTTGCTGACAGGACTACATTATTCATCCAGCAGTTTTTTCCGTTTCAGTATTGAATATTTTCAGAAAATATATCACAGAGTCATTCAGGCACAGCTCACTTAGGGCTGACTGCATGATTATGTTGGGAATTTTGCCTTGTTGGCCTCAAAGTGCTGGGGTCAACTTTTTCTTCTTGGATTTAATTTTCTTAATGAATCCTTTGAAAGCCTATTTAAAAGAAAATAAAATATTCAATCTCTTCCCAGGAAAGATGTGGGTGGTTTTGACATTTTACATCAACTAAATATTATACATCTTTTAAGAAAAAGTTTTACTTAAGTCACCACAGTCTCTCCAGTTCATGACATTTTGATCTTAGTTAAATGCAAATGTGATGCAAATTTATATTACAAAATGAGAGCATTTGTATTACATACACATGCCAAATACATACATCCCATGCAACCATGGCAATATAGGGCATATTCACAGAATCATAGAATGGCTTGGGCTGGGGACCTTAAAGCTTGTCCAGTTCCAAACCTTCGAGCCGGTTGCTCAAAGCCCTAATCTTACTATACAGAGATACAATGTCTGTCCCATGCATGAAATCAGTGGCAGTAGGGAGAACTAACTCAGGATTAAACTATTGCCCCTTTTTCCATAAGCTTTTCTAACAAATCTGTAAGGTGATCAAGTAGTAATTTAGAGTTGGTACTAACCGCCCTAAGGGAAAAGGATTTTTTCCACTAGAAAGGGACAGATTTTGCCAAAGCACATCTCCCACAGGTAGACCCAACTTAAAAAAACAAAATTGAGGCAAATCCAATAACTTTATATTAGGGAAATAATATTAACTACAGCCATCACTATCGGCTTCATCTCTAATTAATGAGAAGTTCTGACAGAAATTCTAGCAAACCTATGTGAATTCAGAAACTTGATTTGCACATGCCTTTTCTTCCAGATTTGTCTACAGCAGATTCCCAAAGCCATCCTGCAGAGTCTGAGCTAGTGCACGCCTTCAGACAAAGCGCAACAGATCAAGGATACTTCTCCAGGGTTTGTTTTTCAAGTAGAAGAAATTCAGCTCTCATACTTGAGGAGAAAAAAGGAAGAGTAGGACATTTGATCTCCTCTAGTAGTCAGCTGGAATTCTACTGGATATCATCAAGGGGAGGGGGGGAAAGAATCTTACTCATGTATACAGAACAGCAACAGCTCAGGATTAGCTGCAGACAGAAAGACCATACAGGATTAACACAGTGAACCAGTCAGCATGCTTACCAGAATATTCAAGAGCACAATATTCAGGACAGGATTTAGCAGAATTTGACTGAAAATAGCACCACATTTTGAATAAGCTTTATTGAACACCACAGTACCCAGCATCTCTTCACCAAAATGATTTAATGTGCATTCATTTCAGAAACATTTCTTGCATAACCATTTAAAGACTCAGTGCACTAGAAGGGATGGAAAGCTGTCAGAAAGGTGTCGATACACAAGCTTCAAACTGCAGCAAGAGCCTTACCTGCAGCATATGAACTTTCAAACGACTGATATGCAGGGTAAGTATTATTACTGTCAGATACACAGTCAAGAACCCAGCACCATCTAATCAGCTTCTGCTGCTGAATTAATGGCTTTCATTACTGCTTTTTTCTTTCTGCAACACTCTGACTGCTGTGACAGCCTCACTTGTGCTAGGGCTTGTCAATAATGACAAAAAGGACACTCTAAGCTTCAAATTGCAGGTTGGATTACCTGCATTAGCAGAGTGTATAAAAGAAGAAATTCAACTGGAGCTCAAGTGCTCCTGGAGCAGCTGCCTGTGCTCGCTCTTGCCAGTTCTGCAGCAGTTTCCCAGAAGGAAGTGAAGTATCATTCTTGGATCTATGTGGATCCATCACTGCTTCCATCTGACAGGAGCTAGCAGTCGGCAATGACAAGTGGAAACAAGCTGGCAAGGGAGAAAACACTCCCTGCTCTTCTGCACCACTGGGCGAATCCTTGCTTTCTCCTGAGCAAAGTTACTCTTTGATGTAATTTTCCACGTTGCACAGGAGGCACACATCAACAAGCAACAGGTTCACAGTGTCGCCCTTCACTGAGCCAGACCCTCTAATAGAAAAGCCATTCACATCAGCCCCTCCTGAGCCTGGCTTTGCATTTTGCCCATTTCCCCCTGTGTGCTGCAGACTAGAAAATAAGCAGAATTGACAACATAAAGCTCAAGCCGCTGAACTTGGTACTTCAATTTAAAAATGAGCCACATACATTCACGCAATGTTTTGGAATAAGTCTTATTAATCATCTGGGCAAGCACTGCCTTAAATTTGGATCCTTTTTAGGCTGTTAATTCCAGCAGCTACACTTGTAAACCATTCCCATTCACATGCACACAGACTGATACCCAAGTGGCTAGAGCATGAAAAGAACAGTAAATAGATAGCAACTGATAAGGCTGTTGATGTTAGATGATACTGTAACCTAACCCAGCACCGGTGGCTGGAAAGCACTCCACAAGGGCTACTGGCATCCCCAAACAACCACTGTCATAGCACGCCAATTCAGTTACTGCCTTTATTAATCCGTGGTTTTGGCCAACCTTTCACTAGGCACAGAAGATCGTCAGTATTACAGACTCTTGGTTTATCTCTCTGAACACTTGCTGGCAGTTTACACAGCAGTAAATGGTCAAAGGTACACAAGGACTAAATCCTAGCTCATGGTCCACTTGGCCCTTCATCCCCAGACAAGGAACACATGGAAAGGCAGCCGTAATACGCAAAGCTGCCTCAGCCGCTGGCCATGCTTTACCTGTCTTGTGGGCAAATAAAGCTGATGACTCTTCATCCCTGTTAACACACTGCTACGTAAAAATAAACAAAGAAAGAATGCAAGCCTTGCCTGCAAATTCCTCGAACTCCTGGGAAAAACCAGAAACCTTTCTCAGTGTAACAGCAGGCACAGATCACCAGCTAAGTTAGCTCTAAAGGCAAACATCCTGTTTTCACTGAAAGATGCAGTGTGCCATAACACAAATAAGGAACAAAGACCCCTTTCGTTCTGCTGACAAATACAGTACAGCATGTCACAAATCACAAGGGGAGCAGACAACACAATGACAGCAATTAAATGGGTGTCTTTTTATTAAGAAATACATACAATAATGACAGACTACATACACTCCCCCACCACCACCCCCACAGCCTGCAAGAATTACGCTGGCTAACATGGCTGTAAATATTTAGGGATGTGACTTCTGTTAACACAGAAATCTATCTTAAGGAGGGATATAGGAGAATATGTGCAAATGCAAAAATAGACATTTTGTTTGTTTTTACACATGTTGTACGCCTTGTTTGTTGCAATTCACACACAGCCTCTGCGACTCATTCACAGTTGATGTATTTCTGGAGAAGCTGAAAAAAATCTATGCCCCTTTTAACTCTTTCGCTGCTGAATTTTAACTGAGACACCATCCCTGCATCCTCACTTCTTGCCCTCTGCCCTGCTGACCCAACCTACTCTCTGGAGAATCACTTCCCAGCCTTCAAACCTGCTAAGTTTCGGGGGTGTTTTGCAGAAAACAGGACCCTCCTGGCCCTTCTATGCCTTTAAGATGTTATCAGCCTCTCCAAGCCGGGTCCCCTCATTGCTTGCCAGAGCCAGCACAGGGGACCACTGCCCAGCTCAGTGCACAGGCCAGCACCTTGCCCCATGCCATGACTCTATCAGAGGAAACACAGCCGGTTCTCGCCTCCTGCTCCACTTCCAGCATCATGGGAGCAGCTCCTTCTCTACCCCAGATGAGTGCATCCCTCTTGAGGTCTCCTTCCTGCCCCCTCCTCAGTGGAGCCGCCAGAGAACAATGCCGGAACAGACATTTAGCAACACCTGCTGTATCACATTAATATGCACAGGGATGTATTGATGGGTTTTCCCATCCAACACTAAGACTGCATTGTTCGGGGCGATCCATCAGTGTGGATCACTCCCCCCGGCACGCCAGTCCCACAAGCTCCCTTCTGACATGTCCCCTTGTCTCCCAGCCCGGGCTGACGACCACGTTTAGGAATGCACTTCATTAAATAGGAGCTGCCCCATTCCAACCTGCAATGCGGAGGCTGTACAAAGCAAGCGCCACGCTTCCTCCCGCATTTCTTTCAAAAGCCCCATTGTTCGGCAGGCATCTGGTCCTGATCTCAGCCTATTCGTGCCCACTGACCCCGCTTCTCGCAGCACACCCGCTCACCAACGGGCCTCACGTAAAGCCTGCTTGATGAATTAAAAAGCAGCACTAGCCATCTGTCCTCCCAGGCTGGGCTAAGGCTGCATGGCTCCGCTCCACAGCTCCCTTCCCAAGCCTCCCGTTACAACCCGCTCCATCCTTACACGCACAACCTGCGGCTGAGGAACCTCTGGGTTCGCTTGGGAAGAACAGCCCTCGCTTATCACATTTGCTGCTTTTCATTTCTCTAGCGTCTAGGAAAGAAAGAGAATACAACAGAACATTCTCACTTGCCTGAGTCCTGCGAAATTCAAGCACAAATACAAGATTAATCCTTCCTTTGTGAGGTCTTGTCTTTAAGTCGTGGTATGTAATGATCCTCAGCACTGCAGCAGAGGGGAATAAAAAATGCAGGGATCATAAGCAGGGGGAGGACAGAGCTTACTTACATCAGGGTTTCTGCCACATGACAATAGGTTTGAGAGGGAAGAATAAGCTGGCAGCAGCAGCTGACAGCGCAAAAGGGAGAATGAAGAAGCCTGCCTTTTATATTATTGGTGACATTTCTAACACATGACAACAATTTCCATCTGTATTTAAGCTGGGAGTGTGAGGAAAAGAGCATTACATCATGACTCCTCTATTCCTAGGGGCTGTGGAATATGTAGGCCAGAGGGATTAAAAAGCACCTGTGTATGCTGGAGATCTGAAATACCAGGAGGTGGATTCCCCCCCACCCCACCCCTTCTTTCTCCCACACGCTTTTTATTTCTCTGTCACCTTCATGGAGTTGCTATTTCAGAATATGCCCAGGGAAGTGCAAAATGGTATTGTCCTAGATTGCAAGGCACAAGAATGGGGGGAATATGTGAATATGTATCCCTAGCTATCTCTCTCCATAGGAGATACAGCACTCATTTTTGCAAACAATCAGACGGAATATAGAGCATCTTTCTGTTTTCTGCTGTGCTTGTCCCAAGAGCTTCAAGTTTCTCCTCCTAAAGTACCAACTTTCATCTCTCTTTTTAAACCTGCAGGGATTTCAGCGACAGCAGCAATGATTTTATTTGTTTCTTTTCTCCTGCTCCTTTCTCTTACAGCCAACACATGCCTCTATCTCTTTAAAAGTAAACACCAACAACAGAGGCAAAAGATATTTTGGAGAAAGCACCTGACTGATTCAGAGCCAGCAGGTGTCCGTCTTGGATGCTTTCCACATACCTCAAAGGACAGGATTGCTTAGATGCAGTACTGAAATCCCAGGGGACTCCAGCTGTGCAAGGAATCCTGCTCTGGCTGCTTCACTGGGGGCTTCTGCAGCTCCACCGAGGTAGGCAGAAATGTAAAGAGCCTGAGGACTGCATGGGAGGTGCTGGTGGGGTGGGCACAGGGTGCTGCGGTGCCAGCCCGGTCACTTGCTCCATGGACCATGTCACAGTGGAGACAACACCAGCTGCTGCTCCTCTAACAAGCAGAGGTTTTGAACCACAACAGGTAATAGCCATCACTTGCAAAGCAGCTCACTGCAGGTGTGGATGAATGCGACAGCTCACAAGTTTATAGCACGTGTGAGTGACAGGCAACATAAGGAAAAAAACATCATCTCTATTCTACTACCAAACCCAACGGCACAATTACTGCAGCTGCTCTTACTGAAGTACACAGTTCCCAAAAGTGTTTGACCTGGGTGGGAGCAAAACGTCACCGACAGACAGCAAACCTTCTATTACCTTTATAAGAGAAATGGCCACACACGAACAGGAGACTGGCCTGATTATAAATATATAAAACAGCCTCAGTTTTACAGGACACAGACATTTTCATGCAAATCCTATCTAGCCAACGTTCTGGACCATTATATGTCTCTTGCTTAAAAAGAAGAGATAAAAACTCTTTGCTCAAGATTCACCTTATCAATCTTTCGACAACAGCCTCATTAAGCCTTAGACTGGTTTTTGGGTATGTGTCTGGTCAGCTCATGGTCCCCTAGGGAAGATCAAAGCCTTTGATAATGACGAGTTTAGGGTATTGTATACAGTAAATCTGAAGTCTGCAATATGAAAATAAATAACTCTTAATTCCTCATCTCTCATCTTCATGCCCACAAAATACAATGAGTCTGCACAAACCACACTGAAACTCTCACCACATGATACTTCAATGAAGCAACACCTAAATGGGACATTCCAGAAAAAAAAGCTTCTTCTTTAAAAATATAAATGGAGCATTTTACTTTACATTTATTAAGAGACGCATCTCCTCCATCATTTATGAAACTCTTTCATAAGATTTATAAGGGGGGGAAGGAAACAATGAAATGACTTATTTTTAATCTGGGATTTAAAGGCTTCTTCTCTTTCCAAAATAAAGTCCCACACACAAAGAAGGGAATTCAATGCAAACCTCTGTTTCTGTATCATGAAAGCTCCTTCAAGCACCAGAGTAATCAAATTCTCAGAGCTTGTGTGGTCTACAGCAAAACCCAAAGAAGGTATTTAAGTTTATACAGCCTTCAGCATTTGAACGGGTTGCTTTTGAAATATGACATGTTTAAGTTTTACATCTTTTTTTACAGTTATGTCTTAAGAAAATGGTTGCTTTGGTAGGCAAAAAATTGAAACAAAGGAGAATAGATGAAATTCAACCTGGTTTTGAGCAGTTTGCCTATTTTAAAATGAGAGTAATTCAAAGTTGCACCATGAAAACTGTTGCAATTGTAATTACAGCTCCCTCCGTTATATTATACCCAGTCTTATTTTAACATCCAAACATTTTAACAAAGAAAACATATTCAATAAAAGTGATGCTCCAACGCCAAGCAGCACCGGAGAAGCATCCACACAAATTCACAGGAACAGTAAAGCAAATACTCTTTAGAACTCTCTACCTTTTCTTGAGCAGAAAGCCAGAGGTGAGCCATAAAGTACTTCAGGATGGGGAAAAGAAGTCTTTGTCCTTACAGTAACCCCAACTTCCCACCATGAAAGAAGATCATCTTGAGACAAGATTTTACAGCTGGGATTTACCTCACAGGGTGGAAGAAGTGTGAGATAGAGCAATCTTGTAGGTAAGGATAAACTTCTCCAACAGACTTCTCAATCTTTCATCAGTACGTTTTGGATCCAATTCACTTACCATGTGGGAACAGCAAATGGGGAACAAACTGTGAATTCAAATAACTGTAAACTCAGCAAGATGTGGAAATAAAACACAGATGGTGCACTTCAGATTAAGGGTCAGTGTTTCAGTGTCGCTTTCCACTTTTACATTGTGATAGGTGACGTATAACAACCTTCTCCTCGAGACAGAGCTCTAATTAAGCCATGACTCACTTAGGAAAACAAGGAGGCAAGTGATACCTCCAGGGAAGCCTCTCTGCCAATGGAGATGAGCTAAGGTTACTTAGTTAAGCTGCAGCTCATGGCTTTGCTGCTTGAGGATTAACTTTTAAGAGTGGAAGTTGTCTCTGCTGGACAGACACAGCCAAGAAAAAACATTTCTTTACCTTTTCCAGCTCCCAGACATGCAGCAGCAGGGCTGTGCCCAACACCCATCACAGCCCCTTGCCACAAGCATCCTCTTGGTCCCTTCTTCATCCCCTATATCCCCAGTAAGATTTTGCAGAGATTGCTCTCATATCTATTGGCAAAAGCCAAGAACACAACAACTGCGACCAGCATTACCCTGTTCCAACCCTTTAAAAGTGCCCAGCACTAAACCACTGTTGGAAGTCTGCATCGTGCTTTCCTGAACATTCAGTCCATTTTATTCTTTAAAATTGATTTTGTCCTAAATCTCAGAAATTCATTTTAGGATGTCCTTATTCTTGCTGAGAAGTGTTAATTGCACATCCAGTGCCCTTCAGGAAGGGGTCTGCTTGTAAGCACAAATTCAAAGAAAAAAATAAAGGAGTAAGTACAGATGCGACGACAAAATAACTATAAATCTAGAGGAGCGTGAAATGCCAGACAGAGAGTAGCAGTAGTGATTGTAAGGTGACTATTACCTTCAAAATATGCCAGAGGTTGTTTATCAGATCGGAGTTAACGAGGGAGAAATCTAATAGTGCTATAATATTAACTTTACCACTTTAATGGTATCATCAATGTTCTATTATGTGGGCGATTCACAGAATGTCTGTCAATGTGATGCTCCTAACTGTGTGGTTAGTTACACAGGAGCAGCACTACCGCATCTCATCAGCTGCTCCCTTCCAGAAAACACCGGGTGTTTGCAGAAGATCGCAGAAGGTGAAGTGAGACAGGAAAATAAATAAGTAAAATTATGGGAATGCAAAAATGGGAAAGATATTGATGAACATTATGGGATGTTTACATTCCTGGAAGAACTGGGTCCAGCTCTGCTCCACGGTTGAGTTCAGCCTTCCTCCTTCTGCACTGCCATACAGTGTCCTGCTGGTTTTACCTCAAATCTCTTGCATGTCTTGCAACACATACCTGGACTTAGGAGAGCTGAAAACCTGCTCAATGTTCAAGTACATTTTCAACTCCTGTGAATTTGCCACCTCTGAACAGAAAATGCAAAACCCCCATACCTTAGTAAAACATGAACAAAGACAGCATTAAGGGCTTCAGAAACTAACAGGTAAATGAAAAGTCAAAATACCTATTTTCAAGGTTGTGATTGCTAATTCAAGACCTATGAACAGCAGGAGATGGTAATGCTGCATTTATAAATATCCATCTCCTCATTTATTCAAGGAAGAGTTTGCTAAAAGCAGCTGTTTCTTAATTTGGAGTTCCTCCTTTCCCCATCACCTGCCCCAGCCGCTCAGTTCTGAGGTTTGCCACTTCAAATCCCTAATATAGCAATGGTTACCTGCACATTTTTAGCACATGACAATCTCCCATTAAGTAGGTTTAAATTTGGCAGAAAAATCCATACCGCAGTGGCAGTTGCCATGAAGGTCTGGAATAAGAATGAGGTATCAGTTTATGTAATAAGCAATACTGCTTCTTCCTATAGCTCTCCTTTTACCAACGTTTGTTTATTGTTTTTTTCTCCTGGTAAATGAAATGTTAAACTTGAAGTTTAAAGAAGAGCAGGTGGTGAATGAATGATGAAGCATGAAATATAATTCAGTGACAGGTGAAGCTTCCATGGGCCTTTGATGTTTTCCTCCATCTTCATCTCCAAAAAGACCCTGCAAGTAGAACTGCTAGATCACCATCCACCTGATTACTCCGTGATACACATCTCATTTAGAAGATACATTAGCCTTTCAAAGAGCCATTTATTAAAATAAAGCCCGGGACATGACAAAGACCTTTAAAAGGAATTCAAGGAACTAGTGTCCCCCTCAAACAAATCTGTTCTGGCAATGACCCAGGAATCTTAACTTCATAACTCAAAGCTCTAATTATCCAAGAACACATTATAAGAAAAGGATACACCTAGGCCGTTACGACTAATACGAAAGATTTATTTCTCCTTCAACAGGGGCAAAACTAGAAATGTTTATTCTATTTTTTTCCATCTTCTGGTTCACTGAGGGTGGGGGAGGAAGGAAATCAATGAAGATTAATTTACAGAGTTACTCCTAGTAAAGGTACTGGGTATGGCTTTCCCCAAAGAACACCAGCTAGCAGAATCTACAGGTTTATAAATGATTACATGGCTAATCTCCCCTCTGCTGAAATAAAAAGAGAAAGGATTTAGAGGACAAATACAGCATGCTTTATGTGAAGAAGCATGGTAATGTTAAAAAAAGGATAATGGTTTGAAGATGAAATGTAGCAAGTCTGCATCCCCATCAAACCATCAGGAGGCTGCATCTGCCATTGACTTCCTGGGCTCAGAGACTATAAAGGCAGCAAGATACATGAGTGGGAATCACACTGGCATTTCCTTCTCTGCAATGCCACTGGTTTTGCCCACAGTACACTGCAGGTACTGCACTGGACAAGAATAATATAATTTAAATGGGATTTTTAGGTGTCCTCTTTTAAGTACTGGCATCTTTGATGACAGAAGCATAGGGCTTTTGTAACTGTGAAACCACCATACATGTCAACACATCCAAGCTCAAACATACCTATACAGAGTGATGGGTGCTTTCTAGAGGGAGTTTGTCATGAGATACCAAATGTGAATCACAAATGCAAGTATGAGTGGAAAAACAGGTTAAAGAACAGCTACGCATTTAATTTCTCCTCAATTTAAACTGTTCCCTTTGCCTGGAACGCTCATCCTCTTGGCTGGTAGCATAATCAATACACTGTAAACCTTAAACAGATACATGATGGTAGCTGAAAAGAATTCAAACTGCCTCAATAAAATCAAACGCCGGGACATCACAAAAGTTCTAATCAGGACCCTGAGACATCATATGAAAAACTATGGCAGGACAGAGCCAGTTTTGAAGTACACAATGTAGGGCAATTCACCTCCACCCCTTCAACCCCCAACAGCAGTACCTGCTCTCAGCTCTGATTTACTCTCAGCTTTCCCAGAGACTCACAACCTTAGAAACCTTTAAATTTTAAAACATATGCACATTGTTTGCACTAACTAAATACCCACTCGCAGATGCTTTGCCATAGTACAAAGCAACTGCAATGGAAAAAAAACCCCAGAAAATTAAGTACACTGGGGACTAACAAAGAACACTAGCCATGTAATCTCTTCCCACACTTCTTACCCAAATCTCCTCTGGCAAGTGGCATGGGAGAGCCTATGAGGCTGAGCTCTTCTGCTTTGTAGTGTTCTCTGGTGCCTCATGCAATTTCAACCGGGTGTGCAGTGAAACACAAAAAAGCTATTCCTCACAAATGGGTAAGCAGATGGAGAGGTATTTGCTATTGTAAGTGTATTTATTTCCAAATGTAAAAAAAATAATAATGATACCCAATACCCAATCCAGTGGCATAAAATGCACTATTGATCTGAAAGGACAGACCAGACGGGAGAAAAGGTCCGAAGTCTCTTAGATTAAACCCAAATGACTGTCTATGGAAAGGAACTAAACTACAGATATATTGACCCTGTTATCCCAAGCAGGGCATTTATTTCTCTCTCAAAAGTGAAATCACGTTTCAATAATATGTGAAATAATTATATCCCTGATAACTGCAGGGGACTCTTGTGTAATTCTGTAGCACTCCCTGGAACACAGCTACAAGGGTTTTCTAAATCCACCGGCTGTGCTCAGAATACAGTCCCTGCTGGAAATATATGAAACATTAAATATAGGAAGTATAAAAGTAAAAAATTAGCTGGCATGGAAAATATGCCTCATTCTTCAGAGTTAGATTAACTCACAAGCAAATGGTCTTAAGAAAAATTATTCTTACATACTGCGGTGCCTCTGTGTTGCACCCTACCGATGCGGACGCTACTTAAAATACACTTAAAATTCCTTCCTACCATAAATCTTGTAAAACAATTAATTATTTTTCATGTGTTAGGAAAAAAAAACATCAGTCTGCTCTTCATCACCTTATCGGTGTGGCTTTCCAATGAATATTTCATGGACAATGCAACTTTTTCTCATTACAAAAGCAGAATCACACCTCTAGGAAAGGAACTGCAAGAAAAGGTACTTGGATAATAAAGAAAGCTACAGGTCTGGAAAGCTTCTGAGAATTCTGAGAACATTTGTGTACATAAACTGATGATTTATTGCCTGTGAAGAAAAATAATGCTCACTGTCAGTGATTCTGTTTATCCTTAATAAAAATTAGTAACTAAAAGTAACCTTGAAATTGTGACTCAAATATCCCCACATGTAAAAACACATGCATTTGCAGCATAAAGGTCTTTTTGGTTCACTCCAACAATTTTTCCCAGTACACTGATACACTATTATGCTCAATATTCTAAAGAAAAGAACCTTATGTAAGCAGGTTTGCATATCCCTTCTACCAATTCATTTTGAAGTTCAGAATACTTACAGGGAGCCCAGCGCTACAGGGCTTTAAAAGCTATCCTGGGAAATCACCTAAGTCTGCATATTCAACAGCAGTTCCACCACACCTCAGCCTACTCAGTCTCTCTAGTCCTCCATCCGCTGCAGATGATGATGGTTATGCAGTTAGCAGCTTATCTGACTATTGGAGCAACTAGACTTCCCTTTGGTAGTTCAATTATTTATTAAAACATCTAATTAGATAGTAAGGTTTAATGTGCTCATCTACATCCACTTACTAAAGATTGTCCCATAAATACTGTAGAGTTTCCTTGCTCAGCATTATTGGTTTTCCTTAAGGAGACTTTTCCTTTGCACCAGCAGATTGCTTGGAATAAAAAACTTACTCTTACATTTCCCACTGAAATGTGGGGTAGCTGAGGCCAGCCAGGAGCCTGGGTGTCCTTGTCTTTTTCTAAGGCTCCTTACAGATCACTCAACACTTACACTATTGATTTTCATCCATTTCTTTCGCTTTTGCTCCACAATCCCCTGTAAGAATAACAACAACAGTTGGAGCTGCTGTTCTGTAATTGAAGACAGAGGAACAGATCAAACTCTGGGAAGGTGAGAGAAAAGACAGCAGAAATGAAAGTGGTAAATCTCCAGCGTTGAAATCTCCACCCAGTTAATCTCAGGGCATGTACTTGTTTTCGGAAAGTGAATCAACTGTTGAATGATGACCTCCTGAGGTTTTAAAATCCAGAAGAGGAGGTAAAAAGAGACTGACACAGAGCCTCTAGGCTGACATCTAAGACTTAACTCTAGTCTAACCATTACATTGGTCCCATTTCATCTATCATCAAAAAGACCTTGTACTTTCCAGAGTTTTGCTTCTGAAGACTACAGCCTGGCAAAGAAAGGAGTTGCACAGTACTGAAATAAGACAAATAAAGACTATAGGTGAATAAGGAGGGGACCACTGATCTGTTATTACAGTCATGCCTGCACCAGGTACACTGTTTTGGCAAGTAAAGGTACAGGTGTCAGACTGTCCACAGCTGCCTCTGTGTATCACGTCGAACTGAAACAAGTGGAGAATCAAGTAAGCATGCTCAGAGTAAAGAAATAAAAACCAACAAACCAACACATCAAAACCAACCAACTAAAACACCAAATCGAAACCAACATGCTGAGATAAGCATTTATGGAAATAATATCTCCTCTCTGATTCTACTTGATACACTTTAAGAAGAAAACTGCTGTCAGGTTGTTGAGAATAAGCAGTAAAGACAAATGGCTAGTACTGCTTGTTTGTTTTAAATAGATGCCCTCTACCATCACTTCAAAATGAGGAAGATAATCCTGTCTGTTCAGCCTTCCATGAAGAGTGTTTTAGACACGCTGCTGCACTTACTTAAAGTAAGTTGCTATCACATATCTTTCTCAACTAACACTATTGCACGGATATATTCTTACACATATTTCCAACTAATCACATTTTACATTAAGTAAATCTTCACATATACAAGTCCTGTTTGGGGGAGATCTGCTCCTAAAGTACTCTCTGAAACCTAAAGGCAGGATGTCAACACATGCTACATCACAGACTTTCAGCCTCCCCCCAGTCAGATGTCATGCAAGTCCCATCAACTTCAGTTAACAAGGGTGGACTCAGACATCCTACAAGGTGCCCCAGCAAGATGCCTCACACAGTTGGCAAACCTGCTTTTTGGCTTTTAAGTGTTTAGGCTGGCAAAACTGAGCTGGAATAAGCGAAATTCACACTAAAAATAAGCTTTGGGCAAAGTCTCTGCATCAGTCAAAGCACTTTTGGTACAGTCATGGCCAATCAGCAATCAAGAAATGGTTGCCAATTCTCAGTCCAATCCAAGCTCAATGGAGCCATTAACCAGCCCACAAATAGAGCATTATTTCTGATGATCTTCATCAGGCACATCAGAAATCAGGAAAAATGTGGTGCTTCAAAAGAAAACAAGGCAAAGGGGACAGATAGAGACTGGACCAACATCCGGCTAATCTGGATGATGTATTTGAGTTTTTTGTCTGGTTTTGACAGTGGATCGTACATGCTAGGAATGCAAACAGTTATATATCTAAACACATAAGGAGAATAACTTCGCTCAAGTTTAAGATGTTGCATTTTTCCTAAGCAGAAAAAAAAAAGGCTCTGACCCAGCCTATGAAGTCAACAGTGAAATGATAGCATCAGGAAGGGAAGGAAATAAGACATAGTTGTTTCAAATGAAATAAAAGCTAGTTCAGTGGCTGAACTACACTAATTCTTTCACAGATTTGCACACTAAATGCATGGTTTCAGAAGCATTTCCAAATACCTAACTAAGGCGTCCTGCCTCTCCTCCTTACTTTGGCTCAGTCCTAGATTATGATGCTGAAGTTGTAAATTCCAGAGGAGAATGCTTTTTGTCTGTAAATAAATCAAGGGGTTTGGTGTGATAGTAATAGCAGAGCACTTATGACAGCACAACAACAAAACTTGGAGGACACCTGGAAGCTTGTCACTGCTGCTGTTCACCACAGACCTTTGCAGAAAATGGAGAGGATGGAGCTGAGGGTATGAAGACTCAGAGGAAGCCCACTGGCGGGGGGTAGAGACCACTGAGGAGCAGTGGAAGATGTCAGCTTGCAAAAATAACTGTGTGGTTCACCTACTTCTTTCAATAATACTTCACTTCTGGATCTATTTCAAGGTTTCATTTCTTTATGATGCTTCCCAAGTTCAGGGATGAAGTCCTCTGGCCTCTTGGAAAACCATCCCGGTGTCCACCCATCTAGGCAACGCTCATATCCCCTTTGGGAGCAGACATCATCCCACTTTCTTACCCTCGACTGCTCAGGAGAAAATAAAACAAACCCTTAACCAGCTCCTCTCAAGTAAAAATCTAAATGATGCTTAAGCAGTGTGTCATTGCAATTTGAAACAAAGAGGTTGAGTCAAATGTTCTGCATCTTTCCTTCCCTCTACTTGACCTTTACCTTCTACAAAAACTAAAACTCAGTGCTCGAGTCAGCCAAGCACACAACTGGCACGTGGCTGTGTGGGAAACAGAAGCCCTTTGGGTTTTCTCACCCCCTGTAACAAACTAGTCAGAGCTTAACCA
The DNA here is from genome assembly GCA_028858755.1 of Ara ararauna. Taxonomy (NCBI): domain Eukaryota; kingdom Metazoa; phylum Chordata; class Aves; order Psittaciformes; family Psittacidae; genus Ara; species Ara ararauna. Next base: position 5,168,110 of record CM054385.1, read on the forward strand.
CATGATTCTTACTAGAATTTCTGGGGATGAACTGGTTAACATTGTCTTCCTCCACTTTGTATTTACTAATTATCACTTCATTTAGCCTTTATATTAGTGCAACAAAAAGCAGCTGTCAAGCCAAGCATGCTCAGCCCAAGTGACCTTGTGCTCTTGTTTGTGTTTACCACATTATCAGCAGGGAATTCCATTTTCAAAATACAAGACTTCATAATCCATTATCACTTGAGATTGGTCCAGGGCTCTGGATTTATGGGTCACGTGTACCAAGGAATAAAAATATGAGTGTACAGCTAGATTAATCTCCAGACCTGTAAAGCATCCCAACCCACCATGCATGCAGCAGTCTCATTCAGATTCACATACGAATATTAGCATCGTTCTTAAAAGCTACTGCTGATACCATCCTCATAGTACTTGAATTAAAAATGAAATGCTACTGCTTTAAAACTCCAAGTATGGAAACACACAGAAACTAACTCCACTTCCTACATTTTCCATTTGTTTAATAAATGGATCATAAGTACTGATGTTCTGATTAATACATCAACAACATGTTTCCTCCAGCTATTTCTAAAAAGCAGGAATCACTTTCATTGCTCTTAATTTTAAACCAGAAGTCTTTAGCAAGTCCAAGCAGTTTAGCTCACCATCAAGTTCAATAAATCAGAGAAAAGAATCAAAGGAGAGCATTTCAAAATGTAACCTTGGTAATGCCCCAAATGTTTCCACAGAACTTACACTTGTTTGCTTTATTTCCTGCTTTAGAAATTGGAATACAACACACAAGCAGAAGGACATTAGCATCACAACATTGCATCTCCCAATCCAAACATTGTATGTGCTCTCCTAGAAGGCACTTTTCACCGTATGCCTTAAAAACCCTGCAGCCTGGCAAGTTAGGTGATTGAAAACTAATCATATTTCACATTGACAAAATGGAAAATGGAAGTGTTCAATAGAAAACAATAATTTATATTTACTCTTTATGTCCATGCACAACACTTTAAAAGTAATTTGGTCCATGCTTTCCACTGATAAAATGAGAATAAACTCAATGGTGATATACAGCATCTACCATTTGAAGAATCAACATTTGTCAGTGTTACCACAGTTTTAACTGTGGTCCTACACAGTTCTCCTGCGTGCAACACTTGGACAGAAAAAGGCTATTGCTCTACACACCACTATATGGTATTTGTTGGCAAATATTGTTTTTTGAGTGGCAACATCATTATTCAACATTTATAGATGTCTACCAGGATCAAGCAACTCTGATTCGTGTTGAGATAGATAATTTCAAAATAGGTGGCTTCTCATCTCAGTATCCTATAACCAAGATGTTTACCAGTTCTCATCCCAGCCTGATCTGAAAGGCATGCCATTACTCCCACAGCTCATCCCAGTTAAGCAGAAAAAAACCCATTTCTCTAGAATAGCATATCCTGGCAGCTGGAGAATGCCAAACAGCAGCGCTATGAAGCAGGATCATTCTTCACTCTTTGTATATCTTCCCAAAATTGCAAGGACAGTCTCATTTTGAGTAAAGATTCTGAAATTCTAGAGATTAACACCTTCCAAGACATCTCCATTTTCCTTCTGGTTCCTTGTGGGGTTTTTGAGTGAAAAAGAGCATTTCTTTCTCAGCTTCACTACCTCTTGCTGCTTATCTCCTACATGAATTGAGGGTGACCTCCCCACAGTGGCAGTTGCCTGCTACAGTGGCACACAGCCATAAAAGGCTGTTAAATTTCACAAGTTAAATAAGCATTAGAAATAAAGTTCTGCTAAGGAAATCAAAATACAAGCAGGTTTTTTTATTCCTAGGTTTCAAACCAATAAAAGAACACTCACCATAATGATGTTAATGAAGACTATTCTATGGCAAGCACCTAATTAATGGTTGGTTTAAAAGGTTTTTTTCTCCAAAGGAAGCATCACCATCAACTGATCCCAAAAAGGTAATCATAAAAGCAGAGTTCAGGGATGAACTGTTTTCCTTATCAACCCTACCTGAACCCTATGTGCACACCACCACATGAAGACTGCCTCAAAAAAAAAACCAGAAATGAAACATGCAATCCACTGGGTCAATGTTTTGTTACTTACAAGGCACAGCATGGCGATAAAGGTTATCTCTAATAGTCTGCTGCAGATCGTGATCCGGTGATCCTTTCTGAAACCTCTGGTTAAGATAGTGCCTCAGGTCTTTGTTCAGTCTGCTTCCTGCAAAGAGAAAAACAGCCCTTTATTTATTTCTAAATGCACACAATTAACATTTCCAATCCAGGCAAATGTTAGAGTTCCATTCAAAGTCCCCTAAATTATGGCATGCTGACTTTACAAGCGGAGGCTCATCTTCCTCTACAAATGGCTAATTACCAAAAATAACTCGCTGTAAACAAGAGGTCTCTCTTGTCTCATAATGCATCTTTCTTCCTGTGGTGTTAAACAGATCATCATTCCCTTTTATCACTTCTTTGTCTGAGCAAATGGAGAAAGACAGATGATGTGAAAAAGAAGGAAAATAATAAAGGTAGAGTATTGCTTTTGCAGCTCATTAGAGGGTGAGTGGGGCAGACGGACAGAAGGCAAAGGCTGCTCCCACTGGAGGTATTAATGTAGCTGAACATGACACAAAATTAAACAAGTGCTACACTTTGCATTGGTATCTACCCAAGCACACAGCAGGAGTTAGAAAATAACTGATGAAGGAATTAAGAGCACCCAAAGTCCTTAAAACCAACAGAATAATATGCAACACTTTTGACTTAGATCTATTTGTTACTTGATTCAGTTTTTAAGACTTTCAGAAGTGTGTGGGAATAAAGATGAGTTGAAAATAAAACAGACAAAAAAAGAAGAAAAACAAAGAAAAAGCAACATAGTTATTAATGAACATTGCTACTGGCTGAATAGCAAAGCCTTTCTTGCAGCAGAACTTCTGAACTGAAGTCTTTTCCCAGAAATGAAGTTTCTCCTAGCCTGGAATAACATCGACATCAATTTGATTGAAGAGCAAAAACAACCACACAAGAACACACAGAAAACAAGGGTAGAAACCCTTAAGCTCTAAAAAATTAAAGGAAAATACCACTGGAAAAACTTCAGAGAAGCACAGCCAGGATGATCAAAGTCTGGAGCAATTGCAGTACAAAGACTAAGAGAGCAGGTTGGGATGCTGCAGCCTGTTGTGGAGAGCAGACGGGGACTGGCTCTCCCAACACAAGGACCAGGAAACATCATGGAAAGCTGAAGGAAGCTTGGTTGAAACCCACACAACACTGGCAGTAGTTCACATAGGCTTTGGCAGATCTCTTTGCTGGAGAGCACTGAGGGTCCAAGAAGCTTGAGGGTTAGGGTAAGGGGAGACTGGAAAAGCACTTTGATGACGGACCCATTAGGGGCTGCAAAAAGGGGTGTAGGTGGCTGGGAGACCTAGGAAAAAAAGTAGGGGAATATCAAATATTTTGCTCTTCTCCTTTCCTTTGCTAAGTGCCTTATTTATGGCCAGAGCTGGAGCCAGAATGCTGGGCTACATGGACTTCGGGCTGAACCACTGCAGCTGTTTCTGTGGTCTGTTATGATTTGCATTATGATTTTTTGGATTGTGAATATGTAATGCAGCGATCATCTCAATACTGGTTGACACTGAATATAGCATCACAGTTGCAGATTCCTGGCTGGAGCCTCTAGGAATCACTGCAGAGCAAATCAAGGCTAACAATACCACAGCGGAGCGCAGTTGGACATGGGTCTGGGAGGCAGCAGTGGTTCCAGACAAATGAGAGTGCAGCCCATTAAATGACCATGGACAGGAACAGCCCACCTGCCAAATGCAGTCCTGCAACATTTTAACTGAAATGTTAATTAAAAGCCAAAACTAAACACAAAAACCCCCTAATCCAAAATACTACATCAAATTCCAAAAAATAAATAGGGTATTTGTATTTATGTTCTTTTTTTTTGTTTTAAACTAAATTTCTTGTTAAAGAATAGAAAGCTCAGGCAGTAAGCTCAGCTATTAAAAGAAGGAAGATTTTTTAAGGACAAAAATGCTTATTACAGAAATGGCTCAAAAACTGAAATAAAGGCAGATAAAACTGGCTCTACACACTTCCCTGAGTTATCCCAGCAACATCTCTCACTCCAAGAGCAGATCACCCACCCATCATCTAACAAATGATCTCTGGTTATTGCACTATAAAGATGGTTTTTCACATAGGAGGCACTCTGAGGGCTTGGGTAGACCTGTGGGTTACAGTTTTCCATTATCAGAGCTGACCTTCTGAACTTCAGATGTTTGGTTTCATAACACATACTTATATTTCAGAGGACCTGATGAAATCCATCCGTGGGTCCTGAAGGAGCTGGCAAATGAAGTTGCTACGCCACTGTCCATCATATTTGAAAAATCATGGCAGTCAGGTGAAGTTCCCAACGACTGGAAAAAGGGAAATATAACCCCATTTTCAAGAAGGGGAAAATGGATGAGCCGGGGAACTACAGAGCAGTCAGCCTCACCTCTGTGCCTGGCAAAATCTTGGAGCGGATTCTCCTGGAAGGCATGCTGAGGCACATGAAAGACAACATGGCGGTTGGTGACAGCCAGCATGGCTTCACTAAGGGGAAATCCTGCCTGACCAATCTGGTGGCCTTCAATGATGGGGCTACGGAACTGATGGACAGGGGTAGAGCAGTTGATGTCATCTACCTGGACTTGTGCAAAGCATTTGACACTGTCCCACATGACATCCTTGTCTCTAAGTTGGAGAGACATCAATTTGATAGGTGGACCGCTCGGTGGATAAAGAACATTGCTGGATGGCCGCACGCAAAGAGTTGTGCTCAATGGCTCAACGTCCAGCTGGAGATCAGGAACGAGTGGTGTCCCTCAGGGATCAGTGTTGGGACAGGTCCTGTTCAACATCTTTGTCAGTGACATGGGCAGTGGGATTGAGTGCGTCCTCAGCAAGTTTGCTGATGACACCAAGCTGTGTGGTGCGGTTGATACACTGGAAAGAAGGAATGCCATCCAGAGGGACCTTGACACACTTGTGAGGTGGGCTGATGCCAACCTGATGAAGTTTAACCATGCCGAGTGCAAGGTCCTACACCTGGGTCGGAGCAATCCCAGACACAACTACAGGTTGGGCAGAGAAGAGATACAGAGCAGTCCTGCGGAGAAGGACTTGGGGGTGTTGGTTGATGAGAAAATGAACAGGAGCCGGCTGCACTGTGCGCTCACAGCCCAGAAAGCCAACCGTATCCTGAGCTGCATCAAAAGGAGTGTGACCAGCATCTCGAGGGAGGTGATCCTGCCCCTCTACTCTGCTCTCCTGAGACCTCCCTTGGAGTATTGTGTGCAGTTCTGGTGTCCTCAACATAAAAAAGACATGGAAGTGTTGGAACAAGTCCAGAGGAGGGCCACGAGGATGATCAGGGGACTGGAGCACCTCCCATATGAAGATAGGATGAGAAAGTTGGGGGTGTTCAGCCTGGAGAAGAGAAGGCTGCGTGGAAACCTCATAGCAGCCTTCCAGTATCTGAGGGGGGCCTATAGGGATGCTGGGGAGGGACTCTTCATTAGGGACTGTACTGATAGGACAAGGGGTAAAGGGTTCAAACTTAAACAGGGGAAGTTTAGATTGGATATGAGGAAGAAATTCTTTACTGTAAGGGTGGTGAGGCACTGGAATGGGTTGCCCAGGGAAGTTGTGAATGCTCCATCGCTGGCGGTATTCAAGGCTGGGTTGGACAAAGCCTTGGGTGGCATGGTTTAGTGGGAGGTGTCCCTGCCCCTGGCAGGGGGTTTGGAACTAGGTGATCTTAAGGTCCTTTCCAACCCTAACCATTCTATGATTCTAAGACTGGGGACCAAAAAAAGAGCTTTTCCTGAAATAATAAGGCATCTCTTTATCTTTTAACTAAATAGTCCGTATTTTTCTTTGAACAAGAGATAATAAGAAAAGGTGGTTTCTTACAGCAAAAAGACCAAAGATGACAAATAGTTTGAACCTAATGCAAGGGCTTATTACAGTGAAGAAATTAATGCACTGAGCTGCACGTATGACATAACATCGGCTTTCTCCTGAAATACCGTGATTCATGATTCAATGATTAATGTCATCGTAATGTCTAGAGGTGAAAAAGCTCTGCTGAACTAAGGTTTGTTTGACCACACAAAATATGCAATTTACTGATGATATCTGCTTTTAGCTCCCCTCTGTGCCCATTCCATCTAACATCTCAGTCTATTACAGCCCCCGCTGAAAAGTTTGGGTATTGGTTTATGCAGTAGCTAGGATTCCCCATCTGAGTCACTGATGCACTAGCCAAGATGGCAGTTGCAAAAATAGGGGCTATAGCAATACTTACACTCACATGATTGTCCCCTCAGGGAGCTCAGTGATGCTCATTTCTGTTACATTTACCTTAAATGGAGATAAAAAAAGAATAGAGGAAAAAAAAAAGAAACCAACCACACAACAAAAAGTGCTTGTTAAGCCACATCTTTGTTGCTCAATTCCAGGAAATTCTTGATGGAAATGAAGGCTTCCTGCAGCCCTGACAATCTCAGCTTTAGGGAAAAGCAGGTTTACCTGACGCAACCCACTCCAGAGCACAGACGAAGAAAATGAGCTGAATACAGAAACCAACTCCATGTAGGAAGCTGCCAGACGGATCCAGCCTGGACCACGCTGGATTCTCTACCATTTGATTATCTACCACTCTGATTATCTTTTCCAAAAATCTCCTCAGGATTGAGAGGACATGTGCTTGGTATTGCCATGATTTAATATACTCTAGTGCTAGACACAAGTTTATAAGCTCTGACAAATTCTTTTGGAGCCCAAAATACAGGCACTTGTAATTCCTGGGAATCTGAAGGACGTGGCAGTAATATTTCAGCAACCTCCTGCATGCAAATTATAGCAGTAAAATTAATTCAGACCCTCAGAGGCATCCCTTGCTTGTGCACCCTCCCTCTGAAAAGAAGTCTCACCCTCTGATGGCTTCTGTTCATACACCAACAAACACCAGGCTGGGTGGAAGGGCCACACAGAAGTCATCCCTTTGTAAAGTCTAATTTCATGTATAAATTGTGCTCAAGAAAACACCTGGCTCCAGTTTCCTTAGAGAGGAGCTGCCTTAACTAGAAGTATCCTACTACCCCTCAAAATGCTCCTCTGTTCTCAAGGAGATTAGATCTTACATTTACTCTTTTTGAGATCCTTTCTTTTCTTCTCTGCTGAAAGCATATAAAGAGATCCTACACTGATAACAGCGGAGGAACAAAAGATGCAACCCAGGAACAGCTGTTTCTAAATGAGAAGATAGTGGTCTTAAGAGCCAGTGCTCAGCTCTTCCTTCCTGCTGGCTTTGATATGTCGGAAGCGCATTTATCTGTACACAGAAAAAAATCACTTTATTTCTGTAATAAAAATTAGGCTGATAAATTTAGCTCTAGAAAATCAGATATAAGAAAATGCAAACAGAAAAATTCTCCCCTGATAAACTCACCAGAAGTCGTATTTTAAAGGTTTTAGAAGTAAAACATGTTCAAAGATTTTTTTCTTTTGTTGCAAGTTTCCTTCCCTTTTCCCCCCAACTAATGAAATGTGATTACAGAGTCAGAGAATCAACTTTCCACTGCTTCTCTCCCTCCAGTACCACTCCAAATCTGAGATGTTTCCATGCTATTATCCGAACCCTTCTTTACCTTTGAATGAAAGAAAGGGCAACTCACTGAATGGCTGAATTCTCAATTATTCTTAATTATTATACTGCATTTTAGAATACATTAATCATCTTTCAAACCATTACATCATAACAATACTTTAGTAGCAAAAACAAACCCAAAGGGAGAAGCAAAACATCTCCTAGGGGAAAAAAAGGTACTGACATACAGTTCTCTGAGAAACAATAAACTGTGCTTGTCCACACTTCTTTCAAACCCACAACCCTCTGTCACATGTTTGTCCTCCAGAACATTAAAGCTACTAGAGAAACTGTGCTTTGAGTTATGCTCTGATGCTTATCGCTGCATTTTCCAGCTTCTTCAGGGAAGAAAGCTGTATACCAGATCATCTAACGCTGTCTTTGCTGCATAAGAACATCCATCTCTTCCGAAGCATTACCACCAGCAAGCAGAAGTGCAGACCTGGGGGGGGGTGTGAAAGCCTCTTGGCCTTATTGACATATGGGTTTTATGAGTTTTCAATAAGGAAAGCAAACTGCATAAATGACCAAGCAAAATCTGATTTTTTTCAAGAGAAAGCTGAGTGTGAACATTGCAGCCTTACAGCACCTTCCTGCCAGCTGGTAGATAGTCTGTGCCAGAACTGTGCAATATGTACATTCTGAAGATGGATTTTGAACTCATGTTTTATGCAATCAGAAATGAGCATTTTAGAGTTTATGTTTATATTAATTAATGCAGCTGGTTTATCCCATTTATGTCTTGAGACAGTCATAGATAATCCTAATAAATAGCAGCACTCTGACAGAGCCCATAGATGCTTGTGCAAAGACAAGTCACAGTCAGGCCTGGGACAAAGTGGTCTCTGACCTGTATTACACTCCTAATAAGCAGGTTTACACTAGTATATATTTTTATTTTACCCTTCTTTGTAAAGAATTGCTACATTGACAGTGACCGATAGCATCTGAACTGGAAAAATCCATTTTCCATTCCTGAATTGCCACAGAATTCCCCTTCTCTTATTGGGATCTCTGTTTAAAGGCATCTTTAGCCGAGGGATTCTCTGCAGGCAGGCAAAGACCATTTCAAAACAACAGGGCCATAAAGCAATGAAAGGTCTGGCTAAAGGGATAAAAGTGCAATAGGGTCATCTGGATTAAGACCATCTCTCGTCACCCTGATGTCTACATCAAGAGGGAAGGATTCATTTTTTTAAAGACACAAAGATTGCACATGTTGGACTTGCAGTACAAACCCCTGATTATAATGCACTTTCATTTGAAGATCTCTATCTGAAGGTATTTAACAGACATTAATAAGTTATCATGGTTGGCAGGGGTTTCTTTCTGTGCTACAAAAGGCAGAACCGCAGATAAGCAAAAAAACCAAACCCCAAAAAACTACCAACAGAAAACCCTAAAACAAACACCCTCCTCTCCCCCAAAAGAACCGTTGCCTCATGTAGAGGCATGAGCAGAGAATCTGAAGCTCACATTTTCTAAAGCACCTTGTGGATTTGCAGTCCCAGTTGACTGGCCTCCCAGCCTGGATCACTTCACACTCTTTTCTCCAAGGCTGCTGCTCTACCCAGTAGAAAGGACCCAGTGCAAACTCAGCTATAATTAGAGCCAAAATAGCTCCTCTTAATTACAAGGTGTATAAATTAAGCTGGTTATAAAACCATCATCTCCCTAAATAAAAAAACAAACAAAAAAACCCCCAAAAAACCCTCAGCACTTTTTTTCTCCTTTTTTTTTAGAAAAGTGAAAATATTAATAAAGTAACTAAAGACAACTTCTCTGTCTGTTGTATAATTCTCACTAAAAAGTGGGGTGTAGACAGGGCTCCTGAGAATCAGAAGCCACTTATTAAAACCTTTCCATGCAGCACTTGGCACAACAGTAGTGCCAGGGCATCACCACTATGTCTTAAAAATGCTTGCAATGGATTTGCCTCAAATCCTCACATAAAAGTGGCCCTGATACTCACTACACATTTTATTAATGTCTGCAGAGATTGTATTCAATTTCTGAATCAATTAATATCATAATTGTCATGGCAAGGTCCAGTATGCAGCAGCCCATCTGAGAAGATAAAATGAAGGCTGAGTAGATCTTTATCATTTAACAAGACTGCACTGGTAACCACATCTTCATCAAATATTCCTAATCCCAGCAGTTGTTAGACAAATGGTAATAGTTTGTGCTATATCATTTTGTTCTGTCCCATTCTTGTCTTCCAGCTGCTGTCCAAAAGTGATTATAAATAATGAGGCTATAAAAACCATTCAATAACTAGAAGATTCATTGGCCATATGCCAGCAGTGACAAAAGAGAGTGATTTATGTAAGATGAGTCTGTCACATCTGCCAGATCACAGTTTCATTACGCTTGTGGCTTTAAGGTCACAGTTTAACACTGTTCCAACAGCCATTTGTCAAGAGGGTGCTGGGAAGAAGAGGTGAAATACATCATGGTTTTGTTTGCTTTCTTGTTTTAGCTACTAGGTAAATAAGTAAATAAAGTCCGGTACCTACGTTTGTTATTTCAGATCTCTTGTGAGGTAAAAGAGACAAGAATATATAGTAAGACAGAAAACATTCATCATGGTTGGCCGGAGTTCAAATGAGATCAAAAAGCAAAACCATCCAGTTTAAAAGCCTTGAGAATTCAGGTGGCTTCTTAAATTCAATATAATCTAGGCATGTACTATCTTCCAGCCACCCATGAAATGAAGGCTCCTTGTAAACCCATAGCATGTCAGTAAATTAATTGCTTCCACATTTTCCTAACACAAGTAAACTTAAAATCTTTTTATGGCTCAGTGTACCAAAAAGGTATTTAAACATTGCCATGGGAGTTCATCTTAACAATTAACATGGCTAAGCAGACACCTGATTTGATTCCAATTCTATTTTCTTCTCTTATTTTCCCTCTATTAAAAACAAACAAACAAACAGAAACAATGAACTTTTATTGCTGGATACAAACCAGCCCCATAGAGTCCAGATGTTTGGATGTTCCTCATAAATGCTTCAATAGCCTCGACTGTATTGTTAATGATTGCTTCCATTCTAATTTGGTCAGTCTCTGTTGACGAAAACTACTGGTCTGAGGCTACAAACTGGATCTTTGTTGTAAATACTACATCCAGTCCCAATCAGTATATTACTTTAATTCATACCAGCCTGCTATAGCCAGACTCCAGTTAGATGAACTGCTCAAACCACAGCCTAGATGTTTCTGTTAACAAATCCATACCACAAGCAAAGCAAAATGACTGCCCATCCTTCCCCTACTTTCCTGAAGTCAAACATAAAGTACTTGCTAAATTTTATGCTTTAAAAGCCACTCAGAACAACAAAGCCACATCCATTTGCAAAATCCGTCCAGTAGAAGGAAATGATGTTAAGCTGGAGGGTTATGCTATAAAGAATTGCACAAGATTACAGGATGAACCACCTACACAGCAATAAAACTCAACTTTGATGGAGCATGGTGAAGACTCCAGCAGCAGCCCTAGCTGCTGAATCAGCAGAGAGCACTTCAGTGCAGCTAGTAATTCCCGTCAGCAGAATGAATAACACTTGTTACTTTATTACTAACAGGACTTCTTCAAATATTATTTTAGGTGGAAGCCGTGAATCTGAAGGAGATATATTCACTCAAAACTTTCAGGTCGTGCTCAGAATCAGGAACAGGCAAGAGTTTTCTTGGCACACTACCTTTTGGTATCCCTCTCAATCTGCATGGGTGAATGAACCAGCATTGAAGTGGTAATTCAGAATTTGCTCCTACAGAAATGCATTTAACAGGCCATAAATCCCCAGTGAAACTATTCTGTGAATACCTAACCTAATCTACTGTATTTGCAGGGCACTCCACCTTATTTTCTGTGCATTAATAGTGATTGATATTTCTACTGTAAATTTAAACAAATAGTGATTTGGCTGAAAAGTTCCAAAAAATCACAGAGCTCAAGTGTGGAGGCTGAAAAGCAGAAATATTATCATTTATACACCAGGCCTGAAAATGTTGAATGCTTCTGACAAATAAGCTTCTGTTGCCCCCACAAAATTGAGATCAGCAATGCCAGCACATGCAGCTGAAAGCCCAGCATTTCTCTCCCTTTGGCCTCTTCAAGCTTCGGGTGCTCTCAAGCTTCAGCCTTGAATTTTTCAAAGCTCCTACAGAAGATACCTTCCTTCACCTTCTGACAGCTTTGCAGCCCAGGATAACCATAAGCTGGAAAAGAGAGAGGTCATGCAGCCATGACAGCATCCCAAGAAGGGAAGCATGGTCTGTCATGGATGGTGCCTGTTGGAAAAATATCGATTATTGTCATATCCCAGATGAAGGTTGACAGCAGGATGTGCTATAGGTCTGTCTAAAGTTGACAACTCAATGGCTTTCAAAGAACAACGAAAAAAAAGAAGAGTCTCATAGCATCATATTAAATAAATACATCTTGAAGCTTTAAACCACTACAATATTAAAGTATGTGCCAACTCAAACTCTCTTTCTGTGGAGATTCAAAGGAGAGCCTTGATAGGCATAGTTCAGTCATTCAAAAGCTACTGCATGAATGATGGCAGAAATCAGATTATTCTACCTCAAGAAAAACCTATTTTATTATTTTCTTCCTCAAAATACTGAGGTTTGAGTTTATTTTTTTCAAAAGCATAGTTTAAATATATCTACAGCCCTGGATTCCTTCTTTGTTTGAGCAGGTCAAGCACCTACAGTGCTGGTGGGTGCCAAGAATGCATGCTGCTAAAGCTGTGTCCACATAAAGGAAAAACCCCATTCTGTTGATCGTTGCTGCAGCTTTGCTGCAGGCTGCAACATGTTTCCATGCAGTGGGGTCCTACTTTATAGTTAAGGCATAAAGAAGAATAAGAGGACATTTTCTGCTCCTCTCTTCAAGCATGCAATGTCTTTTGTGTCCATATGGAGCCTGTAGCACCATGACACTGAAGAAAGGACAGCATTTCTCCAGAGAAAGTGACAACTGTACCTGCCCCAGAGAAGTCCAGGAGAGAAAAATCTAACAAACGTGAAGACAAAAATACTTTGAAAAATCCAGACGCACAAGGAGAGAGCCTGGATCTCAGGTGGTCTCTGACAATGACAGCAGAGAACAAAATGAGCCAAGGCGAGAGAAGGGACCTGCTGAGATGACAAATACAGAATATATTCCTACTGAACTGAAAAAACTCCAAGATAAACCATTAACACTGGTTAATAGTCACACACACCATAAGGCTGAGTGGGAGATAGGTGAGGTAGTTGTGCAAAGAACAAAGTAATGCAACATCCTCTAGACCTGTTTTCAATGAATTCTGGATTAGCATCACGCTAAATACTTAAGACAGTTCTGTGGTTGTATCGGTGCTGAACTAGAGGCTTAAGTTAACTGGCTGACAATCACGCTGTAACATTAAAGCTATGTCCATAAATGCTTCCTCTTGACAGTGACCTTAAACCAAGTGCCAAGAGCAAAGCCTTAGCTCTGAAAAACTTTACAGAAAGCCAGACCCAGAGGTGAACTAAGGGAAGCAGTGACATTCCTCCAAGAAGGCATTTTGTCTTGCACACAAAGACACTGCTGTATTGGGGCTCTCACACTGAGTGCTCCAGAAAGGAAGAGCAAACAGGAGTATTAAGCGGTCACTACTGGCAAGAATCGTTGATGTTGCCACGTAGGCTTTTTATTAATAAAAAGAAAGAAAGAAAAGAAAAAACCTCCTATGCATCCAGAGTGAATGGAGAATGAAATCATTGTAGGAGAGCGGTATGGGATGCAGCCTCTTTCCATGAGCAGCTCTGACAGATTCAGGCTGAGTGGCTCACACCCTGTCTACACTAAGCCCTTCTCTCAATGAACACAGGCCAGGCTATGTGAGCAACCCAACCTTCCCATAATACTCCAGCAGGAAAGCACAGCCAGCATCAGAACCACATAACAGCATTCGTTACCAACACCTACTCAGTACAACTGTGCTGCTTGAAGCAACCTGGATAAGGGAGCATTGTTTCTTTGCTCCAAAAGCTGCCAGCAAGCTTTTCCTTTTCTGGGATGCAGGGAGGGCTTATGGTAGGCAGCAGAAGGTGAAGTGGGGTGGAGAAAGAGGTCTAGACAGAATAGCAAGAACAGGAAAATCAAGATGAAAAGCACTTGCAGTCTTTCATACAAAGGCAAAGATCCATTTCTGGAAATTAGATGCATCTCTGTATGTCTCCTGAAAGGAGTTACCATATGTTCTAAAAGTAGGATATAATATTTGAGCTGTAAAAGCCAAATCAGCTTGAGAAACAGACGGCACTACAATGCTTTAGCAGAACAAGTCCCACATAACAATATGCCAACAAACTCATTTTCTAGAATGGCACTAGGAAAATATTTGCAAAGTCTGAAACTCATTGCCTAAATACAGCATTTGATTCTTCCAGAAAAATGGGGAAAAAAAAGTGACATATATGCCAGCATTGGGGAATTCTGAGTAGCTATTCATATTCTTTGATTTTTTGCTTGTTCTTCTTTGTACTTCAAGCATGAGTAGTGTTTTTTAGTGCTTTATTTTAAACCTGACCTCAAACTCCTTCAGCAATCAAGCTTTTCATGTACTCCCTTGATTGCTGGAGGGACAAGCTTCCATTGCCCAGCCAGGTCACCTCTGAATACTAATCAGTGTCACAGTTTTTTGCTGTGCCCTCGAAGGCTCCTGGGTATGTCAGTATTAACAGCCTGATTTCCAGAGGTACTGAATATATAAAATCTAATGCTGAGAATCTGCAATGGTCAGGCCGTAAACACACACTAAATGCCGCCATTGTCAAAACATTAGAATTTCAATGCTATTTTATTTTTAACTCACAAATAGATATTTCCTCTATTTTCTCTATCAGATAGAAAATGCTGGCTAAAAATCACGTGTCTGTTTGAAGCCCTGTCCAAAGCACGTGCCAACTGACAGTCCATCCGACGGTATGGCTGGACGATGCACATCCAGGTGCACCAGTGTCTCACCATAGAAGAAAGTTACCTTCCCCATGTCTCCCAATACATTCATTTACAGAGAGCTACAGGTTCGTTTTCCAACCTGCTCCAGCAATATCCTAGATACAAGATTTGCCATGAAACAGAACCAGAAACAAGACTCACTGTGGTCCTGCCATATCAAGTAAAGGTTCTGTTCCTATCACATTATTTTCTAAGAGTGCACAACTAAGCTTGAGATGGACCCTTTTTTTGTTTTAATATATAGTTACACATTTGTGGATATATGCAAGAGACACCAAACCGCTAACATACAGTTCATAAAGGAATCACACAGGCTTTGTGATTTAGAAAGTCAGACTCTCAAAGCTGAAAATAATCATGAGCTAAATCTGTTTGGGTAAAAACATCTAAACAGAAAAATGTGTCTTAGCAGTTGGGAGCAGTTGAAGCACACTTTGCAAGAGGCACAAGAAGCCACAGAAATGGAGTAAGAAGGTCACATTGGTTAAAAAACCAACCTGGCTTACAGGGAAACTGACTGCAGCTTTTTTTAATTTCATGCTGTTGACAAAGGGAAAAGAAGATCTAAGAAACTGGACGAGCTCTGGTTAATTATTCTAGCTGCAAATATTTCTGGTTTATTTTTAGTCTACCATTGGAAGTGTTTGCTGGTGGTTGGAGGATATTCTCCATCCCTGGAAAACATTACATCAAGATTGAACGTTTTCCCTGAAAAAAACATGTTTGAGTTTAAAGAGAAATTGAGTCAATCTAGTTCCATAATGTCCTGAGCTATCCCTTGGGAATCTAATTTCGAAAGACAGTGTTGAACAGGCAGGTAAAGGATCTGGAAGAATAGGAGATCCAACAGCAATTTAAAAGAGTTCAGAACAAAATGGTGCAACGAGCTAAATCTTTTCAATTGCTCAGCTGACCAAGACCTTACGCAAGTTCAGAAAGCCTCACTGGTAAAAGGAAAGTGTTAACTTGCTGATTCTGCCGTAAAATCAGTTCAATACACAGCATTGTGGGCCTCCCTTTTGTGCAGGAAATGGAAATTCAATTCTAAAATAAGATTTTAAAGCGCTGACAGAATAAATGAGTTGGCTAGAGCAAGCAAGAACTACAGCAGGCCAATTTGTTATGAGTTCTAATAAAGCACTACACCATATCTTATTAGCAAAACTCAAATTGACAGCTAAAGAAAAGTGAACGAGGGCAATGTTGCTGTTAACTGTTCCACATACAGATACATACACACACAGAGTCACATAAAACAAAAATGCTCTGATTGTTCAGCCTGTCTCTTCTGTATAGAGCAACCCTTTACTTCTGTAACCACCACATTAAAGGCTGGTCAAGGACAGCAGCTAGAATGTCGAAAAACTCACATTCAAAACCAAAAACCACATAAATATGAATGCCTTTGGGGTGTCCAACATAAATTTAATACCTCATAGAAAGCAAGTTTGGTAATAAAAGAAAAAAAGTACATGCAAAAGCTTACTAGACTCTGTAACAAACATCTTTTTTTGCCTTGGCTACAAGGTCTAGTTTTCTTAATGTGTTCAGGAGGGCCTGTATCATGTTTCTGTCACCCTAACTTTCCCCCCCAAGAAACAAATATGAATATTACAGATGGCAAAAACCATATATTCTCAAGCAGGAAATAAATGTTTATATGGAGCATATAGCAAAACATATATTTCCAGAGACAATAGCTACAAGATTTAGACTTCTCAGTGCAGGGCAGGAATTTTTAATGGAAAATATATTTTTGGGGAATAAGAATTTTAATTACAAAGAAACAGCATACAAATGGCTCCTTTAGATTTAAAGCAGAACAGTTCCACAACTGAATTAAAAGGACATGGTCTCTTTTGGTGAAAAATATAATACTGGAATAAAAAAAGAAAAGCTCACCTCGAGCGCATGGTGGGTTAGACATTTCCCATGGAATGCTTTTGATCACAAAATGGCATTTGTCAAAGGGAAGACATTCTGCAGGAACATGACATTTCTGCAGAAATCAGACATAGTTCTAAGGGTGCCTTCTCAGATCGTGCCTTAGCTTACCAGGCTACCCTGGTCCTGACCACTGGGTCATTAGTTTCCAAGCTCAGACCAGTCAAGCCTTCTGCCCACATGCTTCGTATCTGTCCCCTTCTTAAAACCCTTAGAATAATCATACTGCTGGAATAAGAATTAGCACACTAATCTCAAAGTGGGGTTTATGGAAGGCTGCAGTTAGATCTTTACACGGCAAACAAAAAGAGAGCCAAAGCACCAGTTCAATTCTGAAAGCACCAAAAATTGGCACCCCTGGAATGACATTTCATACATTCTGATTTGGTAAAAAAGGAAGTATAGGGCTTTTTTTGCAAGGAAGGCCTCGCCTGTGTGAGCATGTCTACTTAGCTACAGGCATCTCACAGCTAAAAACAATTAACAAGGAAACAAAAGACCAGAAATGATCAAAACAACACTTTCCCAAAATTCAAAGTGGAAAAAACCCACTAGTTTCATTCCTGTTACATTACTGTTTCCAGCAGCAGTCTTGGTGGCTTTCACATATATCCACAGTGAAGGGCTTTTGAGAAAGATTAACAGGAAAAGCAGAGATGAAATTTTTAATCGGGCTTTTGCTGCTGGCTTCGGCTCCATGGGCTTTTTCCCATTTTCCAGGGTGCAAATAGACCTCACCACGCTTTATGCCCATTTTTGTCCAGTAAGTGTCAGCTCTCCAGACTCACATGGTTCTCACTGATTCGCAGTTCTGGCAGGCAACCTCAATGTTCAAGCACCAGTTTTAGTGTCATTGCCAATAAAACCAACAGCCACTTTATTTTTTACATTATTTTGGTAAGTGTTCTGATCACCCAGCTAAAGACAAGAGATGCCACAGAAAGCAGTAAAAAGTCAGCACTGAGTGTCTAAATACTAATTCTTCCTCCTTAACTTTTTATTCTTATTATTTTGAAGAGCTCACTTTATACTTTCTCAGCTGGTTTGCTAACAAACATTTTTCAGTCCCGCTTAATCAAATGCATTTGGATGGAGGTCTCACACTGATTCTGAAATGGAAAGCTCAAATCAGCTTAGCCTCAAATTCATATTACACTTCTCTCACTTCTGGAGGCGTACAGTCAAAGCCCTAGAAGTCCTGCAAAGTTGAAAGACTATTTAAGCAACATAGGTACATTACAGCCCCTTGCACTCCATCTGCTCCTGGAGGAGAAAAACACTTTGGTGAGGTCTAAAATGATCTAGCAAAAGACGCAAGGAAGCGCAGTACGGGCCTTGTATTTCTGCTAAGTGAATGTCACTGTAGTTTCTGCTTCTATGTTACTTTGGGATTGTTGGAAAGCTACCTCCACAAAGTCATTGGGAGTTTTTCTGCTGACTTAAAAGGACTTCGGGTCAGCACCTCCCAGCTTGGCAAGAAAAGGTGTCAGACAAATAGCATGAAAAGGAATAGCTATTTATCAAAGGAACAATCCAGAATAATGCACTGCTCCCACTTGAACAGTCCTGCTTTTAGGGTCTGAATCATGGTAGATTAACAAAGGAGGAACTTGGGAAGACAGCAGGATTGGGGTTTCTTTTATAACATCAGTTTTAAGCATAATGCGCAACAGGCATCCAGGAGCCACAGACAAACAATTCACACAGGGAACCCAAAATCCCCTCCAGTGATGAGCTGAGCCGTTGTCTGCAGGTTTGTGCCAGTCATACTCCCCCACTAAAAAGCCCCATGGTGAGGCCCTTGGGCTCCTAGAAGTAAACTCTTCTTCTGTTTCTGAGCGAGTACAGCCAGTCTGGCCTGATAAACCTACTGTCTTTGACAGGCTGTGGTTTTGCACACTTTGAGTTTTAAAATTATATGTATAAATATTAATCCATTGGTTTAGTTTTACATTTATTTGTATTTAGTCTTTCCTTTAAGACACAGCCTGTTTGACAGTTATGCTTTTCAAAGAAGCTTCGAAGATTTGCCCCTTCGTGATACTTGTTGCTGCCTTTCCACCTCTGCCCAGACCCATAAGCTTCATTCAAACAAGGTACATTCAAAGTTGAGACAAAAATACCATGTACACACAAGCCTACACAGCTAGCACAAAAGCAGCAGACGTGTCTACACAGGCTGACAATTGATTTACTCATAATTTGCAACCTCTTCCAAAGGAACTAGACTTCCGAGCAATCAATGAGAAAACAACCTTGTTGGCAAATAAGCCAAGGTTCTTTTAAATTAATCAGCTCTTTTTCATCCAAACAGTACAGATAATGAAAGAGATGATGACATTTTACATGACCTATAAAGAGTGGGGATTCTATTTTAGGCTCTCCTTCATAAGGGTGCCAGGATGATTATGTTTTGTTTACTGGACAGAATAATCTCTTATTTGTTAAGGCTTGAATGCAATTTTATACAGCACAAAATTTTATCTTCTATTGTCTTAATTATCTGGAGGGTTGAAACATGAGATGATGGCATAGAACAAAATTAATATTAATGTGTTCTATCTACAATTTAAAGAGAAAAGACTTGGAGCTTTCTTTTGCTCATGTGCTTAAGGGGCTGCATCAGACTAGTGAATTATAACCCATTTAGCTGTTATTGTTTCTCCAAGGAGCATGAAGGCAACAGACATCAACCTTTTGCAGACTCCCTGCATTTCCAGCTTTCAAAAATACACAACCTTTTCTTCTAACTTCTCTTTACATCATTCGCTGACAAGTTTTTAAATGCCTCCTGCTTAGAACAGTGTGCAAGGCTACACCACTGGTTTTAAAGCTCTTTATAAGACGCCTTTATCACCTACAGCATGTTCTCATGTCAGTGTGAAGGCACAGGCAGTGGGTGCCTGCCTTTCCTCTCATTTAACTCATCTGCGTCCTAATAGCTAGTGAATTCAGCTATGAATTCTGTGTCTAGAAGAAAAAGGTGCATGTATCCCAGGAGGAGGTGGCGAACAGCACACAGCGACATCAGTGGTTTTCTACCATTCTAGGGAAAAATCAAAGGGAGCTTAGTATGCTGATTTTTAATTAAAACTAACATAACGCATG
The DNA here is from genome assembly GCA_028858755.1 of Ara ararauna. Lineage (NCBI taxonomy): Eukaryota > Metazoa > Chordata > Aves > Psittaciformes > Psittacidae > Ara > Ara ararauna. The sequence goes on from CM054385.1 coordinate 5,187,890, forward strand.
GCCTGACCAGTTCAGAGTGATTTCAAGAGTACCAGTAGGGATTGAAAAAGACAGTGCTTACACATAATGCTACATGGCTTAATTCTTCTGGAGTTTCATTCTGCTGCGTCAATGCTGACATTTCTGGGTCCAAAAAAAGGGAAGGTTTATTTTCCTTTTTTCTGAAGAGAAGGAACTGGGTTGGGTTTTGTTTCAGGGGCTTTTTCAGCTCCATACAGTGTTAGAAATCTAAAATAATTAACAAAGATCAAAAGAAAGAAAGATCAATTCGTTGAAGCTTGGTTTCTGATTTTGAACCAATATGACAGTCGAGCTACAACGATGATGAAAAAACCCCACAAACATCTGTCTTTCAGGGAGAGAAATGCAAGTTGTCTGAAAACATGGGAAAAAAAGTTTCCATGGCTTATCAAGGTAATTCCTTGTAATTTAGTTCTAGCGCAAAAGGAAAAGTAGCTGCACTAAGGCAAATATGCATCTACAGCATCTTGTACCCATTGAGGAAGTGAAGCAAGTGTCTCAGTTTTGACTTGGCTCTCGTGGACTCAAGGGGTAATTGCAAACACAGCAATGTCAATATAAAAAAGATCCCCTTCCCCTTATGCTGTTCCACGTCACATCTACTTTGAGGCCCAGCTTGTATGCACCTAAACATCAACTGCATCATAGGTTTTTCTCTTTGGGGTTCTTTTTGTTTGCTTTTACTACTCTGCAAAATCCCCTAAATGCATAATTCTGCTTTAGCAGCTCCAAATTCAGCCAAGTGGGTTAACTTTGTATCCACCTATGCAGTATTCAGAATACAAAAACATTCATTATCAAGGTGTTTTGGGGGCAAGCCTAGATCCACTGAAGGACAAGACAAACAGCACTGTGCACACCATTAGGCGTCACCAATAGGATAGTACACCTGGGAGAGGAACACTCGCTGTCTGAAAGCTAGCACATCACTTGAAGCCAAGAGGCCACAGCCTCATCTGACCATCAGACTACTCTCCAATATATCCACCATGTAGAATTAAAGGGATTAAAAAAGGTAAGAAGTGGGTTTTAAATGTATTAACACTTTAAGGAAACCACTCCAGTATCACTGAGAAGTGTGAATTAGGTGCTAATCAACCCCAGCCATTGCAGTTTATGGGTATGGAGGCTGGAAGTTGCCTGGGGTGTGCAATGGTCTGCTCCAGAGCCAGCCATCCCTTTGACACCAGCACTTCACTCCTAGGGAGCAAAGCCCTGAGCCCTTTCCTTTCATGGAACTCCAGGTCACCATCACCTGTGCAAGTAGATCATACACAAAAGTCCTACTACTATATTTACGAAGTGTTTAAACACATGAAAGCATGTGCGCAAAAATAAGTATCTTTTGCATATGGATGATGCAGTACATCCATACCTGCGCCTCTAAAAATGACAATGACACTTGTTAAACTAAAAGAATAAAGCCAATCAAAAACATCCATCTAAAATTTTTATATATATATATATATATATATATAAAAGAAAAAAAGACCAACACAGAAAAAGGCAAAAAAGAAAGAAATTAACAGCCAAACAAAACGCAACTGAAAATGCAGTTAAGCTGGCTGCGGTAAACCAAGAGCAAAACATATCTGATAAATGATCGAATCATACTGTCTAGCTGATTAGTATCTACTGAACAGAAGGGCTGAAGAATACAAACACTCCAGAGTAATAGCTATAAATCAGAGTTTAATGAAATGATAAGCTATTTATGCAAAGCATTCATGGCTATGACAATTCATTTGCACAAAGTGAAAATACAGTAGAAATTTGTCAAAATGCAAATACAATAGACAGAGCCAAAATGCAAAGGGGAGAATCAAGTTCAGGACACAAGGGCTACAATTACTGCAGTGCTCTTATAATAACATTTCTCTCCCTACATTGTGATTTTCCATCAAAAGGTGGATATCTAAGGAACTCATTAACACGAAGAAAAATTAATCAGACATTACTGAAAAGGAAGCAAGAAATATGCATCTTATAATCTGAATAAGATTTCCTGCTGGAGAACACCTTTATCTTTCCAGGCAAAGTAGCAAAGCGATTTTGCAGGAGAATTTAATTGAGAAATATAGAACACAAAAGGGCTGCTTATATGCATATCTCAGTAGAAGACACAGAGTAGAAATAAGTCACAGAATCATAGAATCATAGAATGGTTAGGGTTGGAAAGGACCTTAACATCATCTAGTTCCAACCCCCCTGCCAGGGGCACAGACCCCTCCCACTAAACCATGCCACCCAAGGCTTTGTCCAACCTGGCCTTGAACACCGCCAGCGATGGAGCATTCACAACTTCCCTGGGCAACCCATTCCAGTGCCTCACCACTCTTACAGTAAAGAATTTCTTCCTCGTATCCAATCTAAACTTCCCCTGTTCAAGTTTGAACCCATTACCCCTTATCCTCTCACTACAGTCCCTCATGAAGAGTCCCTCCCCAGCATCTCTATAGGCCCCCTTCAGATACTGGAAGGCTGCTATGAGGTCTCCACGCAGCCTTCTCTTCTCCAGGCTGAACAGCCCCAACTTTCTCAGCCTATCTTCATAAGGGAGGTGCTCCAGTCTCCTGATCATCCCCATAGCCCTCCTTTGGACTTCTTCCAACAGTTCCATGTCCTTTTTATGTTGAGGACACCAGAACTGCACACAATACTGCAAGGGAGGCCTCAGGAGAGCAGAGGGGCAGGATCACCTCCCTCGACCTGCTGGTCACGCTCCTTTAGATGCAGCCCAGGATACAGCTGGCTTTCTGGGCTGCAAGCGCACACTGAAGCCACCTCATGTTCACTTTCTCATCAACCAACACCCCCAAGTCCTCCGCTGCAGGGCTGCTCTGAATCTCTTCTCTGCCCAACCTGGAGCTTTGCCTGGGATTGCTCTGACCCAAGTGGAGGACCTTGCATTCGGCATGGTTAAACTTCATCAGGTTGGCATCAGCCCACCTCACAAGTGTGTCAAGGTCCCTTTGGATGGCATTCCTTCCCTCCAACGTATCAACCGCACCACACAGCTTGGTGTCATTGGCAAACCCGCTGAGGGTGCACTCAATCCCACTGTCCATGTCACCAACAAAGATGGTGAACAAGACCGGTCCCAGCACTGATCCCTTAGGGATACCACTCGTTCCTGATCTCCAGCTGGACATTGAGCCATTGAGCACAACTCTTTGCGTGCGGCCACCCAGCCAGTTCTTTATCCACCGAGCGGTCCACCTATCAAATTGATGTCTCTCCAACTTAAGAGACAAGGATGTTGTGTGGGACTGTCGAATGCTTTGCACAAGTCCAGGTAGATGACATCAACTGCTCTACCCCTGTCCATCAGTTCCGTAGCCCCATCATAGAAGGCCACCAGATTGGTCAGGCAGGATTTCCCCTTAGTGAAGCCATGCTGGCTGTCACCAACCACCTTGTTGTTTTTCATGTGCCTCAGCATGCCTTCCAGGAGAATCCGCTCCAAGATTTTGCCAGGCACAGAGGTGAGGCTGACTGCTCTGTAGTTCCCCGGCTCATCCATTTTCCCCTTCTTGAAAATGGGGTTATATTTCCCTTTTTCCAGTCATCGGGAACTTCACCTGACTGCCATGATTTTTTAAATATGATGGACAGTGGCGTAGCAACTTCATTTGCCAGCTCCTTCAGGACCCGCGGATGGATTTCATCAGGTCCCATGGACTTGTGCACGTTCAGGTTCCTAAGAGGGTCTTGAACCAGATCCTCTCCTACAGTGGGCCCAGAGTCTTCATTCTCACAGTCCCTGCGTCTGCCTTTCAAGACTTGGGTGGTGTGGTCAGGGCATTTTCCAGTGAAGACCGAGGCAAAGAAGTCATTAAGAACCTTAGCCTTCTCCAAATCCAGGGGAGCCAGTTCTCCCGATAGCTTCCGGAGGGGGCCCACGTTGTCCCTAGTCTGCCTTTTATTTGCAATGTACCTATAGAATCCCTTCCTGTTATCCTTAACATCCCTAGCCAAGTTTAATTCTAAGTGGGCCTTAGCTTTCCTAACCTGGTCCCTAGCTTCCCTGACAACATCCCTGTATTCTTCCCAGGCTGCCTGTCCTTGCTTCCACCTTTTATAAGCCTCTTTTTTCCTTCAAATTTTCCTCAGCAGCTCCTTATCCATCCAAGGAGGTCTCCTGGCCCTCCTGCTGCACTTCCTTCTAGTTGGGATGCAACACTCCTGAGCTTGCAGCAGGTGATCCTTGAATATCAACCAACAGCCTTGGGCCCCCCTGCCCTCTAGGGCTATATCCCATGGAACCTCACTGAGCAGGTTCCTGAAGAGGCCAAAGTCTGCTCTCTTGAAGTCCAGGGCAGTGAGCTTGCTGCACGCTCTTCTCACTGTCCTGAGGACCTCGAATTCAACCATCTCATGATCGCTGCAATCAAGGCTGCCCTGGAGCGTCACATTTCCAACCAGCCCTTCCCTGTTAGTGAGCACGAGGTCAAGCACGGCACCTCTCCTTGTCGTCTCCTCTGTTACTTGCAGAAAGAAGTTGTCTTCCGCACAATCGAGAAACTTCCTGGATTGCTTGTGCCGGGCCATACCATCCCTCCAACAGATATCAGGGTGGTTGACATCTCCCATGAGAACAAAGGCCTGCGAGCATGAGGCTGTTCCTATCTGTCTATAGAGCGCTTCATCCACCGAGTCCTCTTGGTCAGGCGGTCTGTAACAGATCCCCACAATAATGTCTCCCATCGGACAAAAATGAGTATTGCACATCAGACAGTGTTGCCAAGCATTATAGCTTATCTATGAAATATCACATTTAAATCTGCGTCTAAGGAAAGTCACATTGCTTTCCCAATACAAAAGCAGTTACTTTCAAGTCACTGCAGTTATGATACACTAAACATAAATATATCCATGCCAAAGCAACAGGAAGGACTTGCATTTCCTTTTGGAAGTCACTGATCTGGTTAAGGCATGGGTATTTTGACCACCAGGTTTGATTTTGAAAGGATTTGAGCAGCTTTACTGTCCAGCAGCCATAAATAATCTTGTGCTTGAACACTTTTTATGGAAGTACAGGAAGTAAAGCACCACTGCCACACCCAAAGCACAGGCCATTACTCTCACCAGCTTTATTACATGGGCAAACCAATGCAAGCTAAGAAAGTATCCACTTCTCTCAACCTTTCTGACTTTCTTTTTCGCTTTACAGGTACGTATACACACTTCCTTCCTCCCCACCCAAAACCAGTTCATTTTCCAAAAGAAACACAACAAATAGCTTTGGTCTTCTTATGAACAAGACAAATGGATTAGGTATTCTCTCTGGGTCCAATAACATACATGCAGTAGAAGCTTTTGAACACCTCTGCATCCCTTCAACAGCCTGTTTTAACAAGAATTCACCTTTACTTCGGCCTGACTGCTTTAAGAAAAACCTGTTCAATACTACAAGCACTACAGCTCATACAACAGAAAGAATTCCTAAGATCAGGAAAAGGTCGACTTAGACAGTAACAAAGAACTAACCTGGGACTGTTAAACACACACATGCAAACATAAAACTATCAACTCTTTAATTAAGAATCATTTTGTTCCCTTATTAGAGCATAAAAAAAGAAAGGGGACTACAGATGCTCAAGGGGAAGCCAGATACCTGACATATTTCAGTTCAGTTCTTCTATCAGCTATTCCAGGAACTTACTAATGTCAAAGAAGTTATGTCTGCAAAAGCTAGAGGAGAATCAGAGCAACAGTGTACGCTGCCTGCATTAAAGACAGCTGCCTGCTGCAGTTGCCAGTACAAGGAAATCATACATCTCTGTATGGTGTCTTCTACACCCTTTTTTCTTGTAATTCCTCACAATGGATTTTCTCTTCTTTTGCAGTTTACAGCTTAAAACTCTGTGAAGCTTGCCAACTCCACCTTGGGTTTTCCTTCCTGGTAAATCATTAGAAATGACTGAAATAGTTCTGTACAAATGGACTCGCTGCCATCCCTTCAGCTCCCATTAAATGCTATTCTGAGTATTATGTGCCCTGAAAATTGTACATAACACCTTCCTCTTCCAAGTCCTTCACCTAACCTAAGCAGCAGGCTTAGCAAATTCTGAGTTCAGACTGAATTCTCAATTAATATCACAGGAAACATTTTTGCAGCTATACTTCAAATATGGTATGTGTCACAATGTTGTGGGGGAACTGAAAAGATAAAAGATGAAACAGCATGGCTTGTCATCACTTCCAAAATTTCATTGAGAAAATAGTTCAGAAATATAAAGCCAAATAGATGTTTTAGGAAGACAAGGTTCTTTTTATCCAGTATTTACAGTTTAGGCAGAGCAGAGTAACAAGAAAGGCTAATGGATAGACTCCTTAACTACACTGAGGTCCATCAGTGGTTCAGATATGTCCTTTAGCCTGCTGCTTTTCAGAAAGCTCCAGGCTGCCAAGTGAGTGATTGCTATTCTTATGGACCCTTCCAGGACCATGCTTCAAATGTCATGCTCCTCTTGCTAATGCATGATAAAATGGTCGAAAACTCAGGAAAAATAGTTCTTGCTGCGTAAGTACCAAGTGACTACAGAAGTAAATGACAGAAGGTGAGAGACACACAAGTATATGTTGTGGAAAGACAATCTTTACATAGAAAGAATACCTTTTTTAACTACTATTTTTCTTTTTTCTTCTTTTTTTTGTCTAAAAGAGACTGGATATTTTTTTAATATCCCAAGAAAGTTATCTTGCTTTTTAACTTACTGTGTCTTTCTTTTCTTCACCAAACCCTCCTGTCTGCTCAGATAAGTTCAAGGAACTACCAGCCATCTTCCAACATTATCCATGCAGAACCAAGTACCTTGAGCCTCACATTATTCTGGTAGCAATAGCCACAATACAGATACATAGATATATGTGCTCCATGGACACAGTTTCACCCTTTTCTTCTATGTGAAGATACCAACTTATTTTGGGGACTGATCTGTATTTGCTCTAGCTTCTCCAATACAGAATCAGATGTTTCAGGGATAACAAGGATACTGAGAAACCCACATAACCACTGCCATGCATCCTCATGTGACTGACCAAGCAGTTTAATTGCCCCACTACAGACCAGTACCAGACCCAACAGCCTGTTTGCTTTGCTGTACAGAACCTAAAAAGACCACAAAGAAGAGCAAATGTCAAGAGTTACTGTTATTACCATATGTAAAGTGCAGAACAAAATTATTTCCCACCAGTTCTGCTATGAAGAGAGCATGATTCTAGGATAACAGCTTTCATGCTGAATAGCATCGCTGAAATTAAAGGCAATTCAAAGTATTAAAAGTTTAATAAAACAATGAAGAGAAAGCAAGAAAAGTCTGCTGTAGCAACACAAAGAGCAAGCCACACAAACTGGCCGATGCACAAAAGGAGAATGTGTTCCAGTCTTAACACTGGAGAAGGTTGTTAAAATGACTGAAAACCATATACCCTCTTCACTGCAACTTATTCAAGGTTTGAAAACATCCTGACTTCCTTATTAGCTGCAGTAAAAATGCTGCTAACAAAAAGCTGTAGAAAATTACTAACATGAGTTTGAAGCCTTTTCCCCATTGTAGGATTCAAGTCACATCTGGTTTTTGATCAAAAAAAAATAAAAATCCCACAACACCACAATGTTAAGATGCTATTTTTAAATACATACATATATATATACACACACGTACATTTTACCAAACACTGTGGTTATAACCTGCTGTTCAGTCATATCTAATGTACAGTGTGGATATTAATACAATGTATTCTATACAAAGGGCAGGGAAGGACTTATATTATACAAGAAAAATCTGATTTAAAAGGAATATGGAATGCATGCAGACAGAAGAGGAGGAAAAACCAGCCCACTTGAGGCAGCCCAATTGCTCAACCTAAGCTCTCGTTCTACTCTTGGCCTTGGAAGAGACATTGCAGAGAGCAACGGGACTACCAGTGGTCATACAGAGCACTTGGTTAGAAACTGCTGGGGAACAGATCAGTTCTAAAACACTTCGTGAACACATTCTTCCATTTTGATGCCCTCTTCTCAGCATGGTTTTATCACACAGCACTATAATGATTCATTATGGTATAAATTACTTCAAGACCAAAGACCAGGACAGGGCATTGAAATGCACAGGGCAACCATGAAAATCAAAAAAGCTGTCAACAAATGAAGCTCATTTGGAAGAAATCGAATACAAAGGGCAGCTATGAAACCACACAGTGTAGAGCAGCGGGGAATTGGTGCTAGGCATGAACTTGAAAGTAACTGCCAGTTTAGCATTTTCCATGACTGAAAGCCATACAAACCCTGAGGTCTTGAGGCCAAACAGAGCTGTCCGCCTGAGACAGGAATCCCGACCACATTGTTACCAGGTTCAGCCTGCACCTAACTGGGAAAACGTTCAGAGAGGCACCGGAACCCTATGTCTGCTAAGGCAAGGGAATGAATTAAGGTAGAGATTAAGTCGTCTCTTTCTCACACAGACCAAGGTTTTGCTTGGCTAAAGAGCTAATGAAATAAAAGAAACCAGTGACAAAGTAAAACATTAGAAAATTCATCATTCTAAGTGGAGCATACTAAAATACCCCCCAAACAGTACATTTAAATTGTCATTTTTCCCTTTACATGGCTGGGAAGGAATCACTTTTCATCTGCCTCTGTGATTAAGAGGGGATGATGGCACCACCCAGAATATACTGCCAGAGACATTCATTGCTATTTTAAAGTCAGTATTTCTGCCCATTTACCTTTCCCCAGCACACAGATGTGAAGTTTCAGGTGGTTCAGCTGCCTGCTTTGGTCACCCAAAAACTTGTAAGAGTTATCAAGAAGTCGTATTTATACATTGGCATTGCTGTACTGCTGTTAACATAATAGTATAATTCTACATTATCTGAACATAAACTAGCAGAAATGCATGGCATTTTTAAAGAAAAGCCATCTATCCCCTCTCCCTTGCTAGAACAAATTCAGCCACTTCTCAAAGCAACAACAGGCCAAGACAGATCCAAACTGTTTGAAGATATTGATTCATAGCCTACAGCCTCAAGGACTTTTTTACTTGGAACAACCTTCAATAAAACTTGCACCAATTTCTTTTCTGTAATGCAAACTGTCAGCCTCTAGATTGCAAATGTTCAGTTTCCCACATTTCATTCACTTTATTGTAGGCAAGGGGTTTTGTCCTACCAAAGCACGGCTGGGAATGCTTTGGTTGTCGTTCTAATTCAATACCAGTTGGAAGAAGAGAACCACTGTTTTTCCAAAATAAAAGGTAAAAAATACTTTATAGTTTCTGGGTAAGAAGGTTAAATTTAGGATATAAAAGTTTTACTGCAATGTCATCCACTTACAAAAGCAAAAGTATCATCAATTTGAATCTAGGCTGCCTTTACACATGCACTGGTATTCTATTTAGTATTCGTTTCATGACACTTCTAAGTCCATTTGATCCCTTTGATCCCTTTGATAGCTTCTCGGCAATACTTTTTCATTAGTGTTATTATCTAAAAATCTCTTAATTTTCATTTTAATACGCATAAACTCATTGTGAAGCCCACTTAAATACTGCTAAAACCACTTGAAATAAGTACCTCAAATGTACTAATCTTTACAAATTCTACCTTCTGAATACACCTTTCTGAATTGCAGACTGAGTGAAACAAAGATGACTGGGAGCACATAGGTATTGAGCAGTAACGGAAAGTTAGTTTTCCCCTTCCCTCATAAAGATTTCACCTTCAAAAAGCCAACAGGGAACTTAAGTCTGCATTTAATAATTACTTTTCTTTAGATGTTCATTTCACAGGAGAATCACAGGCTCTGAATGAATAATTTTCCAAGCTGAATGGCAGTGTTTTGCTCAACAGTGACTTTTCTCGATCTCAGATCCAGAATGTTCATCACATACCTAACGTGATGAAAATTTGCAAAAGCAGAAAATCACAGTATATCCCAGAAAATGCAAAGGCTTTAATGTGACAGATGCATTATACAGAAGATCTGCTCCTGAAAGATTTACTCTTCTGCAACCTGGAAAAATTAGAAGAAACCAAGTTTCTGGGAAAACAAGATTAGAAACACATCCAGGTCACTGGACTAACTATGCTATGACTCATTTTAAATTGTTTCCACATAGCTCCATGCTTGGGTTTTGCTATGAAACACACCACTTTTTTGCTATTTGGTACCCATTGTTGATTCAAATTAGATTCAATCATAACAACAAAGACTGGGACACCCTTTTTAGAAAGACTTAGAAAATCTATTACTTGATATACTTGAAAAATAAATAATACTCTGCTGCTTTGGAGAAGCCCAGGACGGGAAGAACAGAGCTGTCATCTGCCAGGACAGACATAAATTAGCATGCCCCTGTCAGAGACCCCAGTATAGGGCACTGTATTATGTACAGTTTCAGGATGTCTTAATAGCTTCTTGCTCTCCTAGAAGCTTACAGCTCAGCCTAAATTCCACACACATAATTCTTCCTCCCACATAACAAGGTTGTTACTTCATTGACAAATGCAGAATGAAAAATTCAGGCTTTGGTTATGAAATACGTTAACCAAGAATCAAAAATGATTAAACCCAAGCAACATGAGAGAAGTGATTTACTTTGCATTCATGAAATGTTAAGTCATCTACATAGCAAATGCAGAAACATCTCTAACAACTATGATAACATCTTGCCTTAGAGAACTCCTAACTTGTCCTTGGTCTCCCTACCCAGATGCTCTCTTGTGAAAAGTATTGAGGCTGGAGTTAAAGTACTGGTTGACTGAAAAAGGTGAAGTGCATGAAGGAGAAAGTAAGACCTGACATCACACAGCATCAGTAGTTTAATGAAGAACATTGCTGTTGCATAGTGATCTATTAGTAATATCTTTTCACTAAATAAACTCCAGACTTAGAGAAATATCTCTTTGTCAATTTAGTGATTTTCATTGTTGTGAAGAACTAGAGCTTAATGTCAGAGGATACTTTGTCTACGCAGCCGGTAGGTTTTAAAGTCATACAGAAAAAAACAATACTAATATTCTTCAGCGCGACATGAAATCTTCTTTTCAGCAAAAGCAGCGGTGTCATTCTGGGACACCCTCTGCAACAAAGCAACCTTATTTGTACGCTGCCTTAAAAGCACTGGGAAGTTAATTTAGCAGCTGTACCTGTGATTCCAGCTGCGCCCAGACTTAACAACGCAGCAGTGTCTAGGGATGCTCCTGTGCCACAACTGTTTATACTATTAAGCTGTCATCAGGGTCTCTGGCACAATTTTGGCCTCTGCCGATGATTATTTCCCATGGAAATCTAGGCAGAGTTTGAGAACTGGCATCGTTTCCAGTCCAATGGGAATGTTTTATAGGTTAAGAGACTTTCAATGGTATGGTTGTGGGTCATTCTGTACCAGCTGGCCTTATTGCCCAGAAGACTCACAGGCATAGAATCATAGAGTCATAGAATAGTTAGGGTTGGAAAGGACATTAAGATCACCTAGTTCCAACCCCCCTGCCAGGGGCATGGACACCTCACACTAAACCATGCCACCCAAGGCTATGTCCAACCCGGCCTTGAACACCACCAGCGATGGAGCATTCACAACTTCCCTGGGCAACCCATTCCAGTGCCTCACCACCCTTACAGTAAAGAATTTCTTCCTCATATCCAATCTAAACTTCCCCTGTTTAAGTTTGAACCTGTTACCCCTTGTCCTATCACTACAGTCCCTAATGAATAGTCCCTCCCCAGCATCCCTATAGTCCCCTAATATGTTATTAATTGCAAAGCAAACATTGTTGTGCTTCCCCCCACACCCCTTTTTTTCCCCACAAAAGTTCTCAGGACACTCCACAACACTGAAAACTAGTGTTTTAGAATAAATTCTGTGTTCAATGACAGTCATTTCCAATATTTAGAGCTCAGAAAGTCTTCGAAATTCAATCTAAATAAGCAAAAGCTTGTATCAGACAAAGTGTTCTGATAAACAGCTGCTGAAAACTTCAATGCTTCTGATTCAGAAAACTTAGAGAAGGAAAGGCATTTATATTCTGAAGCTACATTTGTAAATTGTTCAAGCATCATACCATGACAACAATCTTACAGGATAAAATAATCTTTAATAACAGCGAGAGTAAGTCTAAATTCATGCTTCTTGCTCCTAACAAGCATCAAAGCTGACTGGCCATATGACTCAATCGCAGTCTCTAAGTACTAGATTTAGAGCAGTAATGCTGCAATCCCTTACATATGTGAGCAACTTGGCACAGACAAGCTGCCTCACATAACCACTTCTTATTCATTTCCTATATCCCAGTCCATCATGATGCTCCTTATGGCCGTATCTTATATCTTAATAGGCCTTATTATTGTCAGTAGTGCTCCCTGCAGAAATCTACCCAGGAGTAATTTGCAGGATCATAGCATATTCAGTCACATTAAACTGAGTAAAACTACTCTAGATGGAAAGAATTTCCAACTCTGGCATTCTCTAGATGGACTACACTACAGCTCAGGAGAAACATGAAGGAATACCTCTGAGCATACATGAGCAACACAGATAACGTGTATGTGGACTAACAAACATCACAAGAATGGTAAAAGTTATTAGGTTCACTTTAGACTGGATAAGAAGTCACAGAGGAGTGACATGATGTGAACTAAAATGTTTGGTGGCTTTAGCAGAACCTGAATCTGCAGCAAGCACCCTGTGGTCTCGGCCATGCAGCTCCCTAGGGTGCCTCCCTCCTCAGCACCCTTCTTCAGAACACAGTCCACACACAACCCACACACAACACTGAGTTCAACCTTGTCTGACACAGGATTTAAATTTCCCCTCAGAACCTGGAAACTAGGCTCCTGCAGGGCTCCGAGGAGCACTGGTGCTCCTGGAGAACAGAAACATCTCCTTACTATAGTGGCAGATACAGAAAAATCAAATGGCGCTTATTTTTTTTTCAGCCCATGAAAAGAATTGAACCGCAGCAACAAAGAGAAGAACTTATTACCATGGTTATTGCTGCTATTTCTAGACAACGTGAATGGGCTTTTTAGGCTTTCATGAGAGAATTTACAGACTCTGGGGCAAGCACACTGTTGGTAATTGCAATTGCGTTCCGCCACTTGAGTATATTTTTGGCATCTGAACTCTCAGAAAGCATTTGATAGAAAAATGTCTCCACATCATCTGTGCCAGCAAGAAGAATATTATGGGCTGAAGTATGGTGTGAGAAGTACTTCCACCTTTACAAGTGCATCTTCTGGAGCTCATTCATCCCAAACCTCTTCCTGGCTTTTTGCAGGACTAAGCGTTGAGGGTGTCACATAGGCTATCAGGTCCTTCAAAGAGATTTTAGGCTCTACACAGCAAAATATCAGTGTTCAAATCCAACTGCTGCCTTATCTGCCTTTCACCCAAAATGTACAGTATTTCTTACATACCGTAGCCTTTCTCAGCAGATCGCTGCAGTGTCTTTGCTTTCCTGTTTAGATCTCTTCCTATCTCTAACACTTTAGTTATCAAAACTGTGGCTCTCAGCAAAGCAAACAGGAGCTGCAGGATTTTCAACACGTTTGAAAATTGGATTGCTAAAAAAAGAGGCTCTGATAACACACTGGAAAATTCCTGGCTGCAAATTAGAACCTAAGTAAAACCAGATTAATCTTATAGTTCTCCAGGATTCTTTTCAGATTTCAGAGTTTGTCCATTTTCTTATGATCCTTATCAAAATACATTATTTACTATTCATTTTTTTAACTTATAATTATTCCAACTGTCTGAAGTTTCTTCAGCTTGAACATTCAAGATGTCCCTCAGCATTTAGGTACCATCTCCTTTCAATGTAGAAGCTTCTAATTACATTGGACCCATAAGCACATTTGTCAAGATTTATGAATCAATGTATCTTCACTCCAAGTGATTGGTTCTAATCACAAAGAAACTGCCCATCTTCATTTTATCTCCTGTTTGTTCAGCCCTTTTACTTCAGTCTTGCCTAATTTCTCACCTGCGGCAGAGCTTGTGAACTAACAGTTTCCTTTTAATGAGTGTGTGCATTCAGCGGTGAGTTGCAGGAGTTGTAATCAACCAGAAACTCACCCACTTCCATGTTTACCCTTGTAAGGTTGCAGAAGGGGGAAGCAGGTGTTGGAGTGGGTTGCTTATGCTACTCGTACTCTGTCTAATGAAAATTGTGCCAGGGAAAAAGAGCAGTTTGCCCACTTAAAATTAAAGTGCATGTATTATTAAGTCAATTATACATTAAATAAAGCATCACTAAACCTTTGAATAATACAGAGTAAACAATAACCGATTTTGCACCTGCACACCTGAGGAATTTGGGAAAGAAAGTAATACTAATGCAAAACAGCAAGATATGCAAGAATTAAATGCTTCCAAGAAAGGAGATCTAACCACCGCTGATTACACCTGCCACTGAATTGCACATTATGACTTCCATCCATTCTCTGCTGACAGTGATTGAACACAAAGTCTCTGGCAGTAACTTTCTAAGCCAAGGAACTTTAGCAGTTTATGTAAGTATATTTCAAACCAGAAAGATTTTATACTGTCTTTACTGATCACTGAGGAATCACAACTCTTCCAAAGGAAAGACGGTGTCTTGTTGCCAGTGGGATGAACAACTCTACTGTTTTGCCTTATCAGAGGATAATTTTTACTAAAGGAACTGGATAGATGAACCAGGACATCTAGGTTTTATAGGCAGTTCTGTCTCAGACTTCTCATATGAAGTTGATCTTCTTCAGCTTCAGTAAAATGGAGATAATACCGTTTCCTCTAGATTCTTGGCTGAGCTGGTGAACTTTCAGAGGCAGACCTGCTCACTACTGGTGCCCTGTGTGTTCAACACAGTCGCACTCCAGCCCTGCCAGGTGGTGAAGCACAACCAGCATGCGCCATGGTGCTGCCTCCACCACTAACAGCACTCCCCATCCTCACACCTGGCTAAAAAGCAGCTATATTTGCTTGAGAGCTCTGCCTCAACATCTCTTACAGATGCTTTCAATGTACAAAAACCTTCATCCAGGAACTCCAAGGTGAGGAATGCTGCTGATTTTGCCTGGCCACCACTGCAGCATTTGCAGCCTGCTCTCATTTAGCTGTGTGGTCAAAAGTGGAGTGTGGTACTTTGATGAAAGTTTAAAGCAGCCTGAGAAACGTACGTGAAATTAAATATACAAATAAACTAAATAAGATGGTTAAACATCTAAAAGTGTATACAAAAACACGCAACAGACATATAGTCCATGTGTACGTGGATACAATTAATTTTGGGCTCTGAAAAACCAAAGATACAACATTAAAATGCACAGTGCTAAGTGCAAACTCTATCAAGATTATATTTTAAGCATCAGTGGATTGAATCAAAATACATAATTCACAGTTTCTTCCTAATCCATTTCAAAGTGAAATATTAACCAACAAGAAATATTTCATTCCCCATTTATTTCTGCTTCTTAAAAAGAAAATACATTTTTTACCTCTCTATTGCTTTGCAGAGCTGTAGGGCTCAAAGGCCCTCATTGCCACCTTACTGAGTTTGCTCCAGCCTACCCTAAGCACCTTCAAAATCAGACTATAAATAACTCTGAGTTTAAAACTGGAAGAGAAATGAATTTGCCTATAAAAGCAGGATGTCTTCTGTACAATTCAGACCTTAAACTGCAATTTAGGATATTGCACTGGAACTTTTCAAACTCGGCTGAGATTGTGTCTCTGTTACAAAATCTGATCTTTTCCCAATTTGAAGTCGTTAACTCAAAGGCCAGCATACGCAAAGTAGCTCAGGCTAAACTTTAGGCTTCTTCCTCGTCCTTAAAAAACTCTCTTAATTCACTTGTAAACCGCCGAGCCCAGTTTGTTACCTCGGAAAATATAGAGCCACAGAGCACTGGACATAGAGAGGGCAATATCTCACTTAAAAGCAGGATTATCTTGTCAGCAACTCCCACTGAAATTCTCTTCTTTATGCATTATGGTTCCTTCCTGGCCACTTCTTAGCATTGTTCAAAGCATTCCCAACTTTGCTGAAATCTTTGCAGAAATTCTCTATGAACCAAAGAACAATTAAGCCCCATTAAAATCCCCCCAATTCTCTTTCATTGTCCGCTTACTGTAAGATGCGCTGCAATCAAGTTATGTTTTATGACGTCCTGAAAAGAAAAAAATGCCATACATATTCAATGACTTTATTAGCAGTTCCATAGACTGACACACAGTCAGATTCTCCCCTTTGTCAAACTAAGATATGTTATTTGCTGTTACCAACCTCCAGAAAAATGCTGGGTGAGACAGAATTGCTACTATTCTATGCTTGCAGATTGCTCACAGGGCTCATACTGTGTAACCCTAGGCACGCTTGAAAGACAAACTGCAATTTTTAATGTACTGCCATCAGGTTTTCACTGAATACCCTCCTCAGCCTCTGGAAACAAATGACTCTTTGTTTGGGAGCCTTGTGATCAACTGGGATGGCTCTTCTGTGGCTATTTCAGCTATGTTGGCTGTGTGCTTTGCTGAGTACATAGCTTTGAAGAAAAGACATCTGTAACTAAGGAGAAATAGCTGATGAAGTGCCCTCTCCCAAACTAGCATGCTATTATTTATCTTGATCAACAGCCTCTCCAAGGAGGGAGAAACAAGCCAGCCATGGTTCCAGCTCACAGCTCTCACAGGGCTAGGCTCAGTGCTGTGCCTGCACCTCTGGACCATGCTCCTGGCTCTCATCTCAAACTGCTCCTCACTCACAGCCACTGACGATGAAACCCAGAGTTGACACAGCCCACTGGGCCAGACCACCTCTGTGTATCCTGCCACCATACCTAGGTGCAAGAAGAGAAGTTAGATTGTACGTACTCCATCAACTTGTTTGCAGGCTAAGTGCAATTAAGATGAAGCCCAAAATCTGAAGAAGAACATATACAGCTTATCTGAAAATGTAATTTCTGCATCTCAGCTTGTCTTTCTGGCCAGACACCTGGAAATTCTCCTCTAATGGGCATGCAGCTACCACCAGTGGGGCTGGCTAACATTTCCGGCAGCAGTGATGGGAGTGAAACAAACCAAAGGCAATGGTCCAAGAAACCTCAACCAGCACTACCCTCCCTCACCAGTTTTGTGCTGCTGCTCTCCCTAAGCTTGGTGCAAAACATAACCATGCACATATAAAGAGGTACAGGCCAGCAGCACTGCCTCAGGGTCATGGCAACCCTATCACTCTACTATTAGAAATGCTGTTACAATGGAAGAGATCCCACTTAAAAGAGAATTGCTGTGATGTACAAACCACACTACTTAGGTGGAGCTGCAGCCCACAGGGACAGAACCCTAGGTATTCCCTATGTGGGGCATAAGCAATATCTTTGCCATTCTGAGTCATCAGTGAGGATGCTGTGTGACACACTGTGCTCTGCTTGGGGACTGCTACGTCCAGCACAGCAGAAGAGTGCGAACGATACTTATTTAATAACATCCCCCTCCTCCTCCAAGTTATTTATCTTGTCAGTCTCGATGCCAGTTACTAACAAAATCTTTGACATGACAAATGTACCACAGACTTCCATCACTCCTTCAATTACAGCTGAAAGTGGCAAACTAGCATGTGAGGGCAGGGCATTCAGCAGGAAAAAGCAGCCCCTGCTCTCAGCTCTTGTGCTGTCAAGGAAAGGAGCAGGCTCCCTCTTAAAAAATCACATTACAAGAGTTGGTCTCCAGACAGCCCACTAAAGCCAGCTCAAGTTAATAGAGAAACTACCTCTTTTGATGACTAATTAATTTCTAAGCTGAACTGCTCAGCAAAGAGGCCTGATTCGGAGCATGCGAAGCCACCAGTAAAAAAACCAGTAAGATCCAATATATTCCAGTACCTCAAGCATAAACTGTGATGATATGCCTTTAAGTCACACAACTAGGTGTGAAAAGACAACTGTTGACAGAAATAACTGGGTTTAACTTCCCACCCTGTCCACTGCAAATGACAGTAGATGAAATTACCAAAAGCCGCATACCAAGACAGCTACCACAGATCAGCTGTTGAGCCACAGTCACAAATTTAAGACTTGTATCAAGCCCGACAGACGACACCCATTGTTTAGTTCCTGGCATTAGGGAGAAAGCAAGAGATAGGGCTTTTGAAAATTGAGACTAATGTTGGGCTCAACAGAAGCGGCACAGTGACAGAGGTGAGTGCTTTAGAGGAGACCCAAGCTTTACTTATGCAGCGTTTGATCAAAGCTTCCAGTCCATCCTCCATGTAGGCACACAGAAGAAAACCCCCTCACCGCTACTGAGCTCCTCTGCTATGCAGGATTTGTATTTCCACTCAAAAAAACTTTCAGGCATCCATAAATCAAGAGAGATTGGGAGAAAAAATATCCCTGAATTAGACCCGTCCTCCAGTGTTTGTTAATTTAACTTCCAGTTTTTCAGCCACTGTCGATTCAGAGACTGCATCAAAACCACTATTTCATTTATCTGTGTCTTGCTTCAGATTTTCTTAATGTACTTAACAGGACACAGAGTGTGGCTTGGATAAATCCTGTAATCTAATCAATCAGCTAATTCCACTGCAAACCAAAAGGCGGGAGTGAGGGAAAGTAAATCCTAAACCTTACCATTACATATTTCTCTCAAAAATAAATCATCACCTAATGGATTGCTAAATTCATGCACAAGTAAATTACCAGCAGATAATTAAGAATTAATAGCCTTCTGTGATCAGAGGTTGCTATTCATAATGAGCTGACTGAAATATTATGAAAGAAGGCTTTTTCTGTGAAATAAATTGAAATACAAATGCTTCTATACCACAGTTGGTATGAAAACTAATAAAGAATATCAGAAATGAAATCATATTTACTCATTCTCTCCATGGTATTTGAGAATTGCAAGTAAAGTCTAGCCTCGTTTCCATATTTGTTTCCACTGTAACAGTACAACCTTTCTGGTTTTCACCTCAGCCACAAACACTGAATGAATCTCTAATAACAAAGAATGGCTTCAGCTGTTTGCCATTATAAACCTGTTCTCTAGGATATCCAAGATGAGTTTGTACATGGAAAAAAGTGCAAGGCTTACCTACACACACCATGCAAAATCCCATCCAATAGATTTAAAGACAAACATGTAGATACACACAAAACATACAGTATTGCTAGTACCATTTCATATGAAACGATAATGAAGTTCACTAATGCATTGGTAAAGCTAGCTGTGACAGGGTACCTCTGCAGACCAGGATCATACATCCAAGATCTTCATGCCCGCAGCATGCTGGTTAAGGCTTCCGGCACCCAGGCAGCTGTTCTGCATCAGCAACTACTGGTAACACTGCCAACACCTCTATGTACTGCTTTTACTCATCCAGGTTGAAGTATGTTCAGCAAGGTACTGCATCCTTTTAACAGGTAGGAAACAAGGCTACCACATCTAAATACAGCAGCAGTTATGCTTTTGGGTGCCAACATTCTCTAACGCAAAAGTGATCTAAAACAGCCTTGAAGATACTTTCAGAGACTATAGTATTACATCGACTTACAATATACAGCAGTGCTCTCAGAAAAAGGCTTATTCCTCATAAGGCTGCAAGTCAGAGAAAACATGAGCTTGCATTTACAGAAGGCAGAACATAGATCTTTAATGCTTTGTTTTACCCTGCTAAGGCTTCAGACTCATGACCTTTCAGACCAAGATCAGGGAACAAAAGCAGCAGTTAAATATGAGCTTTAGGAAGGAAGATTATTTTTTTTCCTCCTGATTTTACTGGAAGACCATCAATATTGGATGAACTCCTTTAGATGTTCTGTGCCCAGAGCCACTGAATACCAAATGCTACAATAGCTACGCCTCAAAGAGAATATTCTGTCACAAGCTGAGTTTTAGCAAGGCCAGCTCCCCATCAGACTGCTGCCAAGAGTCTTGCCAAAAAAACACATCCACGGAGGCCATGCTTCATTATTTTGTGATGAATACTCCACAAGCCAGCGTTCAAAAGTACACCATTAGCATTAAATGCCACAGGACATGGCAAGGACAAAAAGAGTAACAATCAGGGAAAAAGCAGTCACTTGGTGTTACTGGTGGTAAGGGATGGTTTTTATCCATAATTTGGCATTCCTCTCAGAAGATGCTTTCATGTGTCTTTGGAAAGCCCAGCAGAACAGTTTACAAAGAAAAAACCCATGTAATATTGACTTCTGCTCTCTGTTGGTATCCACTGGACCATAAGCTTGTGAAGAAGTAGGAGGCACATGCAGCCGAGACAGCAATGCTGTCTCAATCCGGTAATTAGATCCAGAACCAGAACTAGAAAGGCAATTCTTATTAATAGACCAGTGCAAATCTTTCTATCCTACAACATTTTGGGAGGTGAGAGCAGAAGGGATTGAAAAATTTCCTCTTTTCTGTGTAATCTGAGAATTCTAGTTTCTACCCTTGCAAAATAGGCTTATGTGTGCATCAGTGCACTGCTGCTCTGGCAAATCAGCCTTAAAGGAAACTTTCTCCAAACAAAGAGCAGCAAAGAGAAAACACTACCCAGTCTCAGTAAGAACAAAGCATGCTCAGTCTGCCTCAGCCCTCCTAGATGTTAAGGACATTGAGAAAGATGCGTGCTTCCCTGGACGACTTTGCTCACCTCTACCTATTTACCTGAAACGGATTACTTTATTGATCCACTTTAGGAATGGTTCTTTAAATCACTATTCATCCACGGAAATTAAGATCTCCTTTGTCACGGCAATTTAACTCCAGTTTAGAGAACAGCTGAGTTACTGCAGCCCACCACACCAACCGCTACGAGGTTTACAACTACATATATGACCAGCATGGATGTGATTGTAAGCCCCATAGCCTGCCCTGGGAGTTTTCTCATCTCTTTTACAACAGATGGCCAGAGATGTTCTTCCACAAGAAAATTACAAGATTATTTTCCAAGAAACTTAGTTGGGCCAAACAGCTTCACTGTTCTTCCTGTAAATTCATGTCTCCTCTTGCCTAGTTAGATGAAGCAGTCGATTGTTTGCACCCTCCTTCCCATCCATCTCCCACTACAGTACAACAAAACTGTCAAATAAGATTTATTGCCATAAAATTATAAGAGCAATTCCAATCAATTCTTACAATAGAAATGTTAAAAGTGCAATTAGACTTTCGCTTTTCTTTAGCATGGTGGTCCAGTGAGCAGCAGGTAAGAGCAGACCTCTGCAGAGCAAGCCTTTGCTCCAAGCAGTGCCCTGGCCACCTGGATGATGCCCAGGAAGTTACGGCACTGCTACATCCTCAATACCTCAATATCCTTCTCTGGAATAATAATACTTGTTCCTGAGCACGCCACTACTGATTATTTGTTGGGTTTATTTTCCTTTTCATTCTATTATTTCAGTGATGAACCAAACACAAGGCATGCAGAATGAGTCAGAGAAATCCCTCCTCTTCCTCACCTCCTTCATGCCTCCAAACCTCTAACAAATGCCGCCAAAGATTTCTGTGGCGGGGGGTTGCTGAAGTCTTTTTTATGCAACTAGAAGCCTGACACACCCGCATAGGAAGTTTGCAATAAACTCATGGACTGGCATTTTAGTGATGTTACAAGCTTGCTTCTGTGGCTTCAACTGCCAATCTGCTATGAAATGGAATTACCTATAAGACAGTTGTGAATTAATTGTGTACAAGACAAGAAGTCTATGCATATACTTCTAAATTGGAAGAGCTTCTTGATGTGCCATAAATCTAAACTCCCAGTTTTCTAGCAGTATTTATAAATATCTACATAAACATACTCTAAAGTAATCTATTAGAAAAGGATGAAAAACTAACAACAGCAATACTAACAGAAATTAAAGTATTTGTATACCAAGGACTTCTGCAAAGCTTTCCTAATAACAGGTCTCATGCCAGTACTGCATCCTCCATCCCAGTGCCTTAAACACATGATCCCCTCGTTGGGACTACATATGTCACACCAGTGAGATGGAAGATCATGGCCCATGAACACACAGCCAAATGCACAAGTGGAAGTGCTGTGATGAAATCACAGTATCAATGAAGATTGTCTTGAGACCTTTAAAAGAAACCTGTCATGTGAATTTAATGGCTTGAATTTTCCTGAGTCTAAAGCAAATGATCAGTTGTATTTCCAAGCCATACCAGTATGTTTCCCATGAGGTCACATATAAGATAACCAGTAAAGGCAAAATGTTTTCATGTCCTGCAGTCCATCGTAAGCTGTTTCTATGAATCCACCTCCAGAACAAGAAGTCAATATGCGGTTGGTTTTCTGCCCGCTGCACCCCTCATCACTCATTTGATATTTACTTTATTTTTAATTAAAAAGACATACAGTCCCTTCACGGGCACTAAAACAGAGGAACTGTTTAGAAAAATCAATATAGGCAGGGTTGTGGCTCCCTGTAGAAAGCTTAATTGTTGACAGCAGATCTGCAGCAAAAGAGACAAGAGTATGAAGAGATCCCTAGTGCTCCAGCACGACACACTCCCGGCACCCCAGCAACAACTGCATCCAGTTGCACTGTCTCCAGGAGCCTTTACTCCAGGCTCTGTAAGCTCTCCTGTTGAAGAGCCCAGACAGAAGAAGTTACAAGGATGTAGTGGTCACCATATAGTAGTGACAGGAGACTGAAATACCACTGTAAGCAGCTGGAAATATGGAGAACTGCATTGATTCTAAACCTGGGTGGCCAGAACATCCAGCTGGAGATGGAGAGAGTAGAGGAGGGAAGCAACAAGTAAACATTATCATTAACTGTGGGCTCCTCTGAAGAGTTCAATAGTGCCTTCTTACTAGGATTGAAAATGGGGCTGGTTCAGGGGAAAATGAATGGCTCATAAAGTCCCTATTATTCATTATACAGATGCGAGAAAGACACTTATTTTGCTCGAATTGGCTAGCTTGATCCATTTAGCCTAACATAAAGCTTTCACTCCTAAATGAAGAAGACTTCATTTACAAGGGTTGTCTTTCGGTATCTGACTTCAGGGAAAACATGCAGCTAAGCCACAAAATTCAGTCAAGGGTATTCACTTTTTGCGGCTTCTTGTTTAGGCTCAGAACAAGATTCTCAGATTTGTTAGCCTCAATAGATGGCCAATACCTCATCAAATGTACAACGTAGTTCAATAGCTGGCCCAGGTGGAAGGAGCAGTGAGATTGAAACATGCCTGGCAGGGCACAGTCTCAATTCTATCTCCTTGGGCAACTCCTATTAATCTGCAGTGATGGCTACTGATTGAATACTCCAGTATTTCTCTTCTAGAACCCTTATCTTTAGTTACCCAGAGTAACTTTAATTGTTTTCTGCAATGAACAGAGAAAAACACATCTAGAAAGTAAACTTGGAACACATTTGCAAATAAGCTGAATTGGAATAAAATACATCTGACTTCACCAGCAATTTGCTCTTATGGCTGTGATGAGCTGCAAGACCCTGAATTTTGTCTACCTACTCATGTAGTTGAAAGGAGTAACACTATATTTATTTTGGTGGTTTCCTCATTCACCTATATCTTAAAAAAAACCACCCAAGTCTGACATAACTGTAGTGTAAGGATAACACTGAATTTTAAATTCAGACACTTGGCATTGGCTCAAGAAATGAGTGAGATGTGGAGAAAAACATTTAATTTTAACCCAAATGTCTCTCTTCTACAATCAAAAACTATTCTAACTATATTTCCCTGGCTTATTAATTACACAGTTATCTGTACAAGTCTTCTTTCCACATACTTTTTGTGTCTGAGAATGTCTTCAAGCATCTGGATACAGATTAGAATTTTCTTTATTGTCATGAATTTGAAAGGTTGGAAGGGGTGTCCTGATTTCATCTGCCTGTACTGGCTGGATGTGGGGTATTTATGCCTTGAAAAATGAGTATTTAGGAAGTAAATAAATAGTGCATGTCATGAATATGGTAGTACATCCTTCCAAGTACTGTCTGCAGTTAAGCATCAGCTTCTCAGCACTAAAGAGAAGTCTCTGAAATTATGCACATACCCAAAAGCACTAAAAATATGCACAATGGCGCTGCAACATAATAGGTATCCTGACTCTACTGACATAGCAAAATTAAATTTCATTGCAACTCACTTGATGAATCAAGTGGAAACAGCAATACTTTTAATGTTTGCAAAAGCCATCAGCAGACTGCAAGCAAAATGTCTTAGCATTTATCTTGCCTACATAAAGAGATCTTTTTTTTAACTGCAAACATAGGAAGCCTTTATATGAAATCTCCAAAATGTTCATTCCTAAGATAGTGTAGCACTTGTTTCTAGCAATTGCTGACCCCAATAAGAAAGGCCTTCAAAGAATGCTAACAACTCCGTCTACTGAAATACTGAAGAAACCAAGTCATCTTTTCCAGACATGTAAAATGAAATAAACTGTCTCACTGAGAAATGTTCACATAGGAAACGGTAATGAGATACAGCAGCAAATCTTGCTGCAATCGTAATTACATTGGTCGCAAGTGAAAAAGGATGACCACCAGAACACAGCAAGTGCAGTAGCCTTGGAAGGACTATAAGCAATGGCCAAGTCAAGTCCTTACAGCAAAACTTAACTTCCCCACCTAGATGAGACACAAAAACATTGTGTTGGTCCCCAAAACAGACCATGAAGGACATCATGATCATTGGTACATCCTCTACACAGCTGCCAGCCCCAGCCCATGAGAAAGGCATCCTTGTTGTGGTTTTGCTCTCTTAATCTTGCACCCTATATGACAAGTATGGAGCTGCTCATGCTGGGTACCACCATAAGCCTGGAAGGCTAAAGTGAGGAAAGCCACAAAGACATCACTCCTAATCCCTGTGTTTGGATGCGTGACAGAAATTAGGGCTTGAGGAACTAAGTCACATTTGTACAGTGCCACATCCATATGCTTTATATATTCATACATGAAGTAATAAAAATAAGACATAATTAAAACAGGGGAGAGTCCAGTATAAGTTTTTAAAGCACAATGAATTTACACTGTTTCTTGCCAAACCAAACTCCAGAGGTTCATCTTTTTTTTTCCCCCTTCCAGCTGCCCTTCCTTTCACCTTGCCTTTTTGTGAGGCCCCATTCAGAAAGGTGATCCCTGAACTCACAGACTTAAGTCTTTCACAAAGCCCAGAGACAGAGCGGTTCACTCGAGTATAGGCCATCAATTCTAGAAAGAGACCTCTCCTCTGGATTCAAAAGGGAAGCTGCTAAACATCTTCCCAAAACCAACACGCTTTTAAAAGTGTGCTTAATGTGTGGATTAAAGAGAGCTGCCCCGTGCTGCCAGCTCAAGGGGAAAATAACAGCTCTGACTTAGCAGTTTAGAACACTTTAATGCAAAAGCCATGAGGAACTCTTTTGCTTGCATGCGTAGCCAGGACATGAACATAGCTATGGTTTGTGCTTTTTCACTTGCGGTTAGCAGGCTTGTGGGACTAAAATAACCAGCTAAGATGTTACTTTACATAGCTAGACTTCAGTACTGCTGCCAGTCTGTTTTGGGTGGCTTCAGGCTGATGCCACACTAAAGCAAGTAAGACCAGTGCCTGGTAAATAATTTAAACATGAAGCCATCAAAGTGGCCACATGCCTACCCAGAGGGAAACTCGTATTCCAGTCTGCAATGGGAGAAAATCCTAATTGACCGAGAGCTATTTGAAATTTCTTGCAGTTTTTATTCTGGTCAGCAAACTGGGAAACCTGCTTAGATGCACATTTAATTTACATTCGTACATGCTTTTATTGCAGAAAATCAAGAAGATTCAATGCTGACATTTAGAGTTAACACATAAGATTTGCCCTGTTGAATTTTCTAAAAGTCATGGATAGGTCAATTTGGCTAAGTAGTCTGTGCCTAGGAGTTCTGCTTAAATTGCAAGTGACTGGGAAGTGCTACATCCAAAACATGGAAGAATCTTGAAGTGACAGTCAAAGATCTGTATCTGAGACTATGCGAACTACCTGAACCCCTTAAACTGGCATCTCCTGAAATACCGGACCACATAGTCACATCATTTGCATTCCATCTGAACCACCAACTTGAGTGGCATGACACTTAATTTACTCACGTTTGAGTGAGAGGCAAACCAAAAGCAGTTTTATAAGGCATTCTTAACACATATCAAGTTTCAACCATTCCTCCTAGAGTACGGTATGGTCATGATTTTCTTAAAGTCCTTCTACTATAATCATAGCTCATAAAATAGTCCTAACCACAAGTCACAAAGATAGAAGATACTCCAAATGTGTGATTCATTTTGAATATGTGATTTTATACTACAGACACAGAATATATACCACCAATTACAGAACTAAGAGAAAATAACACTTGTGATCCCAGACTATTAGACTGCAAGTCAAGATAGCCGCATCTTCACATAATCATTTGAGGAACATCATGCTGAAGGCCACTATCTATGTCAAATCCAGTCTCCTGAAATTGCAGGTAACCATGAAATAAGGCATTTTGCCTGCAAGAACCCACAAAATATATTCTCCCTCCACTACTACTCACCACAGCAAAACCTCTGGAAAATGTCATGCATTTAGTGGCACAAGGCTGGCCACAAACTGCTTAATGTGCCAGATGAAGAACATGGAAAGGTCAAAGGCAGTGTCAGGATTGGGCTCCTATACTTGCAGGGAAGCTGAGTTGGTTAAGTATCAAAACGGATTTTAAAGCTCCTAGAAAAGGCAGGCTCTCATCACCTGCTATAAAAACATACATAGGGCAGTCTCAGTTCAGGAAGAAATTCAAGAACTGAAACATGCTCCCCTTAAATCTTAAAAGATGCAACTTCAGCTTATTCGTAATAACTTGCAGCCTTTTGGAAATCAAGTATTTGCTGTTATTTAACGTATATTCTTTTTCATGTGTTTGACATACCAAAAAAAAAAAACAAACCCAAATCTTACACAAATCTTTCTTAACACTCCCTTTGCACAACATGTACATTGCACGTTGCCCTGCTATAGCTACATGCAGCCAAACTACCACCAACCGCCAAAAACTGCACTAAACACCAATTGCTGTGGTACCTTCTGTTACACAAATACACAACAAACAAGATAGGCTGAACAACAGTAACATCACAAGAACTTGAGAGGTTTTTGTCCCTAGTTTGGAAACTTGATCATAAATAACCCTGGACATTTGAGTTCTCTTTCCTTTACTACCAAATGCCTGAACTTACTGAACTCTTATGGTATTTTTAATTTCAAATCTTTATTAAGTATTCCTTGCCAAGACTGAAAAATAAGACTTCTTGCTGAAGCTTAGCATTTGAGATTGGTATGCATTTCTTACGCTTATTTAACAGGCTAGAACCAAACTGACTGCACTCTTCAGCCTTTGGGAAAGTGGATCTATGGGGAAGACAAATGCTGCAAATCTGAAAGACTTTGTTCAACTATTAATACTGCATTTTGAAAGCCAAGAAACTAAGCATCATTAACTTGCCAAAACTCTAAATGCATCATAGTAACCTGAAAATGGGATCATAGCATTAATAAAATGGTGAGAATTATTTAGATCTGCAAATATGTGAGGCAACAATTCAAAAAAGAATGCCATGTTTGAGTCTCTAAGTGATGATCCCTTTAAAGTTAAGACTCAGTCATTTAAAATTAAGGCTCCAATATAGTTCAGTAACCAGAGTGTCAGGATTTTGATTCTGCAGGGACAACACTGATGGTGTTTTAATTAAGCCCTCTGCTAATCCTCAAGTCCTGAGTCTCAGTCTAATTTGTTTGGAGAAGGGTGGTGTATTTCAACAAGGGAAGCCATGTGCCAATTTCAGACACTGGTAGGGTTACATAGCTTTAATTTTACTTGAAAGCAGGTTATATTTTTGCTGACTTACCTTCAGTTATTTTAGTCAGGATTGTTACCATGCCCTGAGAAATACAGAAAAATGGGTTTTGCCAAGCTAACAGTATTTTTCTTTGTTGCTGAAAAAGCAATGAAATTACAAAGCTGCTATTAGAAATTTGGCAGTTACAATCCTTGTCAGCTTTACTTGGTGGAATTATATTTAGCATCCCTCAAACAGCTTGCAAAAACCTGTAGAAGTCCAGAAATCAAATCCTCTGAGAGAGCTGATTTTCCACAACTACAATGAAGGTTTCATGCCCATGAAGTCAATTTGACCAAGTCACCTTCCGAAATACAATTTAACTCTACAGAAGAAAAATCTCCTCAGATATTCTGTATTAAACATAAAGGGAAATCTTATTTAATCGTGTCTGGCCACCCTTTGATACAAAGATCACTTGTTTAAGAGTCAGCAATGCCCAAACATCACCCATTATAGAAGAGCTGCTTTGAGGACTGGGAAGCACATGACTAATGCAACTGATCATCTTTCTTTAAAGAAATGTGCCTACCGAGAATGAGAAATGTACATCCAGAGACAGAGCAACCACAGAAAAAGAAGATCCATCAATCTCTTTGGTTACTTTCTTTTAATCTCCTGCTCAAACCTGCCATTTACCGGGACTCTAGCATACCTCCTGTGCATCCTCATGCACCCAGAGCTGCCGAAAGGCTGATTTTCCTCCTGTTTGATCCTTTACAAAACCACTCTGAAAGCCGAGAAACACTAACACACACAGCAATTTCTGCGAACAAGGTTTGTCATCCATGTTACCCCTCCAGCAGTCAGGCAACTGCCTGTCTTTCCAACAATGGTTTTGCAACTTGTACTACATGTATCTATACCTATAACCAACATCAGACATGAAGCTTGAAATCCAGCCACCACAGAAGTGAGGTATGCGGCACCATCTGAGGTTGCATATCAAGCAGGATTTGGAGGAAATGCCGACATGTTGCATATCTGTTGTAAGAGGCAGGAGTCTGCAGGTGAGCTTAGCAATACCAGGGAAGAATCGCTTCAGGGGCTGGTGAGATGCTCAGAGAGGCAGGAGCAAATTTATGTAGGGAGACTTCTGCTGGTGTCTGGGACTTCTGTCTGGGTGCTGGTCAAGGAGCCTAAGGTGGTAAGAGATAATGGAGGAAGACAGAAAAACTAGGACATCACCAGTGATGAATTAGGGATACAGTTTTACTGAAAGCCTAGGGAAGGGTTGGGAAAGACCACCCTGATCCATATGCACAAGCTGCCCTGTGAACATCCCCCCCTTATCTTTCCCTCTTAAAGAAACACCAAACCAGAACACTGATACACAGATAATTGCAAGCAAATAGCATGGTTTCAGAGCTCCAGATGGTTCAGTGTGTGTTAGGACTTTAGCTTCTGCCCCCTCGCAAGAGCCGGCAGACCCCTCTCCATCTGACAGGCTCTTCCTTAAGCTAAGTGGGACAAGTTGATTATAAGCAGCAAGGAAGAGGCAGGTCTGAGAAACAGACCTGTAGTACTCCTTGATCAGCAGCTTTTATACAGACCTGGATCAGTCTATATTGATAAGCTGTAGACTGTGGGCATTCAGCCATGTCTCATAGCAGTCACAAACAATCATGGTGCAAAGTCAACAGTATTGACAATTACTGTAGTGCATGAATTCCAAGACCTCTGCTGTGTGATTTGGAGGTTATTGCTGCAAACGAGGTGCAATGTGTACTAAAAAGCATTTTAGATATAGTTTAACAAATCCAAATTGCAAGCCTGACAACATTTTTACTAGGAAATAAAACTGATTCAATGCGAAACTTGAATGAGGTTCCTAAAAACCAGTGCTTCTCTGATCTGGTATTGAAATCCACAATATAATTTAGATGTAGCACTTTAAACTATTGGCATGAGGATCCATGTTCAATTTTACCGTGTATTGTTATTTTTTATAACAACTTTATCCATATAATGCAAAAATCTTCTAAAAACTCCATCAGAGAGTTTAGTTCAGCTAATGTAAATACATGAATAACTTGCCCTGATCTCTCTCCCCCCCCCCCATCCTTTCAGTTTATTGCTGCCTTAAACCACACTCCATCAAAACAGCTTGATGGAAGCTGCTCCTCAGGCATCCATGATTTCTGTGTCAACTACCTTCTTATTGGCAGAACTTGCCATTCGCTGTGACCACTGTGACTTCCGCGGGTTACTCAACTCATAGTTTAATGCAATATCGCCCTCTTATTCCTCTTTCCCTCGTCACTTTTGCACAGGCATCAAAGCTGCAGTCATCACCATGGAAACTAGCTGGAGAATTAACGGGGAAAAAAACAGGACAAGCCGCATCCGAAGCTAGTGCAGTGCCACCCACTGGGTACTTGCGTTAGGAGTACAAAGCATGTGAGCAAATAACCACTCATTGCAGCAGCCTGCATTCAGATCCACATATATGCATTTTTGGAGACAATTATTCTCTCATCACATGGCAGTATTTGCTCTTACTGCCATGATCACCCTGGTGAAATTCAAGGCTAACATACCCAGCCCCTCTTTGCTACCTTTACAACATAGAGATCTCGTTTCCATGCAAGTTTAATACGCAATGTTCTCATGCACGATGCATTGCTTCATCCTCTGCAACGATTCACTTATTCCCAGAGTGCAGACATGGGCATCCTGGAAAAACAGACCCATGCAATACCAGAGGGAGCTACAGGGCTGGGTTTCACCAGGGAGCAGACCATGAACTTGCAGCTTCCTTCTATGAAGTATGAAATACCCAAGAGGATTTGGGATTCCAGGAAGCTGGCTTTTGTTGGTCCACAATGCTTTGTTACTGGCCAGTAGTAACTAATATCAGATTTTACTTAGGAAGATCTCCATGGTGATCTGAGCCTCCTGACATCAGCTGTTTTTTGGTGTGGATGCAAGAACAAAACAAAGATAGCTTAATTAAAGGGAAAAAGACCTTAAAAAATTGGACAAGGGATGAAGAACTCATACACATGCTGCAGTTCAGTCCTCCAGACAGAAGCAAAACACTGAAGAAATCTCTCTGATGTAGTTTATGTCATTAAAATAATTAAAAGAAGTCTTGGCTTTATGGCATGCTCCGTAATTTACTGAAAAAATAAAGGAAATTAGCTGATGGGGAAAAAAAAGGTGAATACAAACTGTAAAAAAAATAATAAAAAAAAATCCATAAATCCCTAAATCCCAAAGAATCACAGTAATTTTGACACAGATTTAAGAGAGATTTTTCAGACCTGCTGCAGTATTACGTACCACCTCTCTAGCACAAATCTTTAAAACAACACAGGAGGAAAAAAAAAGGGAAAAGTATTCAGACCTGAGCTGTTCTTTTCTAGAAGTTCCAACAACTCCCATTTCAAAATACCGTTTTAATCAAGAAAAATGCTGAGATTTTCACAGGTCTGGAAGGGTATTTTTTAATTTCATCTCCTGTTGCTGAAAATGACTGGATGCTCCTTTCCTGCACGGCTTTATTTTTCTTCTCCTCTTTCTTTTAATAGGTTTTACAAACACATCCACACACTTATTGCAAACCGACACTCCAGAAATGAATTCGATTTTGTGTTTTTATCACGTGCAAGCCAAGCAAGAAAATAATTTAAAGTAGCAGGTGATTATACCAATGAAATATTTATGGAAACTGATTACACCACAACCACTCATTTTTATCTCAGGATATTTGTGGTTTATATAACCATGCAAAAAAAAAAAAAAAAGAAAAAAGAAAAAACAAGCTTTGGAGTTATACAAAGTTACGGTTCACTCCTTTTACAAATGAGAACACAGGCAATGATTTTCAGAAGGCTGAATGAGTACAAGCTGCTGTCTGCAGTATTATTTATACTGGGGAGGTATAGCTGTGAAAGAGCTGTCTTTGCCAGTGCTGAGACAGCCCTGGAGAAAGAGCAACACGGAAAGTCATCCCTTTTCCAGTGTCAGCACAGAGGCTGTGCTGTGAGGGATGATGCACAGACAGAGGTTGGGCTGGTGCTGAGGCGCTGCTGGACGATGCGATCACTCACTTTTCCCTTCCAGCATGAGTGTGATCTTGTATTTGTTGGCCTTGTCTTAGTCTTAGACAAAACTCTGTGGGACACGCATTGCCTTTTCATTTCCTGATTCTACTGTGCAGAGTCCTGGACTTGGGAGAGATCCCAAGAGCTCCTACAATGCAAAAATTATCAGTAAGCTCAGAGCCCACCATGCTCCAGCTCCCGCTTAACCACAACTCCCAGACCAGCTTGTGAGCAGCTTTCCTAAAGAGGAGACAGGAAAGAAGGGCTGGCAGAGGTCGGACAGGAACAGCACTGGGAAGCCTCCCCTGACACAAGTTTTACTCTCAATACCACCTGATTAAATTAAGCAATAATTTGGTCTATGGATGCTAATTTCAGAGTGGGCAATACAGACAAATGTTTATCTATTGACACTTCTGTAATGGCTGGCATCTGCCTTCCTATTATTTCCAATCATGAAGCAGTTATTTGGAAACTACGTCATTCCAGACCTCCCCAAAGTATTCAAAATTATATTGATAGATTAAAAAATTGGCTTAGGTGAGAATAAATGCACTTTGTATTGGAACGCAAATCTTCAGGATGCTGAATGTTGGATTTTTGTGCCATTGCACCCCCCAGCTTCTGTAAATATGTCAGTATTATGGGAATTAGTTTCAGGTCATTAGAAAATCTACATATTTAAATATAGCATGGATTTTTGTATAAATGCTAAAAATGGAAAGCAATGCCTACAGGATCAGCAAACAGTTATCTATAAACACAATATAGGGGCTGGATAATTTAATCCATGCCAGACCTAAACCACCATTTATGTGACAAGCTGCAGTGTCGAAAAGCAGTTTTCATGCCAAATAGAGTCCCTGTGCTGGTGCCAAGGCCAAAAGAGCAAGAGCAAATGGAGAACTTGCAATACTTCCCTTGGGGGCCTTTCACAACAGCCTGCAGACAGCAGATGGGAAAACACCACTGAGTCCAGGCACAGCTCCTGTGCCCTCCAGCAACCCTAACAAAAATTCAGGTGCTGCTGCTTGTACTACCAGGCTAATCCCATCTTTCCTGTACACGTTCCGGGGGGAAAGCTTGTCTGGCTTTGTCCCCTGCTGTCCTGCTCTGGCCTCCAGCAAGGGTCGCCTTGGACTTCCCGAAACATTCAAAGGGCCACATATTGGACAGCAGCTACCAGGTTTCTTCTGAATGCAAGATGTATAGTAAGTCACTGGACAAACATGGAACACATATTGGGAAGGTAGGATAGGTACCTCATGGCCTTGCATGGAATCAGCAAAATGAAGGCTATGTGACTTCTGCCACCTTGATTTAGAGAAAAGAAATTGCCTGCTAAAGGTCCCAGGAGGGAAGACTTCAGACAGAAGGAAAGGTGATTAGTTCACATATTTGCCAGCTTGCCACTAAACAGCAGTTGATGACAGCATTAGAGACAGGAAGGAGCAAGGAATTAAGGGATAAGAAGCACCCATCGCTAAAGTCACAGGATAAACTCTGCATGGAAAAGGACAGAAAACTTGATGTCAAAATATATAAAGCAGTTTATCTTAGAGGCAGAGGCAAGAATGCCAGCTTTCCATCTCACATTATAACGGCAAGCTTTCCAAAGACACACTGTGTGTGTGTGTGTGTCTGAGCATTTCCTTAGCCAATACTGGGAACAAAGGTAAGTGCCCTTCTGAGCATCCTCCTCACTGCTGAGAGTTATTACAGTTTCCCTCTAGATGTATCAGGATGAAAATAAATGTAAAAGATACAGTCATTCTAGAAGAGTACATGCAGTGAAAACTACTCAGAGCAGTTAGAGCAGTCCCTCAGTCCTACAGACTGGAGTAGTTATGGTAGTACTTCCCAGAAATACTGCTGAAAGTAACATCCAAAAGCTGAAATTAACTTCACATATTATTGCCACATAGAAGGTATGTTTCTAATTCAAATCAAATGAGAAGTGAGTTCCAAACTAGGCCAAAATGAATAATGAAGATATGGAAATCAAAGGATCTGAAACAAAACTTCGAGTTCCAGAGAAGGACAGATGCCAGTACACACATTAAACATGGTGACACTTCCCTAGAGGATTACGGTAATACTTCACCCTTAAATAACACACTCAAAGCACTTCACAGACATTAACTAATTAATTTTCAATCCTCATGTGGCTGCAGAAATTATACAGTAGGGAAATAAGGTCAGATCTTCCGAGGAGATCAAGCTGAGATTAAACAGTCTGCCCAAAGGCTACACACTGACTTGACAGCAGAGGCAGGGTTACAGCTCCCATGTCCAACAGCCCCGCCACCACCAGAAAGCCTTTGAAAGGAGACTGACAGCCCCAAACATCTCCAGCAGCTGCCCAAACACAGCAAAAGGCTTAGGCAAGCTCAGATGCCTCCCCATGCTCAAAGATAAATCCATAAACACATGCCTCAAGGACAGAGCTGTTAATGGCGCACCCATAGATCGCCTTAGGTTTGTGGCTCTGCAAACCAGCAGTGCTGTGGGGCTGTGGGACAGGAGGTTGCACACCTCTGCGCTGATACGTCCCCAAGACTTTCTCCTCCCAGACCCAGATTTGTGCATAGCAGGTACCAGCATCATTTTGGCTTTACGGGAGGCTTCAAATACCTAGGGCTCATTTTACAAATACAGTACAGAACAAGGTGCAAATTACTCCTGGTCAAGTCCTATCTACCAGTGCCCTGACAACCTCATATGTTAAGATGAATGGAGAAAAGGTGACTCAGGAATGCTAAAAGCACCTGAGCAGGCCACAGCAGAGGATGTGCTGGCACTCTCAGTCTCCTGCGAATCAATAATTCCCAGAACGCAAAGAACAGGTCTCCAAACACAGAAGATGATCAACCCATGTGTCCTGCAGCAAAACACAACCTACGCACAGGAAAACCATGTGGCAACAGCTCTGTGTCGTTGCCCCCTGTGAACCAAACCAGGCTGTGATGTTTGCAGCAATGAAATCAAACCTATTGTCTGTCTGAAGTGCCTCACAAGCCATCAGTCAGACTGAAGTTAGGCTTTATCCTAATGCAGGCCACACTGAGAAGGAGCAGGTAATAATAGCACTCCCCTCAGTAAAAGCCCCCAAAGGAGGCACTAGGGCAATCCCAAACAACATCCCTGCTCAGAGAGGCACTGCGACAGTTTCAAGAGCTTTCAGAGCAAGAAAGCTCTACAAGCAGAATGGCTACAGCAAATCTTTTCTGCATGCTCTGAAAATAAAGAAATAAAACAAGGAGAGTGCGCTGGTGGTCTGGCCAGGACACTTCCTCCAAAAAAAGCCCAAGTTCTGCCATTTGTTGTGGCATTTAAACAGCTGCTGACAGCAAGAGCCATCAATTTTGCCTACAGCCGCGATGCCAAGCGGTATCGCCTCTCAGCTATTTTAGAAAGCGCTTTAGAGTACTTTGAAAGCAGTAAGGCACTATTAAAAGGTTCAGTTCTCATTGCAGCACTGTCAGATGATTAATAAATTAAAAGCTTGGCTACTGCAAGCAGCAGTATGTCTGCCAATCCCCGGCCGCCTTTGTGTGAAGATCTGGAGTTTGGTTTTGTGAAGTCAATGTGTGTCTAAACTTCTAATTATATTAAGAAAAGGCAAGTGCTAGAAAACAGCTGGACCTCAGCTCCAGCAGAAAGTTATTTAAAAAGCCAAGGGTCTGAATAGCACTGTTTTTTTCTCCTCCTATGGATACTGCTGTGGCATGGGAGGGGTGATAGGCTGTGTCAGGCTGCACCAGTTCCAGCCCTTGCGCAGAGATGCCCATACAAATGATCTGTTAAATGTCAAGATTTACCTCGGAACTAAAACCAGTGGTAATAACTCTGTATTGCCTCAGCAAAACCAAAAAGGATTAAAGAGCTAAAGCTAGGAAAAAAAGACATTGGCTCAATGTCATATCCCACGTGACAGGATGGCTAACAGAACATGTTTCCATACACTGAATAATCTCCAGAATAAAAGTGATCAACACTTTGCAGGCCATAGAGGAGTGCTAACAACCAACTATCAAGCACAGGAAAAAAAAAAAAAAGGCCAATTCATAAAAGAAAGAGTGGGAAATCTGAGAAAAAGCATTATTTTGACCCAGAAAAATGTATTTCAAACATTTTACTTGGAAATTGTACAGTTGGACCAGGGCCTTGAAGTTCAGCAGAAGTAGATGGAGATGACTTATTGTCCTTATGCTGTGGGTCCTGCAGCTTTAGGACATTCCGACAGTTGCAGCTTACACTCACCAGGCAGCACTGTGGAACAGCAGGATGCTTCCCACATTGCCCTACAGTGACAGACACAGGAATCTTCCCCATTCAGACATGAAAAACTGCTCGTGGGACCTGCATGAGACTTCCCTGCAACCACCGGGCAATTCCTCACACAGTCACAGCTGGGGACAGGACAGGAGAGGGGTCAGCCTGAGGATTAAAGCACCAGCTCCAACATGCAACAAAACCAGCCAGAGCAATGAGCCAAAAAAGGAAAGGAGGATGCATGATGGAAGGGGTGAGGGAAGCAAAGAGCTCAAAATTAAATTGTGTCCAAAGGGGTAGAGGAATGGTGCCTGGTGTCCAACAGCTGGCCTGGCAGGAAAGGCTATGCAGATTGGGAATGGGAGAGAACAGAGGGAAGGGTCCCACCAACATCAGTAGTAGAAAACTTGGCATTAACTGAGGAAGGTGACTTGGATGAAGATAAATATAGTCAACAAGTGAAAGCAAGTGACTTGTTAGACAGAGATAGCAAGGAGCTGTGAGGAAGGGTATAGGGGCAGTGGGTTCTATGAAGAAGAAGAAAGCATGCACACAGAGACATAAACAAAATTTGAAGGAACTGGCAGTTCCTCTGTCACTGGCATTTACATTGCATTTCCTCCAGCCTTTATAAAACCTGGCTCCTCTAATTCATTCTAATTCACTCTGTAATGCCTCCACATGGCTCTTTCAGTGTGTGTGCGGCAGTCTAGAAAGCAATAGTTGGACGGCTTTTGACTGGAAGGAAATGTTTTAGGCACAGCTCAAAGCCTGTGGGAGTCAGGAGAAAGGGTTGAATTTGGCCTTTAAAAGAAACAGGATGCCAGGAGAGTCACATGAATGTTTAAAACAACTTTTGTGCCTAAACAGAAGATGCATATGCCTGAGTTCAGTCTTAGCTACTAGCTGGAGCAGGCTGGTTTTAATTAATAGCAGGTGGTGGTTCACTCTTTTGGCAAGAGAGCAGATGTGAGTCAAAGTTTTAAGATATTAATGCAGTGTTTGCCTTCCTCAGTAAAAACATAGCATTCTGTGAACTGCTGTCTAGAACCGCATCCATACAAACACTGCATGGGGACTTGGGGTCTGGGTGGACAGTTGGCAGCACAGGAGCCCTAGCATCAGTGAAGGCTACCAGGATCTAAGGCTGTAGCAACCAGGGCATAAGCCAGTAGGATCAAGGGAAGTGATCAATCCCTTTTACTCAGCACTCAGGCCACAGCTTTAACACTACCTTCAATACTGGGACCCCCTAATACAAGCAAGATGTTGATCAGCTTGCGCAAGTCCAGCTGAGACCACCAAGACTGTCAGTGGCTGGAGCATGCAAGCTGTAAGGAGAGGCTGAGTTAGTTTAACCTGGAAAGGAGAAGGCTTAGGAGGACCTACAGAGGCCAACAAGGGCCTACAGAGAATGCAGAGGCTTACAGAGGGCTTACAGAGAATACAGCCATGTTCTTCACTGAGGTACATGGTGGGAGAATGAGATACAACAGTCTGGAGTGGACATACAGATATACTGGATATACGCACCCTGAGTATAATTAAGGATCGGAACAGGAGCCCAGAAGAATCTCTGCCCTTGGAGGTTTTCAAGACCTGACTAGGCAAAGCCCTGAGCAATCTGGTCTGAATTCAGTGCTGTCCCAGCTTGGAGCAAGAGGTTGGCCTACAGAGTCCCCCAGGAACCTTTCCAACCAAAGTGACTTGATGATACTCATCAAAAGTTCAATTAATACACAGTGTACTTGTTTATGAAGGCAGTATGTTCCTAA
The DNA here is from genome assembly GCA_028858755.1 of Ara ararauna. Lineage (NCBI taxonomy): Eukaryota > Metazoa > Chordata > Aves > Psittaciformes > Psittacidae > Ara > Ara ararauna. The sequence continues at coordinate 5,225,870 of CM054385.1, forward strand.
AACACTGAATTACAACACAATTGTTTAAAAAAAATACCAAAAAACCCACCTAAAACTAAAAAAACCAAAACCAACCCATGACAATAACCAACAACAGTACAGACCATAGCTACAAAAGCTCAAATCTTTTCTCACCAGCTTCTGTAAAACAGTAATCACCCTGGCAAAGACAACAGGCAAGGACTGTGGAAACCAAAGCCATCTATTCAGTTTAAGAGACTGGCCAGCTGAGTATTCATCAAACAGACTTACAGCTGTACGGAAGTGTGACAAATGAACAAAATCAGGTGCCTTGTGCAGGCCAGCTCAGGCGCCATGACTTGCTCCATAGAAGAACACAAACAAAACAATGAAAGAAAAGCTACTTTTAAAATAAGGTTGATCTGAAAACAAATGAGATTAAGTTATCGACTGCAAAGTGTCTTTAATTTTAAACAGAGAGTACTGGCTCTGCACTAGTCTTCCATTCGATTTAGATTTCCAGTTTGGTCAGTTTAGGTTTATCACTGCAAGAATAACATCACACTGCCTATCACATTAACTCAGGGTTGGGTTTTTTTTAATATAATGTTTCTCACAACTAGAACCACAGTTTAATTAAATTAAGATTGAAATAGCATTGTAAGAATATAGACCATTTAGTACCTGGGACACTAAGCATTCAATCTATTTCATAATGGAATTAATTATGTGAGAGTCATTAACAACAACTGTAATTCCAAACAGGTTTAAATTACATCTGGAATTGGAAAACTAAAGTTCCCAACTAATTTAAATTCTTGAAGATGGTAAAAATGAATTAATGATGTCAATATTCAACAAATCTGAAAATTGGTGCAGGAATTAAAATCCATGTTAAATCTAAAGGTAGGAGCACAGTGAAAGCAGAATAACCTATTTCTATCCTACTTATTTTATCATACAAAAGCCCAAGGTTTTTTGGATGAGTTACAATCCAAGGGTTCAAACTGGGTACTGCTAAAATCAATGGGGCCTTGGAAGTGATTTCAAGATGGGCAGGACTAGGCTCTGGCTTCTCCAGATCGTACCTTCTCCCTTTTCTGCAGGAAAACCTCAGCTCTGTCTGGAAGAATTTTTTCCCAGCATGATGAAAATTGAGACTGATAAAAAAAGAACTGTAAGGAATGATAAATACAGTATTTCAGAATTGGGCACCCTGCTGTTAATATCATCATTGCCTCCACAGTTTATGCATATTAAAATTATGCTGGCACTTCTCCTGGGGAAACACTTTGAAAGGGGACAGGCTAAAGGAATCTCTATTGCACAGCATGTAGTCTGGTAATTCACACACTGCATCAGCTGGGCCGGAGAGCCAATTTCCCAGATTTGGGTTTCACTTCTGCAAGAAATACATCTACTCCCATCCCCTTTATCATACTAAAGGGACAACTCTGTTGGCCGACAGCATTGTGCAGAGAAGCAAAATGAAGATGCAGGACAAATTCCAAACCAGCATTACACCTTCATAACCTTCTTTGTCCAGTTCCCCGGCTGTACTTTGGATCTAAATAGTAAAACATGAGCTCTGCTGAGGACATTGCTCTCCACTGTCAAAGCCAACCAAGCACACAGGGTTCATTTTGTTTCCAGGAGAAAGACGCTGATTAATTAAAATGCAAAGGCATCTTCCTGCCAAAATATTTTTCAGCCTTATGTTCAGCTAAGAATAATTAAGGCTCGCCCATATCATCCAAAAGACTGGTAGTCATTCTCAACACGCCATCATCAATCACCCAACACAAGTCCTTGTTTGCCGGGGAACAGATTGCAACCAAGTAGATGGGCAGTGCGTTAGTCAAGAGTTTTACTTGCGTCTAACTCTCACAGCTTCTCCAGTATAAAAGGCCAATAGCTGCTCTCTTGCACAGCTCTAACTACACCCATGCCTGGTTAGCCTATAAACATTACCACCGAGAGCTTTAAATAGATGCTACTTCTTGTCCTTACCTGCTATTTGCTGCAATTCTCTAGAGAGGAAAGGGGCAATTTTCAGGACAGTGGGATGGAGACCCAAGTGCTGTCCAAGGCTACCTGTGCTCCCAGATCACACTGAGCCATAGGAGCTTCTATGACACCAGCTTAAATCCCGTTTGACTTCATCTACTTCCAGAATCAAAATGGTGACTTCCTTGTCTTACCAAATCAGCTATTTTGGAAGGAAATATGTCTCTCACTGTAAAAGTCTCTTGATATAAAAAATGCAACCTTCAAGCAGCTGCAATGAAGAAAATCAATTTTAGACTCCTGGTGGCCACCTTCCTGCAAAGCTTTATTATTTTTCATCAAGTATCTACAAGAACCAGATCACGTTTCTAGCTTTCTGTTCCTCTCCTGTGTACTGAAAGAGAATCATGTATATTGCTTTAATTTACGCTAGAAATTCAGAGTTATTGATTGCAGTTGGCAGACTCCCTAGCTATAAGAGACTGGAAGCAACATTTTAATGCCTTTTGTGTTACTTAGTATAGAGAGGCACCCAAAAAAAAGGGGGGGTGGGGGGTGTAAAATGAAGCTTTGAGGCAAAGGGAGAATATTTCACTGTGGAGATGAAATACTGGGTGACAATACTTAAATATACAGTATAAATAGAGTTGTAGCAACTAGAGCCTTTTGTAATATTTAGTTAAAGAAATATCTGTCCAACTTACTATCTCAGAGATATCAGAAAGTTCTAGAGTAATCAGGCAACACCTGTATACAAAATTCACTGAAAATCTTCTATGGAAGGACCAGAAACTATTTTTGCATTTGGACAGTACTGAGTAAACAGTTTTGCAAAGAGAAGGAAAGGAATAACAGAATTTGGAGGAAATGTTTTGTTTAGGTATTTTAAAAGTAATAATTCAATTCAGAACGCTGCCAAAATATCAAACAGGATTAATACTAGAATACTTTGCATGATTTGGTAGCTTACAAATGAACGCACAGAGCCAGCATCTGTCAACTCCCTTAGGCAGCCTTGCTTAACGGAATGCAATTTCTTACCTGAAAAACATAAATAAGCAACATGCATTTACAATTTGCTCTGCATAACTTAATATGTTATTTAGTACCCTAAATCACACATCAATCCAGCTCCTCCTATTAAGCATGCAAAGACACTGCATCACTTGTGTAGAATGTTTTTTAAATCAACAGTACTTTGCAATTAAAACAGTTCAGATGTAAATATTTATACCAAATACAGAGACGTGATTAACATTCTTACCAGATACAAGCTCAGTGGAGCACAAAGCTTTCCATAACTACACCACCCCCTCCCAAGCCCCTCCAGTTATGGACCAAAGATCTTTGATCCCCCCAGGGACCCAGGGAAAGAAAGGCTGTTCTGAGCAGCTCAGAGGCTACCCATTTAAACCACAGCAACCTCAGACCTCCTAAAGGTCCTCCTTCCCACAGGGAAAGCCCTCTGGGACATAAGCCACAGCATGGCACACGTTCCTTGGAGCATCCTCCCCTGCTCTGGGGTTTCACAAACTGATTCAAACAATAAGACAGCCCTGGCAGGAGGGGACAGGTAGGAGACAAGTCTCAAGCAGTGCATGAAGCTTGGTGCTGCTCCAAATCACAGACCAGCACTCAGGGGAAACTTCAGACAGCATTTTAATTTTCCCTCATGTCCCACTCATATCCAATCTCCAGTTCCTATCCACCAGGATCAATTGGTATTGAATGTGAACTGCATCCCTGAGGCGCTGCTCAGATGTTAAATGGTTTTGGTGCAAGTCTCAGCAGTAAATAGGAACAAACCTGTAAGCCTAGCATTATCTGAATCCACAGGGGTCTAGGCAGAATCCATATGGTTGCCATAAAGTCTATGGCTGCCGTCACAGACTGATCATACTCATTTGTAAAAACAGTTATTAATGTATAAAGCTTCCACAAGGGACAAACCCTGCAACACTAAAAAGAAAGCATCAATAAAACACTACAGCTTTTCGTTAACATTGTCAGGAAGCAATGTAAACCCAAGTCAAACAGCCAAAGTGCAAATGCCTGCGAAGCTCCACGAACAAGGAGGGGCAACGTGGTGCCTCATGTGGGTCCTTAAAACCATGCCTATTTTTCCCCTTTTCCTCCTCAAAATACCTTACAATTCTGCTATTGGAGGCAACGGAAGAAAGCTTCAGAGCCTGGAATTGGGCTTTTGATGCATATATGAAATCCCCAAAGAGACAGGAAAAATATCTGATTTTCTAATAGCTCCAAACAAGCCATCCCTGCTCCCTGGGTTAGTCAGGTAGAATTACGGGAATGATTTCTAACCCTCCCTCACTCCGTACCACCTCTGAGCAGTTTCTTCTCCAGAATGTTTTTAATTGTGCTTTAATTACGCAAACATGCTGTGGGCTTTCAGGACAGAGCATTGGCTTAAGCTGAAAGGAACAGGTATCCCTCAATCTAATCCAAGTATTTGTAAAGCACTCATTTCTGCAGTACTTATGCTCCTCCTGTGAGGAAAACATCCCGTGTTCATTAATCTGACAAAAGTTCAACCTCTCTACAAAGGAAATTTGGGAGAGCTCCCTGCACCCCATATGTTTAAATGCTCCATCCCTGGCAGTGTTCAACACCAGGTTGGACAGAACCTTGGGTGACATGGTATAGTGTCAGGCATCTCTGCCCACGGCAGGGGGTTAGAACTGGATGATCTTAAGTTTTTTTCCAACCATAGAATGGTTTATTCTATGATTCTATGAAATGCAAATTTCTGGAAGTACCTAAATCTGTATCTGTAAGCAAGGCACTTCAACGACAACTCTCCCTGCTGTGTTTCAGAATGACCCAGCAGGTTTTTAGGGATGCCTGAACCCACATTACCCAGTGCACAAAGAAACCTTTTAAGATGTTACTGCAAAAAAGCTGCCAAAAAGGAGCCGATCAAGGATGAGAGAAAGCAGCCCTGCTCCCTGGTGGGGAGTGGCAGCAGTAGCAGGTTGAAGAAGGAGTAATCCTGCCAGTTCAGACCACGTTCAGTCCAGCCCTGGACAAGGGGGCTGGACCAGAAAATGAAGCTCCCTCTGAGATACTTTGACGTGCTTGATGAAAAGCACAAGGGAAACATGCAACAGATGGAGGGATGACCCTCTCTCAAAGCTGTCTTATCTAGCAAACCCAGTCATTCCAGGAAAGACTGGACAGGCTGTAATTCAGGAGCAAGATGACCTTAAGTATTAATATAGGTAAGGATGGAGAGAGAGGGATTTTTACATGCAGGCAGAGATGTAAATCATGAACCAGAGGGGACTGACCACAATGGCCTGCTGCCTGTCATTCACAGCTGTGCACGGTACCAGCAGTGTGCACAGGCAAGAGACCATTCGCATTAGGGTTTCCTGAATGCACATGGCTTCTTCCCTCCCCTGCTAATCTCATAATTCATACAATTAGTGTGTCTAATACATATAAATGCCGAGTGCTCCCCAGGAACTATCATAGGCCACTGTGGGAGAGCAGGGCTATGCCAGGCAGTCATTGCATATAATTGCATCAAGAACTGTTGATGATCTTAATGCTAATAAGAAGAAAACAGAGAAGGGCTCTCACGTGTTTGCTGGCTGTCCTCAAATGCCTGCACGTCAGCCACTCTCAATGATGGGACATCATCCAGCCCCACAATGACAAGCGAAATGATTACCAGATATAGACCCAGATATAGCACTGCCACACAGCATAAGAAGCACAAAGTCTCTCCTTTACCCAGTACGTTTAAGCATAATGACATATCATGCTGCTTTCCTGGCTCAGTTAGGCTCAAATGCTGGTTTCTGTTACAGATGTTTAATGCAGGAGGGCTCAAAACTGACAGGTTTTAAACGTGTTTGATGGAAATTTGACACAGACGTTGCTGGCTCAGCTCAATGTTACATGGAAAGAAAAGCAAAATTTATTCCAACTCTACAGGCTCTGATGTTGAGTTAGGAAATGTCCCAAGCCTGGTTGTTAATTCTCAGCATCATCTCTTGTTTCCCCTGCAGAGGGGAGATTTTGCCTTGTCCCCCTTTAAATATAGGGGATCGTTCCTTCCAGCAGAGCATTGCTAATAGACACGCTGAGCCGCTGAAGCCAAGGCAGTCACACACAGTGAGAGGTGACATTAACAGAAGACAGTGACATGTGGCTCTGTTTGCACAGCACCATTTCAGTGTCACAGGAAACCTGATACAGTCTGGGGACTTCTATCTAAAGTGTGACATTTCTATTTACAACACGTACATCTAGGACAAGGAGCAGAGGGACTTGCTTGGCACTGAGTTGGCAGAATCGCTCACAGCCATAAAGGAATTACCAAAATGTTTTCCACAGAGAGCTACAAATAAATTTTGCACCTGCACTGCCTTTGTATTTGCCACTGCTTGTGCAAAGGGCCTTTCAGAGAGATGTTTAAAGGTTGTATTTCCCCCAGTCTTGCTGCTGGCATGGGACCATAAGGAGATCTTCAAGGGCCCCCATCCCAGGGAGGTCCCAGGAGCTTGGTGAAGACACAACAGTCCTAGTGACATCAGCCCCACAATCTGTACTCCTTGGATGTGCACCACACTCACATCAGTACATCATCAGAGAGGGAAATCGGTGACAACTCCTGACTTTGTCACCAAGGTCAACCTGTGCAACTCGCTTTACACCTCAATGTTCCCTCTGTACCCTCCCATCTGACCAAGAAAGACCCATCTCTTTGAGGCTGGGACTTGCAATGCACAGAGCACTGCACTTGATGCACTTACAGCATATAAAGAAGTAATAACAAAGCTGACTGACTATTAAATGGTGGGTCTTTAAAAAGACTTCCCTTTCCTGCTCATTTCAGAGCAAACCAAACGTTTAGGACATGGAACGTATACAAGTCTGGCATTGGTTATACTGCAAAATATAAAGGAATTGAAAGGGACAAGTCTGAATATTTAATTGATCATTCCCACACACTTCCAATTTCTTTGGTGACTTCTTGTATGAGAATATCCTGGTGATGAATGCACTGTCTATACCAGAAATCTAGTAATAAGACCAATGTTCTTAAAAGAAAACTGAAATTATTGTGATATGCCTTTATGAATACAACACAGGGACTCGCGGAAACTAGTATCAGCCATTGAAATAGAAAACTAAAACATCAAACAATTAGACTGGCTTGCATCAAACAGTTTGGAGGAGTACAGCTGCTGCAGGTTCTCTGTGGCAGCTATGTTATCTTAAGAGCTAGTCAGAAGACTATAGCCATAGCCAAACAAGTTCATATGTCTCTATGATTTCGTGGTACGCAAGTAACAGAAGATAAAACAGGATCTTTACGTTATTTTAAAACTTTAAAAGAACACCACGTTGTTAATAGCAGTATGAAGAAGTTGCCTTTTTAAGTGTTATTTTAAATACTCAATGCTATTTAGCAGCAATAGCTTTCACTAGCAGCTTCCCAAACACAGCCACGCTGGGAGGAAATTATTTTCCTAACATTTACTTCTTCCAAAGGCTAAAAAATGTCATGGCTAAAATAGTCATGACTGTAACCTTAGGTACAGACTAACACTTATCTAAATATGAAGCCTTAGCTAAGGGTGCCAAAACCGTAGGCAAGTTAAGGGTTTACTGGTAGGAAACGAAGAAATGCCAAAGGGAAATAGCAACAGTTAACATATCTGCAGTCGAATTAATATTCCAGCAGCCTGGAGAACATGTAGTTTCTCAGCTGTTTGAGTAAATATTGACAGCAAAGGAGGTCAGTTACCTGAATTTCTGATGAAATCTGGAAACGCTGGGTATTGAAGGCTTCCCATGTTAAACGGGGCCAAATGTTTTCTGAAACCATAACTGCAGCTCCTACACGGGTTGACACATTCCTGCTTTGGGGGATGAGTCTCCAGCCCTGCATATTGCAGAGGACCAAGTGGACAGATGGATGGGAAAATTGCTGTACAGAACAGGTAGCACTAACCACAGCTAGAAACACTGCTCTTAAGGATTCAAGGCAAGGTAATGAGATGAATCAGATTCAGACCAAAGGTTCATTTCTCTGTTTCTACACTGAAGCTCAGTAGAGGACACAGTGAAAGGTACTTAAGAGAATTCATTATTACCCAGCTCACTGCAGTGCAGATACTGTTACTCATAGGCAGCTACTAACAGACCCACTGATCTGCTGCAAAGGGCCCCCTACTCCTGGCCTTAACACAACCAAATGGGTCCTCAGACAAAGGTCATTCAGCCCTCGTAATTCACAATAAATGCAGCCTTCCCTGGTAGAGAAAGCAACTTGCCACATATCTTTCTGCACTTATGAGGAAGCAGATGAGAAACACTGCCCTGGTGTATGCCTGGTTAGCCACAGAGGGCTGCTATCTCCCTTTTGTAGGGGAAGAGCAACTACACCAAGGTGGTGTGGGATGGGAGACTCCCACAGGGTCTAACCTAAGTTTTGACAAAGTGACTAAAAGCTGTTGGAAATGAACAACCAACTAATGAGAAACATTAAGCACCAAAAAATTGCAGCTCTAGAGCTTCAGGCTGACTTGTCCCCAGCATAGAGTCATCTACAACACAGCTCCAAGACCTCCAGCTGCTGAATTACCAATGGGTGCCAATGCAGCAATGAGTTCTCGGGTGTTGGCAAGAGACACCAAGCCATTTTGTTAATGAAACCTTCAGTCTCTTCTGAACTGTTCTGAATTTTCACTACCAACTCCTAAAAGTTTATGTTACCATCATCCTAAAGCCCCAGAATTGCCATCCCTATATCCCGATGCTGTCAATAAATTACCTTTAAAGTTCAGGGCAACAGAATGAAACACGGACAAGCTGATGCCCAGAGATCCATTGCTAAGGAAATAAATTCTCTTTTACTGTATAAAATTCTAGGAATGTGCTGTTAAAGTGATCAAAAGCTTAGTATTGGTGCCACTAAATCTCTGAGGGTTGCCATTTTGGGTGCCTATTAAGGGTTTATATTTATGTTATAAATCATCTTCTCGCATTCCACAAAGAGCAATTTTAGCACTCGGATCATACCCCTTAACTAGTTTCTATATAAAAAGTACTGAAGAACAGTAATGGTACTATTAAAGACACCTACTTTTGGCTTCCTGAAAATAATGGCATGCTACAGAGCCATGAAAAGAGAAAATGATAGCAGTGCTAACCAATAATAATTACACTAATAAAGAGAATATAGCACTGAAGAAATTATGGGGCAAAAGACACTAACATTTCTGCATCTAGCTAAAGCACTAACCTTTCAGAGAATGTATTTGCAAAGTATATAAAAAGTTCCAGTTATTTCAAAGGTTACGATTATCATGTTCCCTTATTTAAATTGACACCAGTTATTACTATGCTTTCTTGGTCCAGAGTCTAAAAAATACAATGAACATAAATTTTAGATATAAAATTATAGTGTTGTTATTACACTGTTATTAAAGTGATATTTACGGAGTTCAGGCTGCTTTTCCCCCTCTGTAGTGTAAGATTCAGCAAGGAACAGGAAAAGTGTGACTTTACGACAGATTCAGCTAATGGATTTTAAACTTCTTACACTTTCTGTGAGATGGAGCGAACAGAAACAGAACAATCCCATGAGCAGAGGCACCCAGACACTGAGCTTTGGTGATGAGACGACAGACACTGGTCTTCCTGCCACCCTAGGGAAGCTGTTGTTGGCCCTTCTGCCCTAGCAGCTCCTCAACCTCCCTGCTTCCATCTGTAACCACCTCCCTTGCAGACCCTAGGCTTACCCTCTTGATACAAGCTCCTCTCTGCAATGTGTATCTCCACAGAGGTCCCAACCTTCAGGTGGAGACAGACAGTATTAAGCTTGTTCTGAACGAGCAGCTCCTCCTGGGTTATGTGGGGAGTTGAAGAGGCATCTCCCAAGACTCAGAGTGCTGCAGGCAGCAAAGAACAAGATGTGTCTAAGGGAAAGTGAAGGGTCTAAGTCTTCTTGCCAGACGTCTCTCTGGCGCACATATGACCCTTCAGATATTCCATACCAGCAACACAGAGGAAGATCAGCCAAATTCTCTTTTTTCCCCCCAATCCTAGACAGCTGTGGGTACAGAAAAGAGACCCTGAGGTAGCACTACTACCAGCACACTACCACACATACATAGTTCCCACAAGGCATTTCAACACCAGGGATATTGTTCCACTTATGACCATGGGTAACATGCATGGAATTATGGCAGTGCTATTATTACTGAATCACTGCATCTTGTAACATAATACCAGAAATACAATTTTTTTCATGTTGTCAGAAATCACTAAAATTGTTGTTAATATCTCACAGCTGTAATCTACTACTTCATGTCAATAACAGCCCAAGATAGTTTATACAAAGCCTCAACCATTTGGCTGATTTGTTAAAATTTCAGTGTAAGGAGGAATAACATTATTTGTTTATAAACAAACAGCAAAACCACCTTCTGCCTCTCAGTATATTAACTGCAAAGCTATGCAGTGCTTGCACCTGCACTTCCTACCACGATCGTCTTTACCAAGAGCTGCCAACAAAACGCAAAAAATAAGAGTGAGAATAACACACAATTTGATGAGCGCAACCAAATTTAAAGAGTTTATATGCTGTTGCCTTCAGCTCTATATCACACTTCATTATTCACCCCGAGAGCATCAGTGGATACATTAGCAGAAACCGCTTCCCCAAGACACAGCTGAACACATGACAGATGAAAAGGCAAAGTTTTTCGCACTTGCTTCAAATGATTTAACAAAATTTTAGGAAGAAGAATCTGAGCATAACCTACCCTTCCGTAGGACTTATTCCCCCCTTAAGCAACAGCAAGCATGGTTCAGAAGAAAGCCAGCACAAAACCACGTAATTAAATGCAAAAGAAAGGACCCATGGGTAAAACGCAGCACTGGTTCAAGCCAAAAGTCTGAACAATACATAAACAGGTACAATAAGGTGGGTATACAGTGTGTATCCCAAATTCCATAGAAGTGCCAGCCCTAATCTGAAGATTTTGTATATATATATACATAGATATATATATATAAAAAGATAAGCAGTTTGAAGAGGTTCACTTAAAGTCTGACAAGTACTACCTGCTCCCTCTTACTAATAGGTGGGAAACATATTCATTTTTAGAAAGGTCTAGCTCATGACAGGGTCAGTAAAATTAATCTTAATCACCAGAGGAAGATCTGCTATCTCTAGCTATCAACCATCACATCTCCTGGAAGACAGTGCCTATGGCCCGTCTCTGCATTAAATATCTGTTGTTAGGAGCAACCGGTATCATTTGAGAGAAGAAACAAAAAAACAAAAGACAAATGCTTCTTTGCAGCACTGGACAAATCCACAAGGTCCGCAACAGAGAGGATGCTATTTCAGGAGGACTTCTGTGGCTCTGATATCTCCAAAACTTACCTCACCTGACCATGAAGAGCTCATAACTTTCTGAGAGAGACTGTCTTTGCTGAGACACTGATTTCCTGTGATCTCTCAGATGCAAACTGAAGGTTGCAATGTATTAAGCAGAGGAAATGGTCCCTCAGCAAAGCAGGGTGGGAATAATTGCCTCATCAGCCAGGGGCCCTCCTTGGTAGGCCACTCTCTGGGGACTGAAATGACTACAGAGATACACTTTCTTCCAACTTTAATAGTCACAAACTAATTTTCAACCTTACGCTGCAACTTGAGTTCATCTAAAAGAAAGTACTATAGGCTGGGAGAGGTTATTGAGCATCTCCACACCCACTACCAGAGAATGAAAAAATACTCAAGACAGTGGCAACAGCCGAATCTGCAATTTCCTTTTATGCTTATTTGGGAAGGGTAGGATGAAGAACAGAGCAGGAACAAACACCAACCCTTTGGTTAAACCAGGCAAAGAGCACATGGGCAGATCCAGCTCAGGGATCAAGCAGCTGTTCTGTTCCTGCAGCTGCTGTAAAGTCTTCTTTTCTTTCTCTTTTTTCCTTTATCTTCTTTGGATTTAAAATTCATAATAGCTGCTAAAGAAAACTGAGGGAAAAAGCTACTCAACAAATGACCCCTGTAACATTCATTTCATTGCCTGCTAACTAACCTTATTCACAAATCTCATTCGGGCTTTCCTAAGTGGAAAGGCTGCACAAAAGACAGGTGAAAATGAGAACAAGGTAGATAAAAGTGCTGAAAACCTAGGTAGAAGATGTCATTAAAAAAATACAAAAGCATTTTAAAATCTAAATGTAGGGTAAAAATTAAACTATTTCAAACATAACAAGATCTGAAACATTCCACCTTATTTTGCTCACTGTGCCACAGGGACAGAGTTAACGAGGGGTGCAGTGGCCCAATGATAATGCCAAGTTCAACAGCGTACACAGCAGATGGCTTCCTCCTCCAAAATGAGAAGTCATCTGACTTAAAGGGACACATGTATTAGGTACGGAGTACACAGCCAGTCTGACTCCAAAAGGTAGTTCGCGGCAACGAACCCACCCTACAGCAGTACTTGAAGGACTGCAGCACGTGGGAATAGCTAAGGAGGAAGGAATGGCAGAGAAGAGCTGTGATGGACTGACCACAGCCCTGTTCTCACTGCAGGGCTGAGGGAGCGGGGCATAGAGGAGTTGAGAATGATGGAGTGAAGTTGAGCCTGGGAAAAAGGGTCTGGTAGGGGAAAGGTTTTGTATTTTCTGTGATTCTCACTCTCTGAACCTGGTTTAATTTGCTATAAATGAATTTTTCACCAAGTTGAGTCTGATTTGCTGCGACAGTAACAGGTGAGCAATCTCCCTGCCATTTGCTAAACCCACAAGCTTTCTGTGGCGTTCCAACAAGCCATAAACTGTCCGACTCCTGTTGCAGCCATTATCACAGCACAGACTCCATTACCAAGTAACTTTCTGACACACAAGTCAGAGGTGAGAGCTAAGGTGACCTCATCCGTGTAAAGAGAAACCTTTAAAACAAAGGGCAAACTGGTTGGGACAATCATCTACCTCCATGCCCAGCTCTTCCTTGTGTGCAGACAGAGCAACACCCGATCACCTGCATTCACTAAACAATCTATGGAAAACATGGCTCACACCTGGAGTTATAAACAATGAATCTGCCAGAAAAGGCTTTATTTTTCCCCCATAAAACATTACTAAGAAGTATGACTCCCAATTCAGCAAGGAATAGGCCTAATTTTACGTGTGTGAGCAATGCTGCAGAAGGCAATCACCTGCAGTATGTTCATGGCCTCATCTGATTTACAACTGAAAATGAAACAGAAACCCTTGTAATTTGTTTTACCAGGGTTTCGGGTTCTGTTGAAATTCAAGGGAAGTGTTGATCTTCCTTTTCTGTGCACTGCAACCATGATGTGATTTGATGAGTGCACCTATAAAAGACAGACTCCCATAGAAAGAAGAAAGGGGCAAGAAAAGTAAATAGGCACTTCCACATGTTAGTATGCCCTTAGCCACTGCTGTTTGTGGGAATTTGATGGATTTGCTATTTCCACCAGGCATCAACAGAGAGATTAGGCCTCCATTCTGGCATGTAGGGCTACTGAATCAGAAGACAGTATCAGAAAAATGAATAAACATCAGTTCCCACGATTTTGAAGCTTTTCAGAGACGCTGGGACTTGTGGCCCTACCATTATAGCCACTCCACATGCAGGAAGAAATACTTCCTGCAGCATGGAGGGAGACTATGTAAGTGAATGGCAACTTCATGTCTTGCACAATTCGGATACCCCATTGCTGAGTGAAGTGCCCATAATGGCCATATACATATAGACCTTATACATAGACCACTTGTAAGCTGCTGGGCTGTCACCTGAGTTTTCCTTCTCTTCACAATCACCAGAGCTTTCAACACATTAACCTGTTTTGACTCCTTCCCTCCTCCCCAACTCAGCTCCTTTCAAGCATGTTGCTGCAAACAGAAAACACAAACCACGACAAAGATGCTCCTTAAAGCCTCATCTCCTCAAGAAGGTCTTCCCACTGCACATGATGCACAACTTACACAAAGCGGTAACACACATGTATGAAGGCAGAGGGAAGTCGAGCACTCCCACTCCTGCACACACTCACTTGACCAGATGTGCTACTGAAGCTTAACTAAAAAGGCACGATTAGAAAGGGGTACTGCAGGCATAGATAACGGTCACATTCTCACTCTCACCATTTTGAAGAGGAAGAAAACACACTTCTCTGCAAAGGCAGCCTCGCTCCTTGTCCAGGTAAAAGATCCTGCCCATGTTTTAACCCTCATGTATAGAAGGACCAAAGTAGTGTGCAGATTTAATCATAGCCCAAAGGATGACAGAGGCATCACACAAAGTTATTACCATGCCATCCTGTCTTGACAGCAGTAGGGTTGCAATCTTGAGGTCTATTTTGCTGCTGTGAAAGCAATGGCTTTCACCCAGCTCCAGACAGCTGGTCCCTTGGGGTTCTCAAACTTCATGGCTTAAAAAGCAGCAGCAGACTAAAGTTCATGACCAGAGCTAGAAACCACAATGTGGCAGTGCTCTGAACGGTTAAATCACAGCTGGCTAAAAAAGAGCAAACACAGCTTCAGATTTCACACAGCTGCTTTCAAAGTCCCCTCCCCTCCTCTATTTAAGACTTTGTTTCACTAGTTTTTAACCGTAGCAAAGATGAAGTGCAACACTTAGTTTTAAGAATTACCTTGATTTAAGGGCCACCATACCTAATCATACCTAATCATACCAGAGGGAGGGATGATTTTAATGTGTTGGCTTTTAAATCAGTAACATTACACTAGTTATAACCCCTAATATAAACACTGGGATAGCGGCAGAAAGATATCTTACAGGGCTAATAGCTCATTCCCCTTCTCATCTGGGAGCAGCTAGACTGCTGTAAGGCCACATTACCCCACCACAGCTACTCCTGTATCAGGGCATTGCATGGGTGTATTTATAACAACTGTTATACCATTAACCCAGATAAAGCCAAAGCCAGGCAACATTCTACTTTGCTTTTTACTCCTCATCAAGGAAGCAAACCATTTGCCAGACTAACATTAGGAAAGCCTCTGATGTCGCCACAGCTCTGGGCTGGGGTTCAGGGTGCTGCCTGAAGCCTTTTGCCCATCCACAGTGCTGCTTGTCCAGCTCCATTCCCATTACAGGATTGTGTTTCACCAAACCACAAAGGATAAAGAGCCAGAAAAAAAACAATACTGATAAACAGCTGTTTTGGCAGCACAGAAAAGGCTTCAAGAGCAGACTACAGAGCACGGATGTGTTGGCAAGGCGCTACTTTTACACACCTGGCTTCTCACATCACGCCTGCATGCCCAAAATGGAAAACACAGATGGGCCTCTCAATCTCCATCCAGCGACCCTTTGCTGCTCAGAAGGGCATTTCGACATATGTCTAACTTTAAGCTTGTACTTAAATTCCACTTTTAGACAGGACTTAATTACATGCTTGAATGCTTTTCTCAGCTCAGAGAAGTGTAAATACATAATAATATATGTAATCATATATATAATATATAATAATATATACATAATAATAATATGGTATGATGAACTGGCATCCAAGGCAAATAAGACCTATTTTGCTGAGCTAATGTTAGGGCTCAATCATGTAAAATAACACAAGTTAAGGAAAGATTTCTACCATCACAACTGAAAGTCTTTTCCTTCAGCAGACATGCAAGTATTTCAAGCTGGACTTGCAAACATGTCTACCTGGTAATTTGTGTTGTGCTCGAGTAGAAAACTGTATGTGTCCCACAGGAGATGAGGGAAGAAAAGCATAAGACTGTATATCCAGGAACACCACACACTGCACCGACTGGTGTCTGCAACACCAAGATCCTCACTGGGCTACAGCTACATCCCTGGGATGCAATAACCAACCACAGATTTCAGTATCTAATCTGGCTGAGTACTCCATAGGATTATGCTGTCCATTAAAATCAGATGCTCCCTTCCTTTGGTTGCAAACAGTATTGCCAAAGCAAGAAGTCCGAGAGCAAAAATACAGAACAAGCTATTACAGATGAAATTAAATCACTAGGAAAGGAAATCAAAATATTATTTAGGTTTGTCATTTTATTCATGGGACATCAAAATGAAAAAGGTAAAAAACTCAATACCATATGACAGAAATATGCATTATTGCATTGCTCATATGATAGTAATAAAAGTAATAAAAGAACATAAAGCTGACTAATCTGCAGAATAGCTTTAAATATAACTGAGATTACCCATTTTATTGGCCAATATCATCTTCACTTAGAACTAATAAATATGCCACCAAGAAAGCACAAATAAAGCAGTTCTGTAAAACTCAAATTTATCCTATTTTTTTAAAAGGTATAAATAAAGCTTTTTTAAGAAAATAACCAATAAACAAACCTCCACATCTGTTGCAATTGTGTAAGTCTGCAAGGAGATTTAATTTTGTTGGCAGGGACATAAGAACTTTGGGCATGCATAGCACTAAAATAATAAAATCCAGCTTCACCCATCAGACTGAAAACAGAAAGAGAAAAGAAGATGGTAACAATGAAAGCTGGTGCCCCTCAGTGGAACCACAGATTTAATAGAAACCATGTTTCTGTGTTGCCTACAGCCATGAGTAGATGAAAGACACTTGTGTGATTAGTTAATAAGTGTCATTTAATCTCCTCTGACAAACCCTCCTTTTCAATTTCAGGTTCTCCTGTTACCACTCAATGCTTGAAAGCCTTGTCCCAGTGTGGACCTGGCTCTGCACTGATCGCACACGTGTGCATTCCTAGGAAGAATTTGGATCCCTTTTCCCAGTAAAGCTAACAAGTACTTTACTGACTCCCAACAGTATTTTCTTCTTTTCTTCAGCAGTTTAATACAAGCATGATATTAGATTGATGCTTTAGTAAACAGTCAGTAATACGTGAAGCTTCCAGTACATGGGAGGTGCACGATCCACAACACTCAAATCCACTACCTGAGTGGCTCCAGGATACAGATGCTGGAAAATGTTGCTATAAGATAGAAGTTCACCAGAAATCTGCTACTCCATGTGACTTTCTCCATGCCCTTACACAGTAAATGTCAGGCAACTCATCTGTTTTCAAAGATCAAGAAGTTATTCTGATTTACCTCCTATTTAGCTAAAGTAAGAGCTTAAACATGGACAGCTTTTCAAGAGCACAGCACACAGGATGTAAGCATATGCTTAAAACACAAATAGGCTAAGAGAGGCAAAACTATGTTCATCAAGTTTATGCTATGCAACATTCTCTTCAACGGTTGGTATTAACCCTGAGCATGCAACACAGGTTTTAACTTACAAACCATCCTTTATGATCACAGCCTTGTCAGAATTAAAATAGGCAGTGTGTGGCCTCCAAATAAGTCTGGCTCTTAGTTCTGCCCTATTCTTAACTTCTAAGAGAAGCTCTCATTACAGCAATGTATAATCTGTAATACATTTAAACTACATCCTATTAAAAGGGAACTTCTGGTTGTGTGATGCCTTGCAAGTAGAATTCATGAGATAAAGCGAGCAAAAACCCCCGGCCATCTCTTGCCCCCCTTCCTTATCTAATCACTTCATGAAAAATTACTCAAAGGTTCCTTTAAGGCCAAGGAACACAGCCATTTGGTTTCCAGCCACTGACTTCTAAATGGATTGCTGGGAGCAGTGCAAATCTCTTAAATTCCACAACAGGAGCAAGTTACTCAGCCTCCCTTTCACCTCATCTACTCAATTTATGCTCCAGCACACATTACTGCAGATATGACCTCTTCCATCACCAACTGGTGACGTTGCTCATATTAACGCAAACAGCCCTGCTCTACAGCTACATGTGAACAAATTGATTCAAGTCATCTTGAGTTGACATTGGAGATCCCAATTAGGCTCTAGAAAGGTTTAGAGGAAGTATTTTTAGCTGTCCTAGACTGCAATAAACAACATTTCTCCTGTGTTGCATTCGCGTTTCAAGTTTGATAGCTCAAATAGTGATGATTCACCACTTGGTGTGCTGAATCAGAAACAGTCATATTCTTGATGATTCTCTTCTCTGACAAGTCAATCAAGTTACAGATACAGGTTTGGTGCACAAGTTGGTAAGATAAAGGAGAAGTTTGAGTAGTTCAAGCCTCCTTTAGTATAGCTCTTCAGGACAAATCTGCACTGCAGAAGTCACTTGTGTTCTGTTCAACAGGAGCTTTTAAGAATAAGACTTACTTTATAATTCAGGATTTTTCATTTGAGTATTACTCAAAAATAACAAAGTCACGCTGCTGCTCCTTTGCCCCAAAAATCCTATTTAGTACTCATATCTCTAACTGAATGAGTGCCTTTCATGCAAAGCAATAAAGATCTATGAAGATGCAACTTGTCTTTCATAAAGAAAATATTCACGTTTCCTAAAAGCTGGTGTCCAAGCTGTTACCAAGCACTATTGGTCACAGGTTCAGAGGTGGTACAGTCGCTCTGTCTGCAGCACAAGATCTCACACTGCATGCTGCTCTTTTCACTTTCTAATGTAAATTAATGCTTCTTTGCAATCCAGTTAATGGATTTGCAAATTCAGTTTTCACCTGACTGTACCTGAAGTGAACAACCAAAACAAGCCATTGACAGGGTCTTTGCAGTATTTAAACACAATATATCCCACAAAACCAAGGTCAGGGACCAAAGGCTATCACTTTCACAGCTGCTGGCATCTCTCACCTCAACGTATCAAATCCCTGAGGGTTCCCCACCATCCCTTGGGGATTAATGGTCATATCTCACAGCCTAAGCAAAACCAAACCTGTAATGAAATAAGTCAAAGAGGAATATTTATTTGTATGGGCATAAAACATTTATCTACAGGACTAAGAGACTTCCATGGCTCCTGTATTCTGTAAAAGGATGTTCACAAATATGCTAATAAATAAAACCAGCGTGCAGAAACTGCCGCTCACCACAAGAGGGCACGTTTTAAAAATCTAAAGCAGAAAACTGACTCAGGAGTAGATGCTATTCCAGCGAGGGAAGAGAGGTTGGGGGGATGAGGGAGGGAAGCTCACAGGGAACAGCCAGCACAGAAGATTCTATAATGTGAAATGTCAATAAGGGCACTCAAGCCTGAGACAGGACAAGCATTTACGTGACAGACTGATCGTTTCTTCACTGGCACCAGTGCTGTGCAGACAGTAAAGGTACTTCGCTTGTCTGCTGTCACCTGGAAATGTCATCTGCAATTTAAAAACACTCACAAAGTCAACTCTACTTCTGCCAACAATTTACGCAGTCAAACTGCACTCAGAAACACCAATATTAAAGTATTCTAAGAAAATAAGCATTCACCTTCCCCTTAAACTCCAGAATAACGGACGCTACCCTGCCAGCTTTATTTCTGTGCTGCATTTGTCAAGAGCATGCTGGAAACCTGCTGCAGACAGAGCAGAAGTGCTTTCCTGTTCCAAATGCTGCACGTTAGCTGAGAAAGCACATCTGCAGAAAGGTCATTATTTCATATTAGAGGTCTGTAAAATTGACTTGCATAGATTCAGACCTCTTTTGGTACAATTCCTTTAAGCACAGAAGACAGCCCATTACCTACTTTAATAAACACTGGATTATAATGCAGCCACTACAATACATATCACTAATATAAATATTGCATTTCCTCAAGATTTTATGAAAAGCACTACAAATAAAAGGATCCCTTTACAACAGAATATAAAACTACATGTTATTCTAAGAAGTTGCTGGAGAATACATCAAGTCATTTCAACCTGAAAAGAAACAGTACATTTCAACCATGCTGAAAGCACACATGATACACTCACAGGTCCAGTTATTATCCTTTTCTGATTAGAAGGGAAAAAGTGATCCTTCTCCTCGGCAAACATTTGTTCAAATAAGGAGCAGCCAATACTGGCTCCAATATCTTATTCTTTATTCTATGCCATCCCATTCAGGGGTTTCCATATCAATTTGCCTGCTAATAAACCTTTTGAAACCATTTCAAAGGAAACTTGTTCTCCTCAGCCACTCTGATTTCTACAAGCTGTCTGACATCAGGACCACGTACAGTGAAGAAATTAACAGCGACTCTTTTCTACTCCTTGCCACCACAAAGGCTGTTGATAATAAAAACCCTGTTGATAATAAAACCTCAGCATTTGTGTCAGACTGTCTTTATATTGAAATATTGCTGCGTAAAACACTAAAGAAACCAGCCATTATTATTTGGCTTGCAAGGAAATCTGATGAATTCCGTGGGACTTCTCACACCAGAGCAGTCATTCAAACACATACTGGCAGAACAATGAGCATCAGCCAAAATATATAACAGTCCTATTAATGCTAAAATTATCTAGCAGCAAAGGGGTATGAGAAGCAATATCTGGCTGGCAAAGATATTAGGCTGATGCTCAGTTATTGCTTAAATTGAGACTGCTAGAGGACAATCTTCCACACCAAACTTAGAGGCACAATGCAAACTGCCACTACAGAACCAGGGAACTCAAATGCTGTCTGCTACAATCTGCACTTCTCTGTGGGTTATTCCTGTATCAAGATACCTGAGCAAAGCACTTAGCAGCAAAGGAAGGCTCTTCAGGAGCTAATATGCATCAAGATTAGTGGATCCTACACGACAAAAAGAAGGATGAGCTTTTGCCTTTGTTTTATGAGGTCAGAAAGTATACAAATTGAAACATTGAATAGTTTTGCTTCTAAAAGAAAACAAAGAGAACAATTAAGCAAAATTCCCTCATCATGATTACAGATCTTATTCACCATCTCCAGAAGATGGTGCCATAGTGTCGTGGTTTAAGCACAGCCGTAAATCAGCCACACAGTTCGTTAGCTCCCCCCCCTTTCCTCCCCCCACTCCCAGAGGGATGGGGAGGAGAATCAAAAGAATGTAACTCCCACGGGCTGAGATAAGAACAGTCCAGTAACTAAGGTATAACACAAACCACTGCTGCTACCACCAATAATAATAATGATAAGGGAAATAACAAGGGAAGAGAATACAACCGCTCACCACCTGCTGACCGATACCCAGCCCAACTAAGCAGTGAACTAACCCTTCCAGGTAACTGCCCCCAGTTTATATAGTGGGCGTGACATGCTGTGGTATGGAATACCTCTTTGGTCAGTTTGGGTCAGGTGTCCTGTCTCTGCTTCCTCCCGGCTTCCCCTCCTCCCTGGCAGAGCACGAGACTCAGAAAGTCCTTGGCCGGACTAAACATTACTGAGCAGCAACTAAAAACATTGGTGTTATCAGCACTGTTCCCAGGCCAAAAGTCAAAAACACCGCACTGCACCAGCTACTAAGGAGAAAAATGACTGCTGCTGCTGAACCCAGGATGCATAGTTTAGAGATTGCTGTCCACCCTGTCTCTTCGGGAGCTCAGCATTTTTCCTAGGACATAGTAGCACACAGCTGACATCTGAAGTGACACTTCAGAGGCCAGCTCATTAGAAGGAAAACTACGGTTGGATACAGGACTGTCCATAGCAGACCTCTGCCCCATCTGCTCCATGAACAGGGGCAGGCAGACATCCACCAGGATGACCACAACTCCTCCCAGCATGGACTATGAGCCCAGGACCCAGCTATCACCCAGCTGATGGCCGTCATCTCCTTTGGTGAGCATCCTCTAAGCCAGCTTTTGCTCACAGGATGGGTTCACATGGCCACAGGTGTTCAAGCTGTCCAAGGCAGGACTTGTGTATCTTTAGAATGACCTTGACATTAGGACCCCCGTTAAGGTCCCTAAGTGGTACAGCAACACCTAGCTATGCTGAATTCAAGGTGTACAGCCCTGTATAATTGCTCACCCTTCTTTCCTGCAAGGTTTTCCTGGCAAACAGTTTTGCTACTTTATCTAAATAATGAATAAAAAACTCCAAATGGTTCAAATGGCATTCACTGTTTGTGACCATCACCTCAACACATCACTTCAACAGTAACAACAGCACTACTCTCATTGCAGACTGGCTGCTGTACTAGTCTACCCCAACAAAAGGTATTTCCAGTTAGAGCCAGGCAAATTCAGTGACATTCATCCACAGAAATATTGCACTAGATATTGTCTAAAAGATATGATCTTATGTGAATTTCTACAGAAACTTCTGGGATGGAAGGTGATAAATACAGAGTATCGAGCCCATGCCCCTGTTTGTACAACTTTTGAGTTAATTAATGGGGTTTTAAGTATACCACATGCAGACTGAGCAGGCAACACCATCCTTCGTTCTAAAAGAAAGAAAAAAACACTTCAGTTGAACTATTTAGCTGAAAATCATGACAGATACAGCAAGAGGCAGTCTCTGGAGTCACAGTGGTGCTGGCTCCAGAGGGAGCCACTGTCTTGCTTTTGCCAGCAAGACACCAGCACACAGGAAAACAGCAACCACCAAAAAGCTTTCCCAGTGAAAAAGCAGAGAGTATAACAAGGGGAGTCTCTTCTGCATCACCTGTTGAACACTGTAATTACAGCTACTTTCCTAGCAATAAGTGACAGCAATCGTATGCGTTCTACTATTGTGATCAAAACAAAATAGCTTGCTTTATAACGAACACAAATAGTTGAGTGTTGCCAGAAGAGAGCGAGCGTGGGTCTGTGCACCCATGTGTGTAGCAAAAAAGCAGTTTGCGTCCAAAAAACAGGCTGAGTTGAAATGCCCCTTATTGAAAGAGTCTAGAGGAGAACAAACCAAACACACACAGCAAAATGACAATTGAGAAGAAAAGCAGTCCATCTTAAAGACCTGCAAAATAAAGACCTAAGAGCATCTTCCACTCAGTTCCTCCCAAACACAGGTAGTGTTGTTATTTGTTAAACAACAGAACAAAGCCTCCCTTTGTAATTGCTTGAACTATGCTGAACTTAGACCAGGCTCAGCTGAACAGCCTCTGATTGTTCTGGTTACACAAAGCAGATGAGGAATGAGCAGACTGGGAGGGTCAGAAAGGTAGGTCTGCACACCTTGACACGGACAGTGCGTACAGCCAAAAACAAAGACAGAAGTTCATTGTTTCCCAGGGGAACAAGTCCCGAAGCAGCAAACACATCCTCACTGCAGCGAGGAACGGGATCAATCCTTGGGTGATATATCCAGCATAGTTGAAAAACAGCTTGCTCAAGGAGCCACTGACACCCCTGGGATGTGCTATTGCCTGCACTAAGCTCTATAGCCAGGTGTTGATCAGCACCCAAACTTCAAAGACCATCAATTTCACCTCCATAAGTTACCATAATAACTTCGTTGTGTTGCAGACACTTTCAGGGTCATATACCATTCCAAAGCTTTCCTAGATTCACTGCCCCGTCTTGGTAGAGGGGAATGGTCCATCTCAAAGCTGTATCAGCTTTAATCCAGAGCAGAACATTTGCCTTGATCTCTTCTTAGAAGTCAAAGTGTGGAGGGGTGGGCAAGTTATGGGCAGACACAGTCCAAACACATTTTCTCTTTTACAGTGGTCCAAGTACGACTGCCAACTAAAATCAAAGTTTTGTGGTTTTCTGTCTGCACAGCAGCAGTCTGCCTTTGTGAGTGGAAACTAAATCCCAGCGACGCACAACAGCCTGGCTGGCAAACGCTCTGGCTTCCAGCAAAGCAAGAGAATGCGTTTTGCAGATGATAAAGCAACATGACACAAGTTAGAGACACTGGTTTAACTCTACCTGCTGCATACCGTTAAAAACATAAGATGGGTGTCTCTGCTACAGCTCATTCACTGGAAGCCTAATGGACTTAAGCTTAGCATATCGCTAACCAGGACTTAGCAGACAAGCACACTGATTTTCTCACAGGAGGCTGTCAAAGAAAGGGGCGCTCCTATTACATAACATACCCAGGCTACACAGAGCAGCAGGGGAGGCACCCAGGTTCTCACTTCCAGCAAACGTGGTGCATGCCAAAACTCAGCCTCCTCCATTCGTCTTTACATCAGCCCCTCAAACACCACAAGGGAGCAGGACATTTATCATGAGCCAATTACGACATCTGCCCACATTCAGGTGAAACTCGCCAAGCAAAGCAGGGATGTAACAGACCATACAGAGATGGTAATGCAAGAGGTGGTGGCTGCCAGCTCTGCTCTGCCTTTGAGCAAGTTCAGAGCTTTGCTCTCCACCAGCTACTTTATACCCAAAGAGGAACATGACAGGGCACGTGCCAGCTTACCAACCATGAGGATGTTCACTCTTTCCCATGGAAAACCTTCTAGAGCAAGCAAAGCTCACTACCATCTTCACAAGCTCTTCTTTAGCGTCTGTCTCTTACCACTAGCTTAGACAGGCAAATTGGAAGTGAAGCAAAACTGGACCACCGCCTGAAAAAGGCTTTGCTTTACCCTCTTCACCAGCTCTCTTCTGACCACATCAGCAGCCCTTCTAAATGCAGGAAGGAGCTGAAACACCTCACCAGCAGATGTGCTCTGTAAAGGGAGCGTGGCTGACCTCAGACACTCCTCAAGCGCAGCAATCCAGTTTTGTTATACAGTGAAAATGCTCCCAACAGGTACCTCATGTTCCAGTATTGATGATTGCTTGCTCACAGGCAAAGATCTACTCTCTAAGGAGAAATCCGCAAAAAGCACTGAGAGCTATAGCTGCCTTCACAGCAGCCTTCCTAAGTCCCCCCTGCCAGATAATGAGGTGGGAGACTACAGCCCCAAACATATCATGTTGCTCTGGAACAGACCAATACCTTCATTTTTTCTCACATCAGAATGCCGTTGTGATTTAACACTGTTTTCACTGGGAATCTATTAACGTTCATTACACCACAATGAGCATTTGGGGCAGAAATTACATAGAAGAAGAATTATATTACTGGCTGGATGCATTTACTAGATCAAGCAGAATAAAAACCTAAGAATTGCAAGTACATGAGCTTAAATAAAAAGCTGCCTTTGCTCAAGTGGAGAAGATAAAGACAGTGAAACATATACACAGAAAAAACTAATTAAAAAAATCAAAATCCTTTTGAACAGTCTGGATGGTCATTGGGAAATAAACCTCTATTCTTAATACCTCCAAACGCCTGCGATGTCAAGCTTATTGCCAGAAGAAACCCTGCTTACAAACATAATTCTTTCATTAATGTACAATGAAGTATTTATATGAAGAAGTTCCAGGCAGAGAGCAGACTTTCTTCCTCCCCCATGTGCTGTTGAATCAACCTTCCTTAAAAGACATGATCTGCTGAATTAAGGGAAAATTGAGTAGCTCACAGAAAAAGGAATTTAAAAAAAGAGGACAAATTAAAAGCTCGACATGCTAATCTCTGTTGCTTTAATTATTGTGTTTAATGTCAATTGGAGAGAAAAAGAAATAAAAGACTACAACAAAGCTGTGTTTCCTGGATGCTGTGTGCTCAGCACGACTTCTGCCAAAAGCACAGTGGTTTTTATCAAAACACCTTCCGATTAAGCTTTCCCTCTCCCTCTGACAGTCCTGTGTGTTTTCATCTTTTCATCTAGGGCCAAATTAGCTACCTATTCCAAGGGTTAATGCTCTTGAAACTCTTCTTATAGTAGTTATCTGCTCAGAGCTGCTACATTAAGTTCAAACATACAACAAACCCCAGTACATTATACCAATACTACCTAAAAGCGATAATATAGCATTTCTTTGACTGTGCAAAGTCATTGGTAGCGCAAAGAACTGTGGTAGACTTAAGGCTTGCTCATACTGGGGTGAGCTTAGCTGGGAGATAAGCAAGAGAAGCTCTCCAATGCCAAGATAGAGCTTCAAGTCTGGCTACTGGCACTGCAAAATTGACAGGCTCCTACAGGGAACACATCTTCCACTTGATTCTCCACATCAATAATCTGCGAGAGAGATGCTGGCTACAGCTGAACACTATTTTTGGCTGATTGATGGCCTTAGGCAAAAAAAGAGAGAAAGAGAGAGAGGCAGGAGGGGAAAAAAAAAAAAATCTACCTCTCCCTTTAGTGTTATTTGATCCAGTTTCTTGTAAATGACCCCGTTACAGCAGCAGGTATCTGACCAGTACTTCGTGTCAGAGGGAATTACATTCATCGCTGCCTCATCTGTGCGCATCTCAGAGGCATTAAGAATCACAGCAGTCCTGGAGATTAAATACGTTGGCAAATAACAAACCTGGTACCATCATTTTCCCTTAAACAAAGCATAAAGTGGAGGGTCAAGTTAACTGGACTGCTCTTAACCAAAGCAACTGCAAGCTTTGGCACCAGATTTGACACTGCACCAAGGCAGAGATGCCTCTAAGGCTTAACCATCCTTTCCTTCCCCCATAACTGGCACATGGAAGAGAACTCACTGCAGCTTGCTCACTGCGCATTCAGTTCACACATCTCTAACTGATCTGCACCTCGCCCTGATATTCAGGCTGGCCAGGGGCTTCTAACCAGGATTTTCTTTGCTCATGAGGTTTCCATACACTTCAAACTCCGGAGAACAAGAGAACAGGACAGGACTGTGCGCTTGCAGCACAAAGAGAGTCAGCTTTAAGAGCATTCAGAGAAGTGATAGGATGAGTGGTCCTTACCTCTTCCCCAGCTACCACTACATTTTAAGGGAAAGATTGCAATTTCCACAGCAACACTTCTACCCCACCTCTTGGAGGAAGCCAGCAAAGCACTTCATTAGAGGAAGTACAAAGTACTCTTTGCAGCACCCTTCTCAGTTGCCAGCAACGTTGTCCTAATGGGTTTACAACCAAATAAATGAGTCAGAAAGATCACGTCTTACTTGCACCAGGTCAGGCCCTTCATGGACTGTCAGACCCAAACCTCTTTCCCACCCCACAACCTGTTGCCATCAGCTTACACTACCTTTCAGTTGAGCTGCGTGGATCCATTAGTGCTGCAATAGCTTTCTTTATCTAAGCTGTTTTTTCTGCAGTACATCTCTGAGGCAGAAACCAAGCCTGGAAAAAAACTAATTAGTATAAGACAGCACTGCAATGCAATTCACAACCTTAATAGCCTCTAAGTTTTCAGGAGAGAGCGCAGGAAGTGATAAATGCTGGTACATTGAGAACTAATGAAACCTCTGCAAATGTTTGTGGCAGGGAGACCCTATTATATAAGGATTTAGATTTAAAAGGCCATAAGGAAAAGCTTTTTAATTACAATAATATATGTAAACACAACTGTCACTTCAGTTCTGTGCTTCTTTAAGACTTCATTGTTAATTAGTATATATGAAGAAGCAGAAGAGTGTTGTGAAAAAAAGAAAGGTTATTTGCTTTAAATATTACATTTGCCTGTTAATGTTGATAAAGGCTCATGCATGAACTGTACCACAGTTCAAAACAGAGATGTGGAAACTTCTGTCTTGCTACACTATGGAATCTGCAAAATGCAGATTATGCCATGTAGAGCAGACACAAACGTTGCAACCATTTCCTTAGTATTTCCTTAAATGTTTCTCATTAAAGCATTGGCATAGGATGGAAAAGCAGCAACACATCACTGAGCTTCAGCCAGAGCTCAGCTGA
Source organism: Ara ararauna (assembly GCA_028858755.1). Classification (NCBI taxonomy): domain Eukaryota; kingdom Metazoa; phylum Chordata; class Aves; order Psittaciformes; family Psittacidae; genus Ara; species Ara ararauna. Next base: position 5,253,304 of record CM054385.1, read on the forward strand.
AAGGCAACCAGTCCCACGTAACAGCAGTGCAATTCCCAGTCTGTTTGCCAGCTCTGCTTCCCAGGAACTGGGAGGAACCCAGGTTCCCAAGATCCTCACATGGTGTTCCAGCCCAGCCACAGCCTCGCTGACAGTGATCTTGTAGCAGGTTTGGTACAAAAGCATGGAAATCTAGCCCAAAGGAGAAGAGCATCAGGAGAAGTGGTTCTGCCAGGGAACCGCTGTGCAGCTATATAGGCATCTCACTCCCCATCATGTTTTGCCTCCTCCTAATTTCCCCAAATCTCTCCCTTTTATATTTAGATTCTGCAGGAGCATAGAGCTTCTGCTGTCCTGTGTTCCTGAGAGTGCCTCAACCTCACTCTCCTACTTACAGGAACAAGGGAAAACAATTTACACATAGTTTAAAAGCAGCTGCTAAATATAGTTCCATTTCTTCCAATTCTCACAAATTGAAATGGAAAACTGCATCTTTTTGTTTTTTTCAAGTTACTGAGCTTCTGCTGAACAGCAAGAGACTGCTCTCTATGCCCAGCAGCTTAGTCTGTCTGACATGAATTGAGACACGGTAAAAGCTTCAGAAATAGCCTAAGCCAAGTACCACAGGGGACTGAGAGTGCTGAGAAATAAACTGATATATTCCTATGATGTTCAGGAAGATTACTAAAATATTTGCAGCTGGTCCTGGAAGCTATTTTATTATATAGGTAATATACCATCCTAATGTCCTATTACAGGTTTTTTTCAGAGTCATTGAGATTTTCATGATGCCCAGTAGTCTAATGAAAGAACTTGAAGTTGGTTTTCTCTAACGTTTATTAAACCCCTACAATACTAGCACTGAAAAAAGTTTGTTACCACACCAACCACACTTAGGATTAGTTCCTAATTGGAGCTGCAACAGTGAAGCAGTAGCAGAAAGCAGTAAGGCTCTGAGGACTAAAATCAGTATCTTTTGATGCATCTCTAGTGCAGCAAATTTATTTAACAAGTAAAGCTATGTCCTAGACATCTGACAAACACATATGAACTAATACAAGCTGAACCCCATTAAATAAATCCATTAGTCAACTATCAAGACAACACATCTGTCCTTCTGAAGGCACTTTCTTCACTTAAGGAACAAATCTACTTTCCCACAGCACATCACAATTTGGCCTGTTGCTCTACCCAACATCACCACCTTCATACAATAAAGCCAATTCATTGAGTCAATTATAGTTTTGGGAGTAACTAAAGAAGAAAGAGACAAATACAGTTTTGCTTTGCAGTGGAAGTCTGGAGAGCTGGTACCAATAGTACACAGTACCTTTGGACAGGATAAAGGACTACACAATGTGCTAAGGACCCCACCAGCTCTGAACTTCCTGTCAGAAAGCTTTAAGAGTTGGGAAGTACCATGGGGAAGCATCTAAAACGAGAATAAAATAGGTTTAGGCAGCAAGAGATGCTTTTGCATATCTCCTTTTACCATTCCAAATTGATACTACAAAACTTTCATTGATGCTTGATGCAACTCCCATGCAACACCACATTACCTCTCCTAGGAGCCTCAGGGCTCCAGCACCAGGTGGAATATCCTTCAGAAAGAAAAACACAGAGCAGGCAAAGGCAGCAACACTGCTGATGAGGACATGAGGTATTTCTTCACTACTTTGGCCATTTCATTTGACTACCAAAGACAACAGAAAAGCCAATGAACCATCAGTCAACTGAAGAATACGCTGCAGGAAATTCACATTTGTTCCTGCCTTCTCAGCCTGTAAAAACCCAAGTCCTACGTCTCAGATATATAAGGTTGCTGGCTCCGACTGATCATAAAAAATAGATGCTACCACTTCAAAGTAAGAAACAGGGTTTGCCTCTGCTAGAAGTCAACATCAAATCCAAATAGCTGCCTAAACAGGTCTCCAATAGCATCTGGGTTCTTTGACCTGTATTACCAATACACAAATCAATCATAACAGGACATATTATTAATTTCTATTAACATTCACTAGCTATTACTTTGGTTTTAAATGGTATCTAAGGACTAGTATCATCAATCCCTTTACAGCATTAAGTTGCCTGAATAAAATATAAGCATAGATTCCTTATCTAAGATTTACTTTACCCTTACTAACACAGGTCAATCTAAATACCCATGTGTCTATTACTAAATTGTTTCCCAAGCTAAGTACATCATGTAATTTATTTCTGCTAAAGAAACCAATAGCATACCTACACCTTGCACTTTTCCACCAAAAACATTTTGGGAGAATAAGCTTAAGCTCTATATTATACAAACGCCCGTAGCATGGGTAACAAACAAGAGGAATTAGAGAAGTGTGCACATCTACAGGGGTATGATATCATAGGCATCACAGAAACATGGTGGGATGGCTCCTATGACTGGTGTGTTGGAATGGAAGGTTACAGGCTTTTTAGGAAAGACAGGCCTGGCAGGCAGGGAGGAGGAGTTGCTATTTATGTTAGGGATAGGCTGGAGGGTATGGAACTGTGCCTGGGGACAGGTGAGCAGTCGACAGAGAGTTTGTGGGTCAGGGTTAAAGGGAGAACAGCGATGGAAGACATCATTGTGGGGAACTGTTACAGACAGCCTGACCAAGAGGACTCTGGATGAAGCACTCTATAGGCAGATAGTAACAGCCTCACACTCGCAGGTCCTTGTTCTCATGGGGGACTTCAACCACCCTGATATCTGTTGGAGGGATGGTACGGCCCGGCACAAGCAATCCAGGAAGTTCCTTGATTGTGTGGAAGACAACTTCCTTCTGCAAGTAATAGAGGAGCCGACAAGGAGAGGTGCCATGCTTGACCTCGTGCTCGCCAACAGGGAAGGGCTGGTTGGAAATGTGACGCTCCAGGGCAGCCTTGGTTGTGGCGATCATGAGATGGTTGAATTCGAGGTCCTCAGGACAGTGAGAAGAGCGTGCAGCAAGCTCACTGCCCTGGACTTCAAGAGAGCAGACTTTGGCCTCTTCAGGAACCTGCTCAGTAAGGTTCCATGGGATATAGCCCTAGAGGGCAGGGGGGCCCAAGACTCTTGGTTGATATTCAAGGATCACCTGCTGCAAGCTCAGGAGTGTTGCATCACAACCAGAATGAAGTGCAGCAGGAGGGCCAGGAGACCTCCTTGGATGGATAAGGAGCTGCTGAGGAAAATTCAAAGGAAAAAAGAGGCTTATAAAAGGTGGAAGCAAGGACAGGCGGCCTGGGAAGAATACAGGGATGTTGTCGGGGAAGCTAGGGACCAGGTTAGGAAAGCTAAGGCCCACTTAGAATTAAACTTGGCTAGGGATGTGAAAGATAACTGGAAGGGATTCTGTAGGTACGCAGCAAATAAAAGACAGACCAGGGACAATGTGGGCTCCCTCTGGAAGCTATCAGGAGAACTGGCTACCGTGGATTTGGAGAAGACTGAGGTTCTTAATGACTTCTTTGCCTCGGTCTTCACTGGCAAACGTTATGACAACACCACCCAAGTCTTGAAAGGCAGACGCAGGGACTGTGAGAATGAAGACCCTGGGCCCACTGTAGGAGAGGATCTGGTTCGAGACCATCTTAGGAACCTGAACGTACACAAGTCCATGGGACCTGATGAAATCCATCCGCGGGTCCTGAAGGAGCTGGCAAATGAAGTTGCTAAGCCACTGTCCATCATATTTGAAAAATCATGGCAGTCAGGTGAAGTTCCCGATGACTGGAAAAAGGGAAATATAACCCCCATTTTCAAGAAGGGGAAAATGGATGAGCCAGGGAATTACAGAGCAGTCAGCCTCACCTCTGTGCCTGGCAAAATCTTGGAGCGGATTCTCCTGGAAGGCATGCTGAGGCACATGAAAAACAACAAGGTGGTTGGTGACAGCCAGCATGGCTTCACTAAGGGGAAATCCTGCCTGACCAATCTGGTGGCCTTCTATGATGGGGCTACGGAACTGATGGACAGGGGTAGAGCAGTTGATGTCATCTACTTGGACTTGTGCAAAGTCTTTGACACTGTCCCACATGACATCCTTGTCTCTAAGTTGGAGAGACATCAATTTGATAGGTGGACCACTCGGTGGATAAAGAACTGGCTGGATGGCCGCACGCAAAGAGTTGTGCTCAATGGCTCAATGTCCAGCTGGAGACCAGTAACGAGTGGTGTCCCTCAGGGATCGAAGATGGGACCGGTCTTGTTCACCATCTTTGTCAGTGACATGGACAGTGAGATTGAGTGTGCCCTCAGCAAGTTTGCTGATGACACCAAGCTGTGTGGTGCGGTTGTTATGCTGGAGAGAAGGAATGCCATCCAGAGGGACCTTGACATGCTTGTGAGGTGGGCTGATGCCAACCTGATGAAGTTTAATCATGACAAGTTCAAGGTCCTACACCTGGGTTGGAGCAATCCCAGGCAAAGCTCCAGTTTGGGCAGAGAAGAGATACAGAGCAGTCCTGCGGAGAAGGACTTGGGGGTGTTGGCTGATGAGAAAATGAACATGAGCCAGCAGTGTGCGTTTGCAGCCCAGAAAGCCAACCGTATCCTGAGCTGCATCAAAAGGAGCGTGACCAGCAGGTCAAAGGAGGTGATCCTGCCCCTCTACTCTGCTCTCGTGAGACCTCACTTGGAGTATTGTGTGCAGTTCTGGTGTCCTCAACATAAAAAAGACATGGAACTGTTGGAACAAGTGCAGAGGAGGCCACGAGGATGAGCAGGGGACTGGAGCACTTGCCTTATGAAGATAGGATGAGAAAGTTGGGGCTGTTCAGCCTGGAGAAGAGAAGGCTGCATGGAGACCTCATAGCAGCCTTCCAGTATCTGAAGGGGGCCTATAGGGATGCTGGGGAGAGACTCTTCATGAGGAACTGTAGTGAGAGGACAAGAAGTAACAGGTTCAAACTTAAACAGGGGAAGTTTAGATTGGATATGAGGAAGAAATTCTTTACTGTAAGGGTGGTGAGGCACTGGAATGGGTTGCCCAGGGAAGCTGTGAATGCTCCATCGCTGGTGGTGTTCAAGGCCGGGTTGGACAGAGCCTTGGGTGGCATGGTTTAGTGGGAGATGTCCCTGCCCCTGGCAGGGGGGTTGGAACTAGATGATCTTAAGGTCCTTTCCAACCCTAACTATTCTATGATTCTATGAGTCTATGATTATATTTGCTTTCTTGTTAAATGTATGCTAAATTCAGAGACTGTTTAAACAGACAGCATACATAGTCATATTTGTTAACTTTGTCCCTTTCTCCCTTTCTTTGCACAGATGACAGCTCAAAGATATATAAAACCAAATCTGTACTTCTCACGCAGCATGCCCAAGAGATGTCCAAAACGTGAATATAGGGTTCAACTGTTCAGACAACAAAACAGAAAGAACCTCCTGGTTCAGATGAAAATACTTCGATATCACACATTTCTAGTGAAGAAACATTACCTAAAAGAAACAGCAAGAACCAACGTTCTCTACCTCTGACATACAGTTTGTACTTCTAAACCACCCTACGACAGTAGCTGTTGGGCAGAGCTTGCCTTATGAAGACATCCCTGAGGCTGATGGAGGCAGGCACTCAGCTCCAAAACATCTAGGTGCAGAGGAAGCATCGGTAGTAGGGGACTTCTGCTCCCTTTAGGAAAGCTCTTTGCATACAGGTCCACAGGAAAAGATATGAAGAAGAACCTAAAATCCTCTCACCAAAAAAACTACCCATTACCCCTTCCCAACTGCATACTAGGGAGCAAAGGAAAAGTCCTGAGCAGAAGCGCATGTAAGTCTGTTTCCGCCATAAAAAAAAATATAACATAAGAGGACAAACAAACTGCCAGCATGGCTTATTGCAGGACAAGCTCCAGTTTGCTAAATAACTGCTACAACACAGGGGCAGAACAAGGAAACTAGAAAACACTTACTGAACTCCTCACCCATACTCCTGGAGTTACTAATGTAACATTGAGTAGAAGCATTGAAGAAAGCTAACACGCCTATTTCACCCTCTCCAAGGAGGTAAAAGGTCCTGGTACTGTAAATCGCACCTTTTCCCTGGGTTTTATGAAATAGCTTGATATTTGATGCTGCTCAATTCCCATCTTCACTGCAGAGAAGCATCTTCATTAATTGCTGGTTTTCTCTCAGACTCAAGTTCACTCCAAGCAGCTCCAACACCATACAATCTCCTACCTTTGCATTTCACCCTCCTGCTGCCGTGAATGACACCTTTGTACTTTTCTCACTGTTGCTGCTGTTGAACCTTCTGCAGAACTGACAGATAAGGGCCTGACAGAAATTTCTTTGGACACAAGACAGAAATGAGATTTGGCTGAGTACTTTATACAGAGGTGCAGACAAGTACCTTCACGTGAAAGAAGGGAAGTGCTTTTATCCCTCTTCCTCCCAGTATCTTTTCTCTTTCAGAAAAATACTGTGTAAGAACCAGAGATGGAGGAGGCAGGGATGTAAAACAAAAAGAAACATGTTATTATTTGGTATAAATCTTCTCTGGCTCCTAAAGGAACAAATAAAGTAAAATACGATGACATTCAACACATGTAGCTTTCTCATTTCACAATATTGGGCTGATGCCCAGAATTGAAGGAGTGATGCGAGTTTGCTCATATGAGCCAAAAGAAATACTTTTCACCTGTTGATAGTATCCTTTACAAGATAACATTTACAGTGTCCGCCACAGATCACATCTAATTCTTGCAAAACCTCAGACTGGAAAAAGTTTCTGGTTTTATTAGTTTTGAACAAGCTCAGCTTCCCTTTCACTCATTTTTCCTTGAATGCTCCTTTTCCACCTGGTTGTAATCTCACTTTGAACATTTACTCAACTAATTTGCCTTAATTAAAATGAGATTACTCCACTTAGGTAGTGAAGTGAGCTGAAATCAAATCAAAACAACTTCAATTTACAAAAGTGTGTCAACACAGAAGTTTAATGAGGTTTAAATAATCCTTTTTAAATTCACACCTTTAGTTAATTTAATTCCACTTTCCCAAGGACCCCTGAATGGACATGTTCTATGTGAAGATGTATTTTGGGGGTGGAGGGAAACAGTGAAGGGAAGAACAACATCCATAGAAAAAAAAAAAAAAGATAAAGGCAATCCTGGCTACACATCTCTGCAATAGGATGAGATCACTTATTTTTCTGCTTTAAGTACCCTGCTAGCAACAAAAGTATGGGAGAGGATGGGGTACATCTGCACACATCCTCAGCGTACCTTTTTCCACCACCTACACAAGAATGCAGAGCAATAAAAACACAGACCTGAGATCCCTCTATTAAAGGAAGGGATGAACAATTATAGAGAAAAGGGCACCAACAGCAATCAGGAAACAGACAGGATAAAGTAAACTTTATCCTAAGGAGAGACAGACTATGACAACAGGCATTTATAGAGACAACTAGAAAAGAATGTCCAGGATTCACAAAGAGCAGCAGCATTGTGTAACACTGCTGAGATGCCTGTGTCATCATACCTGGCCGCATTGGAGTTATCGGAAATCCTTCTGCCCTCCTTTGAGTGGGCAACATGGGTTGCCAGCGCCCACAGGGTGAAGCCAAGACACAGGCTGGGTGTTTCACTTGAAGCTCCCCAAGCTACCATGCAAGGCTTGCTAAGCAAGACAAACATGGCGCAATATTAGCGGCCCTTTGGTTCTGACCTCCTTTGGGTATTAAACCATCTGTTATTAATAGTCGGCTGTGGCTGCAAATCTTTGGTTGACTGACTTGAATATTGCTCCAAACCCTCACCCACGGTTTGTCTTTTCACTTGTCTTGAGCAGCCTCTTGGCACTAGAAGCTGCTCCGAGCGCTTGATGGTATGTTCTCTGCAATCTTTCCTGCCTGATTTCTAAAGTCCTCTGGCTATGATTTCTTCTTCTCCTGTGCACTCGCTATCTGCCTTCGGACCGTAAGATTTGTTTTCTTCTCTCTAGTGACATCTGCTCCTTCTGAACATATCTGAACACACCCCATGTATGCGAACCGTGGATGGTTGTGAGCACATGCTGCAGGGTGGTGCATGCCCATGCACAGTTTCCCCACCAACAAGGTCCATCTGCAATCCATCCCACCCAAGCAGCACGAAGACCGACAGCCTCCAACAGCCCACTACATGTCTGCAGAGTGACACATGCAGGGCTTGCCAGTTCAGACAGCACTTGCCAACAGCCAACACAGACACTAGTACCTAACATCTCTATTTTCCCACACCTCTGCACTTAAACACAACAAGAGACCCAGCACTGCAGAAGGGTTGTGAGTCTGAGCTGGCAAAACGATGGTGGGGAGCCTGGCCCTGCAGCTACACACACTGATGATGGGATGAAGCAAGACTGCAGCAGCATGCACACAGGCAGGCATGTGTCTGTGCTGGCACAGTTGCATGCAAACCCATTGCTCTCTGTTTGGATTTTACTGTCGTTCTTTATCACTGCAAGGAACACTGGCAGAGCCACGCACTGCAGAGCCTGCGGAAATCAGCAAGCCTGCTTACGCACATGCTTATGTGCTGAATCCAGGCTTAAAAGCAAATGTGTACCCAAGTATGAAATAAATCTATTTATGGCACTGGAAGCTGTGCAGGCTACACACATTTGCTACTTCTTCACTAACTCGAACCGCCGTTCTGTGCTGATTAGACACTGACAGCAAAACAGAAGTAGAGTTTTCATATGAAGACTGTCACAGGCTAATTCAAAGACAATTTCAAATTAGGCAAATAAATCCCTGTCTAAATTTTTCTTCAAATACAATGAATGGCCGGTTTAGTTCAGGCATTCGTATTTTCAGCTCAAAATGTTAGAGGACTTTTTTCTTCCTGCTCCCCTCCCAAATATAAGAAGCCCCTGCAACACAAAGTTTATCACTGAGTCACTTGCACCTGCATAATCCTGTTGACCACTAACATGAGCTGTAATTTAAGTACTAGAAAAAAAATAGCGTCTGGAGGGTGAAGGGTAATAAAATAGCATTCAGCAAAATACAAAAATGCTCAGCCCTTAAATAATCCCAGAGCACCACGTGGATACACAGACCTTGGCAGGAAGAGATTTCTACCAAGCCGAGAGCATTGGGAATTAACTTCCCTTCTCCTCCCAACACGAAAGGCAGAGGCACAATCAATTTGTACCAACAGCAGAACTTCTACTGGGAAACCATAGGGAGCAGGTTGATTGTGAGATTGCGAAGAAAGAAATAATGTTTGCTACGAAGCAATTAAAAGCCGCTCTCACAAATGCTCAGAGTCCTTAGCAATTTACTAAACATGTTTCCCTAAAAAGAAGAAAACTGAAACCCCTCAACCTTCAACACCAGCTCATTATTCCCTCTAGGTTCTTTTAAAACAAGCACTTGCTGTTTATTTTGCAGCTATGCAAAACTTGTGCTTTTACATCCATGCAAAGATCTCGCCCTTACAATGACTATGATAAATAAAACCAAAGTGTTTTGTGTGATTTCCATACAAGATCCCTAACACTTTGCAAAGTAGGTAAGGAATGGTCAACTTTGTGCTTACACTAAGTTAGGCACATGGAGATGCTCCAAGTCATCATCACCTCCCAGGGAATGAACAGTGGGATGGAAAAGCATCACACCTGATTTCATGGGTGGTAAAACACAGATTTACTTGGAGTTTTCAGAGGAGGCTGATAAGAGCTAGAAAGGGCACAGAATTCTCTGCTCAGACCAATGCTGGTACTTCACAGAACTCATCCAAGGTGTTTTTCTGTACTAGAAATAGTATTGCAGCACATTAGCAGCAAAACCACCCCTCATGCTGGTACTGACAGTAGGCTGCATTTCACTTGCCACACCAGGACCTGCATGGCAAAGCCTGCTGAATCCCACCGCAGCCACCTCCTTCCCCAGCACACAGGAGAGATGCTGCAGCCAAGCCATCTTTGCCAGCAAGCATGTGCATTTTGGTGTGAAATGCATCACTGCAGGGAGAGCAGCCAGGCTTCCCCACCCAGCTGATTGCTTCCAAGGCTTCCTGCCAACATCCACCAGCACCAGCTTGCAGGAAGGCAAAGCTGAGCTTTTCAAGATGGGAAAAGGCTCCCAGACAGACACAGGGCTGGTTTGGTCACAGAAGAAAGCAATACTCAGTGCACTCTCCTGGCTAACACGTTGGTGCTATAGTGCTCTGTTTCACAAGGAAAACTTCTTGCAGAAGCAAGATGAAGGAATACAGCTGTAATAAAGACTGCTCAAGCAAGGGACACATCACCACAACCCACCTCTCTTCGTAAAGAAATGAAAGTTGCAAGTGTGTGGCGAAGTAAAAATAATAAAATACTACAAAAGAATTAAAATAACACCAATCTGTAAGTAAGTAACAAAAATCAGCAGCTTCCATGAATTGCAGAGACGAAGATGGTAGCAGCACAGGGGCAGTTTTGTGACCAGCTTTTGGCATCTTCCAGCAAACACCTCTTCTTTGCCTTTCAGACAGCCCCAAACAGCTCCCAGCCACCCAGCAGTGATTGCATGGGGGGCAAAACCATGCAAGGACCTTGTGAATTAGGAAGAGGCTTTTGTAAAGGATATTAAAGCTCATGCTTTAGGGATTAAGCCAGTCTTTATCTATTAGAGATCAGGATGTGGCTAACAGTAGGGGACAGATTATCTGTAGACTGGGGAGGATTTACACCTTCCAAAGCATCTGTGCTGGCTACTGTCAAAACCACCCTTCAGCCTAAGCCAACGTGCTCTTATGAGCAAGAAACGCAGAGCTTTCTAGGTTGCATACAAAGGCCTCTGTGTGTCAGCATGTAAGACTTTTCAAAAGACTTGCAGTAATCTGGAAGAGCAGAAATGAAATATTGATTGTACTGGGCCTTGCAGAAGTTCATTTTTCAACAGCAAAAACATGGGCTGGCCCTCGCTTATGAAATCTGCCCAAGGCAACACCCATCTCTAAGTCTGTCATTTAACGTCAGCCCACAGGTCTACATGGTGGGCATAGCCCCCTGAAAACACCCTGTATTTCTACAGGTTTCTTTTAGGGGGAAAAAGGTGCATACAAGGTCTCAGCTCATGAATAAGGAAGCATTCAGATCTTCATTCAATCCATCCCTCCATTAATAGCTGCTATAAATGTTGAGAAAGCTACTCCCTGGGACAGGGCCATAGCATAGCCATGTCCGAGGTGCCCATGTGTGAAGCAGAAGAGAGTGCACACTCTGCACAAGGTTACAGCAATCGCACAATATACTTAAAACTCTTTAATTTTCCCCAAATTCTTTAACTGTGTCCCTCACAACTGACAGTACGCTGACAGTTACAGCACCAAAGCCAAACAGCATATTAAGACTCCAGAAAAATAAATCAGTCCAAATATTCCCAAAATTCATCTTTCAGAGAAGCTGATAATCACATTCTCATAAAAAACAAATGTTCAACTGGAGTCAGTTTTGTAACATATTAATTAACATAATTTTCATCTGTGGTGACAACAGCCCATCTGCTACTCTGGCATCACAAGAGACTCTGAGTTTCAAGGCACTTTAAGCTGTTTCTTGCTGTGCATGGCTGATTTTCATCTGAAAACTAAGCAAGAGTTTCTTGCCTCTTTTTGGATAAGCACTTCCAAACAGGCAACAAGCAAGGTTTTTGGACTGGTAACCCAATCCCCTGTATCAGCTGTTCTTGGGTCGCTGCAGCATGGTACCTAGTACACGGTACAAGGCACATTACTCCAATATCCATGCCAGGATCCTGGCTCAAAGTCAGAGGACCCAAGTAGGAAAAAACACCTAGAGAAACAGTCAGCAGGACTTCCCCTACAATAAGTTAAGTGCAAGCTTCAATGGCAGAAGCTATTATCTGGATTATCAATAACATTGGCCAAGGGACATAGGACTTCTGACTGACATCTCTACAGAGACAGCTGTCACCAACACAAATTTGCTGAACTGTGGCCAACCAGCAAACTCAGGCACTTCATTTCGATTTCAGAGGAGGTAAAAATGCCAAGAGAAAACCATCTCTATTTGTGCTGTCTCCACCTTGCAGCTTCACAGTAGATACTGAAGAATAAAAATGTGGGTGAGGTTTTCCTGTTATTGTCACTTACAGGCTCCCAGAACTCGAAGTGATAATTTTCACTGCTCCCAAATAGCACCTGAATCTGCAGAACCCCAGGGTGAAAAACCATCATTTTGGCAAAGACAAGGGTTTAGGAAAATCACTTGCACACTGGGCAATAAGCCTGCTGAACTTCAATAAGAAATAACCACTTCACAGTTAAAAAGCAGGTTCATTTACTTTGTTATTTATAGCTTAATTACGTAGACCAGCAAGCTATTTCCAAGTCAGACCTGATAAGCCGCAACGATTTTATAAACAGAAAATCCCTTGGAAGATGAAGTTTAGTCCCCAGCTTTGAATCCAAGCTGAAAAATGACAACCAGTATTCAGCTCAGCAGGCCAGCGGTTTCTTAACTAACTGCACCACGCTGAAACCCACATCAGGGCTTCAAGAGCCACACAACATTGCCATTCCTAGAAGTTGTCATCAGTAGCTTTGACATCTGCCAACCCCCCTTCACCTCAGTGTTTGCCACTGAGTCCAACTGGTCCCCAAGCCATCACAGATCTTAAGTTTCTGAAGGAGAGGATGCCCCATCTGGTATGGGTCTGTAAGATACTGAGTAAGTTGATGGTGATGGCTACTAACAGATGCAACCAGACCACCGGTGGATGTTTCCAGGCTTCAACATAGAACATTTTCCAAACAAAACCTTACAACGCTGATAAAGGTCATTTGCCAGAAATCAATATTTAGAAACAGACTCCTGAGTGCAGCAGATTAACACTGGTGACAATGGTATTTACTTTCATTAAAAGTAATATTTGCAATAATGGAGCATTACTTTTTGCTGTGTGACACACGCAAGGAAACTTGAAACTATTTAAATGTAAATGAGAACGTTCATATTTGACACCAAGGCTTTGCCATTCGTTATTTGCCAGAAGTATTAAAGGATTTCTATTTACCAATTTCAGCATGCAGTGAACGGTGCGTGGTTTTCACCAGGCATTCAAGCAGGCCCAGCACTAGCTCTCGCCTGACCCTTCCCAGTCTCTTGTCCCCATCCCATAGATTACATTAATCCTCTTGTCTGTTCTTTCTTTAATTAAATGATACAATCTTTCAGGCAGTCTGCACATAGATATCACCAGATAAAACTTTAGAAAACTGAGTGTACTCACAGGAATAATCTTTCATGTTAATTAGGGCCCAAAATCACAACAAAACGGAACCTGAGATTATTAAGGGAGAAGCACATAGAGAGAAATTGTAACTAGTACAAACCCAAATTTCCCAAGTTTCAGATTCTGGTTGTTGCCTCTCATCACCAATAAGCATGGAAATAAATGACCTGACATAGCTGAGAGACTTGAGATTTTTAATGGGCTTGTTAAATAAATATCTGCCCAGACATGTTGAAATACAGTTGATCCTCTCTGGTTACAAAAGACTTGAATTCACGAAATCTCTTCAGAAGATGCATCATATTACTTTGTTGTGACATTTAATGCAGGGACCAGCTCCCTGCCTCAGGCACCAACCTTTTCTGCTTTTCCCTTCAAGAACACAATTAATGACACAATAGCCTCCAAGAAACTTAGCACTGCGACAACTCAACCACTAGTTTATAGTTGTTATCACAAGGTAATTATCTTTTTTTTTATTCACTAATGATATTTCAAGAGCAAACAGGTTTCTCAGAAAAAATAAAATATAGTTACAGAAATTCTTTAAAGTGCTGTCTCTACAGCAATTAAAAAGTGACAGCCTGTTAGAGAACAGGAGGATCATGCTATTTTTGTATACTGCTAAATAGGTAAATGCCATGCCAACACAAATTGGAACTGCAGCCTCACTATTACCGATCCACACGAAATGCGTGAGCATACATCTGCCCCGAGACTACCACCAGCAGCCAGACAAATCCCCACTGTGTCCCACACCAATCTTCCCCAAAGCAGAGAGGACAAGGATCGGTCCAGGGGTAGTTAGAAACATGCATGCTGGAACACCATCTAATAAAAGGACAAGATGTAAAGCATGATGTAACTCCTGGCATTTTCTTCAAGCACTCACTATAATGCTACTCTTGGTGAACAGTTGAGTGAGAGGGAGACAGACCAGCTTGCAGTGCTTTTGGATACTGCCATACCTACACGCCAGTGCTGGCAAATGGACCTGCACAGATTACGGTTTCTTATGAGGCTTTCAACCACTAATGCAGTGACATTTGGAATATTTGAGGGAAGGAAAGAAAATTATTTCATTAAATTCTAAGACAGTATTGTGTAGGACATGTCTCCTCTTGGATCTGAACTAATGACCGTGAGGGCTTTTCCAGTTTTGCATCTCAGAGAAGCGGAAGAGGAAAGTTTCACATAGCAGCTAATGAAGCACCAGCAAGATGTATCTTTATCCTTCACCAAGGGCAACAGCTTAGTAGCTCAAGCAGATGACATGCGTTGTGCAGTCCAGCAAACTTTTAAACAAATAAAAAGATTTGAGAATATAATGTGGGATTGAAGAAATTATGAACTTCAAGTGCTTAGTATAAAGGAACAACATTTTGCAGTTAGTTACCTAACACTGATGGTGTGATATGTTTAGCCTCCTTCATAATTCAAGGTGGTACACGTTTTTACTGTTAAAGACATTGTTAATTTGAAACCTAATCATTTGGGAGATAAGTCGTAAGTGCTTTTAAGTGTTTTCACAGTCACATTTCCATTGTCTTACAAAATATTCAGAAGCTTCTCTTCCAGAAGATCCACACAGACAACAGGAGAGTACTATGAATAGACTGAACCAGAATGTACCACACCATGGTGGCACTTCTCCTATACACAAATGAAGCCGGTAAGAGACGACAAAATGACTTTTTGGCTTACAAACATTATTTGTTACCTGTAACAACGACACGCATCATTCTTAATAAGCAATCTGAACACTTGAGTGCACTGCATGAACCTAGCTGCAGGCACAGAGCACCAGGGTCTCTAACATAGATTACAGCTTCCTTATGCCTAGCTCCTCCTCTCCCCCCGGCCAAATGGGTCTAATAGCCACTTACCGATTACTCCCCCAGGGGTGGCCATCAGCATGTATTCCCCACCCCGAATACTCAAGCTCCCAGCTAGATCCGTGGTGGTACACTTTTGCCACTCTATTGCTCTGCCACATAGCTAAGTGGCTGCAAAAGAAGAAAACGCTTCATGCTGTGTGATATTTCTGCTGATGACAAGCCTTTAAAAACGTAAAGCATGCGAATAAAAGCTTTTGTGGTCAGGCAAATGGCCCATATGCTGGCAATTAAAATATATACGCGCAATATGGTTGATTGTCAGCTACAGAATACAAATGGTCTTTCTGACTTTTAGAAACTTAGCTGGATCTCCACACACTTCTGCAAGACTCAGCAGCTCCAGCACCCCAACAGGTCTCTGGGAAGAGAGATTCCCCTCAATGGGCCACCACACAAAGGTAGGTTTTGAATGCAACACTTTCCATGGTACAACTTGAGCTGCATCTTAGGGCGTTCTAACCTACATACCTTCTTGTTGAAAAGGTCTCTACATCCTTTGGTATAGGATTCCAAAGCACGCTGACCCAGCCCAGAGCTTAGTTCTTCCTCTTGTCCAGCTGGCTCCAGGCTCTGCTCCCTAGTGTAGGAAGTCACAAAACAAGCCAACTGCAAACACAAACAAGCTCCTGCTCGCTTTAATCTCTGGTTTTTTTGCAGCAACCCTGAATTTACAGATGTTGCTTGCACAGAAAAATGGAGCGGGGGTTTTTTGCTTGTTCACATATATTTCAAATAGCCAAAGCCCTCTGTTTTCTACATACAATTTTCTGCTCCCCCCCCTTTCAGACCACACTGCTTCACTAAAGCTCATCATTAACAAAATAGTCAGCTGACTAAGTTGACATTCTGCAAATGCCACTTAATCCTTAGAAAACAAATCTGGTAATAAAACTGTACCTACTAACAGGTCACTAAAGACTAAGCTAAATTCATAGGCAAGCTTTACCCTGAATACACACACTGTTGTTTCACACACAGACATATTGGTGTCACCGACATGTTGCTATGTTTGTGGCACTTGTTAAGACAATAGTGACATCTGAAACACATGTATTGAATCTGTCCATTCATAAACACAGACATAAAACTCCCAAGCACTAGCTCAGCCCATGCTTTGATTCCAGCATATCGCTTGCGTCTGTTTTAACTTAACTTGTGTTTCTCATTGCAGTTAATGCATAAGATATGGCTCAGAATGACTAAAAGCTTAATTCCACCCCCCATAGCACATACTACCTCCCTATGATACAGGCAGGTTCCATACAAAGTCACAGTAGAACTTTAGAGTCATGGCCAAAAGGGGTCTAAAAGGGAAAGGCACCATTTTTCACACAAGCATTGAACAAGAGACACCAAATCCCATCAGAAAGCTTTCTCATTACATCCCAAAGATAGTGTTTGAAATCCTGTATATGTGAGTGAAATAATTTACTTCTCATTTCATGAAGACAGGGGAGGGGAGAAAGAAAGGAGGGGGGGAGGGAGGGAGAGAAAGGGGGAGAGGGAGAGAAAGGGAGAGAGAGGGGGAGAGAAAGAGAGAGAGAGGGGGAGAGAAAGAGAGAGAGAGAGGGGAGAGAGAGGGGGAGAGAAAGAAGAGAGAGAGAAAGAAAGAGAGAAAGAAAGAGAGAGAGAGAGAAGAGGAGAGAGAGAAAAAAGAGAAAGAGAGAGAGAAAGAGAGAGAGAGAGAAAGAGAGACGGAGAGAGAGAAGAGAGAGAGAGAGAGAGAAAGAGAGAGAGAGAGAGGAAAGAGAGAGAGAGAAAGAGAGAGAGAGAAAGAGAGAGAGAGAAAGAGAGAGAGAGAGAGAGAAAGAGAGAGAGAGAGGAGAGAAAGAGAAAGAGAGAGAGAAAGAGAAGAGAGAGAGAGGAAAGAGAGAGAGAGAAAGAGAGAGAGAGAAAAGAGAGAGAGAGAGAAAGAGAGAGAGAGAAAGAGAGAGAGAGAGAAGAGAGAGAGAGAAGAGAGAAAGGAGAGAGAGAGAAAGAGAGAGAGGAAAGAGAGAGAGAGAGAGAAAGAGAAAGAGAAAGAGAGAGAAAGAGAAGAGAAGAGAGAAAGAGAGAAAGAGAAAGAGAGAGAGAGAAAGAGAAAGAGAGAGAAAGAGAAAGAGAGAGAGAGAGAAAGAGAAAGAAAAAGAGAAAGAGAAAGAGAAAGAAAAAAAGAGAGAGAGAAAAAGAGAGAGAGAAAAAAGAGAGAGAGAGAGAAAGAGAGAGAGGAGGAGAGAGAAGAGAGAGAGAGAGAGAAGAGAGAGAGAGAAGAGAGAAAGAGACGAGAGGAGAAGAAGAGAGAGAGAGAGAGAAAGAGAGAGAGAGAGAGAAAGGAGAGAGAGAGAAGAAGTAGACAAGGAGAAAAGGGAACAGAAAACAGAAAGACAGACAGAATGGAACAAACGTCTCTCCCCAAAAGACGCATTCCCTCTTATTTAATCAGTTTGGATTCATCCGAGTTTTGCAAGAAACACATGACCCTTGCTTTGCCGCATTTGTCATCAGCTGTGATATTTGGGACATCCTGTCAAACTGAAAAAAACAAGACGGTCAAACCCCTGGGTACACAAATAATTGCTTTGACTTTGGAAGTAGCTTGCTTAATTTCAGAGAAAAGTAGACTCTGATAAACTGTACTCCTTATTATATTTCCAAATGTGTGATGTTACAGTTCATTTAAGTTCCCCTTCCTCATCGATGCATCCTCAACACCACTCCAAAACTTATTTAACTTCCCTTCTTACTTGAAACAGCCATCGCTATTGTTCCGGTAAAGAAACTAGAGTTTGTGTGGGAAGCAAACGCATGGAAAAATGTAGGAAACCTTGCCTTGAATCCTCTCAATCCCACTGTATTTTTAACATGTAACGCCTCCCCAGCAGAACTCCACATGTATGCAAGCCAGTTATGTGGCTTTCATCTACAGTTAAATCATTCCTCCCTGTCTGAGCAAAGAGCAGCTATAATACCCTAAGCTGTAAATAGAAGACACTTTGTATCTGTGATACAGGCAAATAAGTCTTGCAAAGAAGTTTTCAGTATTTTAAAGAGAAGACTAGTCACCACAGATTTCCCAGGGTAGGAATTAGAGACAAGCCAGGCAGTTGACCAACACGCTTCAGAGCTCCCAATGATCTGCAAAAGCTTTCTCACCAAACTTCAGTAGGGTTTTATTTTCCTTAGGGAATCAGAGCAATATGCCTCCAGAAAACACAACACCAAAAACAAATAACAAGGGGTAAGGGAGAGATGAAACTGCTGATAGATGTTGCTGGTAAAACTTCTATGCAAGCCTATCTTCTGCTCTCTTCAAACAGTCTTTACCACACTGGGACCATCTGTTAAACTGCAGCTAGCTGCCAAACTGCAAGATGATACCCCTGACAGTAACACAACTCATTACACACCGATTCATGGAACAAGAGTCGGAGAGGCCCAGCACACAATCTGGAAATAAAAAAAATTACCACCAAATCCATCCAACAGAGGCGACATTTAATATGTTTATGCATTTTACAGTAGTCTTAAGTGTGCTCCTAGAAGAGACAGGGAAGATATGCTTATTCAGAAGGAAAATTCACTACTCCCATCTCCCAGCCCTCTTTATTATATAGCAGCCTGCAGCAAGTGTTCTGCTTACAGACTGGCAGCAGCCACCAAGAGAGCAATGCTTGTGCTCAGATGCCCCCAGGGAGAGACACTCACTTCTTTGGAGAACACCTTGCAGATAGAGCCAAAACACTTAGCTTGAAGCTGTGAAGATTTTACACTTGTCAGGTATTCAGGTCACAGTAGAAAATAACTCCTTTTATCTACTCCCTTTCTTCCCTGCAGGCTCCCAGACCTGGCCAGCAACTCCTCCTTCTCTGCAGCTGGAGCTGCTCCCCATGGAAGCTCACCTCAACTTTTGAGTGTGAATGGAGCAGCAGGGCTGTGCAGGAGAGGCCAACAAGAGGCAGGGTTCAGAGCAGGGAGCTAAAAGCACCTGCTGGCCTTTCTTTTTCTCCCTCCACATCTGAGGCTGAGGTCTGCCAAGGTTTTCTACCCTCAAGCCTTGTAGAAGCATGGCATCTTGCAGTTCCCAACACCGACCTATATGTCCCAGATGGACACATGGAACATGGCACTGCAGCACAGCTCTGCCGGCATCTCTGCACGTCATGGCCATCAGTGGCCCCCAAACTCCTCCCATGGGAAAGACACTGCTATCTTGGCTACTGCTCAAAAATTTCCCAAGCAACAGCCACAAGAAATAGCAAGGGACTTCTGGCATTCTCATTGACAAGAAGCCCATTTAGTCTTGCAGGAAAGCCACAGGGAGCCAAGATGAGAGTGGCCAAAATGCCTGCAAAGATGTGAACAGAAGGTACCCAAGCACCCCTGACTGCCAAGGTGGACAACTGGTTCCTGCCCTGATATGTTTCCAAATACAAACTATCTGTCTATAAAAGGTTCTGTGTCCCTGAGCCCACCCCTCACACAAACTCCCTCCTGGAGCTGCAGGAGCCCAGTGTTAAGGGAAATTTCATGCTTCACTGAGGCGAGCTGGTATGGATCAGACAAGAACGATAAATGAGGCAACACCCAACATGCCAATCCATCCTTTAAAAACAAACAGAAACATGCATCTTTCCAGGTGCTAGTTACTAATATGAAGTACTGTTTTTATCTAATACTTTGCCAAGGAGTTTAAGTTGAACTGCAATCCATTAAAATTATGAATCTGGAGCTGACAGTGGGGAAATAAACAAAACAAGATGACAACTTTACGTCTAAGAAGCATGCTAGCAATCTGGGAGGAGAAAATATGCCCTTCATTTTACCCAAACCAATGGAGTAAATAGCAGAAAATGCAATTTATTTTCAGTACGTCACACACTGAGTACATACAATTCTGCTTAAGACCCTTCCTCCTCCCTTGCTCCAATTGCTCAGAAATCTTCCACCAAGTTAAAATGA
Source organism: Ara ararauna (assembly GCA_028858755.1). NCBI lineage: Eukaryota > Metazoa > Chordata > Aves > Psittaciformes > Psittacidae > Ara > Ara ararauna. The sequence continues at coordinate 5,273,348 of CM054385.1, forward strand.
GAATTAAATCTTTAAACAGCTTGTGTCTGCAGGAAAGAATGGTGTCAATGAAAACAAGCCCAATTAGTTGATCATACTGAATTGATAATAAAAACCAGCATATGAAAGCTCTATTTTTAATGGTATTTAAAGTGACAGTAATTAAACATTTGATTACAGCACAAATAAAATCTTGTCATGTTATTATTACACATTACTATAACAGTGACAATCAATAAATTAATACACACTAATTACAACACTTGACTACAGCACTGGTCTGGGAGGGGGAGGAGGGGAAATAATGATCAAATCCCAGTCAGAAGAAATGGGAAGGATTTACAGCTCTCTAACAGCAGCGCTAGGAACAGCACATTAAATCTCACACAGATGTTTCCCTATGCAAACAAAGGGCTCAGTGACAAGACCTCTAAGCCTTTTCTTTTTTTTTACACCACGAAGCAGTGCAGTCGCAGTTTGCAACACCAGGCAGGCAGCCAGGCATGCACAAAACCACACACACACTTTACAAATGTCAAACACTTCCTCCTAAGCGATGCCACAGTAATCAACATTTGGTTCAAAGTTGTGCGTTTTAAAACACGCCCAGACTTTTAGACTACAAAAAGTTATTCTGGTTTTATATGCACACAGTGAAAGCTGACCAGCCAAGCAGTTTCCTGCAAGCAGATCTCTTTTTACCGTTCCACATGGTGACTACGGTCAGAAGTTATTAAAATACTGAGATTTTGAAGCTGACCTTTACACTAGCTCCAAACTCTGTATATGAAACAAGATGAGGGTAGATGGGGAAAAGGACATAGTGAAAACAAGATGTGCAAAGTCTCTACAATAACTAGCATGTACTGTCACTGCAGCAACAGCCTGCGGGGTGTTAAAATGGTTCAGCTAACTTATTGCAGATCACAAATCTCATTTAGCACTGAAATGCATTTGGTCTTGTCTCCAGGTACCTATTACCGACCTGCTTGTGATAACACGACACTTGAGAAAGGCTGACAGACACCCTTTAATTAAAAAGGATTGAAAACATACTTATGGCAGCACAGCTGGCCACAGGGAATAAAACAAAAAAACAAATCAGTGCTTTCCTTCATAAACTTGGAGCACTTCTATATAAAGGATATGGACAGGGTCCTCCCCCACTGTAATTTAACTGAAGCTAGTCCACTTCCAGTTTGCCAGGAGCTGCTCAGAAATCAGTCCTACCATGCTACAACGCTCCCCACACCAGCTCCTCAGCCAGAAGCTAGGAGTAAAAAAAAATTCATTTTCTTCTCTTCAGACACTGCCAATGGTCATCTCTTTTGACACACTTCTCTGGCACAACACTTCAAAGTTGCATCATCCTTTCAATGCCGCATTTAAAAGGCCTCACTGCACTCAAACACTGACGCTTTGGAAACATGACCTCGTCTCTGCTGAGAAATAAATACTACTTTGGACTGCCTTTCCTTCCCTCCCCAAGCTGATCACTGTCGTGGTTTAAGCCTAACTCACGCAGACTCTCTCTCAATTACTCCCCCCTCTTTCTTGCCCCCCACTCCCGGAGGGATGGGAAGGAGAATAGAAAAGAATGCAACTCCCACAGGTTGAGACAAGAACAGTTTAGTAACCAAAGTATAACACAAATCACTACTGCTACCACCAATAATAATAATGACAAGGCAAATACAAGGAAAGAATACAATTCTCACCACCTAAAACCAAGCCCGACCACGCAGTGCACCCCCCACCCTTCTGGGTCTCTCCTCTCCGTCCTCCATCTTGGGCATGACGTGCTGTGGTATGGAATAACCTCTTTGGTCAGTTTGGGTCAGGTGTCCTGTCTCTGCTTCCTCCCGGCTCCCCTCCTCCCTGGCAGAGCATGAAACTCAGAAAGTCCTTGGCCAGACCAAAACATCACTAAGCAGTAACCGAAACACTGGTGTTATCAGCGCTGTTCCCAGGCCCAAAATCAAAAACACAGTGCTGCACCAGCTACCAAGGAGGAGAAAAATGACTGCTGCTGCTGAACCCATGACATCACCAAGTCTTGTGCCTGCCACTTCATGAGATTCACTGCAAACTTCAGATTTATGACAGTCTCATGATTACCGCTTTACATAAAGGGTGTACAGGGTGCATCAGTGCACTGAGCTGAAGAACCTGGATGTGTATTCTAGTTTCAAATGGAAATTCTGCTGTCTGATGTCGCTTTTTCTTAACAGTGAAACCTGTTTTTCCACTCCCTATGCGCAAGTCCTACAAGGTCACCCAGAGATGATGACTAATGTAACGCAACAGTCCAGGTTATGTCCCTCCTCCTCGTCGCAACTGTATTTCATATGGGTGCAGCAATGTGATGCTTTGTCTACGTACTGCTGTGATTTTCTGGAGCAGATTCAGAAAGCACAAAGATTTGCATCCAGATCTCATGGGAAAAAAGAGAAGAAAAAAGCTCTTAGAGGAAAAAAGTAACCCAATAAAAGCTGTGAAGCTGAACTAGGTGAGGAGAGCAAACACATTTCCAGTGCACTGCTCAGACCCAGAGGATCAATGCTGAAGCCTGAACACCAGGAACTGCTGGTTGGGATCCAAGGGCTTGCGTTACAAAGGTCAGCTTTGATGACATAATAGTCACCCTGACCTAAAGTCAATAAAACATATTAACTAAGCAACATTTTATAAATGAAACATACGCACAGAGCAGTAACAAAGGATCTTCTGAACCCTGAAAGTTCTTTCCTAAAGGGAATAGTAAATATTTTTAGAACTACATTTGCAAAAGACAGATGCAATCCAGAATCATGTCATTAAGCCTTAAGACTTACAGTGTCTCACTGTAGGAGGGATGAAGTAGAGAAGGAAAAGAGCCATTTCCAACAGAGGGTGTAACTGTACCTCTGGCTGCCTTTGTGCTAAGGTCTAAAGGTTACCCAGGTTGAGTTTTGCCTAGCAGGTAACAGTCATGGTATGTTGACAAAGTAACTGTGATTTCTAGGGTGATTATACCTATGCAGGTACTATCTAGCATTTACTATATTTCAAAATCATATAAAGCATATATAGATGGATATACTCTATATATACTGTATACATTAGGATACATAACTTATACATAGTACAATTCTACAGTATTTACTTCTAGGCAGCACCTACAGGGAAAGCCTATTATATCAGTAACGTGTTGGGTACAAGTGGAATACTCAGTGCAGGGAAAACGTAATGAAAAATAAGTGTTTTAGGAATATTTGAAGAATCAAATATTCCTAAACCCCCTTTATCTTGCTGACACAGTGAGCTGTGACACTGTCATTTATAAAGTTGAATGGTCTGATTTAGAGAAGGTGTAATGCTTCACTTCTGCAGCATGAGCCATTTGTTAGGGAGATAATGCATCAACTTTCCTCCAGAAAAACACAACTACATTAAGCTAATTTTAAATCTAACAGCTTTGTTACTTCACTTGAATCCTTAATCACACCATCTTTCAAACAAATGGGCTTGGCTCTTCATTCCTCCTCTCTCCTGGTATTTTGTTAATACAAATTCTTAAAAATGGTTTCACCACCAGTGGGATACTACAGCACCCCTGGATGTCCCACCTTGGTGGTGCTCAGCAACAGCTTCACTCCAAAGATACTGCTCATACACTTCCTTTCTATTCACTGCAGACAGCAAGCTCCCACCTCCTGTGAGCACACACATAGTAGGTCTCCGCTGTTTTCCATTATTATGGTTTTCCGTATATAGGTCTCATTTTCAACCCCATTACTACAATTAGGAGGCCCTGTGCCTGTCATGCATGAAAGAGGTAGGTGATCAAAAAGCACCCAGGCACAGGTAGCGGGTCCCCCTGCTCAATATGTGTCCACAGTTGCCTTTAACAAGGCTGCTGAGAGGAGAGAGCAAAAGATGGTCCAAACTGCAGACCGAAACCCAGGAAAGCAAAGTAACAACAAACAACTGCTGCTCCTGATGAAACCCTCCTACATAACCTGCCTTGCTTTCACCATCACAGGCTTTTCCTAAGAACAGATTCATGTACCTCTATTTCCTCATCCTTCCCTGCACTGAGGGCTTCCCCAATGACCATGTGTTTCTGCAGGAATGCTGGGCACCATTGGGAGCTCTGCATTTAGAGGGTTCTTGCACAGGGCTAGAAAAAAAGCTGGTATGGAACCCATCTATCAAAGCCTCACAGCCTGAAGTGGGATGGAGATACGTATTTTTAACAAATACCACAATCCCAATGTTCATAGTCCAGACTACACCCTATGGTTTTCCAACAGCTGACATCAATTTAGGAAGTCAGGCTTCCGAGGTCCCGGGTAGGGACATGATTCTCCTTCCCTCCCCCATGTTTTCAGGCCTTTTTTTGCATATCACCATTTGGTAAGCTGAGCACACATCACAACTGCCCTTTTGAAATAAAGGCAGCAGAAACCAAAAGTCAAGCTGTGCATTGCCAGCCTGAGGGAGAGAATAAACAGCCTTTGCAGCTCCCTCCTCCTTTCCAAACCCATTACGGAACACCCATGCCCTTGCTGGCTGCAGAGACAGGAGCTCAGCCTTTGCTTTCTGGTCCCGGAGCAGGTTCGAGGTGAAATTCCAGGCTCAGCACTTGCCTGGTGACAACACTTCTCCCAGGTGCTGCTAATACAAACCAGGCAGGCTCCCGACTCCAGTCATGCTCCCTTTCCTGCCTCCAGATGCCTCTGCAGAAAATTAGTAACTTCACAGAATGGTTTGGGTTGGAAAGGACCTTAAGATCATGCAGTTCCAACCCCCTGCCGTTGGCAGGGATGCTTCACACTAGACCATGTCGCCCAAGGCTCTGTCCAGCCTGACCCTGAACACTGCCAGGGATGCAGCATTTACCACTTCTTTGGGCAACCTGTTCCAGTACCTCACCACCCTCACAGTAAAGAACTTCTTCCTTGTATCTAACCTGAACTTCCCCTGTTTAAACCCATTACCCCTTGTCCTGTTGCTACAGTCCCTCTCCGGCATCCTTGTAGGCCCCCTTCAGACACTGGAAGGCTGCTCTGAGGTCTCCATGCAGCCTTGCTTGCCTTCTTGTTCTTTATTTAACTGCATCAGCCAAGATGTGTGCTGAAGAGCGGAGGTGCTCAACCCAGCCCACTCCAGGTCACCCTTGGGGTCAGACAACAAGGCATCCCTCCATTGTCAGTGGAGGGAATTGCTCTACACCATTTACCATCATTTTGTAAAAATAACTGATCTTGCGGCATTCATTCTTCATTAAATAGACCCCTCCTTAGAAAAATCATTTACTCTATCAGGAACACCATGCTTTTATTACTGGCACAGACATCAGCCCATAATGTTGACAAATGCTATAATGATTTGGTAAAACACTTACTGGTATAGCAGGCTTTAGGCTTAATTTCTAACAGGCTGACAGCACACGGTGATAAACATCACATTTATCTGCACTTGAGCAGGAAGCACATGCACAAGTGGCCTCTCCATGCCCAGGTAACGTCAGCTGTAGCTCGAGGATACTCCAGATCACACACCACCTTCCAAATTCTTATGTCTTCAATCTGGGCCAAGCTTCAAAGGAGACAATGGAAATTCACAGCACCGCTTTCCCACGCACTACGTGCAGTGAACCCCAGGAGCGCAGACGGGTGGGAATTCAAGCGAGTCACAACACATTTCTTTCTATGAACACCATGATTCACCCCAGCCAGGGCTGCTCAGGGGAGCCAGCTGCTTTTGAAGAGAAACATTACTTATTTTAAGGGTGAGAGGTGTGCTTGCTCCTCTGGTACCTGAGGGGAAAGGATCCAACTTCACAGCACACGGCTCAAATCAGGAACACAGCCCCAGGCATCTGGCTGTGCAGGTGAATAGCCTTAACAAGGGTCACCAACCACTCCATAATGAGTTGTTATCATGCTCTTTCCCCTCCTGGTCCAAACATTTCAAGCTTGGCATAATCCTAACATGGAACGGGGGTTTTCCTAAGGTCTGAAAGAGACGTCTTTATATTAAACAACAACAGAAGTAATTTCTTATTTTGCTGTTGCCTGTAACCTAATCACCACAGCAGTACATTGAAACTCATCCTTCTGGGATTACCAAGGGCCCAGCCTACACGTTCCTGGTGAAATTATCCCTTCTCAGAGGCAAATAAACACTCTCTGCTCCAGCAGAGCATGGGAAGGAGAAGACAACCATGCCATGGGAGATCCATCCCTGCAACCAGCTCAACTACTCATTCTTCTGATGGGACAGGAGAGTTACTGCTCAGCAGGGCACATAGGAAACCCACCTAAATTCATATTTTATGGATGCCTACGTAGGTAGTTACACAAAAAGCTGTTCCAGATGAAGGTCCACAACTGGGTAAGCCTATAACATCGCTTTACATTAAGGAAAAACAGATTTCCTCACACAACGCTGGCTCACCACAGAGAGCTATCACTGCATGGGTAATTCATAACAGGTCTGCATTTCAATAGCAACCAGCAAACAAATGATTCCGTCATTTTCCCCACAACATTTTAGTGGTATGACAAATAAGTTCAAAGTATTTTCAAGGCTTTCTCAAGCTGCTTTCCACTGTCTCTGAATATGCACCCCAGGAAGCTAAAATACATATACAGTGAGCACTTGTGAATGTCTGCCGTCATAGCTACAGCTAACTAGACTGAACAGCATCCCCTGCAAGCCATGGCAAGATGGAGAGCCTGGGCACTGAGAGCATGGGAATTTCACAACGGTCTTTAGCATCTGTGCCAAAAAGTACCAGGATACTGTTATGGATGATGAAAATGTGATGCACATAGAAGGGGGAGGCTGGCAGCCATTCTCCATCTCCTTTCTATTTATTCCTGGGTCAGCCTTGGAGTTTAGAAAGGCAGAAAACAACAGCAGTAACCAAACACTATGAAAAGCCAGAGCCCAAGAGAAGGAGAGCTGTGCTTCCCTGAAACAAGTGGATATTAGCTTTTTTGTCAGTTTAAATATTGTATCCTGCTTACTGACTGTCAGTAAATTTACAAACAGCTGGCAGCTTGGCTTATGACCAGGACCCAAAGGAATGTCGACTGTTGCAATTTAATGGCCTGTTCTTATCAGCAACAGCAGCAACGTTTAAAGTACTTCTCATTGCTGGGAAATTTATCTTTAAAGAACCCCCAACAGCAGAAGAGATGCTAGTTTTACATTTTTCACCCTGCTGTGGCCTCATATTAGATAATTATTCATTCCATACACCCCCAACCGCTTCTCCAAAGCTTTGAATTTCGCTTCATTCCAACTACTAGGATTGCAAACCCAGTGATGAAAATAGACATCTCCTGGCTTTCCAACAAACAGCAAAAATTCCTCACTCCCTTACAAAGGGTGTATCCAGCGCTCAAGCTGCGATGAGTCAGCAGTGCTGCTACGCCAAAGACACTAAGCCTGGACATTCTTGGATTCTCCGAATTTCTTGGTGCCAGAACTGCATACACGCAGACAGATAAAAGCCGTAAGAGACGGGTGGTTTGAACGCTTCCAGGGCTTGCAATACTCCAGACTCTTAGTTATGAGCCTTGTATCACACCACATGTTTTTCCTGCAAGAAATACTGCAGCTCCCATCCAAGAGGTGGTGGGTTTGCACCTCCTGGATTTACATCATCTCTTTTTCCCCTCCCCTCACATGTGGAGCAGCACAAGGATGGGCCCAAGCTCACATTGCTGTGCTGAAACCTCTCCACTGCCTGCAGGCACAGAGATGTGTTGGCACAATCGGACTGCTCAGGGCTACATTTTCCCATCAGCAGCCACAGGCGAGATGTGAAATCACCAATAAAACTACTGAAGTGGCTAATTTTTAAATGACATTTCCATTCTGACCCAGGGTGGTCAGTTTGCCAACTCCAAAGAGCATTTGCCAGCATTTGCTTTGCTCCAGCACTGTGACACACCTCCACTAGCAAAGCGCTCCAACCACTCGTTGCACCTACACAAGGAGAGCATCCTAATGAAACAGCACACTCCAGCTACATGAAGCAGGACCTGGTGAAATATTTCCTCTACCACAGTTTCCTCCATCTCAGCCATGAATTACTGAAACTCAGCCCTAGACTGCAGAAAACAGACTAAGGGTTCACTGCAAAGAAATAAGTCTACAGAAAAAGCCACAGTTAGTTAAACTAACCAAGAGATTGTAGAGGGTGAACTGAGTGTGGAAAATACATTAAGAAGGAAATGATATAAAAATAAATTCAGGATACCCATCTAGGAATGTGAACTGTTGCTCTGCATGCAATTACACAGGAGACAAATCATAGCTCTGGCTGAAAATGTAAACATCTCTATAAGCAATAGGGGAAGAAAAGCAGGGTGTCCAAACTAAAAGGCTCTCATGCCATTAAAAGTAATCACTAAGCACCTATTAGCCAGTCTGACAAGAAGATGAAAGGATAACAGAGGGAGATACGGGGTGGCAATTACACTGGAAGTAAAGTAAGTCTGTATTTATTTTTGTTTTTATTAAAACTCCACAGATATTAATAGCCAGACTGTACTGCAGGGGAGGAAAGGAGGGGGAAAAAAGGTAAAGTAACAAAAGGGCTGGTATTAGTCCCAAGTTCCCCAGACAGTCCTTCCCCGCAGCCCCAGAGGCAAGCACCATCTCATGGCCACCCCAGCTCCAGACCATCAGATGGCATCTGGGAGCATGCAAATCATAAGCAGGAGACATTTACTTAGAGTAATATGGTCCTTTTGGACCAGCTTATGAAAGGAGCAACAGCATCAGATCAATTTTAGCAATGGCAACAAGGATAATAAAACTTGCCTGTCGTAGGTCTAGGTTTTAAGGACATTGACACCTCCTGAAGCAAAACTCAAGTAAGTCATCTGCTACCATCATCATTTCATAGGCAGGGGAGCCAAAGCACAGAAAAGTGGAATAACCCACCAAGTCCATTCTGTAGGCCAATGCCTGCAGTCCCCCTTCCACCAGACCACCCTGTTTTTACCACATATGAAGGATGCCTCAGGATTTTATACAACTGCTTCCCAGCCTCAAACACTTAGAAATGTCACATCAACACTCCACTGACTTCAAGGAATATATGCAGGATACCCCATCTACTTGCTGCCTCCATGAAAGTTGAAATAATGTTTGTTTCTAAGGAACCACCTCACTGAAGAATTAGCATTACACAGCTGCACCCACGGTAAGATGCGCAAGACAGCTACATGCTACAAATCATTATTAGACAATTACTCAGAGCAGAAAGTGGAGCAGCTGTTGACACTACAGTACTCCTTTTAAATCTGCCTACTAGAAAACCCAGGATCCGAATCAACATCGGTACTATTCCCAACATCATCTCCAGAATTCACAGCTAACATGCCAGCTGACACCGCTCTAGCTGTAAAGCACAGGAGGGTTCATTTTTTAAAATATTATAAAGGAGTACCTGCTCAGGGAGCAAGGTGACTACAGAAATACGCGTTTGGAAGCATCTACCTTTCCTTACAAAATTATCTATGTTATGTTTCAAAAAAGCCCTGTTTGAAACATTCGGGGAAGGACCCAGAAGAGATTTTTCCAGGATTTCCCTAGGACCATGTTAGAGGACTGTCTGGTCCGACGCCTCAAAAGACCAGCGCGATTTCTGCCCGCAACTCTGGACCAGTTGGAGGTGGGCTCAACAGAGGTTTCCCTCTATCCCTGCCACACTCAAAACCCCAGCACAAAGGGGAATTAGTACTAGGGTAAAAATACAGATCAAAAGACAAAGATGGAGCTCTGCAGGACAAGGCTCGTCATCTTTGCTACGTGCTGGTTACTGTCTAGAATGACAAAACCACCAAGTCCTCAGCTACCCTCACACGATCATACTACTGTTCTATATTTCCCCTTTCAAAACATTATACAGTAGAACCATCAAATATATAAACCAAGAAAACACTGGTGCTATTTATAACACTTTTCTGACATTTGCTATTCTGAGCTGAATAGCAAGAGACAGCTATTGAAAAACATAGAGTAATATTTGGATAAGCAAATATATACTAAATAAAATACTAGGAAGACAGGAATGAAGGTTATACTGCCAATATGGCACATACTCCGACAGCACGCTGCCAGCCCAGGACTCAGCAATTGTATGCACCTTTCCTGCAGCAGTATCAGCAAAAGCATACAGACATTCATCTATACGACCCTATAAAGAATACTGCTTTCCCACAAAAATCTATTCCTTTTCCAGGACACAACAAGCAAAAACAGACAATGAAGACATCTGCAGGTGATGCTTGAGAAACATGGTGAAAACATGGGGGAAGAGTAAAACTGGATTTCTAACAACTCAGCAATCTCAACTCTGTTACAGACCTTTTACTAATGGTACAGAAATGGATTTTATTTGGACACATCATATTCTTAGACAGAACATTTTAAAACATCAAGCAGAAACAGAATGATGTGTAATGTCCTGACTGCATTGCTTCCCAAAGCAATGGTAACCGGGCAATCTTATTGCAGTGACACAATACTCACCACAGACACATCACCTCAGACAGCTGCAAAGTCACATCCTGAGATTCCCTTCTCTCTCTGCCCTTTCAGCATCAGTTTCCTTCATTAACACCTACTTCCCCTTCTTAGGAGGCCTGACCAGTACCTAGAAAATGTATTTTCATTTTCCTGCTGGAGTATATATTGTGCCAGTTGGAAAAAGATACTTTATTTTGTCAGCCTAAAGAAGAAAAAGGAAAAATCAGAAAGAAAGAAAGGACTCCACTGAAGCACTTCAAAAGAATGAACCTGGTTATTCTGTTACATTTGGCAGTTGTTAGAATTCACAACAGCACATACAGCAATAAACACATTTACTTTGAAATAGGTTTAATAAGCCCTGACTTAGAATTCACAAGTCATTTGCAAGTGAAAAGACCAGACCTTAATTCCTGTACATCGCAGCCTCCAAATTCCACCAGAAGTCCCAATTCCAGGAGTAATCTCAGAAGTCAGGGAACTTGTTACTGTTTCATCCAGGTAGGAAACAGAGCGGGAGCTTAACTGCTAAATAAATGATCCTTTGCAACAATTAGAAATGGAATTAAGTCTTTCTGGAATCTTACTGCAGCTCTGGCAACACACCCCAGGCTCCACTGCCAGCTGAACTGCACGCAGCAATCCAGACTTACCAGGATAAAACTTGACTGGATACTGAATTAGGATAGGAGTACATTTGAAACAACCAAGAGCTTTTTTCAGCCTGCATATAAGCATTACAGTCGTATGTATTTTGCAGCCATCACTTTTGACACAACTAATTCCATTTTCTTTTCATGACTTGGGGGAGAAAAGGGTTTTTTTCTTGGAGCAGCAGTCAGTGGAAATAAAGAATGACCGCCTTTCACAAGATCAGAGACATATTTGCACACAAACAGCTGAAGAAAACTGGACTCCACAGTCCGCAGATGCTCATGATATAATAAGAACAAATAAAATGCTTATGAAACTGTAACTCTGCAACAGCAAAAGCATAAATCCTGCTGGAAGCACTGGAGTCAGATGGCCTTCTAAATCACTCACAGGTTCTAAATTTCCTGGCAATGGACTACAAGCTGGTATTAAACCACAAAAAACCTTTTGCCAAACAAATACTGAGGCAATAAACAGCAGTAGTAAAGCAGAGACAGATAGGCCTTTTGTTGTGGTTTAAGCCTCCCAGCCATGCAGTCGCTCACTCATTCCCCCCTCTTTCTTCTCCCTACTCCTGGAGGGATGGGAAGGAAAATCAAAAGAATGCAACTCTCCCAGGTTGAGATAAGAAAGTTTAGTAACCAAGGTATAACACAAATCACTACTGCTACCACCAATAATAATAATGACAAGAGAAATACAAGGGAAAAGAATACAATCGCTCACCACCGATACCCAGCCTGACCAGCAGCAAACCCTCACCCTTCCGGGTAACTGTCCTCTGTTTTTACATCCTGAGCATGATGTGCTGTGGTATGGAATACCTCTTTGGTCAGTTTGGGTCAAGTGTCCTGTCTCTGCTTCCTCCCGGCTTTCCCTCCTCCCTGGCAGAGCATGAGACTCAGAGAGTCCTTGGTCAGACCAAAACATTACCAAGCAGTAACTGAAAACACTGGTGTTATCAGCGCTGTTCCCAGGCCAAAAGTCGAAAACACAGCACTGCACGAGCTACTACGAAGGAGAAAAATGACTGCTACTGCTGAACCCAGCACACCTTTGAATCCGTTGGTCAAGAAAATTGGTATCCCCAAGACAAGGCACAGATTACTGGACCTGGTCAAGCAACTGCAGCAGATACCCAATGCTGGAGGAACCCTGCAACACCCTTTTCCCCTAGTCCTGGCTTTCTCCAGGCAGCATCGCCTGGGAGCAGGAATCACAGAATACCAGGTTCAGAGGGAGCTCAAGATCATCTCGTCCAACCTTTCTTGGCAAAGCATGATCTAGACTACATGTCTCAGCATCCTGTCCACTAGAATCTTTAACATGTCTACTGTTGGGGAGTTCACCACTTCCCTGGGGAGATTATTCCAATGGCTGATTGTTCTCAGCCACTGGAAGGAGGAGGTGGCAGAAACTATGGTAAAAGGGCTCTGATTCAGTGCCCAGGGACACCACCATGAAACAGCCACTAAACTGGGGAGTTGATTAACTACTGGCAACAGTCAAGTTAAGGGAGAGCCCCTGGGTGCAAAAGGGGACAGGCAGGGATCTGCAGACACCAGCCCTGTTAGCAGCCCTGCACAAGCAAACACTTTGCTAAAGACCCCACATCAAGCCTCTACATTTGGTGGATAAGACTGAGATGTGCCAAGTCCCATCAGTCCTGAGCTGGAGGAAGAAGGGGTAGAAGAAAAATATCAAGTCACTGCTGAAAAACATAACACTTACAGTAAATCCCCATGTCAATTCTGGGCAATTTGTTTTAATCTGTTTCTATGTCTAAGCACCTAATCTCTAAACCCCATGACTAAGTTCTCACTCCCTCATCCAACTATACGCACCCTCTCAACACTTTTAATAGCAAAGTGATACAGACTGGATCAAACACAGTGTTTCCATTACGCCACAATATACCACGTATCACTCCACGAGCCTTTAGTATTCATGGGCAGGTGCTTCTCGTACAAAGTACAGCTACGCTGTCCTTTAGCCAGCAATTGCAATCAAAACAGGCTGCGGCAGAAATAAATCTGTGATTATTTAAATGCCAATACAAAAAAATCAAAGATAACCATTACTATATGGAATCCAATGACTAACAGAGAGCACAACTACAAAAATATTTTCTTAAGCACATTCTCAGTAATCCCACAAAACGTGTGCAGCATCCCCGCACTGAAGGGCTAATTGGGCACAGGTTTATAGCACTTCCCAGCGTTACTCAGCTGTAAAATAGGGGATTCATTTTACAATCAGAACTGGATGAAATTCAAAGTGAGAGGTTATTAAAACCTGACAGCCTCTAAGTTTTTCTTTGCTTAAGGAAAAGTAAGCAGGTATGTGCTTTCTTTATTGTTGAATGCATTAAACAACAACAACAAAAATGCCTTTTTTAATATAGAATCTTATTCACCACTGACACTTTTCCTTAGGAAAAATAGCATAAAAATACAGTTCTTCATTATTTCAGTTTGGGTTAGGTTTTTTTTTTTGCCATAAGTGGAGGGGGCAGCTCTTACAGTGAAATCTTTTCTGCAGACTAATCACAGCCTCCAAATATATAACCATTCCCCCTTCCCCAGCTAAGCCATGTTGGCCTTGGTAAACACACACAGAAGCAGGAACCCCAAAGTGCTCATTAAATCACCCTGTTAATTCACAAGGTGACACCGTGCCAGGACTCGAACAGTGCCTCAATATGACACGGTGGTCACACCGAGAAATTAAAGACATTTTACACATCCAGATCTAATCTTCTATCAGTATTTATAGGTAACGGATTCATATGGATTTATAGCCTCGAGGGATCCTGAGATGACCTATTCCCATCTCCCTGTGTAACACAGGCCTCATCATATTAATCAATTCCTCCCTGGCTTCTGTTTTAACTAGGGCATTTCCCTATACCTCAATCCTTGATTTAACGCCTTTCTACAACAGGGAACCCACTGGGTAACACTTGATAAATTGCTTCAGTGGTTCATTATCCACCCTGTTAAAAAAAAAGTATATTCTATTTTTGCATTACTTGTAAAATTACAACACAGCTTTAATAAAACGGCCTTTTTAAATCTGTAGCCACTGAAGAGTAGAACAATAAGAACATAAACTCCCATTTTATATACTTGAACAAAAAGGACATAAAAGAAGGTACTACTGTAGAGGAAATATGAGGAAGAGATGTTTAAAAAGACTTCCCAGAAGACATACAGACACGTCCCACATCACTCGCTCAGATGGACCAGTTGGCTGTGAAAGAAGATTATTTTCATATACTGTATTCAAACAGTATTTTATACTGCAGTTCTGCAAACAGCGAAAGATGATAAATCCATGGGCAATGAATCCTGGGCACGAGAATTAAAACCCGTGTGATACTCTTGACCTTTAAAAACAGCCTCCCATTTGGGATAACAATGCATGGGCAACAAATATGCTCCTTCTCAGAAGGAACAGGCCCTTCCAGTCGGGGCAACAAGATCATCCTGGATGCAGATGATGATGTGCTCAGAACTTTCATGGCCATCTTCATGTCTAAGCAAACCCCTAAAGAAGTGGGCAATAGCTGCTTTCTTCCTTGTCTATTTCAGTATCAACTTAGGATGCCCCAAGCACTGTTGAAGCTCTCTGAGAACAGCAGAATAACTGCCTCCAGGTCTCCTGGCCAAAAAAAAACATTTGCCAGAAGACACACATTCACAAAAAACATCTATTGCAACTACCCAGGTAGGAAAGCTGTACTTGAAGAGCGTGTTATATAGGAAGAAACCTTCCTTTGCATAAGGCCTTATCCAAAGGCCACTCAGACCACTTGAGAAGCTCTGCTTCACCATTAACTGCCCAGAACCACCCTGCCCAGGTGAAGTGGGGATGAACTTACAGTCTAATGATGCATGTGAATTCAAGCTAAAATAATGAGGCAGTATTGAGTGCGACGAAAGCAAGGGGAGACCGTCACCGGTTTGGCTTCTCTTATAAAGCATCTTAGGGAACAAAGAGTTACAAGTTCATTTTTCTGCATATGCCAAGTATTTAAAGACATAAAACAAACCAAGCGTGCATAAGCTTCTTCTGATGCATATAAAACACACATCATACTTAACCTTGAGACATAAAATGATTGGGCCTGAGCCAGCATTTTTAAGACTTTTAGGATCAAACTCTTCAGAACACTGCCTAGGCCATTAATAACAATTTTAGAAAAAGGAGGAGAAAAAAATAAGGGGAGGGGAAAGCCTTTGCTTGTTTAAACAAATCTCCATTGATTACTCCGCAGTGTGCAACAGCCCACATCCCTGCTGCAATCCTGACCAAGAAGCATCTATGCTCAAGACACACAACACCACAAGGTTCACAGAAAGCAACGTACCAACCTAGGACTTGGAGACTATTCCAGAAATGAAGCCTTTCATGATTCCTGAGGCACAGTTTGAGAGTTAGCACCATTGATTTGGGCCATACAATGGTTTGAAAGCCTTGGCTGGAGATGACCTGGAAACTTGGACGATTCCAAACCGAAAACCCACAGTCCCACTTTCACAAATGAGAGGAAAGAGTTAACAGCAAAGACGACATTTAAGCAGTTTGTTGGTTGGAGCTAGTGGACAGGATTAACAAATAAATAAAAGAAGTAAGGAGAGGAAGGAGTATAAGCTTTTCAGGGCTCTTAAGCCTAAACAGCAGCAGTAATTGAAATTAAGCAAAGAATCCCCTTTCCTTCACCATTTTCTCCTATTTACAGTCCAAACTACTGTCAATGCATTTAAATGTATTTACTAGGACTGACTTTGTGAGACAGCTCATGTTTTTCAGAGACGGTTCCACCTGACTGTGCAGCACCATTCCATGCTGATGCCGTGCTCCTAATTACACAATATTTGGGCAAAGATAGGCCTTGTCCCCCAAAACAGACATGCAAACTTCTCCCCTGTCACTCTGGACATCAGCCAGAAGAAGCAATGGTGAAAGCAGAGAGTTCTACTCCGAGCTACCTTTCCTACCCAGCTTCACAGCATTCGACAAAATGGGCAATAAATTCTCTTTGGGAGGACCCATACATAGCAAAAATCCTAAATGGAGCAAAAGGAGTTACAAGTTCAGAGGTGGCTCAGACTTTCCCTATAGTTTTAAATATATTAGTATCCTGATAGTTATTAAAAGAGTGCCTTCAAGAAGCAAGTTGGCCCTCTAAAAATGTTTGTAATCAAAACTTAGTATTGTTTTTAAATCCTAACAAAGAATCCAGGCATGATGAATGCTCTCTCAGCCCAGAATCCCTCTGATTATTATCAAAGGAATTGCTTAATATAAAGTCATTGCAATTGTAAAATGCCAAGTGTGCAGTTAATATGCTGATACCAAAAACTGAGTAATACAGCTGGTGAGCATCCTAAACCTTCTGCCAACTTACTCATGGTGTGAATATGGAAAAAAAAATCCCAACCCAGTTTGCTACACAGCTTTAAGCTGTCAACAGATTTTATCCTAAATAGCTTTTAAACCAAACCAAACAAAGTGCATGGCCAGCTGTGCTCAACTCCAGGTTTACTGGCAGCCAATTAATGTTTTACTAATTCCAGCAAGTACCAACTCCTTCCTCATCGCTGTTAGGGTATAAGGTTGTAAAAAACCACTCTGCATTGCTTTAAAGCAGGTTTCCCTCCCTGAGCCTAGGCAAGGATGCTGCAACAGGCAAGGAGAAGGACGCTGAGGAGCTTAGCTTGCTGCTTTGGGAGCACCAAGCATCCATTGGAAAGGTCGAGTGTATTGATTGTGTGCACAGGGGTGCGGAGGAGGCCAGAAACTCCAGGTTTGCTCTTGTGCCTGTCAGAAATTATCCTGCAGAAAGCAAACAAGGTAAAAGGTTAATGAAATACAAGCTGAGGAAATTCAACAAGGACACAGATGACTGTGCCACAAGGCCCTGGGGCTGGCTATGCTGGCGGGGGCCCTTTCCCCAGATAAAGGGCTGCAGAGATGACACTGGAGTTATGAAAGCAGAGCGATGTAAAACTGTCTGTGTCTGCCATGGCAGGGGTTAACGTGTCCTTGCAGGCACCACCACCTAATTCCCACTGAGGAATGAGTCCCCACTGTGCTTCCTTCTGTCCTCTATCCGGGAAGGAGCTGAAGGGTTTGTAAGGAAGGAAACATATGGAAATTGGGCAATAAAAGCTTACGTGACATAAGGAACGCAGTGAGTGCTGACTTGGGTTTTCCTTGAAAGAAGCAGCAAAGCCACTGGTGTAGTGAGAGCAGAGACCTCAGAGATGGGGAGTCCCCAGCACTGCAGTACCTCCCTAGCCAGGCTGTGCTTGCCCAAGAGGCTGAAACCCAGTCCAGGAAACCTTAATCCAATGTCTCAACTGCAAAACAGGCTTTTCGTAATGATAGGAAAAGAAACTTAAACCAGTGAGATACATCAAGGTAGCACCTTCATTTGGTACCCCATTTAAGGGCATCTTTACTGTCGGATCCATCACCATGCTTTATTTTGTATCAGGCAATACACTGCTCAGCCTCAAAATCAAAATTAACAGTACGAAGTTTTGCATAAAGTGTGGGTTTGTTTTGGTTTCTTTTCTTAAAAGGACAACTAATTTTTCTCATGCACAAACTTTCCTGTGCCCCATTTATGCCATTCCTGTGGATTTCTGTAAAGAATTTATAAAAAAGGGATTAGCACCTCTGGGTTTTATATGCAACGATTAGAACTATAAAATGATTTTTTTCTAATCCAGGGGTTTGAATATTTTTCATTGAATACAGATTCCAGATCCAAACCCAACTCTGTCTAGTGTTACCTAATCAGAGTATCCAAAATACACAAAGAAATAGAAGGGAGGAGACACCAAAAACCAAATCAACCAAACACCAACAACATTCATTGGAGAATTTCCCTATTTCACTGATTTACCCAGATAAAGAGTCAAGGTGTGAAAACCATTTAAGGGCACAAACTCAAGAATATCTACGCACTACAGAAGCTGCCATGGGACCAGTCACATGCGGTAGGTGGAAAAACAATTTGGTATTTGGAATCACTTTTGCAACTGGCACTCCAAGGCGACAGACTTAGGAAGATATGAATGCAATGCAAGACTAAAGCAAACAAAGAACAGCACATAATTCACAGCAAATACTCTGCCAGCACTTCACCAGGTGAATGAAATTAGCAACCTGACAATTAGCAAAGGGAAGAAATCCCCATTCAAAAGGCAAGCGGAAAGGAATTTTCAAGCACATGAATACAAATACTTGGCTTCATGCTTGCTGTTGTTACCACTGCAATATGTTTAGCCATTTCTCCATGGCATATAGAGCTCAACCCAGTATGAAAACAAATCACTGAATGTCTCGGCAGATTAGTAAGCGTCAGATCAAATTAGACCTTCCCCTAGACTATGCAGGGGCTGCACGAATTCATCAGAGTCTCACAGATTCTTTGCTCTCCTGACATGAATAGGTCAGAACAGCCCAGAGACAAGAGGCAGTGAGATCTGGAGACTAAAAATGCACAGTTTTGGAAGGCTGTTTATTGTCAGGCTTTGTTTTACCATTAACCTCATGCACAGAGAAGCAGTTTTAAGAGATGGATAATGCCACAGGAGATAACAAAAGAAAGCCACTTTCTCTTCTCCAAGGCTCTCCCTGGAAGACACCACAGGGCTGACTAAGAGTCCGCCTCCCACGCCTGAAACCTCTGCTGTGCTGTGAAAACACAGTGGGGAGGTTTCACATTACTTGTAGAAACTAGAGATTATCAAGTGTTACATGACAGCAACACATCCCTCAAGCTTTGCTGTCAGAATATCTTACACAGAGAAGGTAAAGCCTCTGGGCTCCAGCAGAAATACTTCAAGAAATGGAGGAAAAGAGAAAAGAAGGATCTGCGTTACAAAGGACATAACTAGGATGGATGAGAGAGACAACCCAAAGTTTCCCCTAAACCATGCTGGCTCTGCCATCATCAGTCAAGCACAGAAAGAAACCCAAGAAGAGCCACCACTGATGCTGTGGCAGCAGCAGAGGAATACCAGAATACCCTGACCACAGCCCAGGTACCCTCACAGGGAAACCAGCCCATGCCCAACTCAACTGCTTTTATCACCCACAGACTATCACAAAGATGCTGCTGGGAAATCATGCAGGGTACAGGAAGCAAGCATTTCTAGGATGGGAAGATACCTTTCAAACTCAGCAGCACACCTGGCAGTAATGTTTGGACACAAAAATACATCAGCATCTCTGCTTGAAGAAAGACAACTTTCCTGCCTGAAGCGAGGGGCAGGCAGCACAGCAGCAGCATAACACCATCTCAGCATCCATCTCCCACCCCTCTCCCCAGCACCCTCAAACTACACTGCAGCTCAGGCACCTATGGCAAAGTTTCCAGCATCTACAAGTGTTTCAGAAGGATTTAGAGGCTCATCTCACAGCATCCACTCAGCATGCTCTCTCCTCTCCCCAGGGCCGGCTGCATTCACGCACACTGCCCCAGTCCTGCAGCACCGTGTAGGATGCTGCCCTGACAAGCTAGGCCCTCAAACATGTTCTGTAGGTTTAGGAGCACACTCCTGTGGCACCAAGTCAGGGCTGCAAATGCCGACCTTTCCCTCTCCAGTCAGTCACCTGGGAATTGTTCCCATTGGCCAACAAGATGACTGGGGGTGGGAGGACTCTAACATTTATCACCAGCCCTTCAAAGCAGAGAGCAAAACCTCCCCTACCATGGCCCCTTGATGATCTCCAGGACATGCATGTGGAGATAATGAGGGAAAACAAGTTCAGGCTGAGTTCAATAAGGTATTCAAGCCTATGCTTAGCTCTGGGAGCCACAAGTCCTCCCAGCTTCATGAGCCCTACCCAGTGCCCATGTACAGGCTGGTACATACCTCTGCTTCTGCACCAAGCCACAGCAACAGGCGGTTTTGAATTTATGCATTCACTGGAGGCATGTCCAGAGCAATCCTTACTGGGATGATGTGTGCCGTGAGAGCCCTTCAGATATGGACTTCCTTCATTTACATCACATTGTATCAATAGTTAATGACTCTCAATTACACAAAGTGCTTTTTAAAAATCGTGGTACAATCAGTTCCAAAACCCACGGAAGCATCTGACAACTTGAATTCTCATTAAGAAGATACAATTATAAACAACAATGTCGTTATTTGTAATGGACACCAGAGCGCACACTGTTTATAAAAACAATTGTTAGCTTTCTGTAAGGTAGGATCATCTTGTGCTTTTTATTTAAGGAACACAATGGTAAAGAGCACCGAACCATAACAGCACGGAAAGCAATCGTGCTTGGAGGGTTACTTTGCCTTTTCAAAGGGAAATCAGGAGCACAAAAATGTTTTATTGTTATTCTTTCAGAATACACAAGTGAACAATATATTGCTTGAAAACAATTTCTTGTAAACAACTTTAATAGGATAAGCAAACAATACCTTAAGAAATAAAAGGAATTTATATCCTCAAAGATCAAGTTATTACTTTGGCTTGTTGACATGACATAAACTATTTATCAGCGCTCAAATCATTTAGGAACAATAATCTATAAGGAAGGATCATGGCAAGGAAACAGAACCATAACATAAATATTTAGGATTTCAATGCAGCAAAGAACACACACAACTTCTTTGCTACAGGAGAGGGTAAGAGCACCATCCTTTCTGACAGCCACCAATCACCAACCAGGGTAACAATTTCCCCACTTTCAGAGCAACGAGAAATGGAAGAGGATAAATTTTACAAGAAAATAAAGGAATTGCCCAACAGCTTCCCTTGGTGAGACGTGAAGCTTGTAAACTTAACTTCCAAACGTAGAAGCTGGAGCCAAAGCTCACACTGGCACGGAGCATGCAAACACGTGCCACAAGCCAGGCTGACGGATGGGCAACCCTGCCCTGGCAGCCAGCAGACCAGGAATTTCACTGGGAACAAACCAAATCCACTCGAGCTCTCAAGATGGCTCCGAAGGATGGACTCGGGAGAGGGAGCAAACAAAGAGCTGCAGCAGCCGCCCCGGGGGTCCACCTTGAGAAACCCCTTTCAGCCTCATTCACTCTTACTCAAACCTCTTCCTCGTGCCTGAAGGAGAGGAAAAGAGCCCGTCCTGGGTTTCATTTATCCCATGCAAGCCTTACCTGCCGCCTTCTCTCACTCCGGTGTGGGATTCCCAGCCAGAGACACACAAGCTGCTGGCAGAGGGTGCGATCCCAGGCCCTCCTCCGCTTCGTACCTGGGAGCAGGACACTGAGCATGCTCCCGGTTCCTCCCCAGCCAGGTTTCAGGGGATAAAAAAAGAAGGAAAAAAAGCTTCCATGCAAGTAGATTAGAGACGTCCCAGCAATGGATGAGCTTATCCTGGATCTGTTTCAAAGCATTTCAGCTCGAAAGGGGATAAAGCAGTAAGCAAAGTGAACACAGCCGTGGCTCGTTTTAGCAACTGACTTTAAATCAACCCACACAAATAAAAAGTCCCTGGGAGCAAAACATGCAAGATCAGGGTTCCGCTCCAGATGCTGGCAAAACACACCTGCATGTTTGGTTGTGCCTCAGTTTCTCATCCATTAGGAGCAGCTGTGAAGGCCTGCTTGTTCCTTCTTGTGCTTGCCTTGCCTGTAGCACGTTTGGATAATGTACAGCTTTTTACAAGCCATTTTTACAATACCTAAGACAACAGGGCCTTGACCTCTATTATAGCTGCTAAATAGTATCATGTTGCTTACATCACTGTAAAACCCAGAAGTTAGGCAAGTAAGGAACAGCTCCCAAGTGACTGTCAAACAAAAGTCTCTTCAGTATCCAAACATTGCCAGTAATACAACCAAAGCTGCTGGAGCTAAGATGTGAAATCTTATAGATTGGAAAGGGAAATGGGCAGAAGGATGAGAACAGCAGGCTGCTTTCCTGCAGCTGGAAGAGCACATTTGGTTCAGGGACTATGGCTTCCCTGGAGCTGAAGGTTGCCAGAAATCTTGCACCAGAATCTGATCCAATTTCTATATAGCTTCCTTATGTCACCCGCACTCCAGCATGAAACCCCATACCTGGCTGAACGGGCACTGTTGTCCCACTCAGAGGGCTTGCTCTGCCCATTGCAGAGCAGGACCCCCCCGACACATCCATGTCACACCTCAGGTGAAAATCCTAAATCAGACTTCTTATAAATGTGCAATTTATGCAGGATTCTGGTGCCAATCTGGCCAGACAGCTGGGATGGGGACCAAGGCTCCTGCAGGTGCCCATGTGGTGGCTAGCATTCCCACTGACCAAGCTGGCACATTGACTTGCACATCCGGTACAGAAATACCTGCTTTTGCTATATCTGCCTCGTAAATTATGTGACTTCCCCAGGTCTTCCCAATCTGCAAATATGCCCTTTGGAGTTGGGACTCTCAGTGGGGTAAAAATAGCCCAGTCACACTGAAGACAGACACCCAAAGTCCAGGGTTACCAGTACCTCGACCCCAAGCACCCAGGCAAAAGCTGTTAGCATGAGCACAAGAAACACAGATGTGATTCTGCCCTCTCATTTCCTCAAGTCACACCTGGTGCTCACAAAAGCTGTGATATCAAGCTGATTCATTTTACACATTCAGCACAGCTTAAACTACCTGGAGGCGCAGTATCAGGCTGGCTCATGGAACTGAGCAGATGAGGGCTAGCCCTGCTAGGACATGATGTTGAGGACGGAGGATCTGGTGGTACCAGGCAGGGATCAGGCAGCCTTGTGCTTCACCATGCATGGGAAGGGTCAACACCCAGCTCACAAAACCCATGACATTCAAAGATGTCCAATTGAAATTGGGTCTTCCTTACAAAGACCCAGCCCAAGAGAACATGCCATTTTTCACTAGAATGGCTTTGGTCTGTACTGGATGGAAAGGACAAATATTGTTCACATGTTAAATTTTCAAGCCAGACAGGTACAATATGTTCCAAGGAAGAAAGATTTCTGGCACAGTGAAAGGAAGAACACACACAATAAATAAAACATCCAACACTGAGGAAGGGCCTTTCTGACTCTGCAATCCATAAAAGAAACTTATTAGAGTACAGTAGTTCCCATATGGGACTGGACATAAGTTTCACTGGGGGAAAACTTTGGCCATGTCAAAGTTTGGGGTGTCTTTCTAGTTTTCTTCTGCTTGCTTTGTTCTTTTTATCATCAGCAGTTTCATTCTCTTGTTAAAATGTATACTCACACCATCCTTTTCACAGTAAATCAGACTTTATCAGTCCCATTATGCCTGCCGCTGAGTACCCCAAGTCTACCCCATCCCCTGTGTTTCTTACGTAAGACTTAAATCACCACCAACATGGCCCCACTATCCTGCATCCGACCACATGGCATCATTTGTCACCAATCCATCCATTACTTCAGCTCCTAACCTGGTGCTGTCCCCAAGGCAGCAACACAAAGTCCCCACATGGGCAACATCCCAGCCTCATGCCCAAGGACTTGCTTCTGGGACAGCCGCACAGCTCAGAGCCACCCAACAGAACAGTCCATTCTGTGATGACAAGGCCACCCAGAGCTGAGCATGTATCACCCGAGACAGGAAAATGAGGAGCCTCCAGGCATCCCAAAGAGTAAAGATGCATGGCACATCTCCAGGTACCAGCAATTACAACACTGACATCAACAGCGTGGCAAACAGCAAAATCCATGTTTCCCCAAAGAAGCTACTCACAGTTCTTCAAGATTTTGCCTTTAAAAAGTTAATTACTTCAGTGAATAAAGTTTTATTAAGTACAGCAGAAAATAAACTTCAAAATATAATTGCATGCACTTGTAGTAGGAGCTTTAGAAAAGCAATGCTGTTCAGCATGCCAGACTGCTGCTACCTGCCCTGTCCCAATACACTCAGTTCTGAGTGGATGCAAGCACTGAACTTCTGCTTAACAGCTTCAGTGCTCCCAAGACTGATGATTTTCACATGTATCTGATGATGTTCTAGAAAAACTCAGCTCCTGGAGTCACGTAATAAAAGTAGGAATATGGACTTTCATCAAGTAAAAGGCTTTTGGATCATCATTTTTGCCCAGGGAACAGAACATAAAAAATAACCTTTACATTATAAAACTGGAAAAATCCTAGAAGACCCTTCCATGGTTCCCATTGCTTTAATCTCAGGGGAAGCAAGCACTAAATAAACTAAATGATTTTGTTTTTTGAGCTCATCTCACAACTCACACGAACATCTGAGTTGTTTGGTTATTGTTTTTCCCCAGAAATTGATGCTGCAAATAACTGAGCAGTGAATAAATTCCAGGTAATTATGAGCTCTCTACCATTGCTTCAACAATATGAGGCAAGGTGACATGCAGAGAATAAATTCCTAATTATTCCTTCAGTTCTTCCTGTCACTACAGAGCGCTGTCTTTAAAATAATGAAATAAGAAATACAGCACAATCTGAAGAGCTATAAATGCACAGGCAAAAGGGTCCATGTTCCACTGCAGGATCTTCTCCCCCAAACCCTAATATTTCAAATGGGCTTCTAGGCCTGATCCCCCAGTTTTTGAGGTGAAACGCCCACCGTTCTCCCACCCATTTACTGGCCCATCATCTCCTGATAAACCTTCAAGCCGCCTTCAATGCTGCAGGAGAGTCTCAGAGAGGTGGTTTGGAAACCTCCTCTTCCTCATAGCTACAGGACCAGGCCAAGCTGCCCGCTACCTGAGTTTGCCATTTCCCACAGCAGAAGGTGGATCCAAGCACTCCGTGTCCTCACATCAACTCTTCACCCTGTCTCATTAAGATGCTCCTTCCCGCTGCCCCCTCCTTGCTGTTAACCTCCGCAAGCAGTAACGGGCTCCTTTGCAAATCCGGTGCGCATTTGACGGAGCTCAGCGAGCTTGAAACGCTAATATTTTCATGCATACACAGAAAATCAAGTTTCAGCCTAAACAGAAGTGGCAGCTTCTAATTTAAGACTCTACCATTTGACTGCTAGGCACAACAATATACCTCTTTCCCATGCAGGCAAACTGTCTGTTATAATGCCTTCTCAATGTGCAATTTCAAATAAAGGTGACCAACTTCTGTGTTACACAGAGTTACATGGGTTCCCTTTACTGCTAATGCTAATCCCTTCTGCTGGGGCTCACTCCCCAGCAGCCCAGTTGTATTTTATGGATGAAATTCCATTCCCTCTGCTAATGCCAACAACCAGTCGCTGAGAGCAAGAATTGCATTAAATTATTTCATCTGCATCAGACTGCCCATGGGGGCAAGGGAACGGAACCCCACATGATCCTGAACACATACAGGGCTTCTCAGCTGCTTTAGAAAAATACTACACGTGCACACTTATTTATACATACGTATACACATGCACACAAATAAAATGCAGGTTTAAATCATGCACACTGCGTCTGCAGGGAATAGCATCTTGGGTGCATGTCACCAACAGACCAAGGAAAGCTTTGACAGCCCCACATGCTTGCAGCTGGTGGGCTCCTGCAAGCACCCCAGGGCACTGCTGCTCTGCTCCCCAGGCAGGATCAGGACCTGCTGCACCCCACACTGCACCTTCTCCTTGCAGGAAATCAAAGCTGTCCACTTCCAGGCCCTAGACCACAACCTGAACCAGGCACAACCTCACTCCAGCAGGAAACATACCCACCACACACATCCCGAGCTTGATGCACACAGCTTTATCCACTCTATTTTTCAACCTGCTGAATTGCTAGGATATGTTTGCTGTTATACATGGACCCCACATCCATAATCCCACCCTCAGCAGCTGTTATGTTCGCTGTGGTATTTACAGCAGACGTTATGGCTCCATATGAAGGCAAAACAATTGAGACCTCCAAAATTGGGGCTGGGGGGAGGCAAAGCAGAGCCAAACCCCTGCACCCAGCTGCAGCCAGGCTTGGACAGTCACCTGCGGATACAGCACCAACACATGCAGAAAAGAGCCACATCGCAGCATACAGCAGCTTAAGGAAGTTTCAAGTGTTACCATACTGGCATTAAAAAGCTGTCAGCTTCCAGTGAGTCAAGCAGCAGAGGCTGAAATTCAGTGTTTAAAGGATGATTAAATATAAGTGACTTAAATTATACATTCCAGTAGTAGAACTGACACCATTTAAAACACCATTTATTTCCCATTTCCTCTGACACTGTTTACTATCTACTAAAGATGAGCATTTTCTTACAGGCACTCAAATACCAAACTAGGGATTTATAAATCGGAGATAATTAAAAGGTTTTGCATTACAAATAGAGTAAAAAAAATTACATTTCAGGGCCACCTGAGATCACTTAAAAAATCAAAATGGACATTTTATACCTGAAAACCTGTCTGCACTCTACCAAGGCTGATAATTGAGGCACAAGAAGCTTGGAGCTATTTTACAGCGGATTTACAATCGAACACACTGCGCTGGTGGACAACCTAAGACAGACTTGGGACCCGTCATTAATTCTTCCACATGGAGCTCTGTAATCCAAAGCTCTAGTAAGCTCACACAAATAAATTGCCTTTTTCTCCTTGATAAATATACAGAACGACTTTCAAGACATTACCTTTCAGGTTTCCAAAACAAGGAGCTGTATGATTTTCTTTGCTAGCAACAACAGCACTTTTCCAGGAGCACAAAGAGGAAGCACAAGCGATTGCCCGAGGCCAAGAGAACTGGGAGAACCCCTTCCCCATCCACAGCCCTTCCCAGAGACCAGTTTGGTTGGCCCCAATTCCTTGAAACGGGGGCCATGCTGTGGCCTTGTGGTCAGATACCCCAACCCAGAGAATCTGGGTATTTGCCTGTGCCTTGGACAGAAATGGTGCTGGCAGTGTGAGCAGTAGACACCAAGCTTGTAAGCTATGAGAGCAGATAATGGAGTTGTGCATGGGCATCTCAGTAACTTCAAAAAAGGCCTTTTTAACATGATTTTCCCCCCTTCCCTGAAATTTGCAAGCCAGAAAAAGCAGTATTGATCTTGCTGCCTGGCAGAAATAAGATAGAGGTGAATTAAGCACAGAGATCTCAGGGAAGGAGTCTCCAAGGAATCTTTTCATTTGAACAAGAACCCTTACAAAATGCCAGGAGAAAGAGGAAAAGAAAGAAAAAAAGATACATAGAAAAAGCCTAATCCTGGATCTCCGCTGTCATCTCGCTTTTTCCTTGTGCTCACAGGAGGACAGAGCATCATAGCCTCAAATCAGAAGAGGCTGCAAGATCAGCAGGGGAGAGCTGAGGCTGCAAGCATAAGACAGAGGGAGGAGAGAAAGATGCAATGCAAACAGCAGCAAATATAAACAGTGACTCATGACACACAGCAAATAAAGAGCACTATAACAGTTTTTGCGATTGCAATTATAACCACAATAAACATGAATAACAGTCCAGCACAATAAAAGGCAGGATTACAGTGATGGAAGCCAGGTGTATGACTCCATCCCATTCACATCTATTGCTCACCTAACGTCCCAGATGAGCCGCTCCAGAAAGAAACAGAGAGAAGGGAAAATGCATGGGACAGCAGCAATTGCTTGTGATCTACATCTGCGCTTGAAGTTTTCATGGCTGCACTGAGAGCAGAATTTATATCCCAAAGCCAAGCAACAGCCCACAGCACTGCTACTGGATTTGATCCCTGGCCCCTGAAAGCACCTCTAGCAGCAGAA
Source organism: Ara ararauna (assembly GCA_028858755.1). Lineage (NCBI taxonomy): Eukaryota > Metazoa > Chordata > Aves > Psittaciformes > Psittacidae > Ara > Ara ararauna. The sequence goes on from CM054385.1 coordinate 5,301,178, forward strand.
ATAAAAAGCCCAGCCAGTGGGTTAATGAGCAAAATAGACCTTGCGTGATGGGTGGATGGACAGAAGGCAACAGGGCAGGGGAGCAATCACACCATCTGCAAGAGGCACCAGTTTAACAGCTTTGCAAATCCTCCAGTGAAGCAGAGCCACAATTCCTTTTGCTATTGCTTCACTACCCTCATAGTGAGAAAATCTCCCCCAGTCCACACCTTGAATACTTTTTTCAGGCCAATCCAGGTATTTTCCCCCTGTGGGTAATAAAAGCTAATGATCACTCTTCTTACAGAAATCTTTCACGCATCAGAAAATGTATTGCCTGCACTCGGGCTTGCATTTCCAAATGCAATTCCTTCGGCTTTCCCCCCCTGGCCTCCTTTGCCGAGCCTTCCCATCTGTGTGATTCACTTCCAGACTTACAAGCATGACCATTTTCCTCCTGCCTTGCACCGCCCGGCACCCCTCAGTGCAGCAGAAAGGAATTGTCAGCCTTGTCTTACACACAAAGCTTCTGTAATGATCACTCAGACAGAGAATCAACTCCTTTCCTCAAACCCCAGGACGCTGGTGACTAGTTTGAGCGGGCCACCCACAATAGCCCCCTCCACCATGTACCACTCTGCCCGCTGTTCCTCTTCTTGCATTCAGTCATTTACATCCTGCTCCCCTCCAGAGCCACCACCACACCTTCCTCTTCCCTATACCTCATCATGCTGCCCAACGAGTTTTGCTGTTCACCAAGATGATCTGAAATGCTGCTCCCAAGCCTTAGTAACATAAGCAGCCGCCCTTGCCCACTAACTGGTTATCCCATTAAAGAGGGAAGTTGGGCAGATTCACCTGTTTTCCTTTACAAGTCAGACTTTCTTTTGGACCCCCCTTTCTCCTCCTCTCTGCTGTGCACAAATTGCTCTGCAACTTCTTTTGTGGAAACAGGGTCAGATTCTCTAATCCTTCTCATTTTCTGGGTCTTCCCTTCTCCTCCCACTGAAAGTCTGGCGTGGGCTTTGCTCTGCTTCTCTTCCCTCCCCACCACGTCCCCAGGGGACACCGATGGCAAACACCAATGGTTCAGAGCTTGCCAAGTCCAGGTTTTTCTCAAGTCACCCAGAATAACTCTACCAAGCTGGCAAGTAGTGGATAACCTTTATCCATATTCCCTATCTCCCCTATTTGAAAGAGTTACACGTCTGTGTATGTAATCAGCACTGCAGTTTTGCGAGCACTGAAGCATAGGAAGCACAGAGCACATCCGCCTCTTGCGACCCCTCATCTCTCCAGCCTTGCTCTGCTCCTCTATGACCTTTCTCACACATTCCGTGTTCTTTGCAAGCATTTGGAAGCCTTCATATAAATAGTTTTTCCACTAGAGGGCACAAAGACAATTTGTCCTAAATGGAAACTGATGTCAGAAGAATTAATAAAATCATTACTAACATCTCACCATATCTCCAACTCCAAGAAATGAACACTTAATAAACTGAGCTGTAGTTGCAACCCCCCCCGGTACTACACCACCACCAAATGTCTCTAACAGGTAGAGATTGAAACCCTAGAAATCCAAAAGCAACACTACTTTAACAAGATGTTGTATACAGTGCTAAGCACTTTTTATCCAGCGATTTCTGCACTGCCCACAATTTTTCATTAGGCACAGACACAGCAATGGAGACAGAAAATCCATCCTAGTGGTTTTTAAGTTGAACTTACCCAAATTTAGCTTCAAGTTAATTAACTTCTTTGTACTTTTGTTTCCTAGATTAAAAGAAGTTGTCTACCAGCAAAGGTCTTCTCTTTGCAGATACTTTTAGATCATGATAAGTCACCTTCTGACCTATCTTGGGTAAACCAAAGAGATTTCAGCCTTTAAGACTCTTCTATGCAAGCCAGCTTTTCCAGCTTTAAAGCTTGTCTTGTAAACTTCTTACAGGTTGTATCTATAACCCTGACACTTTAACCAGTTCCTCACCAAACAATAGTGCTGCTCCACGAAAATGTATAAACTCAACAGGAAAGCAATCAGGTCAAACCTTTGACTACACAAACCTAACAAGAGTGACAACAGTGATAATATCAGAGCATCGTGTATGTTGAGAGCGCCTCAGGATTCATCACCCTCCCTAGCCCCACCAACAGCTTCAAGCACAGCAAGCCCTGAACGGACCTACCTTGCCGACTCCAGTATTCCTGACACGCCACTCTCTCGGGGCCCAGGCCAAGGAGATGTGCAAGCACTCGGTAGCCCACTCGTTTGCGGGTGCCTACATGTAACCCCACGCTCCCCTCCATGACCAGCTGTCCTTCAACACACACTCACTGCTCCAGCCTGATGGCAGCAAGGTTTGCTTTCTGCCTACAGCTGCCTGTGGACTTCTACTCACTGGAAGATTTGGCTTGAGCAGAGTCAGCCCAGAGGCTTTTGCTAATGGAAGAAGAGAGACAATAGCGATACGCAGGTGCTTCCTCCCATTTAAAGTGTTTACTTGTGCAGCTTAACACAGTGACGCTATTGTGAATTGGGTCTGCATGCTGGTTTACAGAGTTCAAAAGAGAGCACGTAACAAAAGGAACCCCAAAATACTGCTTATTAATTTAAAGTATTTTTTTCTTCCCTTTCAGACTCTGCTTCCTTTGCCAATGCCAAGTAAGAGGTGTTTTCCAACCACACAATAAAAGCAGTTTCAAATGGGAAATGATACATACGATATCAAAACAAAACAAAGAATTCAACACAAAAGCAAAGGATTTATCAGTACATCTCCACAGCCTATGCAGTAGGCTCCTTGAGCATGGAGCCTGGCAGCTAGCAGAGAAGGCTGAACTCAAGGCACTTACAACTGCATACACTCAGAGACAAATCAAAAAGATCAAGAGGGAAGGTAAGGTATAGCTAAACCACAACACAGAGCTAAGGAAAACATTAGCCTGAAAGAGGAACAAAGGCGTATTTGTTTCATGAGATAAAGCAAGCAATTCCACTGTATTCCACAGTAAACCTTCTGGCTTAGGACCAAAACAGGGAAGGAAAAAAAATAAGGGAGCATCTGATTCTCATTTTGTTGTCCTAAGCTCTGAGCTTACATTACATGACTCAAGATGTTTACTAGAGGTGCCAGGCACTCAAATCCATGGTTGGATCTTGTACATAGGAAGTATCGGATGTGCTGAACATCTTGCAGTTCCTTCTGCAGCCAGTGAAGGCTCAAAGATACTCAGCACTTGGCATTTTTTATTACTGTTACTGTTATTATTTTACTGCTAAGACACCTTTTTCTGCTGTCTAAATGAACTCAGAATGCCATCCAGAGGGACCTTGACACGCTTGTGAGGTGAGCTGATGCCAACCTGATGAAGTTTAACCATGACAAGTGCAAGGTCCTACACCTGGGTCACAGCAATCCCAGGCACAGCTCCAGGTTGGGCAGAGAAGAGATTCAGAGCAGCCCTGTGGAGAAGGACTTGGGGGTGTTGGTTGATGAGAAAACGAACATGAGCTGGCTTCAGTGTGCACTCACAGCCCAGAAAGCCAACCGTATTCTGGGCTGCATTAAAAGGAGCGTGACCAGCAGGTCGAGGGAGGTGATCCTGCCTTCTGCTCTCCTGAGACCTCACTTGGAGTATTGTGTACAGTTCTGGTGTCCTCAACATAAAAAAGACATGGAATTGTTGGAACAAGTGCAGAGGAGGGCCACGAGGATGATCAGGGGACTGGAGCACCTCCCGTATGAAGACGGGCTGAGAAAGTTGGGGCTGTTCAGCCTGGAGAAGAGAAGGCTGCTTGGAGACCTCATAGCAGCCTTCCAATATCTGAAGGGGGCCTTTAGGGATGCTGGGAAGGGATTCTTCATTAGGGACTGTAGTGAGAGGACAAGGGGTAAAGGGTTCAAACTTAAAGAGGGGAAGTTTAGACTGGATATGAGGAAGAAATTCTTTACTGTAAGGGTGGTGAGGCACTGGAATGGGTTGCCCAGGGAAGCTGTGAGTGCTCCATTGCTGGTGGTATTCAAGGCCAGGTTGGAGATAGCCTTGGGTGGCATGGTTTAGTGGGAGGTGTCCCTGCCCATGGCAGGGGGGTTGCAACTAGATGATCTTCAGGTCCTTTCCAACCCTAACTATTGTATGATTCTGTGATTTGCAAAAATCTCAGTCCTCCCAAAAGCACCAGCATTCCACTGTTTGAGAAGTTTCAAACGAAATACCGTCATATTCAAGGTCCTGCAACTTAAAACTGCACCTCATTTTCAGATAAAACCATAGCACAAAATGCCAGACATGCTGAAAGCAATGCCACGCATTCTTATTCAACCCCATTCTCTTAACATCTAAATAAACAGAATTGAGTCCTTTTGTCCAAGTGCCATATTTTTTTGTCCTCTCGTCATGGTTGCAAGTATTTTAGAGGTGTTTCCATTATTTGCCTTCTGGGTGGGAAGAGACCAAACAGGATTTGGCACTTTGCTATCATCTTCTGAGATCTGGTGGGATGGTTGTTCACAGAATGTCAGATCCAGACTCCTCCTATCCTTTAGCATCAGTGAAACTAGAAAGGGCAATTAAAATCCCTCCCTCCACTGTTCCATCCCAAGCATGCGCTAGATGGCAAGTGGCAAATGCTGCTTTCACCAGTGCAAGTGACTGAGTAGAGCAGTGACTTAAAACCAGCAGGTTAGTCATTTTAGAGTTGCTCTTCTGCAGAAGAGCAATCGTGTCCAGATTACGAGCCTTGAAGTAACATAAGAACATAGGCAGATGTGTGCTAAAAACAGCTGCAACAACTCATGAACTCAACTGTTGACTAACAGTTTGGATCAAACCCATTTTACCTGCACTGAAACAGCCTGTCAGCACTTTCACCCCCACACACACTGCCATTGGAAACAGCACTAGCAAACAGCAGATGGGCTTCATAACCTCTTAAACCACCCTGTCTGTTCTGGAAACAAATCTCTGCCAAGCAAAGGCTAAATGAGCATCTACAGTCACATCTAAGTTACCCACAAAACTGAAGACAAGGCATGGTGTGCACTGTGTTCTCAGGTATGAACTCACATCCAGGGTAACTGCTAGGCAGTCTCTGCCCCAAATATCTTAGCATCACCACCAGCAACTCATCCTGAATTGCTCCCTGTGCCTTTCAGCAGCCCTGCAGAGGTGGACCAGGGACCATGCAAGGTGACAGACAAGAAGACAGCACTCCTCCTTTTATTGTTGGTTTTAGTCTCAAGTCTTGCTGGGCACAAGCAACCCACGTGCTTTATTTTTATGGCTTTCATTGTACTGCTGCATGCAGTTCCTGAAGGGGCATAAGATGCCATTGCTTCAGAGGCAATCCAAGTGAAAAACAATTTAATGCACATTCACTAAAAGTATCAGAAAGTAAACAGGTGAAAGCTACTTCATTTACCAGCAGTGGTTTATGGATGCCCAGAGACCCTGAGGTTTATTACATACTGTCTTGGGCAGTTGGAATGACAGAGACAAAAGAATTTCTGCCTGTAAAATGTCTTAAATACCAGAACCCAAATGAGTCTTTATGAGATCTGCTACTTGTACTCACACCAAAGCTGCAGGAAGGGGGCAGCCAGGGGACCAAGAGATTACTGAGGACCCCCAGCAACCTCCAGGACAGCAATGCAAGTGCAGGGCTTGGTCCCACCAGGGCAAGAGAGGGGAAAGCTGCCCCCTCCCAGCACCACCACGAGGCACCAATGTTCCAGTGCACCAAGCCCTGCATGGTTCAGCAGGATGGTGGGATTGGAGGGGACAACTTGGGAAGAACATTAAGAAAGGCTTTTCCAAAGCTTAGTATTGATAGAAGAGTCCTGCCTTACAAATATCAACTATGATAAAACACCTTTGTGGAGAGAGAACACTTCAGCAGAATCCAGCTCTTTTGTAGTTTAAATTACTGAGAACAGAAGAAACAATTCACCCCCAAAGGGGTGCAGCCTAAAAGACCAGCATCCCAAACGCAGCAATGAACAGAGTTGGAAGTAAACACAACTGAAGTTGGCAAGTAGAACAAATTGAAGGTTTTCATGGTGGCAAATGAAGCTTTCAGACAGACCAGCAGTAACACTGTCTACAGGGCTTTGCCTCATTACTGAATGACTCCTCCCAGCAGCATACACAAAACATACCTGAGCTGTATCCATCTCCTACAACCTTTTTTTAAACATTATAGGAATTTTTTTGTCTGTAATGCTTCTTGCTCTCAAGGCTGCAGTAAATAAGTCAGTTACAACCCCCTGACACTTTGTCTCCTATCCTGCCGCCTCAAGTCACTGCTTTTATGTCTTTTAAGCTACCAGTGTAACCACTTCCAGCTTCAACAAACACTTTAAAAGTAACCTGTAGCTAAACTCTAGGCAGAATGAAGCATTTTATAGTTACAGGAGAAGAAAGGAAAAGCTATTTTCTACAGTTAACACCACCTTCCTTTCATCCACATTTCCTCTCCAGTATCAGCAAAGGGAATCCTGGTTGCAAATCTCGACCAACAACTCAGAATTGGGCCTGGAAAGCCCAGGAGATGGTAGCCACTATAGTCGTATCTTTGACTGCTGCATAAACAGGCACCCTGGCCTTGGACACATCAACTGCTGAGGATGTGAATGCTTGTCCATGACAAGCTCACGTGTCACCACACTGGTCATGGACAGTGTTGTGGCTGCACCTCACAGAGGCAGGAGACAGAAGAGGACCAGGACGCTCAGCTCCAGGAAGGGCACATGCCAAAGGATATCCATCTTTAGAAGGAAGAGACCTTCCTGGCATTGAATCACTCCCCTCACTTCAGGTCCTCTCCTTAGTCCCTGCCCAAAGCACCTCACACAGCAGATCCAGGCATAACTATCATGCTGGGTCCCAGGCTGTAGGGACATCTGAGAGTGGAATTGCCGGGCACGCTGCAGGGTCAGGATTTGAGGTGAAACCTTAACAGGGCCCATAGCCATTCAGAGAGCTCCAACAGAGCTGTGTGTCACTTAAGCGCTGAATTGCCTTGCTTCAAGGCACTGAATTCATTCCATCTATGAAGAAAGGCTGTAGTTTGTCAGATTGCAGCTCCATGTACTCCCCAGTCCCCTCTTGGGAACAGCAGCAGTGACTGCTTCGGGAGGAATCCCAGAAGAGGGCAAATATGCGGCAGTACTTCCCCAGAGTACCCCACCTGGCAGAGGCGATGGCTCAAGCCAGAAGTGTTGTCTTAGCACAGGTTTCTGGCGGGGTTTCTCCTGATCATTCTCTCCCTCTGCCTCACCCAGGGAATGTCAAATTCAGCCAACCACTATGATAAAGCACCAGGCAGGGTGGGGGATGAGGAGAAGAGATACGTGAGCCAACTTCAAAGGTTTGCTATCCTTTGAACACTTCACTTATACATAATTGAAAGGGCTACATGTTTGGACTACAAGAAAGATGTTTTTTCCCCCCTCACTACCAGACCCATCAGACGATAGCCTTGGGGGAGGTTAGCAAACTTGGAGAACTGACTGAGAAGAAAAGTAAACTACTACTGATGGCAAGTGGACCAAAGCCCAGATCCCTGAGAAGTTCCGACAATGGCAGGACCCAGAAAAAATAAGCCAGCCTTGACCCAGCATCAGGGGAGGCCGAGAGGAACACGTGCATGGGTATTTTATTTCACACTAACCTCCATCTGACCAGTTATGCAAATAAATCTCTGTTTGTCCTAAGCACACTTCTAGAGACTGGGGGAGAACTTGAAAGACTTTGCAATATAGTGACCTGCTTGTCACTGCATTGTGACTGAACTCAAGGGTTACAAAAAATAAACTATTAAGCAGCAGGAACGGCACATATAGCCCATAAAACAAGGGAAAATGCATTAAAATTAAATCCAAGCTTAAAAGAGAAAAGAAGAAAAAGTGCATAGGGACTTGACATGTGATCTTGATCACATCAGTTGCTTGCAGGCAGAGAAGCAGTATCTAGTCCCCAGAGATTATATCCCAGGGCAGCAAGACACGGGAGCAATGTACCACAGCACTACCTGTTACAGCTCTAGCATCAACCCAACAGGGATTAGACATACTTATGACTGCAGGGAGCATGGCACAGCCCTGCAGCCTTCATGGCTAGGGAGAGCAATATGCACGCAGTCTGTGCCAATGCAGGGTGTTTGCCTGATGAAAAGAATAAGGATGTGTATATGACATCCTCCTGCTCTTGATTCTCCTAAGGCTCCACTACTGAGGCTATTCAGAAACTGCTGTCTTGAAGATTCACTTAAGCGTGGTTTCAGCTTTCTTTCATTTAACTCAGTATAGCTCAGACATTCACTTATCACTAAACCTTGCAGCACCAGGTCACCTGATATTCGAGCCAATATTCGAGCAAGCCTGATGTGAACTCTATAATTTTCTAATTGTTTTAGTTAAACAGCTACTTTCTTCCATTATAGGCAATGCTTCAGAGCAACAGCATGTGGAGTCTCTAGATTAATACGATAACTGCAACAAGGGCTTGTGAAGGGGCATAATTCTGCCAAGGGCAGGAATGTATGTCAAACCCCTAAACCCTTGCACACACAACTTCAACAACCCAGCTTCTGCAGCTGGGAACAGCATCCTTCCTGCATCCTATGCAACACCGAGAGAGAACAACATTTTGTACGACTGACCACAAGCAGCAGAGAGGATGTAGCCAAAGTCACGCTGCTCCTTGGGGTTGCTTAGAAGAAACATAGCACAAGTCAAGTGAAAAATAAAGAAAACTTCTTGCAAACTCCTTAAGATGTTTTCCCCATTGGAGGCTTACTCACTTCTACCACCTCTCCCGCATGTCCCACCCATGGCAGAAGATGCTGGCCATTTTGATGGCCAAGATCTGACCTGAGCTTCCCATTGGGAAGGTTCAGCTCAGGCCTCTGCAGCACAAGATGCTGCAAACCAGCAATGCAGATGAGAGGGAGTCACTGCTTCAGTGCACTGATCCACACAGACAGCAAGAGGCAGGGGAAGACAGAAGGGGGGGAATGCACTAAAAATTCTTTTGACAGGGTGAAAAATGAAAGCAAAGTGAAACAGTGCTCAAGCTGTCAAAACAAAATCACAGCAAGCCGACTGAAAAGCAAAAAACCACACAGCTCAACTTGCATCTTCTAGTAGGCAATAACTGGTACATTTGTTTTCTTGAAGATAAGTGGGTGAGTTAAGTTTGCCAGACAACACTGAGCAGATCTGAAAGGTAATCGTATCAGAAATGCAAGTGATCAAATCTAAAAACGACCAGGACATTAAGGACTTGCTTGCTTCCAAGTTGCATTCAAAAGACTCAAAGAAGTTTTTAAAGTTGCACTATTGAACCAATGGAAGAACTCCAATGTGCTTGATCAAGACAAGCTTTGCCCTTTCCCTCTCAGCTCAATTCAAAGAGGAGGAATGAAAATGCTCTTAGCAGCAAACGAGTCAGAAACTGGCATGGCAAAAGGTCCCGTACAGTGCATCTTTGGTCATGGTGGTAAAGGTCAACGTAATATTCAGAGTACAGAAAACCCATTAACCTGGTGAGAGTCATAACAATGGTACCCAGAGGGTATTTTGAATGGTGAGACAGCTTGTAATTAGCTTAGGTGGGCCAACCTAATTACTCATGGCCTGAGGAAGCATCTCCCAATGCAAGAGGGGAACAAGATATATATTTATAGTTCTTTCCTGATAGCCCATTATAAGCTTTCAGAGATGAATGACCACAGCATTTGACTGTTTTCTTGTAACCTGGAGATGCAAGCAGTAACGACTGAGTGAGCCAGAAGAACAAAGGCAGGGGCTGCATGGGGCTCAAGGCAGGGGGAGGGAAAAAGAAAATAACCACAAAAAAACCAAAACACAGACTTGTGTTATACTACAATGCAACACTGCCATTTACTTGCTTCATTTTGAAATGAACAATTATATGCATTTCCATAAAATCCATTTTAACAAGGCTTCAAGCATTAAAAATAGGAAATAATACAGTGGAAACAGTTAATATAGAGATGTTACACCTCATATACATTCAGAACTGCCTTCACACATTAAAACCTTAAAAACATTCTTCCAAACACATTCGC